>CM041738.1:16786349-17481349 GCA_023373845.1 Nibea coibor
TCCTTTCTGGCCAGAAAAGGGCCAACATACTGGATATTGTACACGGTAACACAGAAGAGATAAATGCACTCATGAACTGCTGAATACAGTCTTGTGCACAGGATGTCTAAGACACTTGCTTTTTCTCCCCTCTTCAGTCTTTCCATGACAGAATTATTAGACACCATGTAAACGCATTAACATAAGGCATGTTTCTGCAAACAACCAACATGATAGGTTTATTTGAGCAGGGTGTCGTGTTTCTGCACTATAATGATGAGGAATGTTGCTTCTATGGCTCTGGTTGCTCTGGTTACATAACTAACTAAAGCACAGCTGACTGACACCGAAAGGCCTGGTCAATCTGGTAGCACAGTAAGAGGTAGAAATTTATGTTATTCAAGCTCAGTTTGAAAAACTTAAGGTATAATATATATATATATATATATATATATATATATATATATTTAAAATTATGACGATCAAAGAGGCTAACAACATTAAAAACATAGAAGGTTGGTTCATAGAAGAGACCAAGAACCCAGTGTACAAATGAATCCCTAAATTATAAGTTGCCAACTCGAAGCAACAATCCAAACCATCCAGTGGGGAGATTAAATTTCCACAGTTTAAATTATAGATAAAAGTGCATAAACAAAGGACACTCTCACTAGTTGTTTCTTTGGCAGGACAATAGGACAACAAACTAATATCCCATTAAAGGAACAACCGCCTCATCCTTTTCTGATTCCCTCTACTGTCCTGAATTTCCAGCCATGAGCATGTGGTCCAAAAGTTGAGTCTACAATGTTCAGTCTTGGACACTGAATATCAGCTGCAATAGAAATAAAGAACAGCTGGCAAAAAGTTAGTTCCATGTCAGCCGCTGAAGGTACCAAGAATCATTCTGTTATGGAGGCACTTCCATCTATAACAGAACAGGCTGGAAAGGCTGACAGTGGACACAAGTGGCAAATAGACAGGGGGTGGCAAATTCTAAATGGAAAATGTGCAAGTGGGGGTGGTGCAACTGGTGCTAAAAACACATTCATGAAGGAAAATGAGTAACATTGATGGTCTGACCTCCTCTTACTCATCACATTCTAATTATGCATCATGGTGGGGGATTCCAGGCAGAGCCACTATACCAACACACCCCCTTCAACAGGAGCTGCTGCTGATGATGTAACACTCAAGTCAATGGGATAGACCAGTGCTCTACGTGAGCGCAGTCACATCACACTACTGCAACACACAACCATAGAGGGGCTGGACGCAGAAGTGGGCTGAACCACAGGGAAAGACTGCAGAGGGGAGAAGAGATTCTGAAATGCTACTGTAGAGGGATGATTTTTTTTAAAATAATTTCTACTTTTATTTTTTCATTATTCGTTTTAAAATTGAATTCAAAATGTATGCTACTCTGGCATTTCTTTCACATACTGTTCACGTGAACATTAGAACAGCAAGAGAGGACCATTCCAAGAAACGTAAATGAAATGAAACCAAATGACTTCACTGAAGAATGAAAAGGGACAATGAACTATCTAGATATGCAAATGGAGGCCATCTGGTAAAACACCTTTCTAACTGGTACTGGCGCATGACCAATACAGATACCACAGCTTCACATTTTTACGCAATTCTAAAGACAATGCAATACTGACAGTTGCAACTTCAAAACTGAAAGGGGACGCACTTCTGTCTTAAACGGGAGGTCCCCTTACAGGGCGCTTTGCTACTTGAAGACAGACAAAATGCTTATGCTTTGTGTCTGATACCGTCCTCTTTCTTCACTGCTTGTCCGTTTGAATCATAATTTTCCTCCCAATTCCAGCAAGTCTCATTAAGGGATTACTAATTCATGTACTGGGTTATGTTAATGTCCGTTTCATTTTAGCAGCTTTCAGGATTTGAAGTGTGCATCCCAAACAAATCTGCTCAATGTCTCTGCATTACTGTCATGAGGTCGAATTTCATTAGCAAACAAGTCACAGTCTGTATCTTTGTCGTGTCAAAGAAATATCATTTTCATGTAACTCAACCTCAATTACTGCCTGTATCCTCACGTGAGGTGATATTTTTGGAGCCATCAGAGGGAATATGGCCAGTAAAAGAAACATGACCTCCTGATGTAACATTTGAAAATCAAGTAATGACTATCCGATCCTGCAGTAATGATTTGGTCTGTCTGAATCAGCATGCCTGGTTGTTATGGAAAGATTTAAAAAAAACCCTATTGACCGGCTGGATAGCATATCTGACCCCAGGACAGTCAGGCCAGGCCACAAGCCAACAGCAGCCATAGTAACCCTGACACAGATGCAGGGCTAACTTTAGAGCTGGGTGCTAATAATCCTTTCCAATCCCTTCCAACGTCTTGCTTCGTAACATACTCTCCTGCTGCAACATGCTCTCAGTCACCTCATCTTTTCTATCTGTCTTTCCAAACAGTTTCCTTATCACTTATCTGTGTATAACTCACCTGGGCAATGATTAGCAGCCATAGTAATAGCAAAAGCTGTCATGGTGACATGACATTTAGTATCATCTATTGCTGATATGACGTAACACTGGGCTAAACCAAGTTGGCTCACACGGACAGTAAATCAGTCACAGTCACTCGAGCAAGGCACCATTCGCAGGTTGCACTACATACCCCCAGTACGTCTTCCTGTTCCTCCTGGGGACAAACAGGCACGTTACTACCAATGACCTCTGCAACAACCCCAGTGTGTTGGAGCCTCCAATTCCAATGAGCGAACTTCTCCCTAAAATAGCAGTCCAAGCAGAACTGACCGTTGCTGAGCGCGAGCAGGCGTGCAACACTTTCAGGAGCTGAAGAGTAAATCCCTTCATTGAGGATAAAGGACATGGAGAAGGCCTGCGGTGACCAAGCAATCGGCATGACCTGATACAGTGGACATACATGGGGCTTCCACTACGACACACCAGAGCAGTGTGTCACACCAATGTTACTACCAGCCTAGGTCATACAACACCCCAGGTCTAAAAACGAAGTCCTGGCTAATAATAACGCACAGCATGTCTGTTTGTAGAAATCTAATACCAAGAATGTATGACGATACTTACACTATACAACTGTTAACTCCAAAACAAACCTTAGATAGGGGACTGCATGGGTTTAAGTACATAAATAGTACAAAATGATGTGCAACACATTTGAAACTAACACTAAAACATGCCAAACATGTTTTGGTATAGCATGTTTAGCACCTTACATAAAGAGTTTTGTCACAAGGAATGCCCATAGTGATTCTCCCCATGGCTCTGTGCAGCATTGGTCAAAAAACATGCAGGAAGGGACTGCATGGGAGCAGTGCCAGCTGCAAAAAGCCTATTGTACTGTATTGACCAGCCGCTCAACTGCAACTGAATTACCTTACCCCAAAAGCAGGTCAAGGACACCTCCATCCAGGACCGAAAAATAGCAGTTTCATAGTAGCTTGTGGACTCTATGATCAATTATGATCTTTGCAAGTGGCTGTTTACTGGCTCAAGGGATTGTTACAGTAGAACAAACATCAACAGTCACCTACATGTCATAAAATATGAGAATGCATGTTAAGATACACCTCCAGATACAGCCAGGTCATCTGCTGATGCACAGTTCAGGCAGTCATATAGAGAACTAAAAGCCATAACTACTAGCAACCTGGGCGGGTAGGGTGACTTGCCTTCCTGCCCATGTATTCAGTGTCAACAAGGCCTATTATTTGTGGCTTCACTGCAGCAAGCTACTGCGGTGCAGGTGCTACGGTGTGCACGTTTCAAACTACGTCTTTGTGATAGAAGGTCATTTCCTACAGCTTAATGGAGATAATCGGGGTTATTCTAAGTGTTTAAGTGCGAAATATGGCAAGAAATGTATGAATAAAAGGATGAACGTGATGAATTTATCCACCGACTGTAATATATACTCCAAATACCGTGTCAATGAATAACACCGGACTCTTTTAGTTTCAGTTTTGGTGCATCAATGGCATTAGTTAAAAACGTTACTTTCTTGTATAAAGTATATTTGAATACTCGATTACAGTGCAGACGATGCGCTAAAGGTCACGTTCCCATCCTGCGTCACATTTTCCTGCTCGAGCTACATCACAGAGCCTGACCAATGGGAGACCGAGAAAACGGAGCGACCACACCCACAGCAGGAGGCAACAGGAAGCGACTCCTCAACGTCCAACACTTCATGCATCACGTTTTAATTTAAACACTTCAGACATATCCGGGGGATTCAACAAGATATCACCGTGTTAGCGGTTAGTAGCAGTAAGATATCATCAGCTCACGGTTGAATTTATTTAGTTTATCTACATATTAACTGCATTTTAAAACCATAACGTTGCTGAACACGTACCAAACACACACACAGCATGACAAAAACGGCTCAAAGCTATCGTTAATCACATGTTATGTTAAAATGAACCGACGTTTTAACACTTGGTTTCGAGAATTAAAAAGCTGAAAAGTAAAGAGTGGAAACAAGCCACTTGTGACTCACATCCACGGACTTACCAGCTCGCGTGATGTAGGTACAGATACAATACAAAATAGTTAAGAAGGTAATAACGCGAGTGTCCCCTAAGTTATCAAGGCCACTTCAGAGGATAGATTACCTGCAGTCTCAGCTGAAGATACCCACCTTGTCCCGCTGTGCGAGTAAACTGCTCGGACTGATGTAACTGGCGTTACACTGAGACCAGCTCAAGGTGATCTTGCTACTCCCTTACTCTACGGAACTACTTTCTGGGGATGCTGAAACGTATCCTTCCGAGTGAATATAGATAGATAGAAATACATACAAAATATTTAACGCGCGTATACCAACACAGTTCGTCACAGGCTGCTCACCTGTGTGTTTTATTACAGTATTACATACGTGGAATATCATTAAGTAGTAAAAACTGAAGAAGATGCGGAAGGATACGTACTTACGCGGTGTACGTAATTGGTAAAGTTAAGGAGCCAATAGGAACGCGCGAATGCATCAGCACAGCACGGAGTCTGACATGTGACTGAGGATGGCGTGGTGTAGTTTCCTGATGAAGGCACAGGTTGTGTCTTGCCCGTGTTGAATTGACAGCGGATTTAAATGTATGCTGTTAAAGATGTCAGTGTGTTTTTGGCTCCGTCATCGTGCGGATGTACAAAGCATCGACTTATTTCATGGGAAGCATCATCAAACGATTTCAGTACACGGTAACTGCCTTAAAGGCCAGACACGCGCTGTTCACTCCCCTCTGTTTAACGTCTTAAAGCCGATGCGACAATGAGACCCAAATATTGTGTACTGCCCAAACTACATTGGATGTTCAAGAGATGAATTAAGGATCCTCGTGGTGTGCTTGTCACAGACATGGAGGTATGACGCGTCCACTTTGCGACGGTGTCTGAGGCAATGCCTCCATCTAGTGATGAAAAATAGTTTGTAGATGTTTTTTTTTTTTGTTTTTGATAGAATGGAGGTACATTTAGGTACTTCATACTGAGAGAATTCTTTCCCATAAATATTAGGTATAGTTATATATACCGTGGAGTAGTATAATTTACTTAATATTTAATTGTTTTACATTTTAACTACAAATTCCACAGCTTCAAATAGACAGCCATTATTGCTATATTATTATACAAAATATTAAATACAGTACTGATACTTTTATTAACCACCACTAGAAATAATTATTTAATTTCATTTATTACTGTGTTGTTTTCTTCCTCAGTCTGATTAGTGTAATGTCATCACAGTGCTAATCAGCTATGGTATATTAATAGCAGACAACATAACATATAGATATATATACAACAGCTCCTTAGACTACTATTTACTCTGCAAATACAGAAAACACTAATCTTATGGCCTAATGGTGCACTCTTCCCTGAGTCCATGTCTCCTCTCCCTTTGTCCCACTTTACTCTCACCTGTTCACAGCTGTGGTGGTGTTAGTATTGCTGCTTCCACTACCCATGTTGTCTCACTGGCTTCTGGCAGCCTCTGCCTGGATCCACTCCACTCCACCACCCAAGGCCAATGGACATACCTGTCCAGGTGAGGGACAGATCTGCCGTCCAGTCATCCTGTCCGCTGGCCAAGCCCCTGGCTGTCAATCAGTATTAATGGCCGCTAACTCCTTAGCCACGAGGTACAGTAAGACACTGTGGGAATATGCTCAGATAAATCTTGGAGATGAGCAGATAGGACAGCCTAATGCTTCTGAATGTATTATTACTGCAGGAGTACAGCAACTGCTATGTGAATTCATATGGATATGAAAGGTGAAAAACAAATGAAATAAATACAAATGAAGGCACATGTAGAATAACTAAAATAGTACAACTCCATATTGATTATGTTATAAACATAATCCGATAAACAGAAAAACAAAGACATAATAGATAGGGTACACAAATGGGAACCACCATTAGTTACATTACTTAACCTTTAATTACTTTCACAAAAAACAATGATGTTTTAGTTCAGACAGACTGTACTGTACTAAATTGTATATGTACTGACTGTTTTTGTACAGTGAAGGACAGTTGCACTGTGAGTGGAAGATGTGGTATTGTTGAAGCTAGTACAATTATCTATATACAAGAAGTGCCAGCCAGTATAACTGTGGCTTACAATGCAACTGAAGCCAGTTTGATGTCAAACTGCACCATATTTATCAGTGGCCTTTAGCTTGTCTTCCTGTGTGCCAAATACAAGTTTGAAGATCTTAATGTTCTCTTGCTCTCCTGACTACAGCCAGACATTAGGCAGACAGTTGGCCTAACACCTGTTCATTAATCTGTCTATTCTTTAGGTCCGTTCTTAAATAGATACCTCAAGGTAATTAGGGTAAAGACTGATTAACACAAAAGCCTAATGGCCATTGTCTCATACATTTAAACAATGACACAGCATATCATAGAAACAACAAATGCTTTTTTGCCATTTTATATGAATTTTTGAAGATGTTGTTATTTAAATATTACTATTGTCATATATTTTGAATATTAAATTATTTAAGTTTAATGCATATATCCATCTATACAGTGCATTTAATGTGTAAAACACAAATGTAGAAATAAGCTTATACATTTTTTAAATTTAGACATGAATATATTTATAAATATAGAACCAGATTCTGCATCCAAAGCCTGACACAGACACTGGCTTAAGCAACCAGACACACACAACTCACAAACACACAGCCAGACGCAAATACATGAGAAGAGCCATTTTTCCTCCATTTTTTCCTCTTATTTCTCAGCAGCAGTGCAGTCAGCTGCAGGTCACATGACTTGCTTGCCTGGTCTCACTGAGCATGCTCAGACCCTTTAGTGTTGTCAGGCAAAATATAAGACAGCAGTAGGAGCAGAGATCTGCAATAGATAAACACACAGACTAACACACACCAGCTGGATTGCTCGCAGACACACACCACGGGCGCAGAGAGAGACAGGGCGCTGCAGAGTTGTGGGATTGTGGCTCTGGTTCCTCGAATCTCTTATTTTCATGGGCTCATTGTCGTCTATCGTTTCAGTGGAAAACAGCCACTGAGAGAGGGGGCAGGTGTGCCCTTTAAGAGGGGGAGCAGCTGAGGCAAGGACAGCATCCGAGTCTCCATCCTCTGTGGAGGTAAGTGTGGATGGATGGGGTAGGGGTGCAGAGCTTGGGGGGGAGGGGAAAATCCGCCTCACTGCATCTGTGTTTGTGTTGAATATTATCAGAAGGCGGAATGGGGACGGCTGTGGTGGATGTGGGGGGCGGGGGGGGGGGGTTGGGAGGGGGACAGTTTGTTGCCGACCATTGGTATGTGACACGACGACATGAGGCTATGGGAATGGCAGGGAGTGGGGATGGTGGAGGCGTGTAGATGCTAGCAGGGCTGAGGACATGGCAGGGCAGCAGGCACATAAAGAAAAGGAGAGGAGCTGAGGAGGAAGACGTGGTAAAGAGCCGTGTTCGGTCGGGTGCAGTTATGTCTAGAGGGGTGTTTTAGACAAGAAAGGAGCCAAACCCTAACATGAAAAAGGACAGATATCTATAATCAGGAAGAGAAAAACACACTATTGTGATTACACATGTAATAATGGCCCAACCTAACGTGTTAGTGCAGCAAACAAAGAGGAAATGAATAACTGGTGTTAATTTAATTACCTTGACCTATAAATAGCATAGATTCCTTTATGCTTGATGGTTTTGTAAAAGTGCTATAGTGCCAAGCTATGTTTTCATCCAGTCTTTGTTTTGGTTATCTCAGGATTTAGTCCCCGTAAATATTAGAAATGATTTCATCATTTTGGTTTGATATGCACTCGACCATGTCAAATTTAATTTGTATTCTGATGCTGCAGTGTAAAACATGTTACTCTGCATCTGCAGCTTTAAGTCTTGTTAAAAGGACACGATGCTCATTGTTTACATGTCTGACATAAAATGTGACGGGTCGCCATGAAATATAGTATACTATAACTGCCTCTGTTATATCAACGATGTTGATTACCTTTTCACCCTTTCAGCTTTGATTTTGTCATAATTTATCTCCAAATCCAAAAGATATTAAATTCAAGATCTTTTATTTTCTCACCATGACAGCTGTAACTATTCCTTGTTGGTAAACATTATTTTGCGATGTTAATTTCTCAAGAATGTCCCAATGTGCTCTCCTTAATGATGACCAAGGACATTTAGTGGCATTTAAAAGATTTTTTCCATTTATTTCTCAGGTTCATTCAAAAGATTCTAACAATGCACTGACATCAGCATATGTGCTGTTTTCACTGCGCGCCTGTAAACGTGTGCCACCCTTTGGTGCTTTGGTATTAATAGATTAAGTTCCTGGAAAAAAAAAATCAAACAACAATAAAACAAAGAAATGAATACATCCTGGGTACTGAACGTACAGCACACATCTCCCACACATTCTCTCCACAGTGATTAATGCCACTCTGAAAGGAGGCAGAGATGGCTGTTGCTAGGATACATGGCAAGGTGAAGTGCAGACCATTTAAAGAAAAGGAGGAGGGCACCATTACAAAGCATGGCATCACTGGAGATGGCCTCTTTGTTTTATGTTTTCCTCCCTTACTGAAAATACATTTCTGTTTCTTCAAGGTTTTGCAGTTCAGGAGATTGCAGGAAAGAGGCGGTCATTCAAAGGTCCCCGGTTTTCTGTTCTCGTTCCTTCTACCTGGAAATAAGCTGCAATGGTTGGCAGTATTCAAAGGCCTAAACCTGTCTGAGTGAGCCCTATGAACAGCAGATCCAATGGTAAGACAGCCAAGATTCTATTGGTGTAATCCCTGCATATGATTAAAATGTGTCATTCATTCATGGTTTTGTTTAAGATTAAGAAACTGGTAAATTAAATTAAATTACATTTCTACTTACATAATACAGACTTTCCCTGGACATTTAAATGTTATATTTGTTTCATCAAAGAATATTAAATATGTTAAATACTAAATACTAATCTCCGGGCTTCAGGCTCTGTGAGAAATGACAAAATACATGGTTGTTGTTTTTTTTAATAAAAAAGGTATTTTTATTCACACCTCCCCTTTTCATTGTAAGTAGTCTTCTGAACATTGAACTCAGAGATTATCCTGTCTTTTGGAAATAAATAATGCCTGTTCATTGCTCTCTTTGAGATGCTATATAAAGCAGGGTTTTGAAGCCCTTGAACGGGAGGCTAAATAGGGAGATGTGAGAAAGGATGTGAGATGAAAGGATGATAGAAGGGGTTGCATTTTCTTTCCACTGCAGTATAATGGCCTTTTCACAATGTGTGGGCCCACAGGACATCAAAGGCCAGTGTTGGACAGACGAGGAGTCAGATGGGGAGAACGAATCGGAACAGTTCTTGTATGGCATTCAGGTACAGCAGAGGCTTTTACCCTTTCTACAGTACAGTTGATCTGTTGTTTGAACTGGTATTTGATGATACTGATATTGTGTTTTCAGCACTTATGCTAGTCTGTGTTGTTATCATCTTGGTTATTGTTATTTTTTTCAGTATTTTTAGTATTGCTTATTGTTATTTTAAGTATCATTATTATTATTTTAGTTCCCAGCGATCTGTAAATGAACTTCTGTTACGATGTGTTTGCTAATTTACAAATTCTATTGCTGTTATAATATATTGAAAGAGAACATAACACTGAAAGTTTCACAAAAACCAGACACTAGTCTTCAAGTCATAGATGTTGGTTAATAAGGAATTCTGAGCCAGTGGTGAATCAGGGGTCACCAAAATCACGTGGAAACATATTTCTGGGCATTATGAATATTTAGAACAAATGTGGTGATTAGCTGAGATATTTCACTCTGGCAGTGCAGAACAGATGGACCAGCTGAATGACATTTTCAGTCCTAATGTGTCACTGCCAGCAGGGGAAAAAAATTCAAAAAGTTATCCAGAGCTAGATATTCTGTTGGTCTCAAATATGATATTTTTTCAAAATAACTATAGTCAGTACGACATTTACTGCTAAAGTACAATTCAGATTTAGTACTATTATCCTTTTCAACCTTGAATGAAGTATGAATCAAAGCAACACTGTCAAATCCATTTCTGTGGCTGCCATTTCATCTATCATCTCATCTCATAAAGTTCAATGCTTCACTTCCATATAAGATTTTAATCTGTTACTCATCCTTTTTACTGTTATCTTCTGGTCTGGTGATTGAAATGTAAATCTAGTCTGGGACTTAAAGCTCATTTCTATGCAGTCAGAGAACATGAAAGCAATGTAGTGAAGATAAGGATGAAAGTGTGGGATTTGTTCTGCTCATTCAGAGCTGAGGAGATGAGAGCCTTCTATTCTAGACACCAGGAACACGTATGACAAATTTCGGTCAACTATTATTATTAATACTTGAAAATGCAATTTATGTAGGATACCAAATGTGGGTATCCACAGAACAGCGTGAAATGACAGGATGTAAAACTGAAAAATACAGCATACAAATACATTATTACATTATATTATACCTACCACAGTTCTACTAATATGTAACTATTATGATGAACTGTACTTCAAAGGAAAATTTTGATATTTTACAACTGAGATCAAATTTCATGATACCCCCTATAATTAATTAAAAATAAAAATATAATATTAAAAATATAATTTAGAAAAATTAATTAGCTAAGCAAGCAGAGAGGTCTATATGAGTAAAAGTAAGAGCTAAATAGTTAAAATATCTAAAAGTAATGGATTGAAATAATAAACACAAGAAAAGTAATAGATATAAAAAGTGACGCATAAGCAGCTGAAATATTGGACAAATGGTTGAAACCTTTACTTTTTGCCACTCTAAGTAATCGTACTATGAAACTGACCTTAATACTGACAGACTGCATTATATGTATCCATGTTAAATAATTCATTTTGTTAAATTACATCCTGAGGGTTACTTGGACTGATCATTCAGGGCTGTGGGGTTAGAACAAACAAGAAATTGTCCTGTTTCATGTCCTGTGCTGTAGCTGTGACCAGTGTAAATGTGCTGCTTTTTAAAGGGGAGCTGTGCTGCTGACCTGTACCGCCACCCTCAACTGGATGCAGATATTGAGGCAGTAAAAGACATCTACACTGACAGCGCTGTCTCTGTGAGGTACAGCCCAGATACACAGACACACACATACACACCACTGTTTGAGAGCAGTCCTGAAACAAACAAAATAACCAAGTGTTGTTCACTTGCATTTCTTAATTTGCCACACGCTGTGGGCACGATTCAAATATGTTATGCATTAATTTTAACTCGATGCTCGCTGGCAGAAGCAGAAAAAAATAACCCTGATTTTTCACCCTCAAGGGATAATCAGTTGAAAGGGTTGGAGTGTCATGCATCCCATTACTTCTGATAAATTAACTGCGTCTGTTGTGTCTCTGAACAGGGAATATGGAACCATTGATGACGTGGACATCGATCTTCATATAAACATCGGTTTCTTAGATGTGAGTCAGCAGTCCTCTTTCTCTGCACATACTTCCTCCATTTTTGCACATTACGATTCTAACGTTGGCATTTTGCAAAGTAACACATCATTTATAATGCATCGTGTGCTCATAATTTATTCATGTAATGAGAAATGGCCCTAATTAGGATGCTAACTCTGTATATGTTTGTGTGTATGTGTGTATGTGTGTGTGTGTGTGTGTGTGTCTGACTCAGGAGGAGGTTGCGACAGCTTGGAAAGTTATCAGAACAGAGCCCATTATTCTGAGACTGCGCTTTTCTCTTTCTCAGTACCTCGATGGACCTGGTGAGTAAAGATGTCAGTGTGGATGTTGGTTTTCTGGGAGGGACTTTAGGTATTTGTGCCACTCACTGAACGTAGGAGGTGAGTACAATATGTGGAATACAAGAGGGAGAGCGAAAGAAAGAGCGTGCGTGTGTGTATCTGTGCACTGTGTAATAATGTTAGTCATCTTTACTCAGAACCATCGGTGGAAGTGTTCCAGCCCTCCAATAAAGAAGGCTTCAGCCTGGGCCTGCAGCTCAAAAAGTAAGTTGTGTCATTTATAATGTTTAATAGGGGGGAAAATGTGCAGAGTGAATTTTTAATGTAATTTGCAGCATCAGAAAAACAAATCACAGATTATTCAATTTTCAAAGGTTACCTGTGGCCTTACAAAATAAATGCACATGACATAAATATTTAACAGTGGTCTTTAGTCTTTGTAACTTTTTGCTTGACTAATCTACTCACGCAAATTAATAATGTACACCGAAATGTTCGCTCACGCTTCTTCCTGCTTGACTCTCCTCTTTTGTAACATGGCAGGATCCTGAGCACGTTCACCTCCCAGCAGTGGAAGCACCTCAGTAATGAGTTCCTCAAGGCCCAGCAGGAGAAGAGGCACAGCTGGTTCAAAGCTGGAGGAACCATCAAGAAGTTCCGTGCCGGGCTCAGCATCTTTTCCCCCATACCCAAGTAGGTCTCTTACTCTCTTATGCTGTACCTCTTTCACGGCATCTACATAACCTGATGCCTAACCTGAAGCTGATATAAGTCATCATTTGCAACATTTTCACATAAACAAATGTGCGCGCTTGTATTCTCTGTTGGATATTGACATAATAAAGTATGTAGTAGTATAAGTAATAGTAATAGAGGTGCATGGTTGACATTTTTGGTGATGTCTGATAACTGAAAGGTTCGATTTTGGCCAGTGCAAGTGCAGACTGTGACCTGTGACTCTACTGAAGTCTAAAAACACAGTTTTATTAGTCGTGATTTACTTCACTGTTTAGCACAAATTAATTTTAGTACAGACAGAAGTATTTTAGTGTTATGTTGCCCTAACATCCACTGTATGTTTACACATTTTCTTCTACAGTCGGTAAATTTGAACGTGTTTGTGTAATTCGGGTGAAGGCAATTAAAAAGGGAAATGCTGCTTTTTATAGTTATCCCATCATTATTATCCATTTAGGGAATGGCTTATTATTGCTTATTGGCTTATTTTTAATTGTAAAGAATAAATGATATTGATGTTGGGGGATTCACAGTATATTGTGCACCCCTAAACTTAAATGATTCAATCTGTACCCGGTTGCAAAATGTTCTTAACACTTCATTCTGGAGTCGTATTTACCAGGAAATCCTATTTCACCCGATAATGTCTATAGTGTCTATTTTATTCATGAATTATTAATTACTTACTTATTTATTACTTCTATAGTTTCTCATCATTTAATATTTTTCTTTTGTCACTCTTATTTATTCTTTTGTGAAGCACTCTGTAATGTCTGATCGAGAAGGTGCAATATAACTCACTTACATAATTAGATAGAAGCAAGCTATTTTCAGGACTGGAGATTTCTGAGGGATCAGGATAAAAAAAATATTATCCATCTGGTCAACAAACTGCGAGCAGTAAAGATAGCAATGGAAATACTTTGCGAAGGTTTGTCTGTTGAAAGATGAATTGTAGAAAAAAAGACAAGCGTGGAGAAGGAAGCTCTGACACAGCACACCGCAGATTGACTTAAACTCAAAATTTGACACACTCGACCAATTTCCCCAAGGGGGAAGTAGTCTTCCTGGCCTCTGTCTTTCTCTGGGATGCTTTGACAGTTATGGGTGCACAGGGATTGAATCCCGGCCCACTTGTCGGAGGTCAGCTTCACTAACTACTGGCTTGTCATCCTCACAACTTGACAGGAGTCTCATGTCAAAGAGTGCGCACGGATAATGCACTGGGAGTGATGGTAGAAGTGAACACTGGTTATTGTGTATTAACAGTTAGTGACTTGAGCTGCTGCCCAAACGGATTTTAGTTGTCTGAGCTAGTATAAACTGTAAGTGTTGTGTGACTAGACCAAACCGTGTGTCACGATAATATTACCAAGGTACTGGCCATGATAATACCTGAAAACCAAATGATATGGCAACATTAAAATGATTTTTTTTTTACTTACAAAGGCTTAGACAACTACAACAATGAATGATGAAGTCATGCGCGTGAATCGTGTCTTGCTTTTTTTTTCTAGGTCTCCAAGTTTTCCTCTGATCCAAGACACGGTTTTAAAAGGGAAGCTGAGTGTCCCTGAGCTGAGAGTGACCCGCCTGATGAACCGCTCTATCTCATGTACCATGAAGAATCCTAAAGGAGAGCTCTTCAGCTATCCACCAAACAGCCAGGTCAGTGCCAGTCTGAACAAATCAGCGCCCAGTTGTGGAATTAGCAAAACTACGCTGTCCTCCCACTTATTTGTCTTTAATGTCTCTCAGTCGCTTGTCACAATTTGTGGTCAAATTGTGTTTTTTGTCACATCTCAGAGTCTTTAAACTTTACACTCCTCACATTTATAATGCAGATTCAGATACGCACATGTTAAGTTCATCACAATCATTCACAATCTGACAAAGTGTTGATGATGGATGCTGTTTTAAAAGCACTGTGTGTCTTTCTTTTCTGTTTTAATCCACTGTGATTCACTCTGACCCTCTTCTCAGTCACCTGCCACCTGCACTGTTCCCACCTGAGCCTTTCCTTACCCTTACCGTAACATAGCTGGTGCGCCGTTTCCCATAATGCTTTGTCTTCACTTGACTCATCAGACTGTGGCTGTCCCGGCGGCCAGGGCCCCAGCGCAGATTACCACGAGGCAGCTGATTGAATTGTTTTTCTCATCCCAGGCGGGCGGCCACTGCAAGAACATCCCTACCTTGGAGTATGGCTTCTTAGTGCAGGTTAGACCTCAAGGAGATATGAGTTTACTTAACAAGGCACAACTTGTCCTTTGGGGGCCCTTTCTTCAGTCCAAAAACATCTATGTTTGTCTGTAAGCAACAACAAAGGCCCACTTTAAAATCCGTTTGGATGTGAGGGCTTTATTGTATTTGCTATTTATTTTGGGGATTCTTCATCTGTTGGTAGCTGGCAGTGACAAAGGATGGGGCCAACAGTGCATTGTTGTGCCAAAACCTCACAACAGGTTAAGCCAGCCATAACGGCAGTACAAATTTGTAGTTTAGTGACAATTCTGATGGCAAACTAGTTTCTTTTATATGGCAGGGCTTCAGGTGGGAGCGATAACTTGGAACACCGCTGTGCTTTTCTCCTACCAGATAATGAAGTACTCAGAGCAGAGGATCCCCACGCTCAACGAGTACTGCGTGGTGTGTGACGAACAGCATGTCTTTCAGAATGGATCCATGCTGAAGGTATAAAAAAGGGAAACATGTAGTACAGAAGAAACATTGTGTATAATATTATTTTAATGGAATTTACACAGTGCATTTATTTCTGTGTACATATGTAGCATTATATTTAAAGCATGTTTTCATCCTTTGTCCATGTGCGCGTATGTTTATACAGCCAGCTGTGTGCACAAGGGAGCTGTGTGTGTTCTCCTTCTACACTCTGGGTGTGATGTCGGGAGCTGCAGAGGAAGTGGCCACTGGAGCAGAGGTGACAACAACACAGTATATGATATCGTTCAGATCATTTTTTGTATTTTCCTCTTGCATCTACTTATTCTTACCTCTTTGATTTTAGATTAAAGGACTGACACAGTGGAGGAAGATTTTGTTGTAATATACTGAAAATGATAAAGGAGGAATATAAACTCCCTCTTTCCTCAGGTTGTGGACCTGCTTGTGGCTATGTGTCGAGCTGCTCTTGAGTCTCCCCGTAAGAGCATCATCTTTGAGCCCTACCCATCAGTTGTGGATCCCAATGACCCCAAGACACTGGCCTTCAACCCAAAGGTCAGCATCCTCACCAAGATCATCACTCCTAACTAAATCAAAACAAATTTAATTCCAAGATGTCAAATCAATTTGATAAAAAAAAACCTCTACAAGTGATTTTAGATGTCTGTATGTTGTTCCCTCTCTCATTGCATACAATGGATGTTTGGCTCAACCGATGAACACAGAAGAAGAATTATGAGAGACTGCAGAAAGCACTGGACAGCGTCATGTCCATTCGGGAAATGACCCAGGTACAAGAAGGAGATGGGAGGGAGAGAAGGGAAGGGCCACAGTGGATCAAAGCTACCGTCAGGCTTGATTTATAATGTTAAAGATACAATCCAAATTTTTTTTAGTTTATATAAGAACATAATGTCCACTGTGGGTCTGTATATATACACTCCTCTTACTTCTTTCCAATGCTTGTTTACCCACTGTGGCTTGGCTGCATTTGTACTATATAAAATGGACCATACTGTAAGCCCACTGTATATCTAAACACTCAAATCATTTGACTTTGGGAAAAAAGAAATATGTTCTAAAAACAAAAGCAAACTGAGAACAAACAGAAAATCTTCTGTGTGTGTGTGTGTGTGTGTGTGTATGTGTGTGTTTCAGGGCTCATATCTAGAGATCAAGAAACAGATGGACAAACTTGACCCTCTGGCCCATCCTTTGCTACAGTGGTAAGTGAGAGTTTGTTTACTCTGCTTTGCATGTTAACAGTATTTGATTTTGGACAGTACAGAGCATATTTCTGATCATGGAGAGCATAATACTTATGAGCCTAGCTTAGCACAGGTTTAAATAATGAAATTGATGATGGCTGAATTTCCTTTAGCTGCTTCGGTTTCATGGTTGTGCATTGTCACACTGTCACAGCTTACTGGCACTCTTGAATTGAGCCTAGGCGTCATTAATATTTTTAATAACTCCCATGTTTTTCTTGCTATAAGAAATTGAGATATCTGCTGTGATCAGGGCCTTTTGTGGTCAAGGCAAAGTAGTGACACCAAGAGCAGATACTTACTTAACACATACTCTGTTACATGCTGTTTTATTTTATTTTATTTGATCCTCCATCTGTCTTTTCACAGGATTATTTCCAGTAACAGGTCCCATATCGTCAAGCTGCCTCTGAGTAGGGTATGAAGCCAGAATGACATTCCCTCAAGTGCCCTTAACTGAAAATTCAGTTTTCAACATGATATTGTTTTAATTTGATGGTTCATACTCATTCTCTGTCTCTGTTTATCTCTCTCTCTTGCTCTTACTTGTCCCTTATGACCTCATTGTGATAGCAACTGAAATTCATGCACACCTCCCACCAGTTCCTGCTGCTCAGCAGCCCCCCGGCCAAGGAGGCTCGTTTTCGCACTGCCAAGAAGCTATACGGCAGCACCTTTGCCTTCCAGTGAGTCCGCTTTGTTCCTTTAGCTGATGCAGCAGTCATACAGTCAAAACTCTATGTTTTCATTGAATGGCTACTTTGTAGCATCTATTTTATAAATCATTAAAATCATTCAGTTATAAAATATCAGAAATATCATTTGTAGTTATTGAACATTGGATGTTGGGAAACTATAATGTGAGCAATCACTTATTGTAAATAATTAATCTTAAATCAAGCATGGCCACTAAACTGCATGCATAATTTACCATTACAGCAGTACACTCTGCCAAACATGAACACATCGCAGTGTAACACCTGATCATTATGTTGGGGACGGAGGAACCACTCTAGCAGATTTTTATGGAACCATAACAAACAACAGCACAGAGCAGTGGCCATTCTCTTGGACAGAGAAACCACCTTCCTAAGCCAGCACATGGAGCCAGCAATATCTGTGAGGTAGAGATTTGTACTGTAGCAGATGGGGCTTTGCTGAATATTTTAGATACCCATGGCCCATCTGGGCACTTGCTGGGTACAACTCATGAGCAGTGCTAACAATCTCTCTGTGTGCTGGTTAATACTACATATTTAATCATTTGCATCAGGAGACGCCAAATTTGTATGTGAGCTTGGCTGCCATCATTTCTGTTGATGTAAATATAAACGTGCAAGATATAAATAGATACAACACATGTTCAGAGACAGTTTAATGACATTTTAAAAGGGGATCTATCAATGGCTGATAAGTGAAATTAAGAACTTTTCCCTGTTCATTTATTAGACTGTGGGAAGAAGAACATCATACTACTTCAAACCTTGTTAAAAATAACAGCACTCACGACACTTCTGTGGCCGTTGTGTTTTATTTTAAGACAGACCAGATACCAGCACTGGGAGATGTATTCAAATAACCCATGCTGTACTGACAGCAGTGATCTTTCCTAATATATCTAATACATTTTTAGCATTAAATGATAAATTTAGAGGACTGTGATGATGTAACATGTCCAAAAATATCCTCGCACAAATTGTATAAATAGATGACTGCAGTACCTCTTCGGAGAGCTTCGATCTTCTTTCCTCATCAATTAGTTTTTACTAAATTTTTACTAATAATAAAAAGTAAAAATCTTTAAAACTCATATAAACAATATATATAATTAACAATAGTAAATGTTCCCTATTGTGAATCAAAGGTCACAGACAAAATATTACTACAACATCCTTGAACAGCACGGATCTGGCCACTACACGTCAGTGGCTGCACACTGAGATCCATGCTGTATATGTCCATACAGCACTTTGTTTTATCTCTTCTTATCTCTCTCCCTCTCTCTACACTTGCTCTAGTGGTTCCCATATAGAGAACTGGCACTCTGTTCTGAGAAATGGACTAGTCAATGCCTCTTATACCAAACTGCAGGTACGTAACCCTGGCAGTTGGCTGGAATTTACGATGCATCTCCTCTCGGACAGTAAACCTGCCCTCGGACAGAGCAGGCTCGCTGTCCGGCTGATTCATTTTTGCAGTTAATGGATGCCAGCTTCCCTTTCGTCAGCATTGCAATTGGCATTTTAGCGAGCGGGGCACACCGGGAGATTTTCCTGGCCAATGTCGGCCGCTTTTTGCTTCCTTCACCGGCAGCAGCCGACAGCACGTCTCCTCCCGTTTGCAGGACAAAGGGAGGGGGCTGTGGTGTCGGCTGTGATGTCAGGAGGCTGCCCGTGTGCCCTGTTGGGGTTAACCACCTAGAGCACTGAGTAGGTTAGGTCTGAAGCTGAAGAATGAGAAGGACAAGCTCCATGGTAGTGAGTATAGACTCCCTGTGGGTGATTAAGGAGGGCTTCATAAAAGGTCAGTAAATGGCACCACTCATTATCTATTCAGACTTGGGTCGAACAGTAGCCTCACATAATTTAATCAGTTCATTTAAACCTAGCAGATATCAGATGGGTGCAATGGACTAAATGAGGACCATAAAGATAATTTCAAGGCAGAAGCAGAAACTTTTCTTCCAAATGCATTCCTGTTTTATTCAGGTCTGCATCCATCTGCATCTTTATATTGTTCTACCAAGGATTGCATTGAACTTTGTGACCCAGATCTGCAAAAGATAAATAAATATTAAAAGAAGAAAGGAAGAAGTGAGCACTAGAGAGTGGCGAATTGGCTCATTTGCACAATACAGCCGATAATGACTGCTCGGAGATAGACCGGCATGTCCTGAAAATGGATTAAACACAATTAAATGTGAAATCTCAAGGATCTTTGAAACTTTCACGCCGGCTGTGATTGCTCTATCATGCTGATGTGTTTCATTTATGCCTTCTTTGTTCTCCAACTTTTTGAACTCTCCATCTTTGATCTCGCCTCAGTGCTCGTCTGCCTCCTCTCTCACTCCTTTTCACCTTGAGCATTAACATCCACCCCCTCCTCCTCTGTCATTGTTTCATGGGAAAAGGAGAAGGACTGTGTCCCCCTCCAGCTCCAGCTATCACACAAAGCCTCCCGTCTATTGATCCTTTTGATTTCTTCCAGATGTGCCATGTCCTGACCTCCATCTCCCTCAAATTTCATTCCCAAACTCTCAAGTTGCTCTTTGTTCTTCCTCTCGTTGCTCCTCTGGTCTCACTGTGGCTTGTGAACCCTTGTGTCCATGTTACACCTGTGGACCTTTCTTTTTTGCCTCATTCTGGACATTCGTGTTTGGACGCTCATCATCATCATCATCATCATCATCATCGGCCATCCTCATTCTTTTCATTCTTATCGTCTTTACTTTTAAGTCAGCATACATGATCTCGTGTCCCATGTCAGCTCCGCTCGGATATTTACACAAATTTCATTCACAAAATTCAAGAGCATCACATGATCTTCACACGACTACGTTATGTTGTAAGGAGATAATATGATGGCATTTTAAAGATGTGAATTATTAGAGTTGTTTCAGATCACTGGAATAATAAAACTATCTTTTCTTTCTTTGGCTCGTTGCCATCCGCCATCTTTGGATTTCCGTGTGCGTGTGTGTATGCTTGGTTGGTGGGGTTTACCAGGTAAACTGTCACAGAAACATATAAAACAGCAGCTTATATTTAACTACAGTAGGACACGTGTGCGTGTGCGTGTGTACTTGAGGTTGTCTTGTACAACTACTCAGTGACCCTTACTTCCTTCCTGCTCTTTTCAAACCCAAGCTGCATGGGGCAGCGTATGGAAAGGGCATCTATCTGAGCCCCATCTCCAGCATATCTTTTGGATACTCAGGTAGGAACGGCTCATTCCTTGCCACTCAGCCCCCTCTGGCCCACCTCTCCCTTTTTCCCACCATGTTGACTGAATACGCTTTGTGTTTGTTAAAATGGCTTGATTATCATCCTGCATCACTTCATTTCACATTTGGGAGCTTTCCATGCTATCTTGTTGTCTTGCTCTGTGCCGTGTGTCCATTTTGGGCGCTGGGCCTCGGGCCTACTCTGTGAACTTGTGTGCCGCCTACCATACCATATTGTGTTGTGGCCGTGTAAAATGGGGCTGTCATTGGATCTGTGTGTGTTACTTTGTACATTGTTGGCTTTTCATATTGTTTTCTTTTCTTGGAATGGGGATGTAGAACCACTTAAGCAAACTTTATGTCCTCACTTTACTTCCCCTCGTGGATTTCTACTGAAACACAATGTCAGTTTGGCTTTGAGGGCCTACTATGGTCTAGTTTTGGTGTTGGTTTTGTGGACAGGAGGTCAGTAGATTGCCAAAGGGGCCCACCTGCTATTAACCAGCCCCTGAGTAGGTTATCCCAGTTTTAAGGAAGGTTATGGAATCATTATTCTTAGTTAAAGTTGCTGGTATTATATCCATTTGGCTTAATCTCTCCAGTAAATAAATACATACGTGGATGGTACAGATTATAAGAAATATTTTAAATAAAGCGTGCAGTTTTGAACCATACTTGCTCAGCTTTTTTTCTGTTGAAATATTCAGTGGCAATTTTGAACAATAACCTTCATTTGAAGGTTAGCACTGTGGGTAATAATTTCTCTGTACAATGAGTTCAAGACCACTAGAGGAAGGTTTTTCACAGCTTGAGTGACTCAAGGTAAGGTCGTTCTGACTCAGGGTTGTTTGCTCTCTTTGTGCTGCTTCTTTCAGGAATGGGGAAAGGACAGCACCGCATGCCCACCAAAGATGAACTGGTGCAGCGTTACAACCGAATGAATACCATACCACAGGTGAGAGGACATATTAGCACCTTACATGTGCTAATTTATACACAAATAGGGTGTGTTAATAAATGGGGAGGAAATATATCACAGAATCATTAGAAGCTTTAAAAAAATATCATCATTGATTTCCAGTTCAAGGATATTGCTCGCATGGCAGTGTATTGAGTTGAAATATTTCTTACAATCACTGTAACTTGAGTTTCACTGTTACACTCCAGCAGCTCTCTGGATACCACCATTAGCGCAGTGAGATCATGGTCTGCTGCAGCTGCTTGGCGGCGATTTAACTGTTTCCTCTCTTTTTCAACAGAGCCGTCCAATACAATCGAGGTTTCTTCAGAGTCGAAATCTGAACTGCATCGCCCTGTGTGAAGGTAAGAACAAGCGGAGGGTACAATACGTGTAAAGCCTGCAAAAAATAATGGGTATGAGGCAAAAATAATATATGCTGTGTACTACCATGCAAATTCAGACAAACAGACAAAACACTTATGCAGATACAATAACAGATAGCAGTGTATTTAAGTATGTCACATGTACAGTAGGAAGTATAATAATAGAGAAATTATCACACTCTAATCATCATAAAACCATAAAAAATGCAGAGAAGTAAAGCACCTCACCACATCTCCGCACACGTGTCTCTCTATTTAACAGTGATCACATCTAAGGATCTGCAGAAACACGGCAACATTTGGGTGTGTCCAGTTTCCGACCACGTCTGCACTCGCTTCTTTTTTGTGTGAGTATCCCCAGCGCCGATGATTCTCACAGAATGAATACACGATTACATTAAGACAAGAGTTAGTGTAGGAGTAGATCATTATCACACTTTAAAATTCATAGTTTATTACTCATAAATGGCGCTATATGCTGCATTTGCCCCACACCACCCATCATCATTTAAAATTAGCAATGAGTAAATTGTGCTGATGGTTTAGTGGTGCTGCTGCTCCCCTAAAGCGGGTCCCTCTCAGGTCATAAGCCTTTCAGTATGGATGCTTAAAACTGTGTTTTGGAGCTCAGCAAATAAAACATGGCTGCTGATGTCCAAGCTTTGGACACACGCATTCTCCAGATGGCAAAGTCTATTATCATGTCCACTGCTGTCTTCTGAGCTGGAAATTAGATTTGAGATGGCCTGGAATCAAATTTAAATCACAGCTAAATATAATTCAGTTCTGAACTTGTGCTCAGTGTATGGTTTTATTTTTCACTTGTATTTGTACAGAAGTATAAGGTTCATATGGTTCCAAAAAAATGATTGATATGGTTAGTATGAAAACTAGAAGATTTGTTATGTTTTGTTATTGTCAGGAACAATGTATCCTATAAAATCACAGTAATTCATCTGCTTCCTACACTAGAGCAACTAACAGAGGCCTGTTTTTCTTTGCAAATGTTACTTCTTTTAGCCTCAGTGTTACACCTTGTTGATGACATAAAAATAAGCTTTTACTATTTCTAAACTATTTATCTTTAAACTCAAATTAGTAGCAACAGAACAACTAAAAGGATGGAAAAAAAACATGTCAGCCCATCTATGTATATGTGCAGGTATGAGGATGGCCAAGTAGGAGATGCCAACATCAACACCCAGGAGCCTAAGGTGCAGAAGGAGATCATGCGTGTGATTGGGACCCAGATCTACTCCAGCTAATGGAGGTTCTCCATATGTCTCTCTGACGGAGGCACACAGGCAGGCAGACAGCGAATGTTTGGGCGAGCTGACCTCGGGCCTGATACTGAAGGCTGAGGGAGCTCTTGAGCACATTATTCGTAAAGTTTTTTTTGTTCTAGTCCTCTCATTTTCCTCTCTCTCCTTTGTTCTTCGTCTCCAAGTGGTTATAAATTACGTGTTCATTTTACCTTCAGTTAGGTTTCCCGGTTCAAGTCAGTCTGCTTTTCTTAGTTCATGTCACCTTCCAACAGAAGCTTAACACGCTGATGAAGCAAAGAGGAACTAGTCACTAGGGTGGCTCTCCACATGTACACAACCTTTCAAACCCAGGTTTGACCGGCACTTTTACTGATCCTTTGGACTAACTATATTCAACTGCTATCTCCATTTATCCTTTCTCTGTGAATATCTATTTAAAAAATCATCCCAAATGATAATTAGATCCCTTTGTGGCAAATAAGTGATGGATTTACATGCGCATAGAAGTTTGTTCTCTCATTGTGTTTGCAAAGGCATTATCTCCGATCCATTTATTTAATATTCTTTGACTAATGACATGAATTAAGGTCCGTGACATGGTTATCTGAGGGGCAAGCACTGCTTTGTGATTTTGTCCTTGTCAGATGGAGCTGCCAGAATCTAATAAGCGAGGTGTGGCTTTCACTCCAGTTACATACACTATAGGCACTTTGTTTTTTGATAACATTATAAAGTGTAAAAATCCAGCAGTATTATGATTTTTCTTACAGAATTAAACTCTGATTGATGATGCACTTTCCAAGATCCCACAGCCCCCAGATGTCAAACAGATAAGACATAAGAGTAACATGGCAGGGTCAACAACAGGGGTTGTACAATTTCCCTACAGCACCAACTTAATGATATTTTCAGTATTAACACGGGATGAGATTATGCTACGTCTTTGTTTTCTGGCAAAGGGGCAGGTATTACTGCTGACCCCACTGAGAATCAGCACTCACATCTGAAGTTTTTTACACTTTCAGATGCTGAAGTCCAATGTTTCTCTGCCTGTCTGAAAAGCTAAAACATGGAACTGAAGTATTGTGCTATTACTACATTTACTTGAAAGGTTTGAGCAGCTTGACATTTTGAAGACGAAAAACATATTTTGTCATTAATCAGCTGCAGTGCTCATAAGGCTTTGACTTTGGTGTCTATGTTAAAGATGAATGAAACAGAGCATTAAGGCCCAGTTGCAGTGTGTTTTGGGGTCTTATTTGTCGAAAATTGCTTAATGGAGGTTATATCTGGCTAAAACTGGTACTGTAACATAGGCACAGTATAATGCTGAAATGATACATATATGATCATCCTCTCACTCTCGCTGAAATGAAAAAAAAAAACAACAACAGTGGATTGGATTTAATCTGTGATCGTGTTATATCTGTTGACAGTGTTCAAAAATCTGCCACAATCTGTTGCGTGTGATCATTTTGTTCAAGTAGTCATCACTTTTTCTTTAAGTGGTGGGTATCTCATTTTCAAACGAATCTCTTTGTGTATGAACTACGCTTTCCATTGTATTCACAACCTAGAAAATTCACTGTACAGAAAATCATGGACAATTTTACCAAACTATGTACTGACAGCATCCAGTCCAGGTGACCTCACATCCTCCCTGGCACTGACTAATGGACACTGGATGATACAGATCTGCATTAATGTGCAATTCTATGGTTTCACCTTGAAGAATGGCAACCTTGTATAGCTAATCAAGTTTATCAGTTAGTCATGTACTGTATGTATGTATGTACGTGTGGGTTTGTATTTTCTTGACATTATACTAGACATTGCACTTATTCAACGTTTGCCTAAATGGGAGAAATGGACTGTCCTTGGACCTGCAGCAGACGGGTGGTGGAGGAAAAGAAGAGAAACAAAGTATTTATGGAGACAGCAGGACTAATATCCAACAACATAACCATGTCTGTACTGAGCTTTCAGTGTCTCCTGGAACTAAAAATTCTGACTACTGAATGGACTTCGAAGCACTGAAAGAGAGTGCATTGTAAATAAGGACATTGGAGACCTCGATGAAATGTACTGAAAGAAGTTGACATGTACAGCTTACTCATTGTGTTGCGGGACTGTGCTAATAACCGATGCCTGTTTTTGCCAAGAGGTTTGAGCTGCGAGTCTCTTTGAGAGTCTATTCTCTGGCTGTCTGTCTCTGGTGAGTAATGTTTTCAATGATGATGTTGACGACAATGATGGTGATTATGAAGATGATGAAAGGCGACGACGCAGGAAAAAAAAAAAAAGAATAAAGCCTGATTTTGCACAGTTTTACACACGGTGTCCTTTTCTTTCATGTCTGGAAAATAGTCTGACCATTAAATGTAAAATCGTCTACTGGGGCTTTGCGCTAGCAGTTTGGGCAGAAGGGGGCACCATTACTCCACCAACATACACACAAACCACCTGAGTCCTCTATGAAGATCAAATCAGACTTTTTTTTTTACCCATATTCATAGCTCCCACATGTATAATTACTCGGAAAAGGTGACGCAATTCTAGGTGAATTATAATGTTTTGTATAATCAGACCGTGTGGATCTTTTCTGTGTAAATCAAATTTCCTCTGAAGTTCATGTGGTGACGAAATTCAATTATCTGCAATCAGCACTTCTATTCACAGCGACATAATGTCCCGCCTTTTAAAAAGAATGGATTAAAATGTGCTTGATATAAATATAGTTTATGTGAATTGTGTGTGTCACAGGGCATGTTCCTCCACAGTGATTCTCGTGAGAATACTAAACCTCGACGACACCCCTGACGAAGACAAAGACAGAAAGTGAATCAAAGAAAGAATAATAATCATAGACTGATTAATAAGCAACATGTCTACCCTGCTATAACCACATCCATTGTACAATACATGTACCGTGCAAGTGGGGGTTTGAAAGGGAGAAGTGGATGTAAACAGTGAATTATCCTTTGATGACATGATGCATCGCACTGGTTGGAGCCATACATGTTCACTGAAAAAGATAGACACACCAATTTATCAAAAAGGAATAAATGAAAGAAACAACACCACAGTCCTTAAGCATGACACCCTCAGTCAAACAGATTTTCCTTTCAAAAGTTATTGATTTAGTTCTGGGGAAAGAGGCGCAGGGCAGACCAACGTGTTGGCATGTACTGCACCCAAAGGCTTGCTAAAACTAAATGTTTTCAATTTATTGCATCACAAATTCGTTTGAGTTTATATTGATTTCTTCTAATCTAATCTCTCTGAATATGGCAGAATACGCTTTCACCTCAAAGGGAGCAGATCACTAATAGTTGTTGACCAGCCAATTGCTCGCTCTGCCCTCCCTCTCTCTGTCTCTCTCTCCCTCCGACCACAGAAAGCTCTCCTCTTTCAAACCAGCTGAATACATCTCATCTCACTCCTCCACGGCGAAAGTCCAGTCTGATGGCTGTTTTGGCACAGAAGGCCCTGTGTGAAATACAAGTGTTGGGTGTGTAAAGAGCGGGCATAATCACGGGGAAGCTGACGCACTCGTGGACTCTTGAAAGGCACTTTATGTGTGTATTTGTGGTGGCAGTAATTGGGCCCCTCCCTTTGTGTTGCTGACCCATTTGACAGGGCATGTGGCTGGGCCCTTGTACTGATATCTGTATATGTCTGCATGTGTCTGGTAGATGATGTGTATGTTCACGTGTTACTATGATCTCTGAAACCCGGCCCTCATGTTGGACACGGTCCCCTGGTTTGGCTTTGTCCCCCCCATTACCAAAGCCAGCTGGCTGGTGGCACACAACTGCACATCGTTCAGAGCTTTTTTGTTCTTCCACAGTACCGTTACTCACCACTGAGGGGAGCTCTGGTGTTATTCTCCTCTGCCTTCATGTTCTTTCTTTGCATACTTAACACACACACTCTGGCACATACGCACTGGACATTAGCACGCAGACACAGACACACACACACACATATGCAGGTAAACACTACACAGTGGTTGTTTGGTCAGATAAAGGAGTAGTGACGGGAGGGCAGAGGGTCGCTGAGGGTGTCTGGCCCTCAGCGGAAGCGACTGCTCCCAACCTCCCTCTCTCTTCTGCCTCTGTAATAAGTGTGACCGTTTGATTTCTGCACAAAAGGAGCAATTACAGGGAGTTGTTTAATCACCCACACTTTTATTGAGCTTGGGGTCTCTTAGCTTGCAGCTCAGGCCCCCGTCGTCGGCAGCAGCGGGCGACAGGAGTGACAGAGAAGGTCGGTGGTTTAACGGGGCGCGAAGGGGTCTCGTTTGAGTTAAGACTTCGCAGGCTACTTTGCACGCTGCGGAGGCCCCCGGGACAGAGACAAAGAGGTAGAGGAGACCAGAAGACAGGCTGGCCAGCCAGGCAGAGAGATAGATGGACTTAGCAGAGAGACAGAGACTAAAGGGCAGAGTTTGGGGGACACATCAGAATCAGAATCGCTTTATTTGCCAAGTAGGATAAATGTGCAGGAGTTTTTTTCTTTGTAGTGTGTTTTTTTTTTTTTTTGGCGCAGAGATGCAGCGAGAATTTATGCACTGACACAAAACAAAAGAGGTATTCAGGTACATGACAGTTGCACTTGTTGAGCAGGAGGTGTGGTGAATTCCCAG
This sequence comes from Nibea coibor, assembly GCA_023373845.1. NCBI lineage: Eukaryota > Metazoa > Chordata > Actinopteri > Sciaenidae > Nibea > Nibea coibor. Next base: position 16,814,489 of record CM041738.1, read on the forward strand.
GAGTGCAACAGAACCAGTGTGTAGTGATTTTTTTTTTTTTGAGAGAGAGAGAGAGAAATGCTTGAAATAAGTTATGAGTATGAACAAAGCGAGCACGCATGATTCCTGAACAATGTAGCATGCATGGACTTGTGTGGACATTGTGAGAGTGGGGATGGCATACAAAAATGTTTTTTTTTTTTTTTAAACAAAGAGAGAGAAGAAAAACAACAGAATTCGATTTTCCTACTTTACAGTCAGCCCAGAGCCCCAGTAAGCCCAAACTCCCATTCAAAACAGTACCGAGCACTGTCAGTGTCAGTGCTTTTTATTGAATTTTCAGTCTGGGTGTTACTCTATATTTGTGTGCATACGGAGCGCCTCCTCCTCCTCCTCCTCCTCCTCCTCCCTCGATATGAGTGATGGAGTACAAGTCCTTGTCTAGTCCCTCGGAGATCGCAAGAATGGTGGTGCGAGGCAAAGGAGGCAAAAGGGGGTGGCGATGGATGGAAGAGCTGATGGTGGCAGCGTTTTGGGGGGAGGAAAGGGGTCGGTTGTTTTTAAAATGGCACAAACTGGGAAAGAACAGCACCACTTTGTGGTGACCAGGGGGGAGACGGGCGTGGGCGGGGGGGGGGGGGGGTGGGGGGCTGGTGAAGAAGAGGGTAGAAAGAGATAGAGAGTAAAAGAGGATGAGAGGGAGAGGGAGGGAAGGGAGGGAGGGAGGGAAGGGAGTACACCATTGCTGCTCATAAAGCCAACAGCTGTGTGGGTAATGTTTTGTGACACCGAGCCTCTCCGAGCCCTTCTGTTTCCCAGAGAGCTAGGAGACGCCATATTCCGTCGTCACAAATGGCTCTGTCATTCACCCCCTAAGTCTTAATTATCGCTCCCGGTTTTTTGGCCACATTTTGCTCAGGCGTATGGATCCATCTGCACGCTGTATAATTCCACTCCGCAATTTACAAGTGGCATTTATTACAATGGCCTCCACGGCATCTCCTCTTTAACACCGGCAGCCTTTTCCAGAAAGACGAGGGGGAACAAAAGAGCAGTGCAATCTGGCAGCAACAGTGCCCACCCTCAGTTCCCTCAAATCTCTCTCTTGTCTTTTTTTTTTTTTTTTCCATCTGTACCCTTGCTCTCTGTACGACTATCTCTCTCCACCCCTGTATTACTAATTTTTTCCGCTTCTATTTATATGTGTGTGTGAGTGTGTGTGCGTGTGTGTGTTTTCCCTTTGTTATTAATTTAATTTTTATGGGATTCACAGTACTCGCACAAACCGCCCCCTATCTGCCTCGAAGCAGAGGAAAAGGAAATAGCTGATGTTGATTTTTTTCCCCCTCCTCTCCCTTCTCCCCCCCTCCCTTCGTAATTCATTTTGGATTAATTCCCCTGTCTTCAGAGACAATCCTAATTCTTTATTATTTCCACTTCACAGGCTTCATGACATCCCCATATCCACATATCATATCCAGGGGAAACTTTACACCCAGCAGACCTCCTTGTTTTCTCCTCTCTTTCCGTGTCTCTCCTCCCTTCTCACTTACACCCTCCCTTCATTTTCTCTCTTGGTTTCTCTCTGTCTTGTTCCTACTTCTTTTCCATCCAGTTCTCTACATCCTCTCCACTCCATCGTTCTTACCGGAGTGAAGTTACTTGTTAGTTACTGCCCAGCCGCTGGGTTCCCATCTATAGAGACAGACACCAAACAGAGGTTGGCTGCTTGTCTCTCTCTCTCTCTCACACACACACACACACAGACACCTTCCCACCTCAGTCCATATCACAATGTGCGTACGCGCTGAGCTGCTCGTCTACCCATCTCTCCTTATTCATATGGGAATAAAATGACACGGGTGCTCATTGCCATTAAAGTGCCACCGAAAAAATAAATCTACATTCATTTGTCGCTTGTCTTCCTCTCCTCAAGTCGCGCTCCACGCTGCTTTTCTTTGACTCCCTCACAACACTCACTTGTCAGTTTCCTCTGCTATTAGAGATGCTCATTGGCAGATGGACTCTCAGGCTCATCATATAGCAGCTGTCCTTTGCCTTCGTTTCTTGCTTCTCGATCTTTTTCTCCCCCCCCCCCCCGCGCTGCCCCTCTGTCCCCCGTCATGTTTTTCTGCCTCTGCATTTCACTTTCCTTCTCACAACTTCATCTCTTTCGCCTTATCTTTCTTCCAGTACGCTCTTCTATTCATCTGCATCATGCCGCTTTTCTGCTTTCCTGTCTCTGCATGCATTTATCTCTTTTCTCTGTGTTTTTCTGCCTTTCTTTTTTCTCTCTCCCCCCCTCTTTCACTCCGCTTTGTGATTCCTCCATATTTTTTTAGCGTTTCTTTTCTTTTTTTTTTTTTGCCTGCTCATGTCAAGTAGTTTCTCAAATCAGCCTTCTTCAGATTTTTAGTGACCATTTTTGCTGCTGCCATGGGCGCTCTCCTTTGTCCCACACCTACCAAGCACTCGCGCGCAAACTCATACCCAGACACACACACACACACGCAATGTCCCATCTCCAATTCACTATTAAGTGGGCCCTGAATTTCCCCTGAGCTCTGGTATGGTGGCGGCCGCCTCTGGAGTCCGGCTGTGCTAGATGTGTTGTCTGCTCCCTTACCATTCAATTACCCTCCTATAATCTGACAGGCTCCTCGTGGCCTGCACTGGGACAATCACTTGTGTGTGTGTTTGTGTGTGTGTGAGTGCACATCTCTCTCTCTCTCTCTCTCTCTCTCTCTCTCTCTCTCTTTCTTTCTGTGTGTCTGGCTGTCTGCTATTATATCTATCTCTTCAAGTGTATTCCTGCTTTTCAGATGCACACAGAAGGAAAGGTGCTTTTTTGTTGTTGTTGTTTTTTTGCATTGGCTGCTTTGCCATGCTTTTCTGTTTCTTTCCTTATTACTTCTCACTCAAAAGTCTCCCCAAGATCTCTGGCCCGAAGTCATTTGACATCCTGCTGCACCCACAGAAACACACACTGGCAGAATGAAAGTCTTGCAACAAACAGCCAAAAGCCAACATTTTGTTCTCTTCTCCTCTCTGCTACCAACCCCCCCCCCCCCCCTCAATCCCACCCACAATCTCTCCTTCCTTATCACTCCCTTCCCTCCGTAACTTCATCCCGCTCTCTCTTTGTCCATCATTTCATCATGTTCCCCTAATCACTGTCCCCATGTTTTCTCCTTTTATCTTCATCTACTCCCTGTGTCTTTCTGTCCCCCTCCCCTCTCTCTCTTACTGTCTATGCGAGGCAGGCTGGCTCTCAGTGTTGACCTGAGAAGGACTGACATTCAGAGGCCGGTCCCCTGCCTGCAGCACTGACATTTCTGCCAGACTTTGATGGTGGCTTTGAACAGAGATGTGTGGAGGGAAGAGCTGCCTGTCTCCCCGCCTTCCAGCAGCTCTAGCTCTGCTTCTTCACCGTTCAGAGTGAGACGTACCGGAGCAGGCTGCTCTCCTATCACACGTGCAGCCACGCAAACACACGCGCACACACACGAATGCGATTGTACTTTTACACACCTGAACTCATTTAGCCTCATTTAGGCAGGTGCTTGTTTCTCACGTGCACGCATTGATTGTCTCACATGCCCACGGCCGCACAGATGCACAGATCTATGCCCGTATATGTGAAAAACACACACAACCACGCACACGCAATCATGCACCTCCTGCTGGGAAGCCTTCAAAGACCCTCATTGCCCCCTCCGGCTGCTGCAGGGGGAGAGACAGAAGGTGTTGTAGGGGACCCAGTTATCTCTCCCACCTCTCCCCTATCTACCCAACCCTGTCCTCTTCACCACTCCACGCCCCCCTTTCCCTGCTGTGGGGCCTTCAAAGACACCCATGTCACTCCACTAACCCTGTAGCTCCACTCCCCCTCCTCCTCTTCTTCTTCTTCTTCTTCTTCTTCTTCTTCTTCTTCCTCAATGCCTTCCAATCTTCTCTAACCTCTCCTCTGTGCACCACACTCCCTTTGTTACCAGCTTCTCACAAGGTTACAAAACACAGAGGAGGGGGGAAAAAAAGAAATAAATAAAAAAGAAATAGAGACAGGAAATTGCTTGATGGGGGTTGCTCTTCTGACAATCAGTACAGCATGATGTGAAAATGGTGTTCTGTTCCGTTATTCAGCGAATGCCGTTTCTGTGCCAAACTGCCTGCTTTGGCAGATTTCCCCCCTCTCTCTCTTTGCTGTCACTAAGGGGAATGGGATTTTTCTTTTTCATGTGTTGGAGGTAGGGACCAAAGCATGTGGTGCTCTGTGAGTCTAATTAAAATGACTTGGCTATTTTGCCATGCAATGGTGTCTCAGAGAGGTGGATGAGAATTGAAACACTTAATTTTGTTTCGCTTGGTTCCTCCTCTCTATGGAGTTGGGCTGAGCTGAGCCTTGATGAGAATGTGGATTTGACAGCTGCGCATGCATGCGGATGCATATTAGTGTGTGTGTGTGTGTGTGCTGCAAAACATTTTAATAAGTCACTTAATTTGTATTCAGTCCTATAGTCATAAATAATTTAACTTCCAATGGAGGAGCATTAAAATGTCCTGACCACAAAGTGTAGAAATCGTGGTGCTCTTGTCAGGTAGTTTTTCAGCTGAGTTTGACTTGAGTCATGTTGGTTTTTATTGATGTTCCTGGAAAGAAGCATAATGCTGATTTCCCAGACCCCTTGATGAAATATATACTGCCAAAAATGTCCACCTAGCATTATGTCATCCCTTTGTCTGTCGCCTTACGTGGTAAAACAGTCTCGCTTTTGTGAGGGGCTTGTGTCTAATGCAACCCAGCTACTTTCGAATGTCTTCTTGAATTAACTGACAATGGCCGTCTTTGAAGAGACGGTCTCTTGTTTTGAGGAAAACTCTTCAAACGGGGAAAACAGAAAGAAAAACACGTGAAACTGTCTCTGAGAGGTTATTGCATGTTTAAATTGCATTCATTTGTCAAACAGACACCATTTGGCAGATTGTTGTGCTGAACGAATGAATTCAGAAGTTTTAGTTGTACAATTTATGGAATCCAGGTTGTATAGAATCAAGCTTGTAAGCGTGAGTTTTCTTGATTCAAAGTCTTCCTGCGCACAGCTTTTATTTCCTAAGTTGGGCTGGAGGGCAGCTTCCTCCTCCGAGGTTGCCAACAGTGCGTTCACACTCGTCACTTAGTGTGTCGATTTGATTAGCCTGGTGTTCCTTGTTTAAGAAAGGCAAGATTTGAAGATTGAATTTGCAGACAAATTGTGCCTTGATGCATTTCTTGCTGTGTATTTGTGGAAAGAGAGGAAGTGACAGGTGTAACCCCTTCAAACAGACCTCTGGCCCGGTAGCATGGCACGATTCCACCTCAGCCTTTCTTGCCAGCCCCCCCATCCTCTTCGTCCTCCTCCCCCTCCTCTCTCCTCCCTCCAAGCTGGGGGCCCCAGGGTGCCTGCAGCCTGCCTGTACTGGGCTATTGATTGGGAACAGGGCTGCAGCTCACCTGCTAATTGAAAGCCGATTGGGGCCCTGGGGCAGAGCTGTAAAACAGGCCCCACGTGGCATTAAAAGCTGAAGGCTGACGGGCCACTGTAAATCCAGAGCTGCTAATAGTGGTGGTGTATATCCATCTGTGTTAGACCCGTATCAGAGTGCGTGTGTCAATGCTCGTGTGCTTGCTCTGTTGTATGTGCGCACACGTACATGATGGTAATGCATGCGTGGTGCGTGTGTGTGCATCCTAATGTGTGGACGCGTTTGCACACAACTGAACCGGGTGCCTTTAAGTGTATGTGTCGCTGCCTACTGTGTGTGTTTGTGCGATCACATGCATTAAAATGCGTGTGCAAGTTTGAGTGGATACGCTGACATATTATGCGTCTGTGTGTGTATATCTGTATATAGACGCCGCACACGCGCGCATCCGCACACACACGCACACATGCACACACACACATACAGGTGGTTCATGGTGACAGTCTGGTCTCCCACAGCACCGGGAAAACAGTCTCGTCTGTAATGGACACATCCTTCCTCTTTCTTCAATCCTCCTGATGACAGCAGCAACAGCTCTTCATCCCTCCCTCTGTCTCTCTGCCTCCATCTCTCTCTCCCTTCCTCTAGTTTCTTTTCTTCCTTTGTCTCCGCACAAGTCACACCTGTGATCCTCCGCTGAGACATCAGCTCTTGAGCTGGGCTTCATTTTTTCATTCCTCTCCCATTATTTCTCATTTTTATCCATGACTGCCTGTCTTCTCTCTCATCTCCTTTTCTCCAATTTTAGGTCCAACTATGTATGTCTATATGTACATATATATCATGGGCTCACAGTTGGTGTCCCAGTGTATCCCCAAGGTGCGTAGCAGAGTTGAGATCTGTGCCACGTAGTCAAGTTCTTCAACAACAAACATGTGACACCATTTCTTCATGAATAATGCCTCATGCACTGGGGCATTGTCATGTTGAAACAGGAAATATGCTTCCCTAGTTGCTACCAAATTAAAGGCAAACTGTTATCTACAATATATTTATATATTGTAACGTTAACACTTTGCTTAATTGTAAAACAAAAGCCAAACAAACTGTGAAAACAGCTCAGAATCAAATATCTGTATATCTACAGTATAGTTTTTCCCCTTCTGCCTTAGTTTTTCTTCCATTAAATCTCACTCTACTTTCCACTCTCCCTCCCGCTCCGTCTCTCTGTCTGTCTCTCTCTGAGCAGTGTGATTGAGTAGGGAGGGGTGCTGGCCGTCCTGCAGCATGGCGCATGGAAACAGAGGTTAATTGGATTGTAATTAGAGCGGAGGTGATTAATTGATAGCATCTGTAAATTTGGATGTTTCCATTGTAAATGTGACAAATGAGAACGTGGCAGGCCGGAGGAGGAAGGGCAGAGACAGAAAGAGGAGAGAGAGCAAGACACAGGAAGAACAGAGGAGGAGCTGCCGAGAGGGTGGAGAGCAAATGAGAGAAAGGCAAAGGAACGTAAAGTAATGATTATTTTCAGTTAGTGCTAGATCCCATGATGATATGGTATGGCAAAATTGATAAATATGACTGAATGCTTGATGAAGCAAGGAGTGTAATGGTTAGAAGCACTTTTCTTTTGCTGTTGTGAGGAAATGTTGATGCTGATGGCTGTGGCATAGGATAAATTCTTAGATGAACAAATATATGCCCAGAGTAAGAGGAGAATATTGATATCACTAACGTATCTGTACACTAGATGTAAAGCTAAAGACAAACTGGAAGCAGCTAGCCTGACTCTTTCTAAAGGTTAAACCTGCTTACTAATTAACACATAATATTTGTTTGATACATATGAAATCTGAAATGTCGAATAAGTTGTGGTTGAGCTGCTGATGTTATCCTTATCCTATGTCCGCCTTATATTATGAAAAAAAGCAAATAATTCTATTTCCCAAAGCAATTACATGCTCATTTAAATTTGGTAATTTGGTATGGTTTCAGTGCACCGAAGGTCAAGGTAAAAATCTGTCAACTGACATTTTCATATAAAGTTTGCCTTCACTGTTGAAATGAAACTTGTTACTGAAATAGTCACATGGCAAGCACAGCTCACTTTACAGTTTCACAAAAGGTGCAAAATGGAATTGCCAGGCCTATATAAAGCACAGATTGTTATTGCAATCTTATATCTAGAAGATATAAGATATATATCTTATATATAGCTAGAAGACTAAGATAAGTTTTCAGACTGACTTTAGCGTGGCGTCATCATCATCATGGTTCTGTCAATGCAATGAGGATGCCACGTTGCCGAGGATGTTTAACCTGGCTAAAATGTTGCAGTTTTGTTGAGAAGACCTGAAGACATCGCTTTGTTCCATGAATGAGATAATGACTGAGACACTGAGCGTCACTGTGATAACTCTGCATAGTTCCTCACAGCGTTTTGGCTTCCGAAAAGCTTTTGTGCATGTATTATTTAACATGGACTTTCTGGATCATATTTCTTTCATTATCTGATCAGCCAGCTACAGATTTTACAATTAATGTCACCTTCCACTTAGATAATTCATGCAATATACCTTATAATCATATATTATCATATAATTGGATTTCCTTTCCCCTCTTTTTTTTTTTCAAGGGCCAACAAAGCAGAATCAGGACGATGCACTGCTCTATACTACCGGCAATTTGAAACTAAGCTAAAAACAATGCTATTAAATTACAATAATTGAATTTTACTATTTGAGCCTACGGATTGCTCACCAGCTATACCAGATATGGCTACAGTTACAAATACACTAGATTTGATTTATGGACGAAACCAGCGCTGTCGTTAACACCTGTTAGCCTGCGGGAGTTTTATGTTTTTTCTAACGATGGTGCATTTTTTAAAATCAACCCAACATTTACATTAAAGGATATCACTTAAATTTACTCCAGTCTGTGTGGATAATGACTGATTCCTCAGCCACGTTTGACTTATCTTACTGCTTTATATAATATTATGACCTATGCTATATTTTCACTTGAAGAGGTAATACAGTAGCTGTAACATATGGTTAGGGTTAGTTGAGCTGTAAGTTGAGTGTGCAATGACTTTGTCACAAGTAACATTTTAATAAGAAGCTTTAAGGCCTTTCAACATATGCAGTAAGATAAAATACTATTTATTGTCCCAGGAGTAAATTCCATTTGTATGCACAGCAGTGGACAACATGTAATGCATTAACAATATAACAACATTCATGGTAGGGCCCTGGGATAAAACCAAACCTGTGCAAGCCATCAATTTAAGGCATCGTCCAAGCATAGAGAAATTAACAAAGCTGTTTTTTCCATCATCTGAACATAGAGAAATTAATAAGGCTGTACTTTTTACAGTCACAAGTTCTCTAATATAATTTCTTGGGTAAGTGTCATAACTCTATGAAAACCTTTCACAGAATGCACGGACGGCTCACGATGGCTCGTGTGGTTCGTTGCTCAACGGAACAAATTGTTCATTAACTGTGGGCCTAATGCTCTAACAAATGTTCCAGGAATATTGCTGCGGTGGTCCACACGAGGATGGAATTAAGCTAATCAAATAAGCCTCCAGTCAGGTCCTATCAGACAGCTCCAGACTCCAGCAAATGAGCCCACGTCGCAAAATTTACATTTCATCTTCCCCAGGGGACAGGTAGGGTCCCACCTCGCCACCACTTTTCTCCCCAATCAGCATCTGGCTCCTGGAGGAAGACGGGGGAAATGGGAAATAGAGGGATGTAGTGGTTCCTGGACATACCATGAAGCTGCTGAACCTCTCTTGCCACTTCCTGAGCACACGTCCCATGAATAAGGAAGAGAAAATAGAGAAGATGACAGCAGGGGAAATATTTGCTGTTGTGGTTGGTGCGCCACTGAGATCCCAAGAATGAGGGCCGGGCATATTTGCGCAGCTGTCCGTTTCCCAAGCACTGAGTGTATGAGTGTGTGCCCGCTGGAGTCTGTTTGTTTGTCAAAGTCACTATGCCTTCACTCTGTAAGTTATTTGTGCCTTTGGTTGTGTATCACTTTATATATGTGTGTATATACAGTACATGCATGCAAGGGTATTAGAGTTTGAGAGTGTGTATGTGTGCGTGTGTGATTCAGTGTGTATCCAGGGAGAAGCGAATCCATCTGTCTTTCTTGGATAAAGATGCCAGAAAGAAGGAAGAAGGAGAGATCCTGCTCCAAGAGAGGCCGGGGAAGGAAGGAGAGCCAAACAGATGTCCCTATAACTCCTAACTTGTCTCCTTGTCACCTTCCTCCTTCCAGATGTTCAACTTGTCATTTTCCATTTTTATGTGGAGTCCTAGCCTACAGACTCGAGAGAAAACTTATGCACTCCATGCAAATGTGTTATTATCTGCTAAACATCATACTGTATTGTGACGAACTTGCTGTACTGTAATTTTAGCCAACTACAACTGGAAGGTTTATGTATCCCCTGCAAACGGCTTGCTTTCTTTTTGAATTGATTTCCTTGATGTAAATATTGATTTTTTACAGTCTCCCAATTGTATGGTGAGGTTTTGTGCTGCTTAAATTTTCATGCCGTAACCTGAAGACCTGCTGTCTCAGGTATCTGAAACAGTGCCAAAATCAAACGACATTTGATCATCATACATCTTCTAATATACCGTACATTGAGGAAGGTGTTTTAAATAATGTATCAGATGCATTCAGCACTACATTAAGGGCACGGGCTTGGAAAAGTTAGCATTACTGACTTTATTGATGGTTAATAAATAATATATTTATGGTGTTGTGTCAGAATGTGTTTTGCATAAACAAAACAAAAGCTTGGGTTAAGTGAGTACGTTTTTTTTTGTTTTGTTTTGTTTTGTTTTGGGGTTTTCTGTCGCTCTTTAATTAATCACAAAAGACCCTCCTGTTCACCGTGTGGGGCAAGAACACTTTTAACTGCAGGCTTAATGGCTTATTGTGGAGTGAAAAATGTATTGCCACTTATCACTGACTCACCAACATTCATAACAGCAGACCTGTGTAGTAATAAAAGATTTTGGGTTTGTTACTTTTACAATAGGACATCAGCCATTAAAAGCCATCACATGCGGATTGCAAATATTCAACAACTTGGTAACTCAAAGAAAAACCATGTTTATGCAGTGAAACAGGCTTATTGTTAAGCTGCACTGTAGGCAACAGCACTTTTAGGAAACGGCACGGGGTGGGGAAGGTAGGAAAGATGATTAAATAATGAAGCAATATACATTATACAACGCACGTTCTGTTATTATGGGGCTCACCACTGGCAAGGACGAGGGTAGGGGTTTTCTGCATTGACAGTCTAGCTTCGACTTATGTTTCACAAACTCTGGCATCAACGCCTATGTGAATAATAAGTAGAATTAGAAAGAAGCACCGCGAGTGTCCTACTGTGCTTAAACGAGAACGAGCACAATGACATGCCCATTAAGAACAACTTGTCATAGTGGTTTACATTGCACTTGGCTTACACTAAGCCAATCTTGTTACTGAGCTTGATGCGAACATTTGCATATCAAAAACAAATGAGCTACTCTTAAGTTTAAATATTAACTGCATTGTGAGGCTTGAGATCCCCAAGATGTCAAAACTGCGTTTAGCATTCACTGGGCATACTTAATGGTAATACACACACCTTGTGTGCTGTGAAGCAAACTTAGACTTGAGCTTTGTAACTGGTCAATGACCTGCGCTCTCTGTACTTCACTCCCTCACTCCAAAGCACTCTAACTTTTCCATATTTTTTCATTTTCTTTTTACATAAGGAAAAAGCATCTCACACTGAAAATGTTGCGTATGCAAGTGAATTTCTATTAATCAAATGTGCCCATTAAACTTTCCATGCCACAATTAGGCACAGCTATAAACACAAAAAATGGCCACATTATCTCTGTACAGGATCCTAATAACAATAACGCTATCTGTAGTATTAGCAGCCGCAATAGTGTTTCAGTGTTTTTGAAATGCTGCTGAAGATGTGCTGATTCATGCTGGAGCAATGAGTGAAGATACATTTTGTGTTTTATAAGTCAGATGTAGGTGCTTTTGAGGTAAAATGCCTGGGAACAATGGCACTGAATGCTGGCACTGAGCGTAAATCATGCCGCGGATTCATCCGATATGGATGGACAGTAAATCCTCGAGATACTTTGTCTCCAAACCAAACTTTGAAACCACCAGAAACAACAGACTTGTTAACAGAAGTGTTGTTAGGATCTTGAAACAGTGGGGGTTTAGCCCAGCCCAGATATCTTTAGAGTTTCACCTGATAATTGCACAATTTACAGGTCATTTCAGAATAAGATGTCAAACAGCGTACTCAACCAAAGGTGCATAGGCTGGTTTTAACAACATGAAATCATCAATCTTAGTCCGTCTTCTTTTACTGTGTGCGCAAGGATTAAATGGGATGTCTGTGAAACAAAAAAAACAAAAAAAACAAACAAACATTTGAGAACCACTGTCCTAGACTAGCTGGCCAGCTAAAGAGCCCTCTTCTTAACCAACCTAAGCATGGAGATGAGGCAGTGGCACGCTCATGTCTTGACTCATCAACTCCTAAAACAACAGACAAAGCTCTTCTTCCACCTCCTCTAGCCTCGACCGTACAGTACATTGTTGCTTTCATCCATTTTCTTTTTGAAAAAGCATCTCATATGTACACATAAAAACATCTGGGACTGTAACCTTGGATGTCCGTGACTAACAGTGGTTGTGGATCACTAAATGTTAATGAAAAACATTGCTATTGTAACATAGCTGCAAAATTTATATGACCTTTTTTTGGGGGTGCTGTGTAGAAGTCTAAAATGGTTTAAAACGGTTGACTGAATTTTTTGCTGCTTATTTGTGTCTATCAAGCTTGGCTTGCCAAGATAAATAGCTTAGCTTAAGATAAAGTAGATGCATTCATATCACTACCAGTGAGCAACTCACACTACCATCTTAACCTAACCCAAGTATCCCTTAAAGTTTGAGAGGAGGCAGAGGCTCACCTCAACATGACACATGCAGCTTAATTTAGAAGGGAGAGTACAGAATTTTGGTGATATGATATCACTCGGTCCCTGAAATGGCTTCCAAATGTTTGCATTATCTGATGGACATGAAAAGAGTCTTGAAATATTTTCCCCAGGTTTGCTCAATCTAAGGAAGGACTAATATCACTTCTCCAACTCCTCTAATTTCTGCTGCGGACCTCCCTTGCCCATTTCCTAATTTGTTGAATCGCTTTAGGCCGATTTCTTTGCATACTCTCACTGAGATTGTGTCACATATGAGGCTCTAGTCCCCTTGATAGTATTGCCACAAATTTATTCAGTGAGGTTATGAGGGCTGTAGGCCCTGATTCGCTTTCTATTCAAAAGAGCTCTCTTTCATCTGGATGTGTTCCAGATATTTTAGAAGGGGATGCAGAAATGGTCTGACCTTGATACTTACAGTAAGGAAAATGAAAAATTAGACCAAATTTGACAATATGATATATTCCCACTATTAGTGCTTGGATTTTGAGGAGTTTGGTTGTAATTTCCCATATGTTCTTCTAGAGAATATCAATGGTTTACTGATGGTTGTTGATTCAGGAGTTTTTATTGAGTCGTATCTGACCTTAGCACAGCCTTTGACGCTATTGATCATGTTGCTATAATCAACAGATAAAGACAGTGGGTGTGTACTTTGGGACTGCTTTGAATGATCCACATCCTTGTTCAGTATGAATTTTATTCTATCAGCTACAGGGATTACTTAGGGTTTGCCATATTGCCAGATGGGTACTGATATCATTATTTAAGCATCATTGAGAGACAGAATTCAATTCAATTCAATTCAATTCAATTCAATTCAATTCAATTCAATTCAATGCAGTTCAATGCAGTTCAATGCTGTATTGCCATGTCAACAGAGCTTTTATCCATGGAAAACCTAGCTTCTAACTTTACTGTCCTCTTAGATCTACCAGTTTAGGTCTCATGGCTGTTCCAGAGCCAAGGTTAAAACTAAGAGACCTCTCGATTTGATTGAGAATATAATTTCATGGATGATCATCAGCACAATTTTAGGAACGGTCAATTTGGAAACATATTCATCTGTTCCAGTTACAGCACTTAGAAGCACAGAGTGATCGTGTGACTGTAAATGACACATTGTACGTGACACTTTTAAACATGCCCAAAGAAATTATGTAAAAATGCAAGCCTTAATGCATTGGAAATAGAAACATTAGTACAAACCTTAGAAAACACTGAACAGGTGACATGTTTCAGAGGTGTCTGTAATATCCCATAATTTACACCATAGCCTCTTCACAAAGACTACTATTTTATGTTTTTTGGAGAATATGGCATAAAAAGAGGATGTATGTTGGAAGATGATGTGGGGAGATGGAACAAAAGGTCACAGTTCTTTCATAAAATAAACATTCAAGTCTTTTATTCTCAGTCTATAATGCCACTAGACAGCCTCTCTTTCTTTTCATGACAGAAGCAAGACATTTCTCAGGAAGACAAAAAAGATAAATGACCAAGTCCAAACAGACGATCACAGTACATCATAGCATTACTAATTGTACACATGGACACACTTTGTGCTTGCATCGTTAACTGTGTGTGATGGTTCCTCAGTTCATTACACTTGAGGAGAGCATACATTATAATGACATTTTGTGCATAACCATTATGCAGCCGTAAATATTTATACCTGAAAACAACAACAACAAACAGATATAAGCTGAACTCAGAGGGCAGAGGACGAATGAGTTTTCATATCAATACTATAATGATTGTTTGCTTCTGCATTGATATTCTGCTGTGTAAACACATATGACAATAGGAATGTATTGTATTGAAATAAGCATTATTGGATAGTAATTCAATTCTGACACGGGTTACAAATTCCTCATTCCTGTTATATTAGTTGTTATAATTTTCCCTGCAAGCAAAATCTCTAGGCCATACTAAAAGTGAATGTTAGATGCCTGGCATGAAAGGACACACACATACACACAGAGATACAACACAACCCAACTCCTATATTTTCTGTTTGATACACACACACACACACACACACACACACACACACACAGCCAAACAAGCTTGTCAAATGCACAACAGCAGAAGTTCCTCATCACATACACAGTGTGCGGTTGGGCCTGCTCCCCTCATCAATCACGTCTAATACTCTCCCTCACTTGTCCATTTGATATTTGTTTGGTTATTGCCTTTGCTATTATTGTTGCTGTAGTTTGATACATTCCCCGACAGCTCTTATTTCCATTATAAGTCATCAATTAATACAGAGAAATGTAATTATTGTGACAAGGCGTCTAATGCGGGCTGTGGAGATGAGAAATGGATTGTGACGGGGTGTGCTTTAAGCTGTCACATACAGTGGTGAATTCTTGCCAAGCCTCCTTCATAGCACCACTTTTCAAAAGTCCTGGACTATTACAGAGGTCCATCTTCCTACTATGGATTTCTATCTTCCTGTATACTGTATGTCACTGAGTTAATCTACAATGGAGTAAAAGAAGAGATGCAGGCATAAATGAAGATTATTTGCTGGGGAAAACATACTGCAATGGTGCTGGAATTAGCATTTATAGCACTATCATATCTTATTCAGAATTGTATTTATCTCAAAAACAAAGTGTGCAATATTATTATGTTGCAACTGAGATAAGGCCAAGGTATGGTTTAAGCTACATGGCTATTACAATGTGCAAATAGAGAATCAAGAAACACCCAAACAAACAAAACAACAAAGCAGCCACATTGTGGTCTTAAGGCTTGTGGCTCTTCTGTTTCTGAGCCAACTCTGCTCAAAAACAAGCATTAAAAACTTTTTTCTTTTCATTGATAACACGTCCAAAACTTTAGAACAGGGTTGTGACTTCACAATAAGCTATTTCTACGCCATGAGCAGCAATCAACACTGAACCTTAAAGCGACTACAAGGAACTTTCATTTTGTGTTGATTCTGCCAGCTCCTGTGGAAGCAGCTGCGTTTCCACCACCACCAACTTATTTTAACACTTTTTTTCTGTTTTAAACTGATGAAGATAGTGAAAAAAAATAAAACCTTTAGTACACTTCATACACCTACGTTACATTGGAAATTTATAACTAACAGATTCAGTTGCTCAGTTACAGCATTTTTTGAGAGATCTAGAGTTATCAACATTCCCTACTAATGTTATGTCTTCATAATATCTATCTTATAGTGAGATATAGCTTGGTAGCAAGACCAACATTTAAAGCAACATTGCTAGCCAGCTAGACTCAAAACATTATGAGATCACGTGAGAATCAGTCTTGCCAGCTATGCGTTTGTGTCCAAGCACAGTGGTTACAGACCAATCAGCGTCCGTTGAGGAACTATGGCAGATACAGCAAGAGTTACAGGCGTGGTTTAGCATTAGACATGACAATGTGTGTGTGACGGTTTGCTCAGAGAGGTTAGCATAGATATTGCTAGCATCAGTTAAATCAGAACTGCAGAAAATTTCTTAGTTGCAAGGAGAGCAAAGAACCATGCTGAAAACTTTTCTGATTAATAAAAAGTTTTTGCTTTTCCCCTGGCTGGCTTTGGTAAGCGTTCCACTACATCATGTGGTTCGTTGATTTAATTGGTTGAAGTTTGCCTGTGATGGACAGATGGTCCGACCAATCTCCTGCCAAGTATTTTTTTTAAAAGTGCCTGCCCTTTTCCAGACAGTTTTCAATGATGAATTCCCAGATGGTTCAGGTTAGCTTTAAAGTCCATTTCAACATGTCATTGTGTTGATTCTGTCAGCCCCTGTATGGTGTATTATGGAAAGAAATTGTTTATTATATAAATAAAAAAAGATATGTCTTCTGAAAATAAGGTTAAGTTCAGTTAGAAAAGATATTATACATTATTATCATTAGGCTGAGAGAGACAGAGAGAGAGAGAGAGAGAGCACAGCCCTATGTTTAGATAGAGCAGTGAACTGTGTCTAATATGATTACATGACATTCCTCACATTTTGCACCAGGCCCAGAGGCCATTGTTTGCCCTCATGTTGACCTCTCTTTCCTCAAATGCCCTGGCCTTGACTCCTCCATGGCTCAGTTGCCTTGTCCCATGCACTAATTTTCTGACTAAATTCACATCTTCCCCTCCCACTCATGCATCATGCTGCATCTATCTCTTTTATCCCTTGCTTAGCCCTGTCCTCTCTTGTTTCATCTTGCCTTATCCTGCCAATCTCATGTCCTTGTTATCCCTACCTCTCTCCCCTGCACACTCCCTCCCTCTCTCCCCCTTCTTCCTCCCATGCCCTCCCTTTCGCTGTCTGTCTCTCCCTCTTTTTCCTCCCTCCCTCCCTCCCTCCCTTTCCTCTGCTGTGGAGGTCAGGTATGATGCAGAGCCAGAGAGCTCGCCCGTGTTTAATTACATTAATAAAACACCCTGTGAGGAAGAATGACCTCGCACCCCACAGCCCTCTCCATACCCTCTGCATCCCTTACCCTCTACCCGTCCCTCCCTCCCTGTTGTTCTACAGGCTTAGGTCTATTGAGGCTCCCTGCAGGCCCAGTCCAATTGGTGCCAGGTTGCATTTCATGGCTGATTGCGAGGCATGTGTTTCTCCCTCTTCGGCATTGGTTCCGCCCCCAATCTCCAGCGGTTCCAGACATGCTCACTTCACTGGAGGTCATGTCAGAGACTTCTACCTCCCTCCCTGACCTGCTGCAGGTGGAGGATGCAGAGGGGAGAGTGCTGGCAAAACCTGACCTCTCTCCAAACAGCTGTAATGAGGGACATGCCCTTCCGGATGAGCTCCTCAGAGATGTAAACCATCCTGATCACTTTCCTTCCCTTTCATTCATATGTAGCCCTCTCTGGCTCTGTCAACAGGAAGGCCATACGTTTCCCTCGGCATCTCACAGATTCAATTTGGGGAGGGAAGTGAAACATTCATTTGGAAAGGAGCTTCTCGGCATGTGCCAGGTTTTGGTTTACTTCCCATTGGTGGAGACTCTCCGCTCCTTGCGTCATAAAGTTGAAATCTGAGGCACACAAAATGCCCCCAGGGCCAGAAGACAATGGTCCTATGCACATAAATTATGGCAGAAGCAGGATGGCATATGACAAGCCGCAGTAACTTACTATTATTGCCTGCAACCGATGATGACAATTCCCATGGTAGCCAACAGGTCGGAGCGATGTAATATGCATAGGATTCATGCAAATGGGAATGCCTCAAACATGTGTCAGAAATATCGCTGCCACTGGGTAGAAACCTTGTATCTTTGAAAAGCAGCCTTATTTTCATACTGACAACCGTGCATCCTTATTGTAGTTTATGAATAGATTTTGTGGGCCTTGAGGTCACACAGCTGGCACTTCCTATAAAGAACCACATAAAGCTTCAGCTCAGGTAGAAACATGGAAATTACTAGTCGGACTTACGAGGGTTTCCTGCAACAGCAGGAATCTAATCTCATACAGCCACCTTCGTGATTTTCATGAATAGTCAACAGCCTTACCATAAAAAAGTGGCATCATCTTCTCCAAGAACATTACAGCTTAATGTAGACGCATAACTTACATTTCCTCCACAATGGGGAATCCTAACCTTGTTGTACTCTTTTGGCTATGCTATTTATGTGCCAAATTTTTCCTCAGTGTATGTATGTTGATAGTATAGTGCTGTCGTGGCATGTTGTTGCCAATATATTACGGGCTAATGGCAAAACCACAGGGGCACTCTGGCACCCTAATGGCTTTGATGGTTGATGCTTTCAGTTAGATTGTGACAGCAAAAAGTAGTTAAAAGCGTTATATGCTGTGGGCATTGCTAGTCTTTTCAGTGTCAGGGAGCTGTTTTTCTTCCCACAGCCATTTCTGTTCTCAGCAACAGCATTCATCCAGAGAAAGGACACAAAATCTGTGTGAGCAGAACATGTTGCTCATGTTTATTTGATAAAAAGCCATCCAGTGATGAAATGAGATCATTTCATGTCCCTTTGGGTCAGCTTGCAAATCTCTTCCTAAAACACGTTTCACAGAAAGGCTTTTTATATTATTTGTTTTTACCTACCTTATCTTTACTATAAATACTTAGTTTATTGATCTCTAATACCTCTCTCAATTCATGGCTGCTGTTTTTATTGTTTCTCCCCGTGACTTTGAAATACTGTTTGTTCACTGTCTGTGAAGCATTAACCGCCTCTAATAGCCATACCAACGGTGTTTATTATTATCATTATTTCATATATTATCTTCCTTGCATTTCTCCCTTCCTTTTGCTCTACTTCATACACTCTTCACTGTCTGCTTTGTTATTTGTTTGGAGGGTTTTCATTAGATTCCCCGACTAGCAATTAGTGTTCCTCTCCAAAGCGAAGGCAGAACAGTGGCACTCAATGCCCCATCTCTTTATTGCATGGTTAAGTACCCTTTAGACTCACATGGTTATTAATAACATCACACAAAAAAGCATTGCGACTAACTAGGTTACTGCACTGTTTACTTTGCCTCAAAACATCAGGTTAAACAAATTTACATTTCCCCTCTTTCACTCCCTCTGTCCGTTCTCTCTCCCATCCTCTCTTTTCCCAGTTTGAATGTGGGCACAAAGAGAGGCAGAGAGAGGAAAGTTAATTAGATAGAGGTCCAAGGAGGGGGGGCACCTGGTAATGGAAAGGGGCTGTATGGAAACAGATGGCCCAGAATTTATTAACTTGCAGGAGCACTTCAAGGAAGCCACTGCGACCAGACATTAGGCCAGTCACTGTCTGGATGGGGGCTAGCAGGCGGCTGGATACAGGTAGAGGCTGTCAGAGCCCAAAAATAGAAAGCAGATTTATCTCTGGATTGTTGCAAATGATCCATCAGAGGAGAACAATGGATGCAATCCAGCTCACTGGTTGACGGTTTCACCTAATGCCTTTGAAGTAAGTATACGCCACTAGATAGCAAAAGAAGTTTTATGTAAGACATTTGTTTTTCACAAGTTATAGTCATGTGGTATACTGTAGCTCACTCCTATATCCTCCTTTAGCGTTATTTGAAGTCATGTAACAGCATTTTTCCATAGCATCAGTGAGAAGCTTTGCAAATCACTCTTTTTGACAATATAATTCCCCATATAACGTTTGTAACTTTTATAAGATCCTGTAAATATTAAACTGAAGGTGAATTATTCAAAACCCACATCCCTGCCCGTTGTTTTGGTTTTCAATATACACTGCGCTCGCAGCTACGGTAGTTTAATATGCTCATAAATATGGGTAAATAAATAAAGAAAACACCTCTTTTAGAGGATGAACACGGGTTAAAATACGTTAAATTAATTCAATTGGAAAAGTTCAAGGCAGCTACAGACTCTCTGAAGAGGATGCATAGTAGCTTGCATTATACCTACAGTAAGGTCAGGTGTTTAATAAAATAACTGGTAACTGTGCCCACTCAAGAAACATAACTGTAACTATCTGTTATTATATAGATTAACCTGAAGTCAACACTAGCTGATCACTGATAAAATACTCAACAATCTTCTTCTAATGTGCTGCTCAAACAAGTCGTTGGAATATGAGGCTATAAGGCAACTATAAGTAATTCAGCAGCACTTGGGTGACAAATGGAGTTAAATAATAAACCAGTATGCTCCTGCTCTACAGTCCTCATCAGGGTCATGGAATATATAAAAAGAAAACATTTCATCAAGAGTAAAATATATAAACATTTTATAAACTAAAACTTGGAGCAGCCGGACCTTTATTTGTACTCCATGTCAGCGCAGTTATACAGTATTCAATGTACAACCTTGAGTGCTTGGAGACACAAAATACATCCTTTAGACTGCAAAACAAACATATCCTGTCCTTCCAGCACAATAAACAGCATTATATTGGATGGAAGCACACTACTGGGAATGGAACATTCTTAGAAAATAAGTAGAAAACAACAATATTATATTGAGCCCCTGAGGTCCTCAGACATCTTAAGAGTGGTGGGCTTCGATTCCGCCACATACTCAGGCTGGTATGTGAATCATATAGAGACACGTACGCATGCACAGACACACACTCAGGTACACACTGTGCCTTCAACATATATACCCCAGTGGGGAAATTGAAAAGGTTTCAGCACAAGCAAAGGAGCAAGGACAGTTACAGGTGCAGAAAAAAAAAGTGAAAAGAGCAGTGTACCTTGGTGCTGCTGTCATTTCTCTTTTTATCATTGTTATATATTATGTGCATTCTGTTAACAACTTTACAGTGTGCAGTATGTTTACATGTTATCAAAACACATAATACACACAATACCGAAGCTGTGAACTATGCAAATGCTTTATCAAATTGTCTCTGGCATATGTGTTTGCCTGCGTCTACTCAGTGTTTCCTATTTCTGGACTCAAACACAAGAACGGATCCTCCAAAGGTTTTAGGAGTTGTGAGGAGATGTAGGAGTTCTGATGTGTTGAGCCAAAGCTCTAAAGGCAGCACTGCCGAAATCAAACAGCTTGCAGAATGCAGTGCTAAAAGCTAATGAAAAATAGATTTAGTCGGGAACATGTTACTTTATTTCAGTCTTTCCAAAGCGGCGTGATGGAAGGCAACATGTGCGACAGAACAGCTTGTGAACTAGTTGTGTAGGCTCTGTGAAGCAGCGCTGTTTGTGAGTCAACGGCGTGAGCTTCAAATGCCACACTGCTGATACTGCCGGGCCTCCGCCAAAGTAAAAATAGACTGTGATGACAACTCTGTGGTGCCATAAAGACACCCATTAACAATGTGTGTTTCTAGTGCTGCCGAAGGGAGATCCAGATCAGCTCACCTCGAGCTGTTGAAGCAGCATACAGCAAAAAAAAGAAAAAAACAAAACCCCCCCAAAAAAAAAAAAAAACCCGAAACAAAACACACAAACAAAACAACTACCCACCTTGATCAAAACAATCCCTACTGCATACAAGATAAATAAAATCCAACATGACAAAACGCCTAGTCTTTGTAAACAGCAGCTAAAGAAACAAGGTTTGACTGGCTGCAGTGCCAGACTGTGTGTTAGATCTGATGGAAACAGAGTGCAAGCTGTTGGTGCAAGGCATGGCATCGAGCCTGACAATAGCTGAGTGCTGTGTAAGCTCCACTGTGCTCTTTTTTGTTCAGCTACACAGCGTGAGGATCCACTATGTCCTCATCCGACTCAGGGCATTATGTCATGTGGTGGTAGGATGGATGTCAGACTAGGTTAGAGGTATCGAGTCAATCACGTACTATAATGAGTTGCAAAACGACCACAGAGAGACAAAAAAAAAAAAAAAACAACCGCAATGAGGAACAAGGACTGCAAAGAGACACAAAACAGCCAGAGATACAACCCACAAAGTGACCACAAACGTGTACCACCTCAGAAGAGATTTGTCTCTTCAAGTCCCACCATTATGACAGATGTTAAATATAGTCGACCCTATTCGGCTACAGGCAGTTTGCACAGGATGCAGGTTTGTTCTTCATGTTCTTATTGTCGGCTGTTCAATCTGAAGTTGTTTATTTGGAATTCATTTATTAGATTGTACAATTGTACAGTTCATTTTTGCTTAGAAGCAGAGCTTTAAATTTGAGTCTTAACACATTTTACGTATTTCTAAAATGTATCCTCATTTTTAAAAAAACTGTTTTCATATTGCGTTAACTTTGTCATCTGCACAATCACTGAGTAAGCATGGTAGTACAACCAACTTCACTCTGGTCTCATCACCACTGCTACTTAAGCTACTTAACAGATGTGTGCAGTCTCAGAGTAGGCAGTATCATTGATGCAATCCTAAATTGGAAAGTAGTATTGGAAAGAGTATTATTTATGACCAGCAGTACAACTTTCATTTAGATATTTTATTTTCCTGATCTTCTTGCTACTTTTTTTTTTTACTTCACGTGTAATCTATATTGAGACATTTGTATTCTAGTCTCTAAAGTACATATTTCATTGTCTTTTGCATTGCACGGTGCATATAAGTCCAGTTGTCCTTGTACCCTTGTTGTTGTCTCAGTATGCAATGTGAAACACTGTAAGTTGTCAATGTCTCCGCACCAATGTCACCAAGACAAATCCCTGCACATGTAGTTGCAGTCTACTACAATTCTGAAAAATTGTTGCCACTAGTGAGAACATTACTTTTCTACCATGAAAGCGTGAGGGCAGACACTTTATTGGCATTTTACTAAGCTAATCTTTCAATCATGCTTCCTCACAATTAGATTTTTTATTGTGTCATGATGATTATGAACAGATAACTGATAGTAATTTCCATAATGTTAATGGTTTCCATGCTTTCAGGGGCCCTTCCTTGGCAGGGTATTTTAAAAAATGTTGATTTGAAATCCAAGGACACTGCGGCACATCTATATTTCAGTCTGCTCTAATTTTATATATACACAAACATCTGTCAAAGCATGCTATTGCAAATTGAAACAGCAATTTCAGTCTGATGTTTTCAGAAGCTGAT
This sequence comes from Nibea coibor, assembly GCA_023373845.1. Taxonomy (NCBI): domain Eukaryota; kingdom Metazoa; phylum Chordata; class Actinopteri; family Sciaenidae; genus Nibea; species Nibea coibor. Next base: position 16,837,440 of record CM041738.1, read on the forward strand.
GACATTGCACTGATGTTATTGTTGGTAATGACAAGCTCAGAGGGGTGTTTATTTTAAAGGCACTTATGACTACAGCTTTGAAAAGTCTTCTCGTTCCAAGCTGTTGAAATGCCAATAACTTTTATAGTCTATAGTCATTATGTTGTCTTGCCTGGTCTATAAAATAAAGACATTTTTAATCTTCAAGTATCTATTTAATAGAATAAAGGTCATTTGTAGCATGGTTACAGAGACTATCAGTCATCATTACATGTCATCTTATCCCATTTTGTTAACAGCCGTGTGTTATATATGTCTATGTACATCTACATGTGGAGCCTGCTGTCTTTAGACCAGAGTCCTTTCCTGTTTTTCAGCCCAGTAAATGTAGTCATTGTGTGATATGTGAATGAGCTGTTCATTCATATCTGCACAAGTGTAACTGAGTCCTGTACATTTGCTGACACTTTCTCAAACTTTTTTTCTTTTTGGGCTTATTCTCTGCCCTGAATTGTAGAAGACGTGTCTTTAGTTTCCTGAAACCTCCAAAAATAATCCACAGTGATCCATGACAGATCCACAGTGACGCATTTGTTCTGGATGAGGGCTTAACAAGTTTTTTAAATCATCGGCTTTGTGACATGATTTTATAGTATAGATAGTATTATATGCCATTTTTACAGGATGTTGTTCATAAGGTTCATTATCAGCTGCACAGTGTGGACATTATCTTTGTTTCCTTGCTGAGAGTTAGATGAGAGGAGTTATATCACTCTCGCGTATGTACAATAGATATAAAGTTGGAGCCAACATTGCTCTGTCAGAGGAGCTCAGCATGAAGACTGGAAACGGGGAAACAGCTAGCCTCTTACATAAAGAAATCTGCCTTTTGACACCTCTAACTCATTGATATGACATAAAGTCTTGTTTGTTCCATATAATCAATATAAAAATGAGAAGTTGTGGATTTGTGGTGGTTATGGTATGGTTATGTGCAAACTCACTGAGATAATGACCCGTCAGGATGTTACTGCTCTAAAACTTGTCAGTTTTATTTTTACATTCAACAAAAAATAGATATAACATGTTAATTAGTAACCGTTAGTGCCACTGGTTGGCATATTTGGAAACCTTAAGACGGAGCCAGGCTAACTATTTCCCAGTGCTAAGCTAAGCTAATTGGCTGCAGAAAGCAACTACGTGTAATTCCCAAATGCTAGACTATTCATTTAATACAAGCAGCAGACACCAGACCTCTATGATTTTTCAAGTTCTTACAAAACCCATTCTCTGTACCCCCCTTTTTCTGGGCTCTCTTTCCAAAGTTTTCTCTCCCGAGGAACCTCTGGGGTAGCCTGAAGACTCTAAGCTGAGATGTTTTCGACACCCTGGGTCTCATCCTCCCCAGATTTCATCATTCCCTGACCTCATCACCTCCACTGTTCACTTCTCTTGCCATTCATATTGCAATAAAGCTTCAGACCACATTCTGCTGAGGCATATCCTTTGTTCGTTAACTACAATGTAATTGTCCTGCAACTCTCCCTCTCTGCAGTACTAAAGCGTGTGTTTTAACTTTCCGTGCATGCAAGCACTTTTTGTGTAAGGGTGTGTGCGCGTTTTACTGTGTTTAAACTTTTTTTAAAACATTTGCAAGATAAAATAACTAGGTCAACTTATCAAAGTAAGGCCATGAAACAGTACTAGCTCTGAGTGGCTTTGAAAACAGCTTTGATATATTTTAGATCAAAAGGATACACTACAATCATATAATAAACCCTTTACACATTATTACAGCTTCCACAGAAGTTATATCTTTATGTTTAAAGATAAATGAAAAAAAAAGCATTTGTTTAAATGTGCAGAATAATTTTTTTTAAAAGTTGTATGAACTCCTGTTGGAGATAATGTGCTAAAAACTGCCGTAGGTACTTTTTAATCCACATCAGATGAATATAGCTCGACAGAAAAGTGACATCAGTTTTGCAACAACAGCTTAAGGGAAGGGGAGTGAAGAGAGGAGAGTGTGTACATGCACCCTCAAACTATTGTGTTACTCACACACAATAGACAACATTTATATTAACATCACTGAAATGCACCATGATGCAGTTTTCTGTTGGACACCAGCGATATTTGCAATCTTAGCAAGAGCTTGCAACAACTCTGAACACTGTGCATGATATATTGAACTTTTTTTTTTTCTTTTACAAGATTTTAAGATGACATTAGTGACCTTTTGCCTACCACATAAACACATGTTGAGGAATAACCAATGAGTTCAACCATCATCTTAGTTAACACTGAAAAAAAAAGAATACTCTGCATGCAGTGGAATAACAATGAAAGTAAAACCCATGTAAGTGTACTCAGGGGAGGCCTGCACAGAGTATTCTGGGATTCATTAGCTGCCAAAAAGCGGATGACTCACTGTGGTCTCCCTGACCTCTTATTTGTTTTCCCCTAATTTATTGCGTCACTAGTGAACTTAAACATGCAGCCAGATGCCTGCTTGTCATTCAATAGTACATCAACAACAGCACAGGCGAAACATCAGCCATAAAGGGAAAATAGAGATGTAATTTACCTTTTCAAAATAAAAATGAGCAAAACTTAATTTATCAAAAACATTGTTCAGGCTAGACCAACAATCACTCCTGCATTTTCCCTACAGCACAGAAGCAAATGAACTGGCAAGAAATTGTGTTTTCAGAGAAAATTATGGCTTCTGAGTGAGTGGTTCTTTATCTCACAGAGCCTGTGTGGGGGGAACAGTGCACCCCTCCCTCAGGCAGAGACTGCAGTTGAGGTTTGAGGCTGCTCTGGTATTACCATATACACTCACAGATTCACAAAAAAGACTGTCACACCTCATACTGGCTGTGCCATGAATATCAATGGTTGCTCTTCTTTTGGACTCACTCTACAAAACAGACAGTGAAAAATGTTCATGCATGACTACGTTCCACCTGGCCCACTCCATATATCCAGTTTAATGGGATAATGAACACACAGTATAAAGGAATTGTGCATGACACCAAGCTGTTATGCACAATGCATGACTTATGTCACTGATTTTGCTCCTTCAAGGGACTATATTTTTGGTACCTGTTTCAAGTGGTGTGTCTGTGACATTCCAACAAGTCACCTTGACAGTGGTGTGAATAATTTTGGTGATAAAAACAGAAATGGCAGTCACTCAGGATTGGAAAATAGAAGTTGTACTGTGTGAAATACCTGGGGTAAATATTTTTTTGCATTAGTCTGGAAATTATTTTGCTGACATATTTACCATGTTCACTCCTACACCCTCTATTCCAATTGTAGTTGGCCTAATAAGAGAGAAATCCTCGTTGATTGCTAATGGGCAAATCCAGCTTCTATCCAGAAATAATTTTGAGTGAAGCGTGTCTCTAGGTAAGCAAGCTCCTTGAGGGACGTCTTTTCCTCTGTGTTGCTTTTCTTGCAAGTTCATACCTACTTCACAAACACAGCTGGAACTAGTCTGACTGCTCTTTTGTCTGAAAGAAGAGCAATCGGCAGAGGTGCCCTGTGCAACCATGCAGGTGCTGAGCTTGGCACAGACAAGAAGAAGAACCCTGTCAACCTTTCTGATACGCTTGCCTGTGTTCGAACAAAGAGGATGCTTACACACAGGCATAATTGAAGAGATCATGCAGTACCTGCATTTCCTCCTGCCAGGCAGTTTCCAAGTCTTCACAGCTGTGCAGGCAAACTATCCCACAGAGAAATGACAAAAACAAGGAAACAAAAATCACAAAGCCAATAAGCAGCACTGATGCTAAATTAGCTGTGTCTTTGTAGGAAAGAATGGCCCTGATGGTATTGACAAGGGAGACCCGTTGTGTTTTTGATCCCCATTCAGAGCAAAAAAAAAAAAAAACTCCGCAGGATTTTTTTGAGATGGTCTACAAAGACATGATTAAATAGAAAATAAATAAATATTCATAACAAAGCCAGTGTTGTGCCAGATGTTACTGTTAGCTGCTCTCAGAATACTAGTATCCCCAAAGACTGTTCATTCTGACAGACATCAGGGGTGAGGCACACACACACACACACACACACAGGCCTGCAAAGCGACCAGCACAATCCATCAAAACTGACTACTCTACTACCTAGTGACTAAAAAGTTCATTGGGTACACTGTGACACTTCCCAGTGGGGTGACCCACTACAAATATATGTGCTTATTGTACTGTAAGATATTTTTTGAAAAAGGTGGCCACCCTGTTGTCCATGTATGATAGACTGATCATCTGATTAAAAAAAAGCAAAACACTAAGTAGCAAACTGAGATGGCAAGATGGGGATAGATAGATAGATAGATAGATAGATAGATAGATAGATAGATAGATAGATAGATAGATAGATAGATAGATAGATAGATAGATAGATAGAAGCAACATAACAATATTATGTAATTACATATTTTCACTAGCCAATTAATTCTGACCTAACAGAGGTTAAGCGTGTTGTTTTTTCCGATCCTTCTCTGATCCCTGAAGAAGCCTTTCCTCTCTATTTGCTGAATTCCACAAGGAGATCAGAGGTCAGGCTCAGTTACAGAACAACACCTCTGGAAGTGTCAGAGACACATGACCCATGTCTTGCTCAAAGACACTTAAACAAGGGAGATCTTATTAGTTTGTATTCCGTCATGCAGACCTTATTAGCAATTCTCATGATACGTTCACCACATACAGTACAATTGATTATTGATACATCATATGATCCACATAAATGCTGTCCTATCAGGCATAATTACTCATATCAGTATGAGCTGGACTGCCCTTGTATTGATGTTATATTCCCATCTGCACTAATTAGACCTTTCTGTGTACAGAATACACTGTGTTGCAGCACGAGCAGTACAACACTGTCAGTGCACATACTCACTTGCATGAATAACAAAACTATTCTGAAGAGAGTGGCGTTGAATGCATCATTCCCTGTGTGAAATAAAGGACAGACTGGTTTGGAAGTTATGTACAGCAGATAGATAGAGGACGTGGAAAATTTGTAGTGCAAACATGTACTGTTAAAATTCAAGCTCCAACAATCTATTTCACGGTCTCTGAATGGCAACGTTGATTCAGCACCACGGACAGTGACACAAGGCAGCTCTGAATCATGAGGTTGGAGCCCACATCATTTCAAGCTGCAGTTTTACTTTCTCCTGCCTTTCCTCTCCATATACTCACACAGCGTGCACACCTTTGTTTCTAAATAGTGCAACACTCCAAAGGCTGCTGCGTGTTGCATTCCAGCGTGCTGCCATCTTTTTAATTATTCACCCAAATATGCCTTTGATCCAAGCACCTGACCAAGCTTGTCTTTTCTTTCCAAATCGTCCTCCTAAATGAAAGCAGCTGAGATTTGAAACCGCTGATGAACCAGGGAGCTTACAACATTCCTGCTGCCGTGTTGGAGAAAAAACACGAGAAAGATCTAAACACACATGAAGACTAGGAGCATAAGTGAAAAAGATGCTGGCCATTGTCTGAATCTTTCATAGTTTACTGATATCCTTACAGAGTTTTGACATTCAGTTCTTATCAGGGTATCATCCTACCCAGAAAATATGTGGGATATGAACATTGTCCATAGGCTGGTGTTGCACTCTAATTTCCCTGTGGCTGTGGGTGGGGATTATTAGGTATTTATCTCTAAGGGGCTCTATTATATACCATGAAAATACATCATACATTAGACAAGTTGAGCACAGCACCATGAAGCAGTGCTTCTCAGTAACCTCGGGACTCACAGCTCTGTTGGTTTTCTAGCCTCCCAGCTAGTTAATAGCATTCACCTGGCATCCCAGGTGTAAAATAGGCCCTGTTAGATGGTTAGAATGAAAACCAGCAGGACCTTGGCTCCTGAGGACCAAGATTGAGAATCACTGCTGTAGAGAACATTTCTACAAGGTTTCACAGCAGTGTCTTTCGTGACTTGTCTATGGGACTTACAACCCTGCTGGTTTTCTTTCTAAACATCTGACAGGGACTTTTTTATACTCAGTGTGCCAGATGAAAGCAATCATCTACCTGAGAGGATTAAAAAAAAAAAAAGAGAAGCAGAACATCTGGGTCTAGCAGACCAGAAGTGTTATTAGGACATGGTTCATTAGTAATATATACCATAGACCTTCTATTCACAGAATAGAAAATAATTTCCTCAAATTATGAATCAAAATTAACGTGAGGTTCTTTATCCAGTTTATTTTACACATCTAAAACTAAAGATGTACAGCATCACGGTGAGTTTTAGCAAGGCACAATTAGATGAGGTGCCATTACAAAGCTACACCTCCCCTCAAACCAACCCCAATTGTGCCTCATTGCTAAAACCAAACTAAATGACCTGACAAAGGTAGTGGAAGTGGCATAAATGCTGCCTTTGCACCGTTTAAATGTCCCAAGCTTTCCACTCAACACAAATGTTTGCACTCTTACTCTGCCCTGTGGGGCCCACGGCCATCCTGCTCTCCCATTGGCCTGGGCCGCGCTCATTATGCAAATTAGACAGTGGGAGGGGTCTCTGTTCAGAAGAGTGTGGCGTGACGTCACGGGCTGAGTGGCACTTGGGTGGTATGGTGGGTGGAGGGGGGCGTGGGGGGGCGGTGGAGGGGGGTGAGGTGGAGGATGAAAACACTATAGAGCATAAGAACAAATAAATAAGGCTGATTCCAAACAAGAGGGTTTAGGCTGTAAAGGAAGAGGAGAGAGTAGGGAGGGAAAAACCAGAGGAGGAGTGGGGAGAGGAAGATATAACGGAGGGAGGGGGAGTGTGCACTGTGCAGTTGACTACAGAGAGAGAGAGGGAGAAGGAGAGCAAGAGAGAGAGAGGAGAGAGAGAGGGAGAGAGAGAGAGAGAGAGAGAGAGAGTGCAGCTCGCCGGCCCATTGAGGAAAGATGGCTACAGTCACTGCAAACGGAGTGCAGCAAGAGAATGGATTCAGCACCACGAACAGCGCCGGCAGGATGAACGGGCTTACCATCGGCCAGAACACCATTCCAATGAAGGACCACGACGCCATCAAGCTTTTCATCGGGCAGATTCCCAGAAACCTGGAGGAAAAAGACCTGAAACCCCTGTTTGAGGAATTCGGAAAGATATACGAACTCACTGTACTGAAAGACAGGTTTACGGGAATGCATAAAGGTTGGTTATTTTGGTATCTTCACTTTTACGCTCCTCATGAGGAGAGAGGCCGGGAGGGATTAAAAGAGCCTATCCCCTATTCAGTTTTTTGGGCCAGGGAGCATGAAAAGTGTGTTAATTTGCAGATGTTTGGGACAGAGGGGGAGCTCCGTGGAGCCTTCACACACATTACACACACACACGCACGCACGCACAAATATATGAGGCGTGAGAGGGAGAACACGTGGATGTGAATGGCTCGCGAGTGCAGGGTTAATTGTTACCGCGTCCAGCCAATCCACGTGAATACTACAGCTGAAAACGCCTTTGTGTGTTTACATTGACTATCATGTGCTGAGCATCCCAGTTAAGGGGGCGGGACAGGCAGGCGCTCGATGCTCGCATGTGTAGCTGCAGAAATTTCTTCACAACTAAAAAAAAAAAAAAACAAATAAAAAAACCCCCTGTTTTTTAGTCCATTTGCTGCAGACTGTCAGAGAGAGAGAGAGAGAAAATGCTTTCAGGGGATCGGAAAATGCTAACCATTATCAGGCAATCAGCGCGGGTGATTAAGGTGGTGCTGGCATGCTGCTTTGACCTTTCAGCGGGCTATTATGTAGCCTACTTTTCGGACGTCATTAGCTTGTGCAAAAAATACTATTTGCACGGCAGCTGTATTGTTGTGCTGCTCCGTGGGCGGGTTGCAGTCAGGAAGTACAAAGCGGGATAATAGTAGAGGCTGAGATCCAGCATGCATCGTCTTCTCTCTGTTCTCACCCCTCCCTCCCCCTCATTGTCCAAAGCGAGCGGGGATCAGTATTCACTTAGTAATTAGTCAGGCCACGGGAAATCAGGGATCGATCACTTCTAATGCTAGTTCTAATAATGAATGCCAGAGTACGGTTGGGTTTGGAGGGTGTTTTAGTTGCAAGGAATTCTCACCAAGTCCAAAATTCAAAAGTCCAACTCGTGTTTCAACACAACTTATGTACTGTTCCTTTTATATTTGTACATTTCATGTAGAAACAGAGGTATGACGGAATAAGATTCTTACTGTAATTATAATAACCAGATTTTAACTAACCAATTTCAAAAGGCAGTGGCTTTATTTTTCAGGACAAGCTTTACATTGCATTAGTGCTTTATCTTATTTGGCTGTGGCTTAGGGAAATCTAATAATCTGATAATCAAATGTAAAGAGAAGCCATCGTTATTGTGAATTTGTGATTTTTGTGATGGTAGTTTTTTTTAAAAAAACATTTATTTTATTAGGCATCAAAATCCAAAATAAGGTCACACTTCCAGTATTATCTATGTCATCACAACCAGACTGCTCAGAGCCTACAGTTTATTTTCAGCTAACTAAGATGCTCCAGCAATATTATTACGACACTGCTTGTAGATGGTTGTTAATTATGTTGCATTTTTAAATCACACACACACACACACACACACGTTTACACATGCACACACACACGCTAACAGTTCACGTACACACACGCGCTGAGTTCACCATCAGTTCACTCTCAGTAAAAATAATCTATTCGCAAGGCAGGCAAATTATGTATGATATGTAAGTCAGTGGCTACAGTTCATGATCTTATTGATCAGCACAAGTCAAGCGCTCTTGTAGGAGAAATGAGTGTGGGCTCAGCATTGCTTTCTTGTGTGTGCAGCCCTGAAGGTCTCCATGCACCACCTGTTCCTCCAGCTATCGGTCGCTGGTGCTTAACCTGCTCCTCCTCTTTCCGGCGTTTCTCCTTTGTAGCCCAATGATCGATTAAAACAATATTTCTGATGTTCGTGTTGTTTACGCCTGTCCTCGACCATCCCTGAATGTCAACACTCTGGAGGATGGTTGCCTCGGGAAGGATAATCCTGTTCCAAAGCCAGGGCTGTATGCCCGTTCAAATCATCCTCCACCAAGGCCACTCTGATGTATGCATTATGCCCACTTCATCCCGCATGACATTCAAAGTCACTTTGGGAGCACAAGCGTGCACTTTTAATAAGATTTCACCAATGCATTATATGGATGAGTTTTTCTTATTGGCCACTCACCTAAAGCATGTTCATGCCTCCTGCTGCGTCGATGCGTGATACCTGTGGATTGAAGCAAGACAGTACAAGAGCAGGAAAATGGGATTAGTGTCTTTGACAAAACAGAAGTAGGTATAGTGTATCATCAGCTCTGTCACTCAAGAAAAGCCGTTTAAAACACTGACTGAAAGCCCATTCTGAAACTGAAAGAAGCTTTTACAGGGGAACCGAAGGTAAAATTAATTACTTACTTAACTGTGAAAGTCCTTCAGAATGCCTCGCTAAGTTTGCCCAAACTGAATGCTGTTGTAAACAACACACTAAGGTCAGTACAGCAGTCCTCTATGTAACCAGACGTCTAGCTTTTAAATTAAATTGCGATTTAAGTTGACAAACCAACTCCTCTCAAGTCCTGACAAAATAACATCACACAGAATAAATTAAATATAGTAAATATAGTATAGAAGTCCTTTTTAACAATAACAACAACATTAAAAATAGAAAGAAAATTATAATACAAATAACACTAAAAAGGAAGAAAAAAACTGCGTGTTGCTATACTGTTAAATATTTTTCCTCCTGATTTACCTGCTGAAATTAAACCTGTCAGTGAAGTTTATATTTGTGTAAAAGTGTTATTTCTTACAGTATGCAAGTGCTCTCTTTTTCTGTGAACAAATCATTTTAGGTTTATAATATTACGATCTTTAAAGCTGCACAGTTAGGGAACAGTTGCATTGTCGTTGGAGAGCATAGCTTGTTACAATTCCCAGCAGGATCAAGGCTTAACGCTCACAGGTTCATCCGGTTTCTCTGGGATAAAGATTATGTGGACTTTATTCAGCGAGTAGAAATCTCAGAAATCAAAGTCATTCAACTGCCAGCATTTGAAGATGTCAGTTAAATACATTGTTTGAAGTGAATAAAAATCACATGGCTCCTTGTTTGTTAAATGGGTTGCATGTAGTGAAGAACCCACCGAAAATTATTTTTAGAGAATTCAGTACATTTCAGTGTTTTGGTTTCCCGGGCTCCAACTTTACTATTTTGCTTCAGTTTCACTGCTCTTATAGTGTTGATATTGGGATACAGCAGGCAGCTGTCTTCAGTGAACTTCCATTCACCAGGCGGCTAGAAACGCCAAAAATGTGACTCTAAATGAATGTTAATGCCGCGTGTATGCAAGTTTGCCAAATCAACTTAAGGAGCGATAATATGTTGTGTTCACAGTTTGTTTTCCGATGCTGCCAAGGGTAAAATAAGAGAGAGTTATATCACGTTTAAAGAAGACACTCAACAGTGAAATAGATTTTAGTTTTGTGGTGGTCCATCACACCAACACAGTAATACATCATATTGGTCCACACTGTTTGGACAATAATGAACCTACTGTACAAGTAGTAAATTAGGCTGGAATTAAATTATCCATTGGGCTGTAGATTTATAGTTTTAGTTTTATATAAAATGTTTTATATAAACTGTCCTTCCTTCAAAGGGTTTCAACCTTTCTACCTGGCCTAGACATTTTAATCTCTATGGGTCGTTCATATTAAGATGTCACATGAAGGTAGTTGATAGATGTTAGGGTCATGTGACAGCCTCAGACTCGTTGTCACCCAGCAGAAATCCCTTGGCTAAGTGTGGAAACATTTTTTTTACAGATCCCTGCAATTAAGAGTGCAGTCAATAGTCTCGTTTCAACCCGATGTTGTATTGCCTGGATGATGGTATTAATCTACACAGACAAGTGTTGTAGCTGTGTAACTATTATCCACAAGACAGTGGTATACTGTAGAGTTTAGTCATTCCCGCTGCCTTGACACATTATAAGGGTGTGCACTAATCTTTTGTCAACAGTAAATGTATCTCGCGGTGTTTAAAAAGCAGTTTGTGGTCTGCTTGGTTCACAAAAAATGCACAAAATGCCAATGGATAGTGGCTTAATGTAATGTCAAACCCCAGGAGGTTCCCAGTGTTGCAGCACTGTCACAAATTCAATCCACATTTTTATCATAAACAGTAACACAAACATTTCTCACAGCAGAGCAGCGGGGGAGCAGAGGAGAAGATAATCAGCTTGGCTTCATGATCCCTAAAAAACATGAAGTTCATAAAGATTTAGCGCAGTGCCATAAATTTAGTTTGACTTCCACTTTGAAATCCTTCTTTGAGCTTAGTCTGTGGTTGAAAAAAGATTTGATTTGTTTCGGATAGATGATGTATATGGCTGTTGGCATCAGTTAGTAAACCGTACCTAATGGATGATTTGCAGCACTACCTTTATTCACAGCCCGACTCCTGTGACACGGAATTGCACCATAATTATGGATTTAAGGGCAGATCAAAATATGTCATGTTTGCTCATGACTAATTCATGTGGATTGTACTGCATCACTCTGAGCAGATGTTTTGTGCTTTGAGAATTCTTACTTTGGGCATTTAGGGTGTCTCTAGGGACTTACTCTGAATATCTGGGGGATTTTAGATTTTGTATTTTCTGGCACACTTCAGTAGATTAGCGTTGCTTTTATTTTGATGTCTATTCAAAAGGCATTTTTTTCATCTGTGTCTTTTAACAGATGATTATATCCTGCCTCGTAGTTGTTAGACACTGTTGCCTTTAATGTCGGTTTGATAGTTTGTGTCGTCAGGGAGCCTTATACAGCGCGTGGGATGACTTGACACTATTGGCGGGCATGGTGCTCGTCAGTGTGTGGTGCAGCCAGGTCGTGCTGTTTAACATCCATCATTTCGCTGAGCACTACATTATCATAATACTTAGTGTCAGTGCCAGAACGCATGCATTGTTCAGACATGCTGAATGTTAGTGGGGGGCAAATCTTTTGCTTGAGTAGCGTTATCTATCAATCCGTCTCTGATGCTGAGAGGAGGGACTTTGAGCTGCACCACACAGCCAGGAGGAAGAGATACAAAGAGTTGTTAAATATCCTCATCCATTCTCCTCTCCTCGGTAGGTCCATGCAGTGTAATTGGCTATAAATAGCCTGCCAAATTGACATAAAAACCCCTCTCAGGCATTAAAATGTCAAAAGCAAACCACAGTAGGGCACTAATATCTAATTGCAAATGACTCATACAATGCAACAACAAATCCTTGAAAGTGTCTTTTCAATTTGTAGACAGTTTTGTGGTTTTCTGTAAAAATATAATTCAATGATTCCATTGCTATTTTAGAAAAAAAAAAATAGTTTTGACACTTTATGAAATGGCCACGAGGAGTTACAGATCCATGCTTGTACTGGGTTGTATCTACAGTAAGAGTGTTGTAGACGAAGTGTTGGACAGTGATTGACAGTTGGTATAAGTTGAGTGACAGGTGTAGCTTAAGTCTACAGATGACCTCTTTGATCATTAGAAAGGGGGCTGTGTGTGAACTAGACAGCTAACCACTCTGAACGCCTCGGCTCCGAATATAGATGGATGGAACGACTAAAAGATAGAAAGACGCTCTGCAGGTAATAGCGTGGTTAACACAGAAACATGAAGCGGTGTATGAATCCTCGCATCGGATTTGTCTCAGCACCCATGAGAGGGTCAGGCTGTCACAGCCAGCAGCATCCAGTTGTTTTACATAATTTTCTTTTTGCGTTTTTCAAAATTAATTTGCATTCTTTTTCCACTTTAATGAACATTCTTGGTTCAGATGTGTGAGGAGACTGAAGGAGAGCAAATTGCTCATGATTCATGAATTCTGCGCTAATGAATTGAAATTTTATACAAATTTGTTCTGGAGTTATTTCAATTACAGGTATCTGATGCCTTAAAAAAGCACAATTTACTCTTAATGCCTGGATGCATGCAATTGTGCGCACATACTAATTTCCATTTTAAAACAAACAGAAGAAGCGTTACAGAGGGGAAAGTTCTTTAAGTAATTACCCGAAATGTGTCTCGCAAACGCAAAGGCACAGCTCCTCCTTTCTCTTTGAACTAGTTTGCAGGGTTTACTTTTTCATTTGCCTTAAATATAATTTTTTAACTTCTGTCGCTCACTGAAATTACAGTGTAGTAAATTGTCTTTGGTTACGAAAGTATTATTTTCACCCCACTTAACCTGTTCATCACAGGAGGGCACGGACACGAGTCCTTCTGTTGAACCAACATCAGAGTTTACTCTGTATTTCAGAAACTCATCCACGTTCTCCTGTTCTTTTACTTCCCATTTAATACAACTTATTTCCTCCAGTCTTTCGTTAATATTTGGTTCATTTATAGAAGGTTAAAGGTTTTTTCATGATTTTTCCATCTTAACAAATAATCTGTACTGCACATTACTGCTAAGACTTACAAGACTCGAAGGACTCCAGAGAGTCGCTTCGGTTTCCTGAGTTAATGTACATCACTGTTTTGTTTTGTCTGTGGTAATTTTGTACACTCTAAATCAGCGTTACCACAGACCAATGAAAGTGCTATGATTTTGAGGGGTTCATTTACATGATTTCATATAATAACAAGAGGACAACATTCTGGGATAACTTACAAGAATGTAATCCCATGCCAATTAGTCAATTTGAAATTTTAAACTGACAGCAACCTGCTACCAGCTGCTACATCCTTGTTACCTCCCCTCAAACAGTATCATTGTGCCTCGCCTCATGTTCTCCAAGCTGAATGCTCATCTGTTCCACAACTGGCTTTTTCAATCACTGACTCCTTTGGGCTTAAGATGTCCCCTGAGCCAGCACTGTTGGATATGAAGCTAAAGTCCTGTCGATTTTCCACCACCGCAAGGAAGCTGAGGCAGCCACGCAGCTGGCCTGAATATTAAAGGCTACATGGCACAAAAAAAAAAAAAAAGTTAAGAGTTAACAGTTTAACGAGTCATAATATCAAATGCTATTTTTTCTTGAAGCAATAGATACATCTGCAGTTGGGGGAGGATGGTCAAAAACTGGACAGTGGTGGAAAAAACACAGATCATTCAAACAAGTACAACCCTATAAACTACTCCATAACGATTAAAAGTTCTACCATTAAAAATGTTCCCAAAGTAAAATAAATATTCATTGATGCATTAACACGGAAGTACTCATTTATTGTTGTAGTCAGTTGAAATGGAAGTGATTTTAATGACTTCATAAAGAGTTTATGTATGCCATCTTTATAAACTGATCTTGTGTTTTGTATGTAAATCTTTATTGTTTAACTTAACTATAGTTGTGATTGTATAATGAACAATGTAATACAGCATATAATAATAGTAAATGTGTAAATGTATATAGTTTACTAATATTTATCATTTATATTATTTTTATCTATTCATTTTAACACATTCATTTATAGATACAATTTCTTTACACTATTATCATATACTGTAATTTAGTTACTGTAATTTTTATATTTTTCTTCATACTGTATATTGTTATTTTCTATTAGTAGTATAATGACCATATTTCTACATAATTCATCTCTGCTTATTCTAGAATGGGAGCAGCTGCAACATAACCCGATTTCCTCCCTGGGGATCAATAAAGTATTTTTTATTCTGATTCTATTACTGAAACTAAACACATTTTAAAGTGAGTATAAAACATTAAAAAGTGAAAAGATGAAAAAATGTAAATATTTTATGAATTCATAAAATAATTTCAACCAAGAGTTTGATTGTTTTTCTTGCAGTTTCTCTTTTACCGAAGGACCTGGCAGTCCGAGCTACTCTCTAGAAAGGAAAACGGTCAAATAAAATGTTCCTGGTGAACACTGTCGAGAAGAAGAACAAACAAACAAACAAATAAAAACACCAAATCACTGATGCCAGAGTTTCATAAGACATTTTTAAACTCACACTACTGTAAATCATATGATGAAATCTTGTCAAAATGTGTGCTAAACTTTAGGGAAACATGCAGCAGAGCAGCAAGGTGAAAAATACCAGAAGAGTGGCAGAAGCGTGTCAGCAACAGCCTACAATTCCCATAAGCCTTTGCTAGGACATGCCCCCCGGGAGGCCTCGGCTCATGTCCCACAGTTTTGTAATGTCACAAAGGATGAAGAGTGTTTCCCCAGGCTCCCAAACTTTTCTGCTTTGCTGTGTGGCATGCTGTTTCATCAGTGTCGTTTAGGTGATTTTTCCTCTTGAGTAACTGCCTAGTTGCGGAGGTGGGTGAAGGTTGTCGTGAAAGGGAGCTCTCTTGGCCAGGCGCCAGAGTGTGTTGCTGGGTTTTCGGGGGTGATGGGTGCTATGTGCTGCATGCCGGGTATTATCTGTATGTGTGAGTGTGTGTGCGCGAGTGTGTGTGTCTTTTCTCCCATGGGAATCCTTGGCAGCAGGTGTGACATGTAGTAATGGGAAATTATGCTGCATAGTGCAAAACCTCTTCTGAACGGGGTCACCCACTGTCAGCTCTGCCAAGTGCGTAACACAGCAAGCACTCACCCTTTAATGAAAGCTGTCACATTTTTGTTAGGGACTTATTTACTGATGCATATTCATTCTGTTTTCCTGAATTTTCCAACTTAAAGAAAAGTCTCTAGAGATGTGTGAGGGTTCAGCTCATCACCAGATAGATTACTTGGCAGCTACAATATGCGCACTGTTTGACTTTTTCCTCCTTTGCTCGGTTCAATAACTATGAAAGTGATCATTCATCAGAAAGCAGTATGCATATTTTTCTTTTTTTGTAAAAAATAAAATAACACCCTATCTGGGGTGATGTAAGCATTTTCTATTAAAACTCCCTTTAAACTTTATATCCAGGAACGCGCCAGCTATGTTTAACATTGCTGTTGTCTGTCGTTTTGTCTGTTTCATTTTGCTTAGTTTATTTTACTAAAAATGACAGATGACAATGGAAAAAGCCTTTTCTTCCCATAAACAGTGAACATATGCATGAGCTCGGTAATTCTGATCTGTAGGGGTTGTCAGATCTTGAAAAAAAAATGTGCAAAATTTGAATCTTATTTCTCAACCAGCGTGTTATTTTCTCTGAGGGTATAGAGCTATTAACTTCAGAAAGACAGATTCCAATTGTCAGCGGAGTATATGAATTCCATAATACATGTTTTTGGCAATAGCTTGTAAAACTCCAGTAAATCTTACATTATAGCTCGGGTAGATTGGAATTACCTCAGTGAAATCACAAATCTCTGGGTCCATTTGAAAGGTTACAATGTGGTTTCCGAAAGTCGACTGTGGAAATGCTCGATCTCCAAACAAATATTGCTGGTGTTAGGTGTTAGGCTGACTTCGTATGGTGCATTTAGAATGAACTTTGATGGCAGAGCTATCCAATGAATATCAAGATCTGTATTTGAGAGTTCACTTTGCGCAGTCTAAAGAGGCTTACATAAAGATGATGGAGAAAGCTAAAGTTGATCTTTTTTTAATCTGCTATATGGCTTGTGCTCTCACCTTTTACAATCAGTATTTTTTTCATTGCAGACATTGTATTTGATGGGTAATAAATGCAGAAATCCCTAGATGATTGTAATGTTTTTTTGTGTTTTGTGGTCTATTAAGTCCTTAAGACTACTTAACATCCTAAAAAGCACAACATACCGTAAATGTACTCTTTAAAGACAGCCATACATTCTCTGTCACCGTAACACGTTTTCATCTTTCTATTATAAATGAGGTTGTGTAGTTGTCCAGCCATTATCCAGTGGAATAAGCCTATCTCTCTCCTGTCTCCCTGATACTGTAGGATGTGCCTTTCTAACATACTGTGCCAGAGAGTCAGCACTGAAGGCCCAGAGCGCCCTCCATGAACAGAAGACTCTGCCAGGGGTAAGTGCCCCCAATCTGCCCTCTGCCATAGGCTAAAGCCCTTGGGGCAGCCAGCCTGGCATGGGAACCTACATTAACATAGGAATTATATCACACTTGCACACACACACACACACACACACACACACATGCACAAGCTGAAGCACATGGAGACACGGTATACATTAAGACATACATTCAGACATGCAGACACACACAGAGATGGAAACAGATGGAACAAGTCACTCATACTTTCTCCGACTCCCTCTCAGCCTCTTTTTCTTGCTCACTCACCTACACACACACCTACTCACACACACACACACAGACATACTAAAAGAGCGTGAGTGGCCTATCTCACCTTGCAGTGTCTTATTACACTAATCACCCCGGCGGAGATATTTGATAAGCGCTCCTTCATAACAGCCCGTGCCGTCCTTCCCCTGTCCTCTCACAATATGGCTGCCGCAGACACTAATTGCCTTGAGGAATCCCACTCTCATTATCACATATAATCAAACAGTAAGTATAAACAATCATTTTTACCATGTATATCACCATCTGGTGTTTTTGTTTTAATTCTCTCCCCTGTTTTTTTTTTCCCTCCCCCTGTCTTCTATCGTTTTTGCCTTTGGCGGGCGGGTAACTTTTTCAATTAAAATAATGGCCTCTTCAAACGACACAGGTAAAATGTACCCAGTAGTGGGCTCTTAAGCCCACCCAGGAGGAGACCCTCAATCTGGGATGAGCGAAAGCTTGCAGTGTCTATCTGTACTTGATGTGTGTGAGGGGGATTCGACTCACACATCAGGGGAATTATCGAGGTGTGATTGAATTACGCTTGTGGGTCCCTAAGAAGGAGAAGCTGCTCTATAGTGCCGAGGCTCCTCGCTGCCCCCTCCGCCACCCTATTCCTTTCACCACAAACCAAGACACCCTCTCAGGTAGGGGCTTTAATCAGAGCCTCAGGATATCCATCTGAATCTCCAGGGAAGGTGAGAGGTATAGCGAGGGAGAGAAGGAAATGGGAGGGAAGAGACAGGAACTGGGAGAGGAAGAAAGTAGGGATAGAGATTGGTTTGATGGGGGGGGTTGGAGGTGGTTGATTGTTGTGGGGGGGGGCTTCATATTGTTTCTCACTGTTGGGTTAATCAGTTGTTTGCACTTCACTGCATTTCATAGGTACTTCACTGAATATTAGGCACATCGGTACACTGCGGTGAAAGAGTCCCTGAGAGACTGGGCTCCCTGGCTCGTTACTGCCTCCCGCAGCTTCATAATGAGATGATTGTCATGATGGTCCTGGATAGGTGTTCCTGTCTTTATCACCCTCGTGGAGGGACATTCTTGTTTGTCTTCTATCCAGAAAGAGGTTAATGGCATGTTCTGTGGGGTTTGGGTAAACATTTCCACTGTACAGCTCACAGCGGGGGGTCAGTCCTGCAATCTTGGGCTGAGCGCAGCCTGCATACAAAGGGCTAATAAAGATGTTCTGTCTTTCTGTGTGTGTTGGTGCGTGTATGAGGCAGAGAGGGAAAACAAGTAGACTTGGGGGGAGACAGACAGACAAAGACCGAGAGAGGTGACACTTGTGGACAAGCCTCATTGTCATTGTCAAGGCCTGATGGTTTGAGATGCTCTGTCGTATGAACGCTGCCCTCTCGGTGGCTTCTCCACGCGGTGTTGCGGACTGTGCAGTCCGGTTGTGGCTGTGTGACTGTCAGGCAGCCTAAATGCAAATTTTGTTACAATGAGACATCTGGCATTAAAAAAAAAAAAGAGTCTTTCTCTCACAAAAAGATACATGAAATAAATATAGATAAAATGTTTGCTGAGCAAAATAATACTAAAACAATTATGCAGGTAGATCACATTTGCAATAGCAGCTGCACGGTTATGTCATATGAGGTTAAATGCAAATTAGAGTATGCGTTAGCTTCAAAAGAGCTCTGACAGTCATCAGCCTATTTCATCGTGTTCATTATTTTCCCTGTATGTGGATGAGGTTACATCAAACTGTGCCTTCAAACCATATTACCAGGATGGAGTCCTCATATGGCTTCCTCACACTGGCCTGAAAGTCAATGTACTTTTCTGCAAAGCTCTGGAGCAAAGTGAAATCTGGATTTCACGAATTTAACTCCCAGGTTTGAGCCAGTATTTCTGCAAAGGTTTCTTCAAATAGAGCCCATGGAGAAAGATAGTATTTGAGAAAGAAAAACCTAGCAACTCAAAAATCAAAATGGGGAAATGGACTGAGTGCGATGAACTGTTGTTTCCTTGACTATTCCGCTTCGGTTTGCGCGACAGACAAAGCCAGAGCATTGTGAGCATGGCCTGCCTTATTCTTTATCTGACATCTGTCAGAAGGAAAGTAGTTTTCTACTGGGCAGGGAGCAGAGGTGGGAAGAACCTCCCAATTATTGGCCCGTGTTCCCAGTTTTGTTGTCTGTCTGCTACATTAGTCTGGCTGAAGCTCAGCTGCTTGAGAGACAGAGACGACAAACCAAGTGAAAGACCTACGACAGTGTCTAAGACATCGTTATCACGTAACATAACCCTGTGTAATTTAACCAGTAAATGTAATCAGCATGTTATTGGCTGTCGCTGCATAGAAGGTCTCAGTAGGTAGTTAGCACAACTGATATGGAATGACTTCGCTTTTCAATTTGGTTTTCACGAAAACATAAAAGTGGGCAGAAAGCAGCTGTGAGGCTGCATTGAGACCCACAAATAAGTTATTAGTAAGCACAAAGTATTAATTCCAGGACAAAAAATGACTAGTTGCTTAAAGATTGAATCAGCTAATGGGACTACATACAAAAAAATACATTAACATTGTCTTCACTGATTATGCCTTTAAAAGGGTTACATTTTACAGCAAGAAAAGAATCTTCTCTTTAAGGACTGAGCCCAGACCATTACAGTTAAAGGGATATGAACATGCCCAGCCACATAAGCATCTCAGATTGCTGCATTTCTATTTATCCATCCTGCGTGTAATACTTTAATTGTTACAAAACACATTTGTCTCACTTTTCACCGCACAGTGCAGATATCTTCACATTAACGCGCTGTGTGCATTTCACAGAAGGAGGAGACTATAGGCTTAACAGTGAGACAGAGAGGAGGCAGAGATATTTGCGTGTGTGGTCTCAGCAGGAAGCAACGACTCTTACATCATCTCCAGATTGGCTGCGAATCTTAAATTTTCCATAATTCACAATCCTGTATTTAAGCCCCGTACGGTGCGTGCAGCATTCGAATTGCCACCAGGGAATGCAGCTATGCCTGTTGTGGCTGAAGCGAGCTTTGTTTACATTGTTTGATTAATTGCATGTAAAGAGCATAATGAGCTCTTGATGTCCTGTGCATCCGATCCTGCTGCTTCAGTTTGTACAGTAAATGTAATCAGAGATTCAGCCTCTTGCCCTTGCTCTTGCTGTTGTGTTTACGTGCACATTCAGCATATTCCCCGATATAGGGCAGCATGGTACTGTATGTGGACAGGTTAGGTCATGCCTGTGAATGATTTCTTCGTGGATGCGATTAATTCCTGGGATATTTGCACACAGACTTGCAGCAAATCGTAGTTTATGAACATTGGATTAACAATGACTTTCTAGCGTCAATGACAATGTGTGTAACTACAGGTAAGTTGTTGATCAAAAAAAAAAAAGTCCAGAAGACCAAATACTTTCTTTTGATTGTCTATAAACTTCACAGCAATGATTCTATTTCCTCCTCCTCTGGCAATAAAGACAGCAAGAAAGTGTAAATAATATTTACAATTGCAGCACCAAACCGTTATTTACAAGTGTTTGCAAAATAGCCTCCCAACACGCTGCTGCTGGAGCTGTGAACCTTCAAATGAATCCCGCTCTCTCCTTTCAGGGCCACGCCACTTTCTCCTCTCAGGCCAATTAGCTCCCGGTGTTCACATGTAACAAGCAGCTAATTGGGTGCTACTGAAGCCCAAAAGCCAATTAAAATTTTCTAGGAAGAAAAAAAAAAAAGATCCAGCTTCTCTTTGTCTCTCATTCACTCGTTCTCTCTTCTTGTTCGTACCCTCCCCCACTCTCTTTTTTTCCTCCACACTTTTTCTGTGGAATGTGCTGAGTGGGGGGTGGCGGTCCAACCATAGACTTGTCATTTACTGTACGCAGAGGTTTCTGTGCAGGATCCGCAATTCTTGGTTTCTGAGTGAGAGTACCAGGAGCACCTGACCCTTGTATTGATGACGGGGCAGCCAAGCGCAACAGTGAAGAAGATAGGAGAGAGAAAAAACCCTCACCAACTCATTCTTTCTGAAGTGTTTCCCTTCAAATTTGAAAGGGTAAGCTTGAGGGTATCAGCTTCCACCAAAGTGAGTAGCAAAATGTTTGGGTTCCTCACATTTTCTTTTTTTTTTTTTTTTTTCCTTTTTCTTCTGTGCATGAAAAGTGCAGAAAATTGACTTCAGCATGTGTCACACAAAAATGGGTCAGGGGAAGATTGTGCAATACCAGTATTATGTGTCACTAAGCACACTGCCATGGACCAATGCATCCGTGTTCTTGACACTCTCTCCCTGCATCACACCACAGATGCGGCCACCGTAGACCCGCCATATGTCTATGTCTGTGTCTCACTGCATGCTGAGAATAAGCAACCAGCATTTTTACCCTCATCAGTTTTACTCACTACTACATGCCTTTGCTAGACAGTGACCATGAAGGCATAACCAAGAATCGGTTTAATTTGTGTAAATGTTTGTTTGTTGCTTTATTTTAGTCTTTATTAAAGGAGGCTTTTTGTTCAGTGAACAGTGATTTCCCTACAGGGACAGGTGGGTCGTAACAGATGAAAGCTCACATATGCATTAGGCCTGGCTTATAAACGATATCTCAATATTTTTTCTTAAATAATGTAATATAAATTCTAAAATGCAGAATATGATGCATTGCAGTATATTATCTCAACCTTAAACACTGACAACAGTGACATACGCATTAATGCAGCAGTGATATTAATTCAAAAACATTATATATTATAGAATCCGGAACTTATGAGATCAGTTAGTCAACAATCAGATGACTGGTCATTTTTTTTGCACTATGGTGAAAATAATCACAATGACTGGAAGCTGCTAACTAACTAGACCAGACCAACTTGTCTGTGAACAGAAGAAGACTCTGACACAGCCTTTCGGTGCAATCATTATTCTGCACCTGAGCTTATCAACACACTTTATGGGTGACTTATAGCAGCGGCGGCAGAAACACTGAAAACATGGCCACATCACACATTAATTGATATTTGAATATGTCAAATATATTCAATACATAACCAACCTCTAAAATGAACCCCCTTTCATTATTCCCATTTACCTGGAAAATGTGTTAATTGATATATTCACTAGTGAGGCCTTTGTGAGGAGTATTCCAGGTGAGAGGTGTGTGTGTGTGCGTGCATGTTTCCACGTCTGGGCGTCTTATCAGAGGACATATTGAGCCCTTCTCCAGTGAGTCCACTCCTGGACAGACATGCTGCAGTTTAAACTAATTACTCAGGCCACACAGGGCCTTTACCCATTCTTTTAAGGGACAAATTGCGTTCTGTTGCCGATCAATTTGTCCTCCGTGCCAGATTTGTCAACCTCCAGTGCCCCTGAGCAGTTGCCATTATGAAGTATAAAAAAAAAGGCCTGGGCACTGGACGTGAGACCTCTGCAAAGGCTCCCCGTGCTCTCCTCATCATCAATTACGTCTATATCATTTTCTTTCTGCTGCCGCTTTAGAAAAGAAATTAAAAAGGGCCATTGTTTTTCTAATCCCCCTGGGATGAAAGCATTTACTACGCTGCTGCACCGTGCATGGCCATCCTGCCGATTAGGGAGTGAATGGAATCACAATCGAGGGATGCACTCGGCATTGTCTCCTATTATGTGGCTGGTGGCCCTGAATATTGTGCAAAAATTAATTTCGTTCCATCTGATGGGATTTTCAACCTTGGAGAGTGCAAAATGTTAATCCTGGCAGGCAGGTGGGTGGACATCGTGGAATAGCTGGCTTTTTTACTGGCGAATGTGGACAGGGCGCAAACACAGTTGATAGTGTGAGAGCCCTTAACCAGCCCATAAAGATGGCAGGCCAGAGGCACTGGACAAATGAGCAGGAGAGATAGTGCTTTTTAAAGGCCGTAGGGCAGGAGAGTTTTGGTGTTGTGAGGATGGCAAGAACCAGGTCCATTTGTCCTCTTGATCTGGAACATATAGTGCAATACAGTATAACAGGCTGGTACCCAGGTTGTTTAGGTGAAAGATGGGTTCATGTACACAGCTGCTGTCACAAACTTTCCAAAGATTTGTAAAAAGTACATCTTACTCTAGCGAAACACACTCTAGCAGTATTTTAATGAGATCAGGGGTTGTGTACCATATGTCGGTGATTTTACTCAAACAAAAAACGGGTCAGTAAAAAGGGAAATGATTGTGTGTTTTCCTGTTTTCATCTTGAAATGGCTAATCTAGTCTGAACTGCAATGAGCAATTTCCTTGCAGGAGCATGCAGAGATATTAGATAAAACTAAATGTCACTACTGCACGCAGGCAACATACAAGGAGAAACTCTCTCCTCACAAAAAAAAAAGTTATAATGTGTGATGTGTAACTTTTTAGCAGTGATGCCGAGGTTATGGCTGCTGTTGTTTCATTATTGCTGAAATTCTTAGCATACTACAGCCTATAATTTGTGCATGCGCACAGCGAAGATCCACAAATCAGAAACAACAGAAATAAGGCTTTTTGGTTATGGTCTCCTTGTTTCTTTGATGATTATTGATTCACTTCAATATGAAAACAGAAAGGCGTGCTGTGATTTTCCTTTTTTTTTGATGCCTACAAAAACAGCTCTTCAGATTGAGTGAAATAATTGAATGAAAGGATGTACACAAACCGATTAGAACGACCTTCCCATAGGTTACAGTTTTTACCGACAAAATGAGAGAAACCTTTACAGAATATGATTGCCTGTATTCAAAAGTATTGAAAGATGTACCAGAGGTAATGATTTTAGAAAGATGAGCGTCAGCTTCGCTGGATGTGTTTTGTTTTTATATGTGTTGAAAGCTTGTAAGCTGAGCAGTTTCTTCACACCCTTCCTCCTCGTCGACACATTCACTATCTTTCCCTCGCTGACAGGTGGAGTCAGACTCCGCCGTGCATGCTCTCCTGTGCTAATTTATCCACTTCTTTAGCTGTAATGAGGCAGAACTGGTAAATGTGGGGACAGCATTGTTAACATTGCTGCTTCACTGGGGAAAGGGAGAAGGCTGACAAATAGTGGAGAGGGATGGAAATGAGGACCGGGTGCTGTCATACCTCCAAGAATGATGCTTTTAGTCTTTTCCTCAGGCTGGATCACTGTCTCTTAGTTAGGCTGCACGCTGGAATGTGGCATTTCCTAAACCAATTAAACATCAAAGTTTCCATTGCATCAAGATCGGGTTATTTGGCAATAACGGCTGAAAAGAAAAATCAAAAGAAAATCGAAAATGAATATTTGAGGCTGGATTTTTTCTCCCCCTGAAAATCATGAAAAATCCTGTGGACTTGGCTAATTAACTTCCCATCCTGTTAAAGTTGAAAAGATCAATTTGAGAACATCAAGGTGTAAAACTGCCTCTAAAGTTGTGTGACGTTCAAAGGATGTCTCCATCTATTTCCAGACAATGTGATGTCTCAATAGAAACAGGTGTTGACATCCCACAATGCATTGGTAACAGAGAAGGTGACAGCTGCGTTGAAAACTGAACAATTGTTTCAGTCCTTATTTTTTTTTTCCTTTCCTATTCCCTGGCTATTTTTTCCCTTTCCTTGCCATTCCTTCCTGTCAGCGAAGTGAGTAGTCTTTCATTGCGATTCACAACTCATTCTGGCAATCACTGAAGACATCCAGACAATCTACACATATTTGTTCAAAGACAATACAAGGGGTAAAGAAAACACAATGTTGCTGAGTTCAACAAATCACGCTGGCAGCCCGAGCTATGAAATACTGCAGTTAATCACAACCTTGTGCTGATTTGAACACACATACTGACACACAAGCACACACATACACACACACACAGGACCTTGGAGGCACCTCTTAAGATTTAAAAATATGTGTTTGGATGTCTGACATTTTTGGGAGGCGACAGAGAAAGGAGCTAAGGCGTGAAAGAGAGATCCAGAGAGCAGGGAAAAGAGAGCAAAAAAGGAATAAGATAAACTGATGAGTCATCATGAGAGGGAGAGAGAGAGAGAGAGAGAGAGAGAGAGAGCGCACGGGAGGAGATGCATTCTTGCATAATTAACACCCGAGCATCACCAGGACAAACTCCTCCATCAGCGTGTCCAAAGGATTAACTACGCCACGCTCCTCTTATCTCCCCCATTTCGTTAAGAAAGAAAATGACCTTGCGCTTGTTTACATGCTGATTAAAGACAGGAGGCAGAGAAGGAGACAGCGAGAAAGTCAAACTGTAATCAGAAGAGTTTGTTAAGTGAAGTATTTTTGGTGGTGCGTTCTCAGCGCGTACGGCGAACCACAGCCAGACTGTGTCACGGCAGCAAGGCAAAAACAACCACCTGATGTAGCAGCTAACGAGCAATGAGTGGGCTGGGACAAAAAGAGCGTGCGCGCGTGTTTGTTTGTGAAGGTGGTGTGTGATAAAAAGTCTGTTTGGTGTGTGGGTGGTTCCATTAGTTAGTCTGCCTGTTTTATTGCACTGGGAGTAGCTGCTGTTTCTGGGCTCCTGTGAGTCAGTCTATGTACTATACTATCTGTGCCCGTATGTGTGTGTGTGTGTAGTCTGCGCTGTGTGTGTGTATGTGCGTGGAGTCTTGTGTATGTAATGTGCATGTGAATGCTTTTGTAGTTCTTTTCTTGTAAGAACCACTGTGGGTTTTAGACCTTTGAAGTAATCAGAGTCATTTTCTTCAAGAGTGCAGTTCAGTTCTTTGGCTTGGGATATTTTTAAATATCCGCCTATAATTTTTAATAATTGCAATATGTGTCATTCATTAGTAAAATCTGAGTAAAGACCTGAAACTATGACTTGATAACTTAGTCTTAGGCCAGAGATGCTGTTGTGGTTAATGTTTTTTCAACATGAAGGCTAAATTTCGCATAATCCTTCCTGCTTATTGGTTTTTCTTTTCCCCCCAAAAAGTTTGCTCTTTTTTCTTTACTACAGGCGATAACTATAATTTAGCACTGGAAAAGCGGCACCTCGTTGTGCCATAAACACCTTTTGTGTAGTAAAACAATACAACCGGAGTACGCACAAAATCGCAGCCGATGAGACGCGGTGGAAAATGCAGCACACTGGGGAATTACAGGGTGTCAGTATGTTTGGAAATGACCAGTCATTAATTATTAATGTTAAAAACTATGTAGTAGCATTCAAATGAGAACTGGGAGTTGTCTGGAATAAAAGGTTATGTTATAGTCTAATTCAGGCCAACTTCTAAGCATGCAGTATAAAGGGTCATGTTGAACAAACGGCAGTCATTGCTATAGTCATAGTAAGATGTCCATATATAGAATAAACATTAAAACAGCTTTTGCTGGCTTTAATCATTCTTCCTGTTCACACCAGCCTTGAAGGGATTCTTTCCTTCCCGAGCATCATCTCTTGAGTGCAAAATTCCCCCTTTGTGCTGCTATTCGTGTTACAGCTCAGTGTGCAGTGTAACTGCAAAGGAAGAACTTTCTACTAAAAAGACTTTTGGAACTTTGGAAGATACATACTTTGATTATCTCAGACTTCTGAAGTCTCATATTAGCTTCAGCTGAACTTTGGGATTCTTACACAGTGTGAGGACTCCCGTCTTCTCCCATCACTCTCGATCACATCTCTTTGTGTGTCTGCCTTTCTCTTTCTTTTTCTTTCTCTCTCTTTATTGCTGTCATATCTCCCCCTTTACTCACGTCACTACAATATTGGTCCTTTATTCTCTGCAGACTCTGACTCACACAAACAGGAAAAGAAATCCTTGGAGTGTGGAAAAAAAATAAAACATGAAGTAGTATTATGAACATGCAGACTATGAATCTTCCTTCACTTTCTTACACTATGCCTGTCCTACATTTCCAAAAGGACTACTGGACATCTACTGGGGATAATTTGAATTGCATTTGAATTATAGCAGTAGGGATGGAGCATTTGCTCTATTGGAACAAGTATTGCATCAGCTTACTTTTTTTCTTTTACTATTTCATGCCTTGGCTCCTTATTGACAAAATCAATGACACAAAGACAAAAATCAAACAAACAAAAATAGCTGATTTACTCTATTGTTAAAATAATGTTCAGCGATATACAAGGTTGTGGGTATGATATTTCTTTTTTGGCCATCCGGAGTGAGCAAAAGGTTTGGGAACATCAATAGTTATTCAAGGAAAAATAACATCACCCATATTCGTGGGGATCAGGCATAACCAAACTGAAATTACAGCGAAATAGAAAATTACTGCAATCATTATGCAGTGGTTTCAGTAATACATTTTTGTGATAGATGAATTTCATCATTCTAAAGGAAACAAACATAAATAACAGAAAATAATATTACATATGCAAATGACTCAAAAAGATATTTTGATGTATTTCAACCAGAATGGATAGACTGAGTTTAAGCCTGTATTAAGTCAATTTATTCAAAGGTTTAATTTAGATATTTTTTACTCACTTGGTTGTAAGTGCAATGGTACCTGTAAATAATACCTAACATTTTCTGATCATTGACAGGTAGATAGTGAATCAGATGGAAAATGAGAGAGAACAAGATAGCGATACAGAGAAGTGAAAGGTGAAATGAGGGAGCACGGGCCCCTGCTAGTTTCCGTTCAGTCAAACCCGCCACTGCAGAGGAAGGCTCTGACAGTGAGGTGTCAGAAATAGCACCAAGGCTAACACCTCACCTCTTGCTTATTAATGCATCGCTCTCATAGCCACCTCCCTATCACACACACACACACACACACACACACACACACACGCACACACATGTACACACACACACCAGTCCCACAAACAATGGAGTACACATCAACAAACTTCGCACAGCTCAGTCACTTGTATACAGGGCTGGTGAGCACTGGTCTCACCCAAGCACACACACATACACACACACACACACACACTACATTGTCAGATCAATATTGCATTACTGCAGTATGTTCTCTTCTGAGAGGTTACAGTGATAGGTGAGGGGTGTGGGTAAAAACTGTCTCTTCTGTCTGTACAGTGGCCGGGCACATGGGGCAGATCTGAGGAGACTTCACAGCTCTGACAGCCAGTTTCACCTCCTGGCTTCATCGCTGTCGCTCCTCGGTCTCATCCAAGGCTCTACCTCGGGCCTATGATCATCTATACAGCATGTGTAGGGTGTACAGAGTGAGTGTGTGTCTGTGTGCTTCTGAGCCATATTCTTTTTCAGCTATTAACTCCAGTTCTTACACGTCCAATGAAAGCTGCAATGAAAACAGTCTCCTATGAAAACAGGAGAGAGATAGTTTTAGATTGTTTATTTGTCCTCGAGGAGGAAATTCTTTTTCACAGTCGGTGCATATCACATATGACAAACAAGAAAGAAATAGAATTATACAAAAATTATACATTTGTTTTTTCTTTTTACTGTGTTTTTACAAATTTAGGAGTTAGATTCAATTTGATTAAAGATGGGGTAAATCATTTTTAAGCTTAAAACCAATAACTAACACTAAGTGGAATTTCTTCAAAATTTCCTGAGATCATGCTGATGTGTGTGCACAAGTTCAACTTGTATACATGTATATGTTTATGCGTGCATCTAGGTGTGTTTGTGTGTGTGTGTGTGTGTGTGGACCAGAGGGAGTGAAGTCCTTGGTGCCGACTGAAGCTCCAGCTTTTCCATTTAAACTGTATCATTAAAAGGGCAGAGAGGCGAGGGAGACGGCCCCTCCACACCTCATAAAGTGTGAGTGCCATGCCAGGCGAAGTGCCACGCACCGCTGCGTTTACGGCGAGCCAAACGCACTTTTTACACACCTTGTCCTCTCTCGCTCTCTTTCTCTCAAATCGCTTTCATGGCTATCTGTTTATATGATATTACTCACTCTCTGCTTTCCTACTTTTCTGGTTTGCCCCTGCTAAGTATTGACCGGTCTTTCAACTGCCCCCTTTAGATCCCTCTCTCTCTTTTTTATGTCAAATTTCTCCAACAAGGAGTTGGAGCGTAACATTGAAAGGGTATAATCAATGGAAAAGCACCACTTAGGGAGCCCATTTGATGCATACTGTAGGGCAGAGTTGATTCAAGGGTGTGGATTGAGTCAAGCCTCATTTCGTATCCTCCCCAATTAGTCATCCAGCTTGTGCCCTCTATAACCCCCTTTTCTGGAGAAGCACCAGGCCCTCGTTTCACACTAAACTATGGATGAGTTAATTTTTTTTTTACCCTCTCAATCCCAGAGCTTTTTTTCTGCAAGAAGATAGAGCCATTTCTTTTTTTTTTACTATCTCCCATCTCTCCTTTTCTTTGTTTCTCACCTTTGCTGCGATAAGCCTGAAGCAGACCCTCCTCTCCCCTACATCTCTTTTTCCACCTCTTCCTTCACCCCCTCTCACTTGCACCTCTCCAACTTTTTCCACCCATCCACCCATTTTCTCTCCACTATAAATCTCTACCCAAATCCTACTTAAACCTGCATCAGCAGCTGTCCTTAAAACTCCATTATCTACAATTACTTCAGCATTAGGGAGCCAGAGCACACCTGCCCTCACATAAAAGTGCCCTCACCTAAAAATATTAAACCTGCCCAAAAGGGGTTTGTGCTATTTTTTTTTTCCTCCTTTTGTTGTACCTGTGCTGGGGCTGCCCTGATGGCGAGGCTTGCGAACCAAAAATGCCGCCAGTCTGGATTAGCGCGGCTGATTAGTGAGTGGGTGAATATGAGCTGTGTGCATAGATTTTAGATGGGTGGGTTTCCCAGCGTGATCACAGGTGGAAGGTCATTGGCCCCGCTTGATTGGAGGAAAGTGCCGATGGGCTGGATTGTGTGTGTGTGTGCGCTCATTTGCATGTCAGCCATTGCTGTAATGTGTACAAGACTGCATTCCTTTAGGGATTTCTTTTTGTGGGAGTGCACATTGTAGAGTATCAACCTAATAACAACACATCCGGCCACTATATGTATGCTGGCTTGAGCGAGGTGTTGGTGCCTTTCTGAGAATGCTTTGTGTGAAATGAGTATCAGTTATGAATATTTAAATAATGATGGTGTACAGTACAGTAACAAGTTGAACATAATGCATCTGATGATAATATGCTGTAGTTGTGGCTGATTACTTTAAAAATACTTCAAACTTCAATTAAATGATTAAAGAATAACCTTCACAGCACACTCTTTTAGACTAAATGAACTACTATCTCATCAAAATAATTAATACACAAATAAAATGAATTTTAAATTCATCTAATTTGCTCATTAAACTCAGGATTGAGGTATCATGTAACATGATGATAGGAAGGTTATACATTATGTTACTATGTTGTATCAGTATTACAAAAAAAGTGGGCACACTTTACACTTCTTACTTTCTGTATAATAAATGCAATAAAAGCAAAGTGAATTACTGCTGCACCTTGGCTCCATCCCCTTGAGGGGAATTCTAATCAAAATCAAATTTCACCCTTGTTTTTGCTATGAGCAGGTTACAAGAACTGATCTGTTAATTAGCTTGTAAGGATGTAGAGTTTAGTGGTCAAACATGCTAATCAGGCTCCCACAAAGGAAGAAGTGTTTGCGGCCAGTTGTGCCAGACAGATGCCAGGAGAACGAGTCGATGTACAGCAAAGTTGCATAAAAGATGCCAGCGTTAATGGTTTTAATAACAGTTCTCAAGTTTGCGTCTGTGTGTGTGTAAGATGTGTGAAAGATGCTGCAGGCTGGGAGGATGAATAGTGCGAGGGTTGGTAATGGACATGTAGGGAGGCTGGTTGGCGGGGGCAAGGGGACGGAGGGTGGTCGGGCAGACTCAGCTGTAGGTAGCCTGATCTGTTCTGATTGACAGTGATGGCAGATAAGGTGCTTGTGGAGAAGGGAATGTGAGCAGAGCTGCAGGCAAAGATAAGGGCCAAGATTAGCACCCTGCCACGTCTCACACACACACCGCATACACACACACACACAGGGCGAGAGAAAGAGAGCGAGCCAGAGTCCAGCAGAGAGTGAAAGATTGAGATGTTGACTCGTAAAGGTATTGGCTACAGTGAATACAATGGGCAACCAAGAGTAAAGGCTGAGTTTATTGTATGTGTGTGTCTGAATGAAGTGTGTGTGTGTGTGTGTGTGTGTGTGTGTGTGCAGTTGTTCATCAGACCATGTCCCAGGTAGCATGCACACACCCTGTTGAGCGGAGTGGAGACAGCTCAGTTGGGGTTGGGGGTTGGTGGGGGGGAGGGGGTTCAAGGAGGAGGGCAACTAATCAGCTCATAATCCAAGCGGCTGCTGTTTCCAGGACAACGCTATTGTACAATCATGCGTGGCAAACAGATACACTGTCTCCCATATTTCTGTCTCCCTCTTTATGTTTGTTTCCCACCTTTTTCCTCATTCCCCTTTGCTCCTTCTCTCATCCTGTTCCTCTTTCTTTGCTCCTCGGCTGTTTCCTGTCAACACAGCCCCATTTTCACCTCTAATTCTTTCCTTTGCCTCGTCATTCTTAATGCCTCTTCCTCACTATTTTCCTCTTTCCTTTCTCTTCTCCTGTAAACACAGACCCCCCATCTTGCCCTCTCACCTTCTCCCCCTGCCTCTGCCATCCCAATTTTCTCCCTTCCCTCTACCTTACACATCAAAATAAACCAATATATCTCTCTTTTTCTTTCTCCTTCCCTGTCAGCCTAATAGCTGCCCGTTCTTCCTTCACTCTTTCTGTCTTTCACACATTCTTTTGATAATCCTGGGCTTCAGATTCTCTCCTCCTGTCTCCTTTATCTTCTCTCCTCCTCCCATTTTACCCCAGAAAACACAGAGCCCCCCCCCCCCCCCCCCCCCATCCTCTCTCTGCTTTGCTTCTGCTTTCCACTTTTTAATTTCCTTTCTCTCCCCCTCCTTTCCCCTCACTTTTTATGTCCTCTCTCCCTCCCTTTTTCTTTTTACTGTAAACACTCTTGTCTTCACCCTCCTCCCTACCATCGTGCCAGGGGGTCCAAGGTTGGTGTATTTGTGCGGTGATGTTGGAGGCCTTGATGATCACTCTCTAGGAGATGATTATGTGGTCAGGGCCCTGTAGCCTCCTCTCCTGCCCCGCACTGCTGGAGCTCTGGTCTGCTTCTGTGTGTCTCAGTGTGTGTGCGTGCATGCATGGAAGTTCATACTGTGCGTGTATATATGATATAATTTGCTTATTTGTGCATGTGTTGACATTGGTGTATGCATGTGTGTCTTCCTCTAATTAACCCATTAATATAGGCTGCTAATAAATATGCATGTAAGAGCTGTTGTCTTATAAAAACACAGTCCTGCAGACCAAATCTTTAATGAATGCATGCATATTTCACGTATTAAACACGTTTCATTTCTTCGTTTGAGGATTTAAATATTGATGAACGGTGCTCATTTTGTACATCATTTTCCATGTAGGCTTTTGCTGTGATGAACAAATCCCAGTCATCTGGGTGTGAGTGTCTGCATGCACTATATGTGTGCAGCCTCTTTGTCTAAGTCTGTGTCGGCCACATGTCTTTCCCTTGCTTTCTGTCTGCGAAGGAGCCGAGCCTGCTCCTCTGGAGCAGTGATGTAAATAACACATTACTGTAAATAAACAACACATAACTGTAGCACTCACTGGCTTTGTTTGCTCCCTCACCGCTGCCTCTTTCTTCGTTCCTTTCTCTCCTCCTTTTGACCTCTGCCTGTTTTTCCTCCATCTCTTCTTCAGCCTCCCTTCGAGCTGCCGAACCCCACCCTGAAAGCAAACACAGATGCCCGGAGCCCCTGGCATTTTGACTAGCTGCTATATTTTTACCAGACCGGGCTGTCTGATTGCTCTGGTGTAAATGCGAAAGAACTGTCGGTCATGGTGTTCCAGCCACAAAATCACCTTCTATCTCTCTCACTCACTGCTGGAGCAATGGCCTGACTGCGCTCATCACTTTCACCTACAGTGTAGGAGCACAAGCAGAGGTTGGGCTGTGCCTCTATGCCACAGAGACAATCGATTGCTTTCATAAAATAAAATGGTGGACATGAAAGGAGCTTGATAAATGACGGGCTATTTGGCCCTAATTGCAACCCTTTAAAATGTCTTGGTGATGATTTGAGCAAGCTTCGACTGAAGTTACTGAGATCAAAGTGAAGAGAGAAAGATTAAAACGCACTGACTGGCTGCGTCTTAACTGCATGTCTCCGACTCGTGACCCCGCATGGCCTCCAGCTCAGAGGAACGGCCGATATTCTGCACCTTACAGCCAAATAAATCAAAGCCTCCACAGAAAGCTGTCTTATCATGAGTTACGCCAGTTCCTGGATCCTGTTGCAGTTAATCATCATCCCTCAACCTCAGCCTCATTATGGCTTCCTTGCTCTGAATAAACACAGAAGGATGGTAGCGGAAGAAAAACTGAGAGTTGCATCTTGGAAACTCATCGTAGCGCCCTTACATTTACCGATGGCAGTCAAAAGAAAACATGTGACCGTCAAACATACGAGCTACGAAGACTCAAGCGAAGCAATATTAAGGACAGATGACAGTCAAACAAAGGGAGTATCATTGGTAGAGTGTATCTGGAGATAGCAAGGGGTGTGGAGGTGTGTGGGTGCGTGTGTGGGGGGGTGATAGAGATAAATGGGGTTAGATCAGAAGGAGCCATTAGGACGATGGAGGGGAGCAAAGAGGGGGGAGGGAAGAGGAGAGCGGAGAGCCGGTGCTGGTCTGCCTGGCATCCCCTGAGCCGACTCGGAGACGATGTTTAATCAGGCCTGTGAACCTACGAGACTGAGGTCACCCCGGCACACTCATTAGACCTGATGGGAGCACTGTACCACGACAGATGAGTGCAATCTTTACTCCGTTCATCCATCTCTCAAAACACACACATATAATCACCTTGCACCCCTTCGCACCCCCCCCCTCCCAACCTCCCTCCCACCCACACCCCTCCTCTCTTGCCCCAAATGCCTCATCTGTTCAAACTATTATTTGTGTGCGCGCAAGTGCACTCGGGGACACAAATATACACATACTAACACATCACACACACACACACACACACACACACTCTTTGGCTGTGCCTCCTCTTTGTGGCTTTGGCTGATACACTGTATATAAGCAATAGCTGGGCGAGAGCCAGGGATCTCCAGGAAAGATGAGCCTCAAAATTGATAAAGTGGACAAAAGGAAATGACTCTGTAATGGATGGCAGAAGGCTTGTAGGAACAAATAAATACAAGGCTCCAAATGCACCATTGGATTAATAGCAGTCAGTCATCCAAAAAGCTTCATTTGCCACAGCTCCCCCTTAAATACATTCATAAAAACTAAACGCAATGTTTAATCAATATGGCCTGCCACCTGGAAATGACGATTACTCCTCTCGGACCAAGCAGGTTGGAGTCGGGGGAGTTGATAAAGGTAAGACAGGGATGTTTGCTGAAGCTAAGCACACAGTCCTGTATGCTTCCCCCCACCTACATTAAGGAGCAGAGATTTATTACCATGCAAATGACAACCCACAGTGCATGCCAAGGAGTTAATTACATGCCAACCTATCAGAGGAGTTACATGACAAAACAGATTTGGCATTGGCAGATTAGGATGGAATCAGGAGGAAGAAGAGTAGGTGAGAGAAAAAATAGAGAGAAAAGGGTGTTTGCATTGCTGCTCCGTCAACTGAGAATATTCCAGTTATGGTCACAAACATTTCGAGTTTGTCAGGACACACACACAGAGCCACACGAAAACAAACATCAGACAGGTTGGCCTGCAGTATTGTTATTGCATCCAGTATTACAAAGACAGACAATAAGTATATTGTCTGTCTTTTATTGCCTCTGTTGCCTCTCCGTCACTTCACCAGCCCAGCAGTTGGAAACATCCAAACTGTTTATATTACAGCACTTCTTTTGCTGAATGTTGGTTATTGAAACTGGCAAGAATGAGAACTGTCAATATAATGAGACAATATTCACACCCTGTGCACTCAGTATACAATACAGAGAAAACAGAGTTGCATCCCAGAGCAAACAAGGATTCCATTGCCATTGTGCGAAAGGAAAGTTACCTCTGCTTTTCTACAAGAAAAGGGGAAATAAAGCGTACTTTATTTTTCTCTTACGGGAAGAGCAGAGAATGTCCTATAAATCCTGATCGTGACAGCCGTGTAAATATTTATGTTCACAAGCCAGACTGAGACTAACAGCAGAGGACATTGTGACTGGAGAACTGGGAATGTAGCCCTACCCTGCTCGGCACGTTAACTCAATATTCATCTTCCTCCCTCGCTCTATTTCTCCCAGTATCTTCCCTGTTGCAGACCACACATGTATATTCATTACTGACCTCTGACTGTCTCAACCGTGGAAGCCATGAGCACTGAAGGCCGGTGTGACGGCACCGTGAAACCTGTCATAAGGGCACAACAACGGCTCAATGAGAAGCTTTTGTGTGTCGTGAAAATGAGAGGTAATGAGATGCGAGAAGTGCGAGGCATGTTGAGCGGGCATTTGTATCTTTGTTTGCTTCACTGTAGTTCTGCCAGCTCTCTTTAGGGCTAGTGACTTGTGCTGTGGGTGGACAGAGGAGGGGGTGACAACATGGAAAAGGACATGACTCAGTAGGCTGCTGGGGATGCTGGGGGGAAATTTTTCAGTGAATACTGTGGAGTAGTGGGTGGGTGGCGTCTCTGGGGCAAGAGTGAGGTTGGCAGTTGGTGTCAAAACTACTTTTTTAAACCTCTCTTTCAGAGTGTACAGATTGGTATCCTTGTGGATAGGATAGAGGATACAAGGGGATTAAAACAGATCATTTACAAGCAGTTGTGTGAATATGAGTATAGAAAGACATCAGAAAGATTTCTGGAAGGCTTGTGTGAAGGAATGGGTATGGTTTGAATTTTTTAGTGTCAATGTAATAACTGAGTTTTGGTACCCATATCAATATTTTTTGACACCTCACATTGATTTTTTCCCCCCACAAAAACCCTTTCTTAGCAATGCCAGCAAAATTAGATGGCATAATCCGCTGATGTACTTTGGACCACAGTGGAACATCTCAGCAACCGTAAGAGAAGATTTTTGTGAAAATATGTACTTGAATTATATATTCATTGTCCCCAGAGGATGGTCCCCAGTCCTGTTTTCATAAACAGGAATTACAAAATGAAAAACAAGTCACAAAAGAAAACATAAAATCATTAGAAAACAGAAAAAAGGCATGTATGTTTATATTCCTTATTGGAACGCTTTTCTGATATGATTTTAGACGTGGCAAAACATGACCTGTGTTCCACAGAAATATAATTTTTAATCTATATGATCTGACCTGCAAAATACCTGTAAAACTAGCGACATTTCCATCCACCTGATCTATACTTTGTGTTTAGTGTGACTTGAATGAATGAATGTTAGCACGCCAACACACTAATATAAGACGGTTGTCGTGGAAATCATTGATAACATCTGATAACATCAACATATTAGCATTGTCATGTTGTGTGCATGTTAGCATGCTGACATTGGCATTTAGCTGAAAGCACAGCAGTGACTACAGCAACATAATTTAAAATTTAACAAGTGTATTGTTTTAGATATATGTGTGAATAACATACAGTCTAAATCTAACATTATCCAAATCAGGAAGCCAAAAAAGTATCGAGCATTGAAGTTTGATCTCGGTGTTTACAGTATGTGTGTGTATCTCTGTGTGTTTTTGTGTGAACATTATTTCTTCATTACCAAGGCAGGAATTTTGAAAACAATCCAGGATATATAGTTAGTGACGGCAGAGTGTTTGTGTCTCATGTTTGTTTGTGTGTGTGTGTGTGTGTGTGTGTGTGTGCGTGGATATGTCTATATGTGTGTGGGAGATGAGGGGACTGCTCTGGCCGCTGGGAGACAGCGCGTCTAACGAGGATGTATGGCTGTTTCAAAATCCATCTGCAGACATTTTTCTACCGTCATTCACTCCTTCTGCCTCCCCACAACACACCTCATCCCACCTCTTCATGCACACACACATGCACACACACACTCCAACAACAACTCTCCATCAGGGGCGTGCTCGGAATCCAGAGCTGCAGTGGCCCGAGCCTCGTCTTAGCCCCTGTAATGGAGGTAAAACCTTTATCAGTCTTCTAAGCTGCCCGGGTCCTATCTCTGTCTTACCTCGGAGTTATTTAGATTCACTTTGGCCTCAAATATTCAAGCGTAGGAAAGGTTGTATTATCACCTAATTTCTTTTGGCAGCTGATTAATTAGCTGATAGTTTAATTTTCATTTAAAACGAGGAGCGTATCTAATGTTTGAGCTCAGTCCTTAGGTATAGGTCTCGGTGTGTATGACGATAGTAAGTGGTATCAGGGTAAGACACATACTGCCGAAAATAATAAAAGGGATTTAAACAAGAGTTTAAATAATTATGGACTATTGCAAATGAAGAAATACACAGACAACTCTTGTGCTTTGGAGTAGAATTATATTTTGCCTCAAAACAGGTCATCTTTATTTTTGGAGTGTCTGGGTTTCCTACTATTTACATCCATCAGCACAGCATTTAAGTGCAGTGTTTTTCAGGTGAAACATTTCTAAAAGGAAAAACAAAATTAGTTACTGAAATAATATTTATGGTCGAATGATTGTAACCCCCATACGTTCAATATATTATTGTCCGAGTTTGTGTATACGCAGAAGACAGTGCAGTCTGCGTTATGTTCAGTTTGCAGTTTTGTGAAATTATCCCAGAACTGGAACAGCTGTACAATAACACCCCCTCGATGTGCAGCACCTTTTTTCTTTTCTCTCTCTCTCTTTTTTTTAACAGCTGCCAAAATTATTTGGATGGAACTAAATATTTTCCATTTTCAAATTATCATGCTGGATTTTAAAAAAAGAGCCTTCTTTCACACATCTGTGAATCTACTAAAGCCGTTTTTAAGATAGGCAGGAACAACACTTGGCAACTGAACCTGCTCTCTCATTTCAGTTAAATGGGAAAATTAAAGGAAACTGTTTAAGTCATTCGTGTCAGTGTTTGAGCAGGTTCCTGGTGTTTTAAGGCAGGTCTGACAGCTCAGACACTTGTTGATTTGCACTTGTCAACTGTTTGGTTGTTCTCAAAGCAGCCATGGCTGATTTGGAAAAGGGAAACAAGGGCTCTCATAATTCACATTTACATGCGATGAAGTTTTTTGCAGTATGAAAGTTAAGTAAAGCTCATTTCCTGATGTAGGTTTTATTCATAGAAAAAGCTGATTTTATGCACCTCAAGATCGCCTTCCCAAATACTTGACTGCACACTGCAAACATGAATTGACAGACTATTAGCATGTAAATAGAAATTACTCAAGACTGGCAGCAAATTGGATACAGTGAATACTTGACCCAGCTTCACAACTACTGCTGAACATCCCAACTATATTTCAGTGTTTAAAATTAAGCTGCACCTGTTATCATTAATGCTCTTAGATGCCAGAGGATGATGTTAGCTTGTTTACATTAAGTGCATATGCATTTAATAAATACAAGCAAAATATTTAGAAGCACACTTCACATTGACATCATTGGGATCCATTGGATTACTTCCAGTATTAGACTCATTTTAATCTCTATGTGTAGGGCTTTTTCCATTTTCCACATGCGAGACGTCAGTGATAATATTGTTTCACACACTACAGTGAGCGGATGTATACTGCATACCAGACAATACACAACACTACACATATACAATGAATACTTTTTTTTTTAAAGGTATTTTAACAATCCAACTGGCACTTGGAACTAGAGAGGATTATATGAAAGGTCTGTAGTTGTTTACCTGTTTGATATAGCTGAAAATATCATCAAATTAAATTTCACAGTCTGCGCCTAAACCTCAACTAATCCAAATATTGAGCGGAGGTGCGCATTTTAATTAAAACACTGGGATCACAGCACAGAACTAGTCTGATTCAGGTGAAAGGTAAAAACCACATTGGAAGACAGCAACATCCACATCAGACGGAGTCCTAAATCAATAAGCAGCAATACGGGCTGATTTGCATCTACTGTACAAACACGATCGGTCTCTTTTACTGTTTGGGGAGAGGATCGCTGCTCAGTAAGTTCCGCTCCTCTCATTACTCATAATAATGCAAGTTAGCATATTTTATCAGCCAAAACAATCCAATCCGATTAAAAACAAATTATGACAGCACTGTTTGTTTGGAGGACTAAGACATTAGGCCAACTTATTCAGCTCAATTACTGTACAAGTTGTCTGGCTTAATGGATGAAATTGTCAGAGACCAAAACTGTCTGCGTTTGAGATGAATAACTCATGTGGGATTCATTTGTCATTTTGAGTTTTCTTTAAAATGTGGTGATCTTTTATAACTAAAGCTCAGCGTGCAAAATTTAAGAAGGGCTTTTACTCCAAATATAGGATAACAGATATGTACAGTGCAGAGATGGGACATTAGAAGGTAATCTATGATCTGCTTACATCTGTTTTCACACCCTGCACTGTTTTGGTGCAACAATTTGGCCTCACTGCAGTGGTGATAATGCATTTGTACTCAGCTGCAGCCCCTTCGCCCTTAGCTGGGTGATGTCATTGTCACCAATGGGGTAGTAAAGTGTGACAGATCAACATGTTGCGTCAACATCGTCTTGCTTCCACAACTGTTCTGTCTTTTCTTCTTTTCTCCTCTGCTTTGTAGACATATAATCCACCATTCTCTGCATGTCAGCTTGCCTTAACTCTTCTCTTCTCTTCTCTTCTCTTCTCTTCTCTTCTCTTCTCTTCTCTTCTCTTCTCTTCTCAAGCGACCTCATTCTTCGATCCAAACAGTGGAGAGAAAGATATATAATAGTAATTTTTGGTCTTTGGTATAATGTCAGTATGGAGAAGCAGCATGCATTGCCTGATATTACAGTTTTCACCTGGTTTCCCCTTGCCTTTTATCTCCTCTCCTTTCCTCTTCTCCTCCTCCTGCTCCTCCTCCTCCACCACCACCAGACAGTTTAGATTCATTTCTCTCTGATGGCTCCATCTGAAGCTGCTGGTATAAGGGAGGGCAAAGCAGAAACAATAGCAGAGGACTTTCCTGAGGTCTCTCACAGATGCCAGGTTGAATCAAACAATATCAGCATGCAAGTAAAACACCCTGGATGATAATATTTGTCACGCACAGTTCATGTATTCACACAGACATATCCCTAAATGAGACACACACACACACACACACACACACACACACACACACACATACATGCAGCCTCTCAAGCCCCTAAGCTTCTTGCGCCCCTGATGGGAGACAGTGCCTTGCTGGTAGTGGTGATAAAGCATTTCCAGGCTGTTCTGCCCAGCCCTAACCTCCTGCCTGTGTCTCTTCCTGCTCCACAAACCCAGGCCCCTGCTGGTTAAACCTATCGATCCCCACAGCCACACAGCTACACCCAAGACAAAGCCTCTCTCTTCCCCACTCTCTCTCCCTGAGTCAGAGACAAAGCTGAATTTTCTGCCATGTTTATTCCCTCTGGTGTGTCAGCAGTGTGGATCTGAAAGATTTCTGTTCTGTTGTCAGCGTGTGAGTGTGTCTGTCTTGTGCAGATCATCAGTATAGGGCTGACATGTTTTTTTTTTTTTTTTTTTTTTTTCCTGAATGCGTGTGTTTGCTCACGTGCATGTGCATATGTAACGTGTCCGTCGGTTTATGATGGACGTCTATGCCCTCAAAGTCAGATTGCAATTAAAAGGCGGGGGAATGACTGTGTTAAAATGGCACTTAAGGAGCCGGGAGCTCAGCTGGCTAGACCCATTTCTGTTAGAGTGGTCGCTGACGACTCCCAATTCTCTCAACCAATTATCTGAGCACTCATCTATGCACAGCGGGGCCACTCCCCTCCCTTGACCAATCAGAGACCTGCGTGCCTGAGGTTAGTCACCATGGCAAATCAGTCCAGCGTTTCAATACAAAGTCAAAGGCAGTCTAGTAAAGTGGCTGAACTTTGACGTCCACGTAAAATGTTTTGGAACATTTTAGCCAAAACTAGAACTAGAAATACAGTATATTGATCACAAGACTGAAAACTCCACAAGTAAGTTTGCGAGCATTTCTTGCGGATGGATGATGATCTTTAAGGTAGCTGCATGATTGATTAAGGCATTATTGACTGGCTCGTATGTCTACTCTTGTAGGGAGGATCTCTTAGAAATGTAAATTACTGAGAGTTGACTCAGTTGAGAGAAGACATGTTGGAGTTAACAGCTGAGAGCCCGTGGCTAGCTGTCAGATCAATACGAAGTGTGCACATCATCTCCTAGTCACTTATAGTACGTGAGAACACACCCACACACACGTGCGGCGCATGTGTGTAGCTCTCACATGTACGATGCACTGCGATGCAAATCCTGAAACACTGAGGGGTTATTTCTACATTACATCTAGGGCATCCATTTTATTGGATGCCTGGAATTAAAACTTCATCCACTGGCGAAGATGGTTCTGTGAGCGGCAATAATTGAGGGAATATTGCCTGTCTCGAAGAGCGAGCCACGCTTTTACGTGAGGGCCCAGAAAGTCATTTCATTTTTCTGCCCATTACTTTTCCCTTCTTCGTCTTCTTTTTCTTCTTTTTTTCCTCTTTTTTTTTGAATCAAAGTGATGTTGAGCTGGTGCTTTGAGACTGGGGGATAGAGATGGAACACGTGTGGCAGTGGGGCAGAGGGAGAAACGGGGGGAGGAAAAGCATGGAGAGATGAGTAGGACTGATGTGACCAAGGGAATTACCTGAGAGAAAGATGGGGAAAAGAGAGAGGAGGGGGACATTGATGGGAGCGAGAGGGTGCCAGCATCAGAAGGAGATGGGGCGAGAGTGATATATATATGTCAGAGTTGTGTGCGTGAACCTGTGTGTGTGTGTGTGTGCACAAATGTGTGACTGTGCGTGACACTCTCCCCATCTCATCCCACCCTACGCACTCCACCCAGCTTTCTCCACTCCTTTCCCATCCACTTTCACCCCTTCCTCTTTTATTTCACCCCTTCCTTCCCTCCCTCCCCCACTGTTTACACTGACAGTAATTTGACAGGCCCGGGGTTGACAGACTTGAAGCCGGCAGGGTAAGCGATTGTCAGGCCTGGCGTTGTTGGGCATCTGCTGACTGGCTGAGGAGCTGGCAGTGAGATCGGGAAGCTGCGACTGGCCAGGGGATTGATGGGGAGGCTAGGGAGAGCTGTCGCTACAGTGATGCGATGGAGTGGGATAGACGGCCCTTGAGACGCCCAGAGGGGGGGTTTAGGGGTGTGTCTGCAGTGCAACTCCAGCTCAGCCCAAGACGTGCCACTTCTTTGATTACTACTCTGCAATCTCATACAGACAGGACTGAGACACCTCTCATACCTCGGCCCTCATGCAAATACTTTTCCCATCAGTCATCACACTGCACCAGCATATGGACAGTTACAGATATTTTCTGATTTTTAGTTATTTATTTTGTGCAGTTTTGACCACATATTTCCAGCCAGGTTGGATTGAGTAGATAAAAATCTACCCGGGCGTAACAACAGACAACCTCACCATGAAAATACCGAATGAAAAAGTGAATTGTC
The DNA here is from genome assembly GCA_023373845.1 of Nibea coibor. Classification (NCBI taxonomy): domain Eukaryota; kingdom Metazoa; phylum Chordata; class Actinopteri; family Sciaenidae; genus Nibea; species Nibea coibor. Next base: position 16,880,168 of record CM041738.1, read on the forward strand.
GCAGCAGCGGTGTGAGCTTGTATCAGCTAAGCCCCGTTAGTCACCCCAGTTAAGGCGATCTGGAGAACAAATAAATCAATTAAAATGAAGAAAACGACAATGGAAAACATTTCTGTGCCAGTGAAGGAAGAGATAAATTCAGTTTTTTGATGGCACTAAAAGGCAAAGCTAAGAGCGGGAGCAGGGTGCCAGCTGGACCCAGTGCTAGGGAGTCCCCTGAAGGGTTCACACATACTTATGTAACCTGTTGAGAGATTGCCAGGTGGGCACACACACATATACGCACATACACGTACATGGGACACAGTGGATAATCTGTGGGGTCCAGGCGTTACTCGTACACAATCATGCAGACTCACACTAGTAGCATACACAGTGCAGCAGATGCCAACCTAGCTTGACTTCACGAGTGCACAAACAATCTAAACACACACACAGACACGCACACACACATTATATACACTGACATACACATGCACACACACTAGTAATCTTGGCAACCTCAGCAACCCAGAGGAAAACAGCCTTATTTAGGATTAAAACAAATGGGCCTAAGCTCTGGCAATCTGCAATCTTCACGGCTTCTTTCTCTCTCTTGTCATCGCCTCCCTCTCAACTAGCATATTGCTGTTTTTGGATGAACACGGGAGGAGCTTGACTTGTTTTGTTGATGTCAGTGCATTTGTAGAATTGTGCCATTAGGTTTAATCGGGATTCAAATGTCTACAGGTCATGAAACACTCTCAAAACTCAACTATGTAAGCTTTCACTTACAAATAAGGAAAAAGAAAAAATACCAAACATACAGTTACGTGGTTTTTATCCACCATCAGCAATAACCTAGTACTGCTGTACCTGTGGACACATCAGAGGGGTTTATGGGATCTTTATTCCTGATTGCACCCTTGTGAGCTGACAACGGCATAAATCTCAGCGGTGCTTTAAGCAGCAGCATATGCAGCTATGAAATGCTCAGGGAGGTTGTTACAGTGAAAAAGAGGGAGAGGAAAAATCTTTCTTACATCAGTTCGGCCTACGTGCTTCTCTAGAGAATCCCTTCAAGCTTCTACACTGCAGAAAATGTCCATATGAAATGTTATTGAATTGTATTTGATCATTAAATCTTATTGTTGTCAAAATGGGCGAGCCAATTGGATTGCAGGGTGGCATAACTTTAAGCTTCCAATGCAATCACTTCAATAGATTCAAGAGTTTGATTCTGTTAAAAACTGACAGGCAGATCATCATCAAACTGATTACGACATTGGAATTAAGTCAAACTTTCTTTGTGCTCTGGCAGAAAGTTTAAACGTATTCTGCGAAGTCGCTTCATTTAAGAAATAACTTAATAAGAAGTTTATCTGAAGGTTGGTTGTTTGCTTACTGTAACCACATTAATCTCTTCTATAGAGCAGACAGCCGTTCAAAAGGGGGCACACGTACTGTAGACACATTCATTTATAGAGAGGCTCTGCTTCCACTGCCATGTTGTTTTTATTAAGATCAAGTCTTGCCTTCATAAAATGATCTGTTTGTTTGCAGTTATTCATGCAAACCGATCAGGATGCCATCCAAACCCATTTACATACTGTATAAATAATGATAAAACAACTATGACTTTCAGGTTACAGTAAAAATAAACCTAATCAGTATAGAAAATGTGGGATTGAAGAATCCCTCTTTCTTTACTAAGACAGCAATGCTGCGTTGATTGGGCTGTGATGAATCACTTGTTAGGGGAAGACATTTGTTGCAGTGTGGAGACTGACGGTAGTCAACACCATCATCACTTTGGCTTGTCCCAACCTGCACCTGCTGCTCCCTAACTAAACAGGGATGAAACCTATTCCCATCCCTGTCTCTTAATCAACACTGAAACTTCAAGTAAGGCTAAGCCATTTTGGCAGAGGTGCCAGGGCCCCATGTTAACATCCTCCCCAGTGCTCAATTGAGCAGAATTCCTTGGCTTCTCTTCCTCTTTTTAACTCACCACCACTCCTTGCTTTGCTAACCAAAAGCATTTTCTCGCACGGATGGAAAAGGTAGGTGACAATTTAGCCAAACAAAAGGTGGAAAGAGATGTGGAAGAGCTTGCAACAGTAATGAGGGGGAAAAAAAAGGAAAACACATGTATTAGCTTAGATTCAAACAGGTCTTCCCACCCAGGATTCTATATCTTTAATAAGTGAAATGGAGACATGATCGCACTGAAAATGGCGTGACGATTAATTAATTATTTAATCAAATCTTTTCCTCCGTTGCTGCTCATCTAGCGGACGGTCTCTCCTCGCAGTAGTGTTTCTTTAACGAGGACTTTTCTGTAATGGACCCTTAACGAGGAGTGAGCCTCCCTGCCTGGCCCAGCATCTGTGCTCTGCCTTGCTGGGTAGATTACGCCATGCTCCAGCCAAAGTGCCCATCACCACTCCCTTGCAGCCTGTTACTCCATCCCTAATCCAGCCTGCCGAGATGCTGCACTTTCTTGACTCTCAGGCCATATGCTCACCCAAAGATCAACTGAGATGGGAGGGTGAAGAGGCACAGCTTGAGCCCGTTGCTTTCTGACTTAGGGTGCAAGCTTTTCCAAAGTGAGTGAGCTCTTCTTCCCTTCCTTGCGAATCCCTCTCAGTGAGGGGATTGACGGAAGGCAATAGTAGTAATTCATGGCAGCAGATGGAGACGTCAGCTCTTATTGTTCTCCTGTGCGAAGTCTGAACAGGACTGGTAAGTCACTAATGCTAATCACAGCCCTGCACATGGTCCCAAGTTGATCTGGTGATTACTGGGGATATGGAGATGTCTGACATTATGGATCCCACATGCTGGGAGACCAGACTAGGCTTGGGGCGTCAGATAGCACACTGGGATGCAAGGCCACTATGAGGCCATCCATAAACTGGATGCAGAGACTGATCCTATGGAGGGCAGCGGGAGAGGCTGCCATGGACCCACCAGTGCGCTATGACCTTTCCATAGCCTCTGTCTGATCTGGTTTACTGGTGAGGTGTATAGCCCTTGGAGGACAAACAGAGGAGGGGAGGGGGGTGGAGAAAAATAGACATGGCACAGGAACTGAGGAAGAGCCGAAGACATAGAAAACCTGGCAAATAAAAGCCATTAATAACATATAAATAGAAGAGCCTTTAATTCCTGGAAGATTTGATTATGCAATTAAGATTTAGGTTAGGATAAGACTTGAATTATTCTTGAATTTCCTTACTGCCAACAAATCCAAAGAAAAGACCAAAACCAACAAGGTTTCTCTCAGCACAGACTTCATTCATTACTACTGATGATGTAAATCTGTAGAACTGGGTCACAAATACAGTTTCATTATGTAAAAAAAAGCTTAGTAATTTCCTAAAAACAGCTAGTCGCTGTCATTGTAAAAAAACGTTGCTCAAACATACTGAATAGCAATTTGTCAGGGAGTGTTTTAGCTGCGGACACACCTAAATATGGGTTTTAAATTATCTAGTCACATCAGAAAAGCAGTTGTGTTTATTTTCTACAGTCATTAGGTAACAAATCTCAGGTCTTATGAGATTTGCGCCATTCAGCTGGTGTTCAGCATCCTTGCCCTACACCGGGGTGACTGAGTTTGAGCACCTAGCAGAGCCTATTAGCTCATTGTGGTTCACTATTTGTTTGTCTCTAAATAAACAGGACACTCTGACTGGGAGGTCATAACTGGGAATGCAGGCAGTGTCAGCTTCCATTACGGCTCTCCTCTCCTTTGCAGCACAGCCACTCGGTTACCTGGCCTTGAATCCTTTCTCGGGGAGAAATTCTCTCTCCTTTGTCTCTCTCATTATATCTTGCTCCTATCTAGTCCCGCCCTTTACTCTTCCTGACGTTCTTCCTTCCTCCATTTTTATCTGTCTCCGTTCACCAAGTCGTGTTGAGATGAAGAAACCCTCAGATGATTGCAGCACTTGCGTTGGAGGAGAGCATTCAAAAGTATGCGTGTAGGGGGGAGGAGAGCGATATGTGGAACGTTTTAAAGATTGAAAGGTCAGGATGGTAAATTGCCTCTCTGTACATGAGTCTCACTAGTCCTTTGACTATAATGTGTAGGATTAATCCATTCTACTGCCCTTTGTGCTCGCAGTGAGCAAAAGACTGTGTAATATGTGAGGGGCTGATTTTTGGAACATTCTGTGAATGTTTTCCCCTCCCTCTTAAGTGCTCTTTGAAAGAGTAGGCTTTTGAAAGCTGAAGCAAAGGGAGATGTTGCTTTGAAAAGGCTTTTAAAGGAAAAAAAAAAAGTGAAATGAAAGTCTATGTTTATGTCAGTGCTTGATCTTTTTTGAAAGTGAAAAAAAATCAGTTTTGAAATATATATATATATTTATATGTATACATATGAATGGCTCTATTGTTTTTGCAGATGCTCTTGCGTAGATTCTTTTTTTTACTTTCCTCTCACTTTTCTGTGAACGGCTGGGCTGATATCTGTGGTGGGCTTCGTTTTCATATAATTGAATCGAGGCCCTTCCCACTGCGAGGCAGGATTTGGTTAAGCTGAAAGTCCTCCTTGACTGCTGTTACCTCTGTGCAGATTCGGTTACAGCTGTTACCACGGCAGCAGCCTGCCAGGGCCTGTCTCCGCGGATACCTCCCCTAATTACTGTGTTTATTGGAAATTAAAGATATACCAGCTAATGAAACGCGGCAAACATTACCGCCGATGCAATGTCATTAATTCTAGCCTGGCTCCCATCTCCCATGTGAGGCAGAGGCGGAAAGAGGTGCCGCATATTAGCATAAATATGAATTTTAGTCAGCTGGAAAGCACTTGAATGAAGAAAAAAATAATGAAAAAGGTGTGTTTTCATTTCCCTCTTTATTTTCAGGATCGGGATAAATAAATAGATGATGGTGGACTGGGCACAGGAAAGGCAGAGGATGCAGATAACATTGTTAGCATCTCTTTGTGTATGGCCCCTGTGCTGTATAGATGTCTGGCAGCCAGGCAGGAAGAGGACATGGAGGAGGCCCTGGGATAGAAGCATCTATGCACCACACACCACAGACCTCTTGTTCCCTGTTGTTTGTCACCACCAGTGATGCCCCCAGCCTCATTTTCACAGCTCCCTGTCCAAGGCGGTAGAGGACACATATAGAATGGAGAGCCTATATCATAAACACCCTCAGGTCTCAGGAGATGGCACAAGCTGGCATAGAGCTACTGTCTGTTGGGGTTTTGGTAATGTGTTAACAGAACACAGCATAGTTAATAATCTTCCTATATTTTGCAAGTGATAATTGCTTTTATGTTGACTTTTTTTTAACTATCTCAGCTGGCATCAACTGAAATCTTTAAATCTAGTGATGGTTTGAAAATCCACGAGGTGGACTGCATGTATGGCATGATATTCGTATGGATTATTTTCACTTTAGTTCTTTGTGTTGCGTGTCTGTAGCAGTTTGAAAGTGTTACTAGGTGCTTCCTGTTCACATGCCTATTGCCTTGTTGTCCCTGTTTAATTCCCAGCCTGGATCCTTTACGACGCTGTTTTAGTGCTCTATCCAATTGATGTTGATGCTCCTATGGCTTGGTCTGACTAGGCTATCGACCTCCTGGGCCAATGCACTGCATCTCCCCTGATTTGGAGTCGTTAAGCTGCTATCTGCATTAGCAGAACCCTGTTTTTTTTGTGTTCTGAGGAGTAAATAGTAGAATAATCAACAACAGAGACATGCAGAGAGGCAGGGTGTAGATAAATTTATATATATACATCGGAGGGTTGCAGCCTTATTCTCTCCTGAATGATCTAATTTCTGTTTTAGATAATGATGACTACATTTTTCATACATTTTCTGCAGTCAAGGGACAGCACATAGTGTAGGAAGAATCAACAGTTAGCTTTTAGCATTTCTAGCTAATTAGCCAGCAAGTACTCATCTTGCAGCGTGTCTACTTACTATGTGTCCTCTTGTGCACTGGCTTTACTCTCAGGGACTTTGAAATGACAGGGTTTTTAGTTTCCACCACTACCGTCCATTTGTAGTAAAACTTGTTCATTCATAGGTCAGCATGGGTCACTAGACAGGTCCCGCATGCACTCATATGCATGCAAAACTTTCACACACATTCACACTTTGGGGAATATTAGGTATTAGGGCAAGGTTGTACTGTAGCAGCACATTAACAAGATTTTCCACTTCCCTCTCTCTGGCTCAGCTCTTTGCATGAAAACAGCCCCAGTGCTCGCCCGTTCACGCTCCACTCTCTTTTTCCACCTTGGGCTGCCTTATTTTACTCTGCTTCTTCTCATATGTTTTTATTTGCGTGGTGCTACAAAGAGGAAAAGGAAACCCAGGTTTGTACCAGAGGAGCATCAAAGATGAGAGAAGAAAGCAGTAAAGTGTTTTTAGTTTTCTCGCATTTTTATTTATTTCTTTTTTTCCCCTGTGCCTTGTGAATAGTGCCTCCCTAGAGAGCAGTGCTGCTGGAATGTCATTCATAGTGGACACAGGAACTCTGGGGAATCTCTTCTTTACTTCTAGGGAAAGAACTATTTTATCACACCGCCCCTATGGAGAATTCTTACTTTTCTGTTGCCTTTGTTTTTATTTTGAAAACATGTAGATGTAAGAGATCAGAGGATATGAGAGACAAAGATGTGGACTCTTTTTGTTCTGTAAAGATACCTTCTCCTTACAGGGGAGTTCAAGGATATGCATCAGAGGCAGTTTCATGTTGCGTTCTTTGTTGTCTATTTGACGCTTCACAGCTAATTACGCTCCCCGTAGAAAGTTATAGTCTCTCCGTGTCTTTACAGACACAGTAAACACAACTATCCTGTCTGTGCAGCACTGTAAGCTAGCCTCCCTGTGGTGGCTTGGGGTGCTTCCTTGCCATCAGTTTTGTCCTTACACACATTTCCTTGTGTGCAAATGTCCTCTGCACACCTTGGAGCTGCACTGTAATATGATTAACGCAGAAGTCGTCCCAGCAGTGGCCCATGCTCCTGAGCACTGTGCCTGCCCTTTGGACTGTCTACAGCTGCAGTGATGAAACCAAACACATTTATCAGCAGCGCTCATATTAAACTGCACCAATTTCATCATCCTACTGCCAGGCACCACACCCTGGAAAAATAAAAATAATAACAGCGAAATCCAATTTGATAAAGCAATAATTGGATTTACAAACATCTGAGGAGAGATGTGATCCCAGATTATTTATTTAATGAAGTCTTGTGATATTGGCCATATGTAAATTGTTAACCATGGGAAGTGTTTTTAATAAATCCCCTGGCACATTTGCCGAGAAGTGGTGAAAGGAATACGTTATTAGGGTCTTGTGTTGGTAAGGCCCCGCTTGGGTGGACTGTCAGTAACGTGGGGTGCTTGATAAAATTATCAACTGATTGATGGTTATGAAGGACGGCCAGCTTAAAAAGGAAGCAAAGGCATGCCGAGGGGCAGAAACTTAGCTCTGTTTAAATGCTCCCAGTCAGTCAGCTCGTGAATGAAGGCTCTCAATAAATAAGCAGGCCAGACCAGCTATCATGACAGCTCTCTGAGGTAAAGATGGGGAGAGGCATGTAGAATTGTCTTTTTCCCTCCATCCATCTTAGCCACTTCTCCACTGTTTAATCCCTCTATCTCATCTGGGAGGAGTTGAGATTGCACGGCTCCTTCATTCGTATAACTTAACTCCCAACGAAACTTGTCCCCAGTGACTGTTGGCTCCTCACAGGCTTTGATTAAAGCCATTCTGCCTTGGGACAGCCAGCTTCTATATGATTATGGCCCATTCTAGGCAGGCCTATAATGGCATGAGGACTGTGGACTGTATGGGGAAACTCAGTGCAGTATGCATTAATCGACTGGATGGCAGAGAACATAGACACCCCATGTAGTTTGTCTTGTGCGAGTGGCCTTGAGGGACTTACACGCGCCCTCGATGGCATGCTGTCTTGGAGCTCAAAGCTCGTCAAAGAGCTCTAAAGTGAAATTTTAATGAGCTACAGTATGCATTACCCCCCAGTGTGATTTTTTTAGATGTGATTTTTAAAGTGGATGCCTGTGGATGCTGTCATTGAAATTATCAGCAGTGCAGAGAGCTCAAGTGTTGAAAACAGCGCCTGACCTCTGTGTGACGGCAAAACAGGATTTCTTTTGTTTCCCCTATTCTTCCCTATGAATCTCGTCTAATCTCACAGCAGGACGGGGATGATGGACAGCCAGACACATCCATCCATTTCCTCTCCTTGCTGTGGTAACCTCCCTGGCCATCCTCTCGGGCTGTATATTGGCAGTGTGACCTATTTTTATCAACACATCCCTATCCCACCTCCAGGCCAGATGCAGCACAGCTCTGAGGGACATGGAAGGAAGATCTGCTGTTTACCAAGCTTCTGTCCCCTCCATGTCTTTAGTAGAGGTCGCCACAGCATGGGCTCTCTTTTTCCAACACACAAACAAACACACAAGGACACATTAATACATATGCTGAATTATTTAGACTTGTTGCTCCTCTGTGTGCCCGAAGATGCAGGCTTGAAGTTTACCATGTACTTCTCATTGAAAGTTTTCAAGTACCTCTTTTTGAATACAGTCATCATCCTGGGCTCTTTTGAAAGGTCATTTTGTGATGTTGCTATCACAAAATCAAAGTTTGCCTTTCCTCTTTTATATGCAGCCCTGATCTAAAATGACTATTGTCGGTGATATTTGGATCTCTGATTGAGGAATCAATCCATTTAGCAAACACCCTCCCATCCCCCATTCAGGCGAGTCAAATGATTACCCTCTATTCATGCTTAACTTATTTATATATTCCCAACAGTTTTTGTTAATTTGTTGTTACAAAATCTCCGTTTTGTAAAAGATCTGTTCAACACACAGGAAATTAAAATAAGTCTTGACGAGAAAACATTCAGATCCGAGCATCTAAGGCATTTCCTTCCCCTCATCCTCTCCCACCACACAGAACCCAGTCCTGTGGTCCAGTGCTTCAGTGCCGAGACCGAAGCCGGCACAGAGACAGGCAGAGGGATGAGTCTCACTTTGTTAACAGTCCCTGGCTACAGCACAGCCCCTGTCGCCTGCTTTTGGAGGGTGATTTTTCAGCCTCCAGGTGTTTACCTGCAGGATACGCATCCCTCCTGAGAAACACATCAGTGTCACACACTAGCTGTGGGCAGGCACATCGCTCAGTGCTGAGTGAGCGAGTGAGCGAGACAGCGAGGGTGGGGCTGGCGGTGGCAAACAAACAGAGAATCGAGGGCAGCGCTGCTTTGTGTGCAGCCCTGCTGGAGCTCAGACTCATTAGGTATGAAGCCATCTCGGAGCAGGCATCTGTATCCTGTGAGAGATCCCACCAGAGACTGCACTGAGAGAGCCATCAGATCTTCTACAGCAGGCCCCTTTGAACACAAACTACCAGCCCCCCTTCCTTCCCTCATTCCAGCTCCCATCTAAACACAGAGACAGGATGGAAATTTAATGAGAATTCTGTGCTGCTTAAGCCTGCTGCAGCTGCTGCATGGAGCAGAGATAGGAATGTTTTGTTCGCTTATTTTGCCCTCCGTGTGCAGGCTGTGGGGTGAAAGTTGCAAATGGAAGGGGGAATAATAGATGAGTATCTGCTTGCATCTGATGAAAGGTCTAAGTGATACAAATGTGTCCCATTTCAGTGATCCATCCAGCCCTGTGTCATCGCAGTGATTTGTGGGAAAGGTCGTGCAAGAAATGACTTTGGCTGAGGAGGCGAATCCCCTGTTTATGTTTGTTGTGCCTGGTGCGGCGGCCCGCAGAGCGATGGGCTGGGGAGATGGGCGTCTGGTGCAGGTGGTGTTTTTGGAGGATAGGGCTGATATATCATTTGCCAAGGTCGTACTCAATTAGGCTATTTGTTGAGCATAGCTGCATGAGGTTGGTTTAATCAACCGAGGAATGGAGACAACAACGACAAAAGAGGAAATAAATTAGGCATGGCCAGGCCACACTCTCAGGCGCGCAGCAGCATGCTGGAGAAATGCTCCATTTAGCTGGCCATCTCCTTTCCCCGAGAACCCACTGTCCTCCCGCTACCACGAACCCACACACATACCACACGTGCATATGCACTTTTCAATTCTTCGGTGACTTTACAAAACAATCGAAACAATCTTTCCCGATCACGACAGGATACACACAAAAGGTCAATTATACCAGATGGACAGATTTAGTAAATAAATGTAAAAAAAAAAAAAGATATGGAGAGAAAAGTGGGAGTAACTATAGCTGTAATGTGCGGCATACATCAAACAAAGTGGCACTGCCATGACAAAGAAACAACATTTGTTTACCCTGATTAATCCAAGACCTTGAGGGGTGCTGAAGCACCTGTGTAAGTGGGTACAGCCCTGGAGGAGAGGAGTCAGACTGTGTTAATAGTGGAGCAATCAGCGGCCATTCAGGTTAATGGGCTTTCAGCTAGTCGGCCCTGGCTAATGTGTGATTTGGAGGGTCAGCCCATAGCTCAGCAGCAAACACCGGTCACATTCACCCTCGCCACACGCTGCCAGTGCAGGCTTTAGTTTTCCCACCACACCCTCAGGCTCCTCAGCTGCTTATGACAGTAAATATTTGATTAAATAAATTAAGGTTGATTAGCTCTCAAATGCCCGGCAATGAACTGCATTGTGCTCAGGTGTGGGTGACTTGGGTTTCTTTTTTTTTTCTTTTTTACTAAGGGACTGTCTCTAAATTACCTAACATTTAAGCTGTCATCTGTTCAGGCTGTAAACTAAGTTAAGGGGTGAGGGGGAGGATTGGAGGCCAATGGCAGATGATTAATTTGATTGTACAAAAACTCCATAGATAATGCGACAGCCTTGCTACAAAGATAAGGAGTAATGCATCGATCCTGTCGCCTCGCGCATACCTGTACCTTTTTTTTCCCCCCTGCCTCTCTCTCTGCCTCTCTCTTCCTCACTTGCTTTCGGTGAGACCTCTTAAGCTGTGACATTTCCGTTTCCCTGGAGACTGAGCATGCCAGGCGGTTGCCATAGCAACTCCCTGCTCTTTAAGGCCCCCACAGCATTATCCCACCCCCCCCTACCCCATACGAGGGATGGGGGCTAAGGGAAGGGGGGGGGCTCCAGAGAGAAAGCACACCTGCTGGCTTCCTGCTAATTGGCTATTTCTCTTTCTCACTACTTCCCTGTTTCTGCTTTAACTTTTTACCCCCCTTGCTGGCTTGCCTCTGTTTCTTTACCTCTGAATTGCTCCCCATCCACCGTGGATATGGTTTCTCACTCTCACTCTCTATTGCTCGTGTTCTTTAACTTCTTCTTGCTCTCTCTTTTATATACACTCTGGGCTTCTTCTTCTTCTTGTAGAGACCACAATTCTAGCCTCCAGCATCTGGCATTTATCTTCATCTGACCCTGTCACTTCCTTCTTCCTCTGCCTCTTTATTTCATTGTCTAGTGCAACTCTCTCTCTTATATTGTCATTCTAGGGCCCTGTCACTATGGTTCTGACCCTTGCACGTACTGTACTTATTACCGGTTGCTTGTCATGTTGGTGATATAACAATTTAAGCTTATTCTGATAGGTAGCCCTGGCTAAGAGCATCAGGCAAATGTAAAAGGTTAAATGTAATCCTTTGTCCTTCCACCCAAGCATCCTCTTAACATCTAAAGACAGGGATAAATCTTCCTCTCATACACATCGTTGTGCATTTCACCTTCATTCAGGCTCAGTCACGCCGTGGATGAGTGTAAATTACCAGCGGGGGTGTGTATTAGGGCTACGGTTAGTTGGTTAGGCCCATCTCCTACTGGTGACTGATCCTCTCATTCCCGAGAGACCTCCATAGATTAGATATCATCATCTCTGTCTCTTTCACACCCAGCCATGTCTCTGTCCTCATCCCCACGGATCTTTGCAGCTCCTCTCCTCCATTTGGCAAACCGCACAGCTCGTATTTCTCATCTTTCTCTGCATGCCGTGCTGCCTGAATGCACCTACTGATTGAATGACATGTTTGCAAAGTGATGTTTATAGTGTGCAATGTATTGTTTGTCCTGCACTGTCCATTTGCAATAAATGTTTGGAACTGTTGTTCCTGTACAACACCTGACTAAACACATTTGTAACTGTGTGAGCTGAAAGACCGTCTTCAGTGCCACAAAGACACACGTGTACTTTTATGGTCAGTTCATTTAATTCTGATACTCATTTGTGTGCAGAAGTCTGATTCTTAATACCAGGCTCAGGATGTTTTCTTTGGTGGAACTTGTCACAGGGAGGCTTGACAGGTGGCCAGACCAGCCTGTCACCCCATCGGCTGGTGACATTTGAGCGATATGAAAATGACTTTGCGTGCATCACGCCTCGGCTCAGCTATTCCTATTCAATTAAGTCCATGAACAAACCGTCTGTGTGTTTTCCTGCTGATAAAGTCATAGCTATTGACTTGTGAGCAACGTGAGCGACGATTATGAAATCTGTTTGCTGCCACACAATGAATGTTGAGCAGTCTGTTTGTCTATTTGCCAGGAAGAAGGCCAATAGATGGTTATATCAGTGAAATGGGGCTGTGGGAGATAAAACAATAATAGCAGAATCTAAAGGCTAAACCCTGACCAATACTCCTATAAATGCCACATTGCAGCTAGAAGATATTGGTTGTCATATCATTTGTAAAGGTATATTTTTTCCACTGTCAGTTTCTGTACATCATATACGTTACCACGGGCACACGTGGCTCAGTGGAGTTTATCTGCGCTGAACTGTTCCTCACAAATTTTGGTGGGAAACAAATGCATTACATAAAAAGAACAGAACGTGGACACAGAATGTCCTGTGACCTTTTTCAGTTTTCTTCTGCTCAGGCCCAGTCCACCTGGCCCATTTAGCTTCAGCACCTGGAGCTCACGATTACACTATTGATCCATTGACTTTCTGGGTTTCATCTGTCCAACCCATCCACCTTTGAGCACTTCAATTATCAGAGCCATCACAGCCTCAGTGCTGCGAGTGGCAGCTTGTCCAACACTGTAATCTGTCAGGGAATGAGATCCCGACCGCAACGTCATAGCGCCAGACGCTCCCCCATAAGTCACCTTGATCATGAAGGGCCGTCAGGGGCTGACAGGGTTGTGAAAGGGCCCAACTAGCCTTAGAGATCACTGCAGCTCAGCTCAGCTTAGCTGCACAATCTACCTGACCCTAGGGTTTGAGAATTTAGAGCCTTAGATGCCATTTTGGCAACCTCAAAGGCCTTGTAGATAGAAATGTACTTCATACGAGCAGAAATGTAGTTCTATTTAGGTTTGTTCCTCATGAATCCACAGGCTGGTTATAGGAGTCAGACATTGTTTGGTCTCAAATTGTTTTGCTGATGGAACAATGAATATTAATTTAATTGAAAATCTTTTATAACTGATATAAACTTGTGCATCATCTGTATTTGTATCTTATAAAGTATGTTTTTTATGATCTAAACTTATGCTTGTAACTAATGCTGTTGTGCAAGACTTTTCACCAAAGTTTGAAAAGACAGCATTAATGCAAATAACAATTACTACTTTTAGTAACATCCTAAAGAGCAGCCAGGACAGATTTGGCTTCATACATGTATAAAGTCTCAAGGACCCACAACTAGATCAACAGTGTCATATCTAAGATATTGTATTTAGTGTTTGCTACCCTATGATGACAACATCTAATCATTTTCCTGTAAGGTTTCACTGCACCAGATGGTTTGTTACACAGAACCATCTGGGAAGTCATCATTGGATACTGTTCGGAAAAGGGCAGACACTTTCAAAAAAGACTTGGCAGGTGATTGAATGAACCATCTGTCTATCTTGGGCAAACTTCAACCAATCAGATCAACGAACCATATAATGTAGTCAAACTCTTTCTGAAGCCAGTCAAGAAGAAGAGTGGAGACATCTTTCCCACAGAAAAAAAACCCTCCAGCACCATTCTTTGCTTTTCTTTCAATGAATAAATACTCTCCAGTTCTGATATAACTAGCAGCACCTACACTAACCAATTTAATAGCCACCATTGTTGTTAGTAGTTCAACATAGGATGCTATTGGTCCTTATCCAGTGGTCTATGTGCTTGATCCTTGTGCATAGCTTGAAGCCTGGTGGATTCTCATTCGGTTTCATGAGACAAACAAAAAAAATCCAACATGAACACAATTAGCAAACATAACAGCTGAAAAAGCACACTGCAGTCTGTGCTTTGATTTTTTTGTCTTGTGTGTTTTTGTACATATGAATGAGTGTGCCTTACAATTAGAATGGCTGACATCACTGCAACATGAAGACATATGCATGCAAATCAAGATCAGCTTCATAAGCAACCAACATTAAGTCATCTTTCACAAGCAATAAGTGAGATAAAATTGCGGTGCTTCAGTAGGCATGTATTAGAGCTTGGTAAATAACCACCAGACTTTTATGAGACGTCAGACGTGAAACCACAAGGACATGTTTTCAGAAGCAGTCTGTCCGGCCTGAACTAGCTGGCCGGCGGGGGACAGGATATTGATCTGAGATCCAGTCTGAGCTGGGTGAAACAGCACGGCCATATCGCCGCCCACGCCAACACACAGCCGCTCTATAAAAAGATCGGATTCCTGGGGAAGTAAGGTTGTGTGTGTGATAGAGCAAGAGAGCCAGAAAGAAAGAAGGCAAGAAAGAAAGGAAGAGCAATTGTGTGCATGTGTGATGGTGTGAGAAGTAGACAGAAAGTGTCTGTGTGTGTGTGCGTATGCATCCGAGTACATGTATGCTTGCTTGTCTGTGTGTTTGAAGGCCCCCCACCAGGGCGACTCTTGCTGACAGCCTCAGGGTGGAGGTTTGTGACTCAGAGCTGCAGTAATGGACAGAGCTAGGCTGGAAGCGAGGCCAAATGGACTGCATTCAAGGCAGAAATTAGTCACCACACGTCTCTCTTTGAACACACCACAACGGTACTACTACTTTTTGCACGGAGAAATGAGTAATACCAGTGGTAAATCTGCAAAGTACAGTTTATCCATTTGAGGTTTCAACTACCTATTGACCCAAGAAGAATTCGTAAAAAGAAAAAAGAAAACAAAATGTTTGGTTGGATATTAGAGGAAAGCAGTGAAAAGATAAAGGTTGTTCCTGAAAGGAAGGATGTTTCACCTATCATTACACCGAAGTGTGTTTTTTTTCCTCAATCTTTCTCCATCTGGCATGCCACAGATTTCCCTGGGAGGAAGTTCTTAACAGTTTTTAGTTGATTTGATTTTTTTGTCGTTTGCATTGATTTAAATTCTGATCAAGCGGTATTCACTCTGCTAAGATTACCAAATTGCCCCATGTGCATTTCTTGCTGAAACTTTGGCCCATTCATTTGATTAATCTACATAGCTGTAATTATCATAACAAAGATTTGGTGTCCTCCGGTGACATTGCTCAGAGAACAAATTTAAACTCAATGGTTATCAAATAACGTCTAATATAAATGAGAATTGGCTGGGATGTTGACAGCTTGATGGCATGTAGCAGATAAGGAAATACACCGGATTAGTACTATAATCACGGTAAAGTGCCTCTTAAACTACCAGAGAAAGTAGTGACAGATTCATCTTCACCCTGTAGTTCCAGTTAGCCTTGTCTCTCTTTAAAGTAAAGCACTGAGACTTGGAGCTTTGGCTGCTCTTCCTCAGTAGATATTTCTCACACTGAATGTCATAATTTTTATGTGTTTGACAATGTGGCTTGTTAGTGTTGTAAACTCGCAGTCATAGTAGGCTAAGGACATAATAATCATTTCCCACACATACATAAGTTAGTGGTCAGTTCATATTCTCTAAATAATAATAACTAATCAACAAATAATCAACTGTTGCTATGAGCAACGGGTATGACTTTGGACATACCATGTCGAAATGAAACAAGCAGACTATTTGTTTAATTGTTAAACACTAGATGTATCTGGACATTGCATTTCATGGATTTATTACACTGCTGCACTGCCATATTGCTGTGACGGCAGGGAGAAACCATCTTTTCATGGTTTCAGTTGTATAAACCGCCGTGCATTGTATATGGACCATTTTCTATCTCTGAAAATTATACACTCATATTGTTTGTCTATAAAGGGAAAAAGCACATAGGGAAAATACAGTTTTATTGTAATTTACTCAAAGTATGAAATGCTAACAGCCCACTGCTACTGTAGCATAAGACAGTGATGTTTGGGAAAAAAATCTATAATAAAAAATTCAATAAAGGTCAAAAACAGAATGATAAATGCCAGAGAAAGAAAAAAAATAACCAAGCCAATGTCAAGAGAACAAGTAATTCCTGTAAATCGTAAAGCTGGAGTGACAAGGCTAAGAAAGGAATTATCAAGATGAGCATGGTCTTACTTTGCCCCTGTCGTGCTTAAACAGGCACTGTGCAGTGAAAACTGCTCTAAGCCACTGTATATTCTACCTTATCTCCCACATATCATAAAACTGTCAACAATCAACCCATTTTCATTTATATTGGATTTTATTTGAGAGCTACTGAATTAGAATTTTGTTCTGTAAGGGCTCAAAGTCTTTGTTATGGTAAATTCATCCCAGTAAAATTACAGAACAGGGCAGCACAACGCCTCAGTTGGTTGGCACTGACACCTTACGATAAAAGAAGGTGCCCTGTCCCTTTCTGTGTGACACTTGTAAGTTGTCATTGTGCTTACAATGGCACCCCAGGGTGCTCTGGTTTCCAACTGGCTGAAGACGTGCAGCTGTAGGTACAATGAAGACTGTATTTGGACTGACTCTTTTTTTTTTTGGATATGACTTATTCCACTGTGACCCAAAATTGAAACAGCAGCATTACCTTTCAGTACATTTTTTAAACTGCGTTCTTAATGTTTTGTTTGTCAGGTAATCATCCTTGCTGCGCCAAGTCCTTGGCCCTAGCTTGGCCCACACTGTGCCCTGCTAAGGTGTTGCAGCAGATTCTCCCTGCTATGTCACAAGAGGAAGACTCTTTCTTCTTTCCTCTTTCAAAGTAACACAAGGATTAGTATCTGTGCATGCTCTCCAGCCTTTTATCCAGAGCTAACACCTTTACCATGACACCAGCCACACAAAACAAACGCAGGCTGAGCCTTGTAGCACACACACATGGAGCACGTTCCACAACATGCGCACACTGACTGCGCCTGGGTGTCAACACTACCCAACTCAATTACTTTAGTCTGCAGCGCACCACTAATTCCCAACCCACCCCTCCCTTACCCCGCCACCATTATTCCTGTACATCAACAGATTTGCATGTACTTTCACGCCACTATTTAGTTTGCTGTTTATTTTTAGAAGCCCACGCCTAATTAGGAGGAGCTGGTGTAGAACACAAGCATAAACGGCAACATTAGTGCTGGAGCTAATGAGAGAAGATATTGTGGGTAAAGCTCAGTAATTTCATCCTGTACTCTATTATTATTCTTTCATTATCATCTCAGCGGATGGCTGACCCCTCTACCTCTCTTGCTCTCGCTCTCTTTCTCTCTCAGTTGGGATCCCGCTTATCCCTAATATTCAGGTATATATAGCTGGGCGTAAACATTCATGTGTGTTTGCTCATATTGGCATGTTTGTGTGCGTGCTTGTGCATGACGGGCCTTTCTGACAGAGCGCAAACAACAACGAGCCACGGGGAATGATGTGAGAAAACCAAAGAGTCGTCGCGCGCGCACCTATTTTTCATATCAACCATCATATTCAAGCCCTCATCTCCGGTCCCCTTCCCCCCATTGTTCACCTCATTGGGAAAAGAAGACACTGCAGAGAGAATCAAAAGTAATCAGTGTACGTCAGGGATGCTTCATAAACCCTATGTCTGTATTGCAGTAACCATTTCCCCAATCACTGGTTGATTTACGTCTCTCTGATTTTATTTTTTACAGTGATAACTCTCATCAGTTACCATAATGCACCTGAGCATGTTCCATGCAGACGCTGATGAATTTCGGTGCAGGGTGGTGCGATTAGATGGAGCGGTAGGGTGAGGTGGAATGGAGAGGTATTACGCAAATTATCCGTCACATTGGCAACGTGTCCACGGAGGCAGAGCAGGGGATGCATTGCTCTGGGCAGTCAGCTGTGCTGGGCTCGATGTGAGCCAGCCTTGTCATGGGCTCATTATCTTTATCAATTTGCTCTTACCATAGGGACACTGGTGAGTAGACAGTGTTTTAGAAGACAAATCACTCATAAGCAAATTACGCTGGCCCCTCCATTAGTATGCAAATATATGCATTATCTCTTAGATGTTTTCTTGCCTTTTGCCTCATGTAAAGATAAGAGAACAACAGATGCATTTGTCCATTATCATACTGACCAATCAGACGCAGACTAGAAAGAAACATTATCCCATCAACATTATTTTAACACCACTCTTTTTTTCTTGATGACAGCATGGAGAACAAAAAAAAAAAAAAAAAAAAAAAGACTACAGGGAGAGTTTTCACTGGTTCATCTTCTGTGCAAAAGATGGTCTGTGAGTTGTCATCGGTTACCTGGTCAGTTGTGGCAGGAAGCCGTAGAGCTGTGTCCCGTCACGCCTGTCTCCCCACCGGCCCTCTTGGGCTGGAGCCCCTCTGTGCTCCTCTGCCTAATCAGGCTGCTCAGTATGCAGAACAACCTCCCTGACGGCCCCAGTGCTCAGCCCCCAGTCGCTGACCTCCCCTAAAGCTATGGTGCCGAGTTGGGCTGCGCTGTGCCCAGTCAGCCGGTGCCAGATGTCAGATGGGATGGATGGCAGAGATAGTTATGCAGAAGAACAAGCAGGCCTGGATCAGGTAGTGTTGGCAAAAGCTTTTTTTTTACAGTTTACCTATTGGGGACCCAGATGGGTGTTGCTTGTTTGCCACATAAGACAACAGCTATGAGTGTCAAAATGTTGAAAACATCCGCAGGAAATGATCTGGAAAGCAGTTGTTTTCAGTTGGCTGATGAACCACCACATTTACTCAATTTGAGTGCAATTAATACTTCTGTACTTTCACTGAAGCAGGAGTTTGAATGCAGCTCATTGTGATGGCGTATTTTATTTAATTGTTGTACTGGTACTTTTACTTCTTCCGCCATGCATTTTAATCTCTTTATGGCGACCGCACTGAATTCTTGCAAGGATATTTTCGAATACGGGGTCCACGTTTTGCATGATTAATTAACATTTAAGACACAGTCTGCTACTTTTGCTATAATTAAAACATACACCAGCAATGAAACTTCTGTATAATGAGTTAATGAATGCTTACATTTGCTGTTAAATACATTAAGCCAGAGTTAGCACTTTAACAGCAAAATCCCTCTGCCACCCAGAAGCTGATGACGGTTCATAGCTCTGGAAGCTGCAATGGTATTTTATTTGGAAAAACAGAAGACGAACTGCAAGGTGGTATGAGCAGCAATATCCACCATGTCTGAACAGACAGAAAGAAGAAAAATGCAGCACCTACAGAAAACCGACTTCAAACAGAAAATATATATAAATTCTAAAACAGAATAATCAGAAGCAAGCAAGCATGATAAACTTGGACAAAAATCAAAATTACTCTCAAACGATAAACTCTTGGCCTATCCAACTTAAAAAAGCCGAGCAGAGTGGTTACCAGTGTTGCTCCGTTTCTTTTGAACTGGTTGTACTATTATGTATTAGTGCAACAGATGAAGTGAGCATTTGACTTTGTCTTTATTTCTGTTCGGTCGTGATCTGACCAAGCTGTTGCTATTGACTGTTATTTTTGGTACATTTGTATAATGCAGATAATACTGTGTCTGTAGCCATGGCTAAAATTCTGTTATTCGTAGTTGTTTCACCAGTCTCATGAGGACAACCTCTTCTTGTTTATTGGAGTTTGGAAACTGCTGTCAGTACCGTGACATTAAAGTACTGCAGCCGCTATGTTAATGTGATCAGTCAAAACAAGTCCAAAACACCAAAGCACTGACCACTACGCAAAAGTAAGTAAACTCAACTAAACCAAAAATTATAGTCGAATGCAAAGGGATTGGTGGGTGAATGGTAGGTGGCAGGGTGAGTTGAACAGTGCAGCTACCCATCACAATAGCTGAAACCACCATGTGTGGCTGATTATATTTATTTATTAAATACAGTAATTGACAGTTATTTAACTTTTGAAAATGAAATCAAATCTGTGCAGTTTGAAATAGTCTCTATAGGAGATCAGCAATGAGGGGGCTATTCATGCAGTATTCAGTATTCGAGACTCCTCTGAAAGACATGAACACAATTTTTCCAGTGTGTATTAAAAAAAAAAATTACATCGGTTTGTTGAATATTCGACTGAAGTAATGATACACAAGTCACACTATTTGAGCACATATTGAACATGCACAGTCCCTCCCATTCCCACTCCTTAATGAAGATAAGGCTGATGTAATCCAAAGCAACACAACACCCATAACCACATTCTGATGCTCACACACTTACTATATGTCAGGCAATTTCACCAGAAAATCACATTGAATAAAAAACAAAAAAATATATAAAAAAAATGAAATAAAATAAAATAAAAACAACAACAAAAAAAATAAATAAACTCTCCTCCCTGGGAATTCAGAAGTAGAATTCCTTGTCTGCCTCTCAACATGTCACACTTTAAAAGGAGTCTTGGTATTGATCTCTGAGAAGATAGTCTGTCAGACTTGCCGTGTGCCTGCCCCCGGCTCCCAGCTCAGCCAGAGCCCAGAGAGGATGTTATCCCCCGGGGCTGATTAGAGGCATTTCACTGGGAGACTCCCAGGTCACTCTTTAAGCTCCTTCCCCCTACTACAAGCCTGCCATGTCAGACACCCGAGACTCAGGAAGATGACTCAAGAGGAAAATGACATATTTTTTATAGCTGTTACCTTCCAGTTACTCCCGTTTTTAGCCAGTTTGTGGTGTGTGTGTGTGTGTGTGATACAGAATGTTCTGAATTAATTACTACTGTTAGTCTCAGGTTTCCACTATGCGTGTGTGTGTGTTTGCGCGTGTGTGTAATCTTTCACTCGTCGGTCCTCATTGTCACCACTGTGCTCTGATTGATCACATGGTCTAATTCTGTCAACACCCGTACCAACCCCACTAACTGCTGTGAGGAGAAAGGAAGAAGATGAGAGGGAGAAAGAATAATCGATTTTCATTGCTATCACAGAGTGTTTGTAATTTTACAGTTATCATCAAAGCTGTGTTGTATGAATCAAATTTGCTTACTTATAGTCAGATTTCCTTTTTTTGGATGTACTGTATATTTCATGTTTCAGAGGCTAAATTGAATCTATAGTAGAGAGAGAGAGAGCATGCAGGGCGAGACCAAAATGATGATATAACGTCTGTGAGAAAGGGGTGAAAAGCTTGTTCTGAAGTTCTCAGAACAAGTTATTCACTATTGTCTGCATCAACCTAGCAAACGTTAAAAAATCAATGTGTAGGACTTAGTGTCATCTACCTGTGTAGTTGCTGAATGCATCCCACCCTCTCTTTTTTAGCACGAAGGAGAAACTACTGTGGACGTACAATTAGAAATTAAACTAGAGCCAATGTCTGGTTTGTTCATTCTGGGTTACTGTAGAAATGTCAAGGACCCGCAGCATCAGTTATCAATGTCTCATTCTTAGGTAACGAAAACGTGACAGCTTTTATTTCCTGGTGATTATACACTAATCATAAAATTAAAAAATGACCAATAATAAATAATAAAAACATAGTCATGAATATTATCTTTCATACTAAAGTAATATAACTGTCCTTCCAGCGGCAACACTGAAAACTGGAGTATCATGGTATAGTCCTCTGCTATATTGCACATTTTAATTAATATTCAGATATATCAAATACATTCAATATAATTCCCAGCCCAACCCAAATGAAGTCTCTCTTTTTTGGAATATAATCCTATTTTATAAACTCATATCAGGGTGCTGTACTGTATGTAATATACTGACACCATGTAACATGATTAATTTCATTTTTCCCAGTGTTGCCATTCTGAGCTGGCTTTAAATTGTCTTTTGCAGCTTTAAACTCAACGGAAAGAGACAAAGCTTTGAAGGGTGCTTGTAACTGAATAAGTCTTGATGCAGCTTCAATCAGAGGCCCTGAGGTTGTGGTGCCATGCCTTCTGTCTCTCAGCAGGTCAAAGCAGGGACAGGGCGTCTACCGGGGGGCAGGCTGACCTTTACCTTATTGAGTTAAGCATGATGAGATTACAGAACAACCTGAACTGCCAGGCCCATTACCACCCTGTTCTCCATTAGTGACCTCTGAGACTAGATGTATACAGAACATGAATCCTAACTGCACAGGCACGCATCCACAATGGCAAGGTTACACGTAATAACCCACATATATGTACACACAAACATACGCATAACTAGACATGACACAGGCAACCTTGTGCAACGGCGTATTCGAGTTTTGTGCTTCAGTATTTATCAACAGTACAATATGTATGAAAGGTTGAAGTGCATACATACATGTATGGATTTATGTATTTGTGTGTCTACGTAGGTGTACATCTATTGTAGTATGAATACAAGTCTGTATTTAATGTGCAGCAGAGCCGGCCCGCGGGGCGAGCATGCTCTCTCCTTCTTTCGCCTTGTCACGTTTGTCTGTTCCTATCTGCCTCACAGCCTCCTCTGCCTCCCCCACACTCTGCCTGGGGAGTGATTAAATCAGTGTACGCCTGTCCACAATCCAAAGAGATTGGCATAGACACGCACACACACACACACACACACACACACACACACACACTACAAACACCCGCACAGTCACATAAACAGACATGCACTTACACACATGGACACAGTAAAGACCCAAATATACAGACGCATATATTTACCTACATCCCCCAGAAAGCATTTGAACACAAAACCTCAAATATTTATTCAGTCTTAAACGTGGTCTGCCACAAGACACATTCTCTCAGCTTGTCACACTGAGACTGGGTATGGCAGATAGCTTAGCTGTACTTACAGCTGTGTGTGTGTGTGTGTGTGTGTGTGTGTGTGTGTGTGTGCGCGTGTGTGTGTGTAGCACTGTAGTTAAGTGTGTCCATATTAAGGCCTATATGATCTGTCCACATATATCTTCCTCGACTGCTCTGTACTGGAAGTTATGAGGATTTCAAAACATTATGTGTGATAGTATATAATGCATTTTATGAATCTGTAAATCTATACTCTGTAATCATACAGGACCACTTGGCCTCACATGCCTGGTTAGAAGTGTCTCGATAACCTACTGTATTTGTGCAAGGCATCTGGTGTATTTCCATGCGTGCTTTTCTACACGAAAGTTCATGAGTGTGTGTCTTACGTGCCAGTGCGCGCGTGCACGCGTGTGTGTGTGAGTGTATGCAAGTGTGTGTGCAAGGCGTCCTTATGATAAGTGACTCCCAGGCTGATTAAAGAGAACTCTTTCTCTCCATAATGAACACAGGAGATCCATCAGCCATTGCCTTTGAGGAACGCCTGGCGCGTCAGCAGCTAAAGTGCCTGTGATCTCTCGGATTTCAACCAACGTTGATTAACTTGGCAGCATATTAAGTGGAAAGGTATTGAGCTGGCTGGAACAGCAAAAAAACACATCACCGAGAGTTTGTCTTGTAGGTGCCGGTACGAAGTCATATTTGCATATCTGAGTAAAGTTAAAGTGCTTATGTTTGGGAATCAGTGCAAATATGATTAAAGTTTTTTTTTTGGGTCAGCCGAGTGGGTCAGAGAATTATCAGGCTTATGTCTGTTCAGGTCTAATGAAGCGGAGGGAATGTGTACTTCCATTTGCACTCAGTTGCACCAATTTGCTAATTTCACGTGTTCAACAACACATTTACATGTAATTTCATTTTTTATGGTTAAAAAAAGCTCAACTGAATTACACATAAGCTTACACTCATAACACAACCATCATTATAGGTGACAAACTACTTAAAAAGAATATCCCAAACCTACGACCATTAGAGAACATTGCAATATTACAACCTCCTATCTGATTGCTAATATTCCCAGGGGTTAGTTAAACACATAAAGCAATGCATGATGGTTAGTTTATTGGGATCAGACTCAATATTAAAATATCTGATGAAAGGTAAACTATAGATTGTACTATAACTATAGAATGTATTTTTGTTTGTGTTTGTTTTTATGTCTTAGCACATTGCCATTCACTTTGCCCTGGAACACTTTGTCTACACAGACAAGTTCAAATCATACAAGAACTTGTTTCATTATATCTTTCTCAGCACATGACTACTCACCCTCATGTGTGCGTAAGTCAAGGGGGAATAAATAGCTCAGCATAATTAAACATTTTACTCATCAGTGCAAAATGAAAATGTTCTTGCATAGGCAAGAAGCTATGTCACTCATAGGAAAATTAGGTGATCTGCAGTGATTAAAGAGGGCCCGGTTCCTTTAATCTTGGTTTAAGAGTCTGTGTAGCAGCACTTAAGGAGATTCAGCTCATACTGCTCTCCAAAAGCATCAATTTCCAATCGCTCTCTTCTCAAATATCCTGGAAATGTCTGCCTGGCTCAAATGCTGGTTCTTACCAAACATTTTATTGCTCATTATGTGTCTAACGAGATTGCATAAAAAAGTGCAAGAACAAAACAGGTTAAAAACATGAGTTTGTGCCTGAAAAACAAATACTTCTGTGTCTTCGGGGAAATACAGTTTTTCCAGCAGTTTTTCTATCAACAGCTTCTGGATAGTTGTGCTTATCCTGCTGCTCATTTTGATCTCCTTTATCTTTAGTGTGACAAAGGCCAGTCAGGTAGAACAGTGGATGTGTCTGGCGGTCCCCAGATCTCTGGAAGGGAGGTGGTACGAGTAAAAAAAAAATGCAGGGAGGGCAAATTGGGATTCAGTGTAAATGTACAAAGGTAAACTTCAATAAGGCAGCGTGGGGACTAGTCCTTCTCTTTTATCATTTATTGGCCGGTGCTCTCACAGCCTGCTGGGAGTTGTCCCACTTATTCCACCATACACACCCTGCCACGTAGGTGAACTCTCCTAATATGGGATAGGCCCCTGCCTCTCCTGCAGCCTGCTGCCTGATCTGATATCAGGCCAGTGGGAAGGTTTGCTCGCATTTTCACTCCAACTACATTTCCCAGAAGGTCTTACTCTTGGCTATGTTGAACTTGGGGGCACGTTGATAGAGAAAGGTCCTCAAATCTGATTCGGAACTAAGTGGAAAAACATGAAGAATGAATCAGCCTTTGTGCAAGCTCATATTTCATCTCAAAGCACGTCAACTGTAGCAAGCTGTCCTATTTTGAAGTTGAGTTGCAAGAGAATTTTTAAGAAGTAGAGGCATTCAAATGTCTCCAAGTCAATTTCATCCTCCTTTTCCTCTAGTCAGTCATGGATTGTCGCTCCCCTACCATCGTGCGTAATTTGTTTCCTCATGTTTACAACATCAGACATGGCTTTTGATTATGCATTTTGTGTTTGGAAATGAACTCATCACTTCAGCTGTAGATGGCATTGAACTGAGCCCTTAGCCTGGCGAAATGGACCTAGATGTTGAGCACTTTTGATGGCTCAACAAAGCCAGACTCCGTCTGACCTCTGGGATGAGGGGTGAATATTGTCATGTTACATAGCGCACATCCAAATCTCCTTTTCTCTTTCAGTCCCTTCTTGATAGGCCTGAGTTTGCCTTTGTTGTGTGGTATTCCACTGACAC
The DNA here is from genome assembly GCA_023373845.1 of Nibea coibor. Classification (NCBI taxonomy): domain Eukaryota; kingdom Metazoa; phylum Chordata; class Actinopteri; family Sciaenidae; genus Nibea; species Nibea coibor. The sequence continues at coordinate 16,905,874 of CM041738.1, forward strand.
TCTCACCCTGGATTAAAATCTTAATTAACTTGAGTGTCAGTCTGCTTTCCTATAGTTGAAAAGGCAAAGAAGAGGAGAGCAAGGAGAAGAGGGGACTGTGGTACATGGGATCATGGGATGCTCGCCAATCTACTGCAGGGGGCACCGTTAATGTGGCTGGCACTGCTGCTCTGCTTCTGTCTGCTGTGTCCCTGCTCCTCTTTGCTCGCTCTGTTGTTCGTTTTTTTTTCAGCCTGTCTCTGTGATGAGCCCTCATAAAGCAGAGGTTAGGGTATGGAAGAGGGGACGATGCAGTAAAACAGGCTTTGGTAAGACACAAAAACAGCAGCTCTCTCTCAGGGTATGACCTAATGTTGTGAGGCTGACATGGCCCCACAATAAAAATTTCCTGCAGTCTTACTTGAGAGGGTTGACAGAGAGAGAATAGAGATGTTAGCCACAGCCGCAGGCTCGGCTACTCGATGTGGTCTGATCGCGTGGGTCACCTTTGTGACAGAAATGACACGCCTGATCAAAGGCTGGCCATTTGCCGCTGGGATGATTCAGTCTTTGCACCCAGCTGTGCCCGCCTGCTTGTCTGACCTTGGCCTTGCATCATGAGGGTTTGTGTGGCAAATAATGGCTAATCTGGCCCCAGCTAGTGCTCCTTTGGTGTCCCCTTCATCCCTCATTTCATCTTGGCATTCTGTTTCACGAGGCTATATGAGCCCCCGGCTTTTCCAGGAAGCCCTGACGAGGTTGTGTAAGCACGACTGATTGGAGGATGGACATTCATCTCAGACGTGGCCAAGATGGGCGGCGGGTGGCGTTGGGGTAGAAAGATATCACTGTCAATCATAGGATGTTAATGATAAAACAACAGCTTGACTTATCCTGGCCAACTGTTTTCCACTCTGTCTCCACTTAGAGGAAGTGCATTGAGGACAGCCTGAAGGGGGCGCTGTGTAGGGCTCTCATGCTGGCTTTTCTGTACAGCAGCCATCTGCCCATGACGGCTGGACCTGCCGTAGACATTAACAATATCACTGCAGCTATGACAACTCTCACACCAGCTGCCTTTATCTCAGCAGCTTTGTTTCTTTGTCAGTGTGAAATACCATTTGAATTCCAAATGGAGCATAAACAACCCATAATCTGAGTACAGAGAATAGTGGATTTTTTTCTGCCCTAGTAGGACAGTGCTTTTATGTGCCGAGGCTATTCTATCAGCTTCCTATGAAAGCCCCAGTGTTTTTTTTTTTTTTCCCTCTAAGCCCTCAGCAAGTGATCCAATGGGCCTCCCACTGCAAATGGCAAATGTCTCTTCCCATGTAAAGCGCTCATAGCTCTTTATTGAGGATCATTGCACTGGCAGTATCTCTCAGCCAAACATCAGCGTTACCATTCAAATGCTGAAATTAATTCTGTAGCCAGGGTAGAAAGGTGAACAGTCATAACAGTAAACTCTCTCCTGCTCTCCTCTCTCTCTCCATGTTCCCCTTTTATATAGCCACGAGCACTGTTTTTTCTTTTTCTTTTCCTTTTTTTTCTTGCCGGGCAAGAATGTCTTTGCATCTGAAATGTGCATTAATGCACCGCTAAGGTCAACTCAGCTCGTTTAAAAAACAAAGCATTCAGTGAGTTGTAGGTCCACAGGTCTGCTGGCACACAGGAAAGATTTATTGTCTGCCCTGTGCTTGTGCTGCCGCTTCCCGTTACCAGCCAACTCTGACCCCGTCCTGCCGACACCGCAGAGACGCTTAATCTCCACGGACAACTTCTGTATGAATACATTTTAGTCAAAGTGGAGTGCCACAGAGCCCGGACTAGTGCCCTGGCATGGGTTGACACCACACACTGCTGGGAGGGTTGGGTAAGAAAGGGACAGAGGGAAAGCAAGAGACATCTGCTCTGGTCACCCACCCTGCTATGCCCTATTGTACTGGCACCCATGGCATCCCTGTGGTTCGCTCTACTCTTTCCCTGTATGCATGACTCAGTGTTGTTGGAGAAGAGTGGAGATGGGGAGGTGGGATGAGGAGCAAACGGGAGTAAGGGGATGCTTTGCCATATGGCCGATTCCCTGCTTGGGTTGAGAGAGGGAAGAAAGGAGAGTGTACGCACTAGAGACAAGCAGAGAGAGCACTGTGAAAAAATGGCTGTTTTTCAAACTATTTAATCTTCCATTGCTCTTAAATCTTATTTTCCTTAAACTCGTGAGCAAAACCACCATTGTTGCTAAGATGATCTAACTTGACTCCAATCCAATCTTTTCTCTGAATGAGCTGACATTATCCTGCCACATTTCGGTATGTAACAATATGAGCTCCTGCAAGTTCTTGTAATGAAATTTAACTAATTGGTAAACAATTACACACTCAATTTTTTTTTAACACAGAAACGCAGTTAAATTGAATTGTTAATAAGATTATTTTTTTGCAGTGTGGGCACGAGAGGCAAGCAGAGGGTGGGTGCCACAAAAAGACCTTTTATCTTGCCATCTCTTCCTCTCTTCAAGAACGTGCCTGGAAGATGTAATGCCTACCAAAACCCTGCTTCACTATGTAGGCCAACAGCAAAGGAGCCATAAGAAAGGGGACTCAATAGATTGGAACTTGATTGAAACATATGGATGATCCTTGAGTGACACTGGGCGGGAATATAACCAACGCAGAGGGGCCGATTTGTCTTTAAATTCACCTTATAATTTTATAATAGCTTACTAGGCAACTTGTTTTTTATAATACAGAACCTACACATGATGGATACTGACCCGCCAAAGTAGCTGGTTGGACAGCACAAACCATCCAGAGTCAAAAATGTACAATGACTTGCTTGGCAGCTGGTGACTTTCCTACCCTGTCTGAGATATTTGCGTGGATTGTTTGCTAAATGCCCTGAAATGTCATTCATCTTCCTCTACCTCAGGGCACTTGAGACAATGTTTATAACTTAAGTAGGGAAGAAACAGAAAGAGGCAGACAGGATAGAAATGAAACAGCGACAGTCACATGGGATATAGAGCTGACATCCGATGAAAGGTCTGTGATGATGGAATGACTTCCAACTTCCAAGAGTTTCAGGAGAGCTCTCTTGGTCCACAGTATATTCCCCTGCAAAGATATACAACTAGTGCAATCATTTTCCAGAAGATTGTTTCATTTTTTTTTTTTTTTTGAGGGGAAAGGGTTGGACTTGGAATTGATGAAAAAAAAAAATGACGGTACTACTACAAGAGTGGGCAGTATTAAGAAAAATAGTGGACTCTGCCGTGGTAAATTATAATATATATACCAGTCATATGTCAGCAGAACAGAATGATTTCTTTACCCACAATGACATTTGGCAGCTAAGCTTAAAATGGTTTTGGCTTTCCATCATAATTACTGAGCACCAAAAGCAAAGCAAGACACCAAAGCAACCATTTCTGTTGCTCATGCTGTTTTATGTGCAGTATTTATGGTCAAAGTTAGTTTTGTTGAGTGACACATTTCATCATTTGAATCAACTTAACAAGAAGCTACAGGGCAGGGATAAAAGTATCCTGAGGAACTCATTGCATTTCAAAATAGTAATGATGGGCTTTCAGGAGTGGCTGAAAATCAACTGCCTCTTGATTTGAAATTTTTTAGCATCCCCAACAAGATGAGGAAGTTGTTAAAGGACCCGTTTGCTGTTGATGTTGGAGGGGGAATGTGCTGCGACAGCAAAGCAGCTGATTCCATCACTTGATGAGGCACACGACTTTAAATAATTGACATTCAGTCATCAGATAACTTAAATCAGTCACTGCAGCTGCAGCGGGGTCTGAAGAGATCTAGATCAATGAAATCAGCAACAAGACATTTTGTATATGGGAGGGTTGCACTATTCATCTTTGTGTTTGCCTGAACTTAAAAAAAAAAATCGCAGTTGCTCCAGACTCATTAGGCTTCATCTCCATCAGTGTCTGCACATTTGCTGACAACTGATATCCTTGTAAATGCCAAACTAATCCAAATGTGTTCACTGATTTATCTACTGTTAACCATTGGATGGCTATGTGCTATAGGAAACTTTGTAAGGTGTAGCCTGTGTGGTATATAAAATTGTGCTGTCTGATTTTTTTGTTCTTCCAAATAGACTAACTAGTCCGCTTCAATATTATACATATTATATTACATTTTATATGAATTACACTGTAATGTTGTAATATATATTATATTACACAGTGTAATTGATTCCACCTTTTAAAATGTGTACATTGTTTACATATGTACAGGTTAAATTAAAACACTACTATGTGACCAGGTTAGTAACTGTCTTGTGATTTTTTTTTCCTTTTGTAATTAATGACTAATAAAAGCAAAGTGTGAAAAGATCTTAATATAAACAAACCACCAACAACATAAACACCATATGTACATGTATGTTCAATATGCTTGTTACATACATTATGTAGTCAAAGAGGCATTCATTGGGGTTTTAAACTGTAGCGTTTAAAAGACTAAAAGTCTGTTTTAATAAATTGACACTCACCCAGACTGACTTCAACCATGTGCAATGGTAGAGTTCACATTAGATCTCCCAATTCAGGCATCATGAAGTGTAACATTTGATGCCACTGTGCTGATAATATTCTGACTGTAGAATGATCAGAGTGAAGGACAGACACACAAGGGATACTTTTCTTTTCTGGGAGCAGTAAGGTGAGAAAAGAGACAAGGAGATTCAGTTGGGAGAGAGTTACAGAAAAGAGACAAGTAGAAAGACGGAGACACTCAAAGAAAGAGGAGCCAATGATGCTGCTCATGCATTGGGATCGCCACGCCCCCTGAGCAGCCTGGGGCTCTGGAGTGAAGGAAGGATTTCATCTGTTTTATCTCTTCTGTCTTCTTTTTTTTTTTTTGGGTTACACAGAGCACGTCCCTTTTTTCCCTTTTCCCTGCTTCAGTGAGGCAAAGATCTTAATCGCCCCTGACCGTAATCTACCAGAGTGGAACGCTTTTCTTCAATAGACAAAAAAGGAGCTTATAGATGCTGCACCCTGTGAGGGTATAACATCACAGGGTTATCCTCTGGTAAAAGGGGAGGGATGTGTAGTGTGTGTTTATGTGTGTGTTTTGTCCCTATTGCAGTGACTTGCACAGTAGACGGTGGACAGTGACAGGCGTAGCAGTGAAAGAGGAGGAAAAAAGGGGAAGAAATATGTCACAACTTCATACGACTTGACTTTCTCGTTTCCTTTGCCTCACAGAAGTAGAAGCACAGAGAAAATGTTCATTTTTCTCTTCGCCTCTCTTGTGTGTGTGTACCTCGAGGGAAATAAATTAGTTTTGTGCACACCTAGGATCATCAGCGATCATTGTTCCCTTTCAGTAATGGTGAGCTGGTTTTAAAAGATTCACAGACGGATGCAGACTCGTCTCAGCCACTCAGTAAAGTCTAGACGCTGTGATACAAAGGGCAACCGTATTAGCAACTAAAAAATGTGGGGATAATCTTAAAGCACAAATTTGTTGACATCTCCTCAGGCAATACTGATGGGTGACAGTGCTGCGGTACACATTGGAAATCTCTGCCTCTAAAAGCCAAATATTTGTTTTGTTTTAATCTCCTTACAGTCTGATGGGCTGACATATGACAGTTTAGAACGTTTGAAAAGTCAACTTTTTTTTTTTTTTTTACAGTTGACAATTTGGTATCTTTTTTTTTTCTCGTCTGGCATCTGAATCGTCCTTATGTGGAAAAAAAAACATCCATCTGGTGCTTGGAGCAGACTAAAACTGACACTATATGTTATTTGCAAAGCGAACTGCAATCATAGAGAGATCATTTTTGTTGCCACAGCCGATCCCCCCTTAAAGTTTCTCTCTGTGTCTGGTACTGTGTGTCCTCCCTTCTCTCCATTTTTTCTCTATTTTCCTCCATTATTTTACTTTCGACATTTTCTTTTATTCCTCTCTTTTGCCTCATTTTATTCTCGTCGCCTTTGTCACTTTTTCCTTCTCTGTCTTGGTCTTTTCTTGTTCTTTTGTTTCGTTGTCACTTCCTCTCTCTGCAGCATTTTTTTTTATTGTCATTTCTTTCTTGCTTCTTGTCGTTTTGCACACCGTCGAAGACACACACACACACACACACGCACACACGCACACACACAAATACAGACATAAATAAATCCCCTTTCTGTGAAGTCCCTGAAGTCAGGGAGAGAATATGATTTCCAAAATCCACAAAAAAGTCACAGAATATTCACAGAGCATTATTTCACTTGAAAAAATAACACTCACCCACCTTGCCTAGAGCTGAAAGCTGGCACACATCAAACTTTCCAAGGATTCATCTGAGCATTAGGCACAGTATTTAGGCAGAGGTGTTCATAATATGTGGCTCTGGTGGGCTCTGTGAAGAGGGGCTGTAACATGGTGAGGAGAGAATTTTATCCTAAGAGCTTTGTGTAATCCTTATCGCAGTATACATATTGTCTCTTTACTGGGGCACTTCAGTTTGCTGGTCTCTCCTGAATGCTAACAGTGACTAAGCAATGGATAAATGTTTTTGGTTATATCCAAACAGTATTTGAATTTGAAGGCTATTTAACCTATGGTGCGTGTGTATTAGTTGAGTGTTTCTACCCATCTCACTGTCTGTCTGTGCGCCACCATTTGCCTTCACAGGAACAAATATTTATCATGCTTTGTGTTTGTTACATAGCAACAAATTGTTTTCATATTTGTTTCGGGCGATGCTGAATCGGAAACCGCATGCGCCGACTGACAAGCCTCGCTGCGATACTTCCTTGTTAAGCGCTCGTGTTGTCCGTGTCTCTGTGAACAGTGTGGGTTGGCAAATTGGATAGAATCTTATCAGGCGTAAATAATGGCAGCTATCTGTAAATAGCGTTGGAGCAGGGGAGCAACAGATGCTGCTCCTGGTGAAGGAGAAAAGCCTGCTCTCCTCCACTGAGCCTGCTCCCTGCATGCTGCCACTCACGTATTTGGCTCCCATTTACACTGATCTATATTAATTCCTTGGAAAAAAAAAGGATGAATAAGGAAGTTGATTAAGGAAATGAAAATCTATTATGCTGAGCCGAAGCTCAATGTGTTCCAGTCTGTTTCACACTCTGGGATTTTCAAACCTTAATGGCTATCCAGTTAGTCACAGATCAGCGAAGCAAAGCTGGGATACAATGTTTATTTATTCATCTACTTACTCTTTTTTTAAACATTTAACCTATCTCCCTTAAGATTGTAGACTTATCAGCTCCTGCTTATTGAAAGAACAACACTCAAGTTTGGTTCCCCTATAAGAGGCAGGACAACAGGGACCCCTGCCAGGCCAAAAAAAGAAAATCTGTTATTTTGGAAACCAATGTGTTTGTCGGTGCATCTTTGCAGCTGTGTTCTGAAACATGAGTCAAAGTTCTCAGGCAATGTGTCATTGCCCGAGAAACTCTTGGATGCGAATGGCACTGCTATCGGAGTCCCTTTAAATTACAGCAGAGCCGCCTAAAAAGAAAAAAAAAAAGCTGTAAGGTTGATGAACAACCAGATATCGATGTTTTTCTCCAAACCTCCGGTGCCAGGCAAGGAAACAATACCAGCTTGACATTCATTCTCCAGTGAATCTGCCCATCACTGCAGAGAGGGGAAGAGATAGTGGAAAGCCAAGTCAGTGGATGATCAAGATCACAAGAAAGTGGATGATCATAAAAAATTATTAACAACGGGTAAGATGATGAGCCAACAGCTTCAAAGTTCCTCCAACCAAGTCAAAGCTCACAACATTTTGTAAAACAGCTCATTTAAATTTGGAAGAAATTCATGTGAACAAGTTCATTTTTTGGGGGACTGTGAACTTAGTTCAACACTGTGGCGTATGAACATGAACTACTTTATTTTAACTGAACTTCGAGCTAGTGTGTAAACTTGCCTAACGCTGGTTTGAATTGTGAATACGATTTCTCCAACATGAATAGGGTACAACTCTCATAACTCATGGGTGCTTTTGATAGCGATATAAATCTATCCCTAAAATTTCAGAATGCAGTCAAATCTGAACTTCTGGTAAGGAAAACAGCTCCGAGGAACAGGCTGCAAGGAGAGCTCTTGGGGGGCTGAATGAAGATTTCAATAAAAGGACCTCCTGTGGCAACATTTCCATATTATGATACAATGGTGAAATTTTTCTCTAAGCCAAAGCGAATAAAGTGCAGCAATAAATCATGCACACTGTGTTCACAATGTGCTAATGTTTTAAAAAGGTCATAGGTTACGCTGAGCTTTTTTATGCAATCCTCCCCTTGTGATCACTTAAATATACCAAACAAATAAAAATTAGGATGCAAATACAAATCGCAGACTGTATGCTACACCACAGCATTACGCCATCCTGTGCATCTTGTCTTTGGGTTTTTGTGCTGCATCCCACAAGACCTGAAAAACAAGTGTCTTACATTTAATGCGAATGTAGTCTTTCTAAGTTAGTTCCTAATCTTAAATTCTGCATGAGTACAGTCAACAAAAACTCAGTGAGCTACAGTAGTTTGATGAAATGTACCTGGCATTCATCAATAGCTGGAATGAAAGCTAACGCCTTCCCGTGTCCACCGAGGCTTGTATCCTCCCATTGATTTCTGGCCAGGCATTTGCTCACCCCAGCCAAGGTCCAAATGCAATTTAAGTGTTGTGTGGGGACACATTTCTACCACAGAACCTGACATGGTGTGGTCAATAGCCCCAGGCAGTGAATGAGCTCTCAAGTGGTATACAGCAACAGCGAGATGTATTTCCTCTTCCAGCTCACCTCACGCCTTCTCGTCAAATTAAACAATAGAGGCTGGAGGGCTTTCTGCAGGCCTTCAGCATGCTTTCACCCTTCCATCTCTAAGAGGACAAGGCAGGCCAACAACAACGACAACATCGCTGCTCACACATGCAGGAGGAAAAAAAAAAAAAAAACACTTCAATTATTCCATTTAAAATGGCATCAGCTCTCGACCCACTACTTCAGGAAATTAAATTTCAAAATGGACCACAGTTATGGCAGCAAAACAAAAGCGCTTGATGATTAGGGGTGGATTTTAATAATGCCAGAATTTCTACACAGGTCTGCAGAATATGGGAAATGAATGCAATAATTTCCAGGTCCTGAAAGGTTAGTGGATTGAACAAAAAGTCTGACAAAGTATGGGGTGGAAACTTTTTAATGATGCTATCTTGTATATTTAATGGAGATACTGGAGCCACTGTCATTTTCTAATATCTTCTGATGCTTTGTTGTTGTGTATGACAAGATATTGTAGAGTGACATGGCTCATGTAACAGCCAATGTGTCACAACAGCTTACAAGGATTTTGGCCACTGATGTTAATACCGACCGTATGCCAACATGAGCTGATATTAACATACGCTGAGCTGAAAAGTATCGCAAAGTACATAGACATGTTAAAAATGACACATCCTTTGTTTAAGTGTGTAGACAAGCACGAAGGCCGCCACCAGCATCCAAACCCTCAGCCGGGAGAATAATTGCCCTGGGAAGCTGATGGACTGTCAGGAGTCACACGAGCTTGTTTCCTCTGTTCTTCTCTTTTCTTTCCCTCTCGCCTGGTGACACAGACAGACGCTACGGAAGCACCTTGTGTTTGCCATGTATAGAGATAAACTGCATATTGCATTCTGTTTCAAGTGTTACAAATCTCTTGCAATAATATAATAAAAGATGTATTATTCATTGCTTCTACAGTGACGGAGGGGGAGGGATGAAATATGCATACGGCGCGTGCGCTATTTCAAAAAGCCAACGCTGGGCGACGTGACGGGTGATGAGGGAACATCGCATCATGTCTGTGGTGTCATCAAAAGCTATAGAGGGGAGATTAGTTGAGTAAGGACAACACGGGTAGATATAGGGCCACTTCATGGCTGGCAAAATGACTGTAATATGTAATATTCGGAGCGAGAGGGATGCTGGTGTAAATAAGCATAAATTTTCAATCTACTGTATGATGAGAATCCATTTGTGGTCTCCAGGTGTGACAAACAAAAGGTTTGCATGTGTTTGTTCCAGATCTGTCTAAATGGTTTTGCTTTATTTCCCATTGAGATAGGGTGCACGCGGAGTGTGGGATTGGGGTGCTGGGGGTGCCAACCAAGTAATTTTGCTGCCTATACTCCGCAGAGGGTGTAATTGCAGACCTTAAAAATACCCATTCTGCTTTGGCACGTGTGAAAAGCTGAGGGCGAGGGGGGGGGGGGGGGTGATCATCATCAGTCATGTGGGCACACAAACATGTGGTGCATGTGTGTGTACGAGTGTGGGACAAGCATGGTTGCACATGAGAATGAGATGTTCATAACACATATGCATGAGTACTACCATATATATATATTATTGTAGAGTAGTAGTGGGGGGAAAAAATGCCTCCATTGTTTCTTTCTAAGAAACCTCATCATGCCAGAGTATATTTATGTGGTAGCGCAAAATGCACTATATTTTTAGGGAACATATTCTATTTTATGTTGGTGATTTCCAAGTGTTTTCCTATTGGCCTGGGGGTCTGTGTGAATGAGTAATAGACAGAGTAATGGCTTCATCCTCGCCCAGCTAAATTTGTTTTTCTTCCTTCTGCCTTGCAAATACAAAAAAAAAAAAAAAAAGCCCAAAAAATGATAAATAACAGCTACCCAATTACTCTGGCATCACCGTATTCAGGAATTTATGTTTACATTATCAAGATGTACCACTGCTCTGCATGACAACACCTTGCCACAGAAACAAATGGCATTTACATTTCCTCTGGGTGGTAGCTAGGTGCAGGTTCCTATTCATTTAGCCAGTTTGCCTCCTGAAGTAATGGGAGGCCCTGACCTAGAGCCTCTCTGTCAGCCCATTAGTGAGCGTGGAGAGCATTGCATCGGCGCCTCTGCTGTTCTGCCACTCACCAACACCCCCTAGAATCAACACAAACAAGCCCAGAACGCTGCCCCTTCTGCTCACATGCACACACACACACACACACAGCCAGGCGAGATGAAGCTAGGGCATTGATTTTATAATGATGCCCTGGCTGCTTCCAGCCATGGAGGAATTGAAGCTGGCTGAGCTGAGCTCTTGGTGTGTGGAGAGTTTTTTGGATGGGAGCCCTGCTGGTTACTGGGACTAGTCCGGTGGAGAGGCTAGGCTACAGACGTGTGCAGTTGGTGGATCCAGAGCATGTAGAACATGGAGAGGCAGCCGTGCTCAACTTTACAGAAGCACCTGGAGCCAAGCGTCCCTCCTCAGCACACACAGACCTGCAACTGCCAATCAAAGCAGCCTCGGGCGCTGCCACTGCCTTGTGCGCATAAATTAGCATGTATTTGCATAAGAATCCACTCGTTTAGCAAACCCACTTGGCTCTCCCCCCAAATGGCATTTTCTCGCTCCCCCCTCCCTGTATCTCTCACTTTTCCTCTCCTTATCCTTTTACAAGCACCGATAAGAGCTAGAAAATAGTGTGTTAACCCTTTTCATACCAAATCTCTCTTGACACAAATTACACGTGTGCATGCATGATTGAATGTGTGCATATGCTTGTTTGTTGTGGGTTTGCAAATGAGCAAGATGAGCCAACAAATGAATCAAAAAACAAACAAACAAACAGGGGTTTGCTAACGTATTTCAGTATTGTACAGAGTGGCACTACAGTTTCTTTCTCTGAAAATTGCTCTGCAGCTTTCTGTGTTCACTCTGATAATCTTTTGTTGCAGGTCGAAACATTATGTTTTAGCCATTACCAACATCTTTAAAATGTCTTGCACTTCAAAGTTGCACAGCAGCTCGTGTCACATAGCATTCAGCAACAGGGCTCCATTTTTCAGCTACGACTTTAAAGCCTTGTTTCACACGATTCAGCCTCAATAGCCCGCTGAGAGCAGCGGTGCATGCATACCCTTCTAACTTACGGCTTAGGAGACAGGAAAATGCATTTACTGGTCAGCAATGGTTACACGGAAGGTGAACGAGACAGAGGAAGACAATGAGAGGACATGAATTTTTAACTATGAACAGTCAATCAGGACACCATACAGCAGGCCTGGCAGGGATTAATAAGTAAAGAACAGAGAGAGCTACCCATTGCCCTGAGCACAAGTTTTGGGATGCAGTAATTGGCTAGGATTGTGCCTTCAGAGTCAACTTGAAGCAGCGCACATGAGCCTAATGAAGGTTTCTCTGACTTTGTTGTACTTCTCTCACCCATTCTGCTTACTTTTAGCGTGGTCCACAGTTCTCATCTGGTGAATTATTGAACGTGGTCTTTGGTCCGTAAAGCTGGCTAGGATTGTTAAGTTCTTTGCTCCCAGCTATACTCCACAGGTGATTAGTTACCATGGATGTATTAAACAATGGATGAGGTATTCAAACATGGTGCCTCATTTATTCTAATGAAAGCTGCCTGCCAAGCACATACAGTACACTGAAAAAAATTAATCTTGCTTCCCGCTTCCGTGCCCATTATGCATGCGCAATTGTGTGTTTCTTTGGCTCTGCGTGGCCAACAGCTCACCCGCATGACTTGCACAAAAACATCTTGATACCCCTGTCTGTGGTTTTTGAACGGGTGTGATGATATGGAAAAAGTCAACACCTTGACCTTGGCCTGTTTTTTTACACATACAAAGAGGGTAGACAAGTTGATGCAGCTGCAGCAAATAGAAGGTGATTTAATCCGCCTTGAAAATAGGAACACGTGCAAACGTTTGTGACAGATGTTACATAATGGCGAGCGTGTATCTGCGTGAGCATTAATTGCACACAAATACACAGTCACATGTTATATAACATGAGTTAGATGTGCGCTCAGGTGTGAATCTGTGTAATAGGTAGGGTGTCGTACCAGCACCCGCACAGTGTGTGGAAGCATGTGTGACTCCTGCTTTATAACACTGAGACAAAAAAAAGTCACACACTGTAAGAGTTGTTCTGAATCACAGACACAAACATATGTGTGTGTTGCTGTGATGACATGCAGTACACTTTTAAGCAAGTTAGGGGTGTTTATTTCTTGAGGACAACTGGCAAAGTTTAGCTCAGTCCCTGTATTTATGATTGTGTGTGTGTGTGTGTGTGTGTGTGTGTTTGTTTTTAATTTTACGTCCAAACAGCAGCTCAAACCCCAGGAGGTTGTGCAGTCGCTCAGGGGGCCGCTCTCCCTTTCCTATGCTCCCTGCTGGTCCAGGCAAACGGCTGAGCTCCCTGTCATCGTCTCCAACCTGTGTTTCCTTCCTTTCCTCATATCTAGTATGAGTCACACACACTCTAAGAAAACACACACACCCAAAGGACTGCCCTGTCTCATCCCATTTCCTCAGTGCCTTTGATCCCCAACCCTCCCAAAAATACATTGCCCCCTTGCAGTGTTAACTTCCTGCCATGCTATTTAAGCTTCCTTGTCTGCCTGCAGCGACCACAGCTTTGGTGCTAGCTGCTGCTGTCTCCTAATGACAGCAGTGCAAGAAGAACAGGCTAGGGGGTGTCGGACAACAGGAGCGGGACAAAAGGCCCTGAGGTGCCCCACAAGATAAGAATGGCTCATTACTACTGAGGAAGGGTTAATGCTCACAAAGGGCTCTGAAGGGCCCCTCCCCAAATGCTGCTGCTTGTTATGAGAGCTAATGATGTCAGTGGAGGGCCCTGCTTGTTGATTAGACTAAATGGAGGACTAATAGAAGTGCGTGAGCGTAATTAATGACTGAAGGGGGGCCTAACAAAGACAAGAACACACCACTGTGGTCGTGGGTGTTCCCGGGTTAAGCATGTCCCCGGACAACATGGCAGGGCACCTTATCAGCTGGCCGCGCTATCCCCATGGCATCCTATGCCATGCCCTGCCATGCCATGCCACGACACCCACTCCAGCACCCAGACAGGCCAGCCTTTGTGGCCAGGCCTAATTAGCTGTCACAGCAGGTGGAGCAGAGACCAGGGACGCTCTGTGGTCTGCTCTCTGACAGCACAGGTCCCTGCAGAGCTCCCCCAGACACTGACCGTACAGGAACAATGTGTGTATGTGTGTGTGGGGGGGCGATGAGTGCATGTGCGCATGCATGCCTACATGTCTGTCTGTGTGTGGGTGTGTGTGGGCATTTTCGAGTTTGACAATGAGACTATATAAAAAAAAAAAAAAAGGCAGGATGTGATGGTGAAGGGTATATCAGGATGCAGCGTACACATACTCCCTCACAGACAAGCAGAAAGAAGCTCATTTTATTGCAAATGTGGGTAGAAAAAGGTACAGTGTAGGCGTCTGTATGAGTGTGTGTCTGTGTTTGGAAAAGTTTAATTACATTTCAGTTAAGTTTTGCCTGTCACTGCTTGAGACAGAGACAGCCAGCCTTCACCTTAGCTACCCTAGATACAACCCTAGAATAAAAAAGCAAAGAATCCAACACAATGAAATAAAACCTTATTTCTTTGTAATGAGGTCGTTATGGAGCAAAAATAAAGGATATACAGTATATGAATACAGAGTAGTGTAGATCTACATAGGGATAATGTAATTCTAATAATTAATATTTGGACCTTGAAACGCCAGGATACTGAAAAGAATACAGCAGGTAAAGACAAAAATTACAGTGTCATCATCACTGACATATTACATCATACACATATGTATTATCCACACAGGTAGATATGGGTGGTTTATAGTGAATGTGAATAAGACGTAGTAGAGGCATTGGGTACCCAGGACACTGTATTGGTGAAAAGGTAAATAACTAATGTTAGGTGCAAAGATGTTTTTCTCTGGGCAGAGGCCATAAACAATCATTCAGGCATCCTCTCCCTTAATAGCGGCACATTTACACGCTTCCTCTGAATCGTCAGACCCCTGTCACTTCCCTCCCAGCACAATACATTACTTAGTGTGTTTCCCTCCAGCCCCCCGCTGTGTTTGTCCCTCTTCTGTTGCTTTATGCATGTATATGCAGGGAAGATACAGTGCATTGCTCCCTTCTGTTCGCTAAGGCCTGTAAGCTGCAGTAATACTTCTTTACTGATAGCTCCACTCACACACACACACACACACAGTCGCAAACACACACACGGCAGCTCTATACCCTCCCCTGGTTTAATCTATTACCATTTTTATGTGGCTCAAATATTCAGGCCGTGTTAACCAATGCATCATTATGAGGCGTATAACTGCAAAAGCCAAAGGATTTATAGGCTTAAATAAATTATGTGATAGGATAGTGCAAGTTTTATGAGTTGCAACTTTGCAAATATTCTTTTAAATAATAATAATAAAAAGAAAAATATCCTGTTGTTGGAAGATGTGAAAAAAATGACTCCTTTCTCACCACAGTTAAAGCCCGCCTTTTACTACACATCTATCTCAAGCTATTCACACTGTACCTCTGTACCTATTCTTTACAATCATCTCTCACACATTATATGAATTGATGGGCTCATTTGTGGCATTTAAGCATCATGTTTTTTCCCCCCACCTCCGTGTATTGCCTGTGCTATAATTTCCCTTCACGTCGCACTTGCGTTCATTTAATGTATCTCAAATCATTTCTATTGGGCGTACTTGTACGCGGTGATGGCTAACGTTACACCCAAGCACACACAACAACATACACAATGATGTATTGTGCATTTGCAATATAATATGTTTTACACATGGTCACTATACATCACCTCTGATGTTGTGTGAGTAGGTCTATTTGATCCCATTTGGCAGATGGATCCAATTGTCCGGGCTGATATTGGGCTGTGACAGAAAGCAATCTAATGGCAGGCTCATTGATGATGATGAGTTCTGTTCCATTGCACTGAGATCCAGTCCAATTTCAAAAGCAAATTCAGCCATTCATCTTCCAAATAATTGTGGCACTTTATCAATTGCTCCCAGTCTTTTATCTATCACTTCGATTGATGTGATCATTTTCACAAACAGCCTTCTGTGCTAACGGCGTCTTGAAACACACTTGCAGAGCTGTGAGGTTCTGTGTGTGTGCTAGTGTGTGTCTGAAGGCATCTCTGCACAAGTCTGCCAGCGTATGCGTGTGTGTGTGCGTGTGTGCATGGTTGTATGCATTTGTTTGCAACTAAGCAAGCATATATTAGTGTGTATGTCACCATGCTGCTGGTTATCTTCATGCCTGCATTTGTGTAATAACAGCCTTCTTGCTCATTAAAACAATACATCTTATGTTCCATTATTATTATTATCTTATTTGTGTGTTTTTTTTTCTGCTATGTGTATTTATGAGACCATTTAACTATGACTGTGTCTGTTTGATGAGCATCTTCATGCTCATGCCTTCCAGTACTATCAGCAGCCAGTGAGTGTGGGTTTGTGGACAGGTTTATGAATCCATCCATTGTTCCTTTGTGTGTGTTGTCTCGTGCATAATGAGTGTGTAATACTGCATGTACTTTATATCATCAACAGCCTGTGTGTTTGTGAGTATGGTATGAGATGATATCTTAAACCTACTAGAACCAATGCCCAAAATGATAACAAAATAAATGCTAATCTGTTAAAGTGTTCAAGGATTTTTGCCTCCCTGGAAATAGCTAAAACTAAGACCTAATTAGCGGCGATAACAAAAACAGCAAAGACAAGAATCTCAACAAAAAAAACTCTATTGAAAACATATCTGTTAAGTGTGCAATAAAAACAATAAAAGAAAGAAATCACTATAAAACAAAATTATGTTTTTTTTTTTTATTTTACTTTTAAAGGCAGTTTTGTTACCAGTGGATGAACCCAACCATTTCCAACAGAAACGTGCACTGCAAATTATTTTTTCTGCTGCTGAGGTTGATTTTTTAATTTTCTTTCATTTTAATAAATTCAGGCACCTGTTTGACTTGCTTTATGTGGAATGCCACCTGGTTCTGCTGTTTTAAGGCAATTTGCACATGCACCTGCTACAAAGGGGAGAGCTGTCAGTGTGATGACATCCTCTCTTAGGTAAACACATGAGCATGTGTACATTATTAACCCCAACACTACCTACGCAATGTGTGTCTGACACACGTGCAATGGTGTAAGTCAGTTCTTGCTGCGGTCTTACTGGGAATTCTTTTAAGATCTACAGGGTTGATCTAATCTGATGTGATATGAGGCATATGTTACCAGCAGGTTTCTTAATGTGTTTATGTACGCTGTTTATTTGTATGTGTATATATTATTGTGATGATAAAAGTGTGTGTGCGCGCGTGTATTTGTGTGTGATCCTACTGTCACTTGCTTTCAGTGTGTATACTCTCTCACTGTTGTTGACTGTCACGGTCTTTCTGCGTGTGTGTGTGTGTTGATGGTAATGTGATACTTAGCCAATCATGTGAATTTGTACAATATATTACTACTCTTTAAAATTACAGTGTTTTTTTTATGTTGTTTTTTAATTAATCCATATGTCAATGTCCAAAATCATCTCAATTTAAAACAAAATGACTTCACTAACAATAAAAGAAATGTCATCCATGCCACGACCAACGCAATGTACAGTCACCAACTGTGAAATCTTCAAATGATGTAATCTTTGCTCACCATGGAAAGACAAAGCAGTCTATTCATAAAATTCATACAACAAAACAAATGCCATAAATGCGCAAATCTGACCCAGTATAAACTTTGAATAAACAAAATGCAGTTTAAGGATCAGTCATCAGCCTTTGGCTACATTAGTCAAACTGTGGATAAACAAATACAGTTTTAACATCTCTCACCAAAACTGTGTCGATTGTGCACATTCTAAATACAGTTAATACGTCTGCTACGTAAAACATTTTGATTTTTTACTTACATTGCAGCATGCTCTCCTCCTCCTTGTTGCAATACGTCATTTTAAAGCATTTAACTTGGACGTGAGGATCATGTAGTCTGATGAAAGAAAAAGTCCATTACCACTGTGGAATGCTGCCATTCGTTTTTAAGCATTATGATAATTCAATAAACATTGTATATCTGTTTATCTATTTATTCAAATTCATGATTCACAGGCTGCCTCCTCTGAGCACATCAACATGCTGCTTCTCCCCTGTTTTTGCAGGCCGTGTGATGTGTGTTAATCTGTGTGTGTGTGTGTGTTTTGGGCCTTTATTGCTCAATTGTTGAATGTTGTCATTGCCCATAGCAGAGCGAGTCCAGCTCCATTCTCCCCTTCGTTCTGTGCTCTGTGATTGCTCACCGCTGACTCCTCTCATCAGCATTGTGGTGTGTACGGGCTGGGGCGCCGACCCTGCTGCCAGGTATATGAGAGGAGCAGAGCAGGATATACACTCATAAATCTGACAGATGCATGGTGTGTCATTACCTTCCACTTATTATTATTCTCCCATTCCTCTTTATGCTGTGAGCCACTTTAGCTGTTTTCCCGGCCCCGGCTCTGAAACATTTGTACTGTGGCCTTGCGGAGTGATAGATGCTCCTGCCGAGGCACCGGGTTATTGTTGCGATTCATGCTCTGGCTTTTTGTTTGTGTGCAGGGCTCAGGTCTGGGCATTTAACCTTCTGTGTTTGGGTGTGTGCAATGGCAGCGGTGTGTGTGTATCAACTTGGATTTTATTTATTGTTTGTGCGCCGATTTCATACACACACGCACGCATGTATGCACATTCACTCTTGTCTGAAATAGTTCCACAGAATATCTCCTTTCATAATAGAGCTCAACATACATGTCATGCTGAATATCGCTTTACAGAGATGAATTAATAAATAGATACACGAGACATCCAGGTACTTAAGTTAAAGCTTCAGCCTTTTAGCATGAAGAAGTGATATAATCGCTTCATAAATACTTCTATTCCCCCTTCAATATGTTAAAACTGAAGATAAATGTTACAGCATGACATGCAAAATGAAGTGCAAGAGCAAAGCTGAACATCTGCCTTCTTGTTGCCTAATCCCTCAAACTCTTGCATCCATTATTTCTCTCATCTGATACACTCATTTCTACTTTCTAATTCCACTACCTCCTTCACTACTTTCCGTTTCAAATACACAAATATGTGCCGCGCACACACTCACAGACATACACACTGCCACACTGGCATGGTGTCCCTGCAGCCCAGAGAAAAAGAGAGAGCGAGAGAGAGGAGAGAGCAGCAGTCGCCTCACAAGAGCAGACCTCATAAAACTCCCTGTCACTTTGACTAATTTGTTAGTCTTGTCTCACTGTGTCGAATCGTCACCCCCTCCTCTTCCCCCTGATGCACCTCTACCCTGACTCCCCCTGTCCTTCTTTCAACCCCCCTCCATATCCACGTGAATAGGAGGGAGGGAGATAGGGAGGAAAAAAGGGGGCAATAAATATAATATAGTGCACTGGCCATTGGTTGCAGTGATCTACACAGCAATCCATCTACAGTCAGAGGAAGAACAGAGGCTTTATGGAGCAGAGGATAACATGATGGCTCGATTTCTCATCCACTTTCTGTCTCTGTCTGCCTCTGTCCCACCTCGAGAGCAGGCCTGCTGGGTACCGGTAGAGTAAAAATAAAAATAGGAAGGGAGAATAGGGCTATTATGAATGCAGGCTGGGCTACAGTCCCCAAGACTAGATTGGGTTGGACTGGGCCAAGCAGGGTGGGGCGGTATAGATTGGTTCAGATGTTCAGCTGGGCCTCTCGGAGGACCAAACAGCCAATACCGGATTCATAGAGACAAATTAAAAGCCAAAATCCTGCTCCAGGGGGAATCAATTGCCAGGTAATTATGGAGAATGGGACAGAGATTACAGAAGACACAAACACACAAACACAGAGATGTTCCCCTATGACGCTGCAGAAACACTCAGGGAATACTGTGTTAGCTTGATACGAGCACAATTCTTTTTTTTTTTTTTTTTTGGCTGTTGCCCCCCCTTCCCTCCTCCAAACCGACCCCCAGTACCTAGTCTTTAAATAGGAGCTCGGGCTCAGAGCTAAAAATAGGCCGCCAGCCACCCTCTACTGAGCTGTCAGCGCCCCCTTCTCCTTCTTCTTCACAGTGAGGCAGACACAGCCCTCCTTCATGTGTTTTCGAGGGAGACAGGCAGTGTGTGATCACTCCAGCTCTAACCCATCTCCTCCAATACACGGCAGACACAACCTCTCCTGACTCGCTGGCCTCACAGGGAGGCTGCTGTGAACTCACACACCAATTTGAGAGAAAGACTCATTCCTGCTGTGCTGGCCCTGTTTCCTTTCCACACAGAAATGAGGGGCAGGATGTCCTGACGTGTGAGCGATGGGTGATGGAAGCAGTAATTTGGGCTGGTACAGTACAGGCTGTGCGGATTCTGGGAGGTTGCTTGGCAGTGCGATAGGCCTATAGTGAGATAATTGTATTTCAAAGTGCTGGGTTTTTTATGTGAAGGAGGGGGGAAAAAGATGACATTACCCGAATAGATCTTAAATGCATAAAGGATCAAATCAAAATCATTTTATCAAGGAATTTTCTCTTTGTTTGTATTTATCATTTCCCTTAAGTTTTTGCAATACAGGCTCGGGTAAAAATATATACCTGAGATTAAAAAAAAAAAAAAAAAAAAAAAAACACATAGGCAAACAAACAAAACAAAAAAACAGTTAAACCAATTACAAGCTTACCATGACACTTTCAAGTGAGTATTGACAGACCTGCCAATTCCAGTCAATGCAAGACTCTTAATTCCCTTAACCTCCAAAGGCACTAATAATAATTGACAAGAGTCAGGGGCATGCTTATCATGCTTGTGCAACGGTCAAAGGGTCTTAGCGTCCTTGTGTTTTCTTTTGCAATGGCATTTCTTTGTCTCAACAACTGGCTTTCTTGCTGGCTGCTCGAAAAGTCAGTTTGCAATAAGCATCTTTAATTGAGCTTAAAAGGCTGTAAATAGCATCAACAGCTCCAGCGAATTCACTGATGGCAAAAAAAAAAGGAGGATGATAATGAGAGGTATCAAACAATGGATGGCTTAACAAGAGAATGGTAACTGATGACTTGAAAACTGGACGACCAGGCTTGATTTGAGAGACGAAATTAAAGGCGCTAAATGAAACAACAGCAAGGAGAAATTAATTAACTGCTATCGTTACTGTTTTTTTTGTACGTAGTTATTTGTGTAACGTTGCACCATGAAAAGGTCATTGCTTCCGAATAAATCTGTCCAGTTAGCGGTCATTAAAAAGAAGAAGAAGAAGAAGAGATGTTATAAGTTTACAGTCGTCGCTACATTATCCTAATCACCGGGTGAACAGCCAGGCAATGACAGCACATAGCAGCGCCTCTATTTCAACAGGTCTCCTAAAAGTGGTGCTATTTCCAAATTACAGCAGAGATTATCTGTAGCTGTGATGAACAACATGATGTGGTAGAGCAGACACATGTATGGAACCGTTTCAGTTCAATTTGACAGCGAGTCAGAAAACAAGTTAATTGTGTTGGAAGAAAAAAAAACATTTCCACGAATCTCTGGGGTAAGTCATGTAAACAGGATTATTTGGGGGAATTGTGAGTTTATGCAAGGCTCAGACAGAGTAATGCTCAATCACAGCTTTGGCAGGGGTGGCTTTGTTGTTGCACGTAGATGCAGCCAAAACTAATTGAGTCAAACTTTATTAATTTCCTAAGTAGAATAAACTAAAGGCAACCAAAATGCCAATGTGACACTTTCTTTATTTTGTGCTTTTATTGTAGTATTTTTACTGCACTCCAGAGTTACACTGCACATAAAATGAATCAGGGCCTCTTTCAAAATAAAACAATGCATTAATACGGATGGAAAAAATAGTGACCAGATGTTCAGTATCTCCAGAAATGCAATAAAAAAAAGTCATAGACAGGTTCATCAACTGCCATTGGCATCGTATCTATGGAGACAAACTACATAAATGTGCCTTTGAAACTCTGCACCTCCTGGACAAGAATATTTTTCTTCTTTGTTCCTCATTCGGTGGACTATATTCTTCACGTGCCACTGTGATTGGCAGAGCTGTTTAAAACTTGTGAGATGAGTAATGTGACGCTGAGAAGGCAACAATTCATCACCACACCTCCCCTATTAATTTCCCACTTCACCCAACACACCTGTCGGGCTTGAATGCTCAATGAAGAACGAAAATAGCAGGTGAGCACGTGACACAACACCTGAGCAGATTGTTGTAAACGCGTAGTTAAAACAGGGCCCAATATGGCTGAGCTAATTTTCATTACAGCCTTGTTAAATCACGGTTTGGAAATAGCTTTCATTTTATGCATTTAGCTCACTGCGTTCCTGAGTGACTAGACATTAATTGCATGAGCAGCACTTAAAATGACTTATTTTGGTTTAAGGCCTGTGCTCACTCTATTTAGAAGACGTCAGCATTATGTATGTATGTCTTTGACAGCATATGTGTTAAGTATTCATAGTGTAGTAATAGTAATCATGCTAATCAAACTGTACTCATTAATAAGTAATAACTGTTCCGAGCTTGTTTAGCGAATGAAGAAGAGAAGAAGGACAAGGTAACAGCTAACATATAGCTGCAAAAAACGGAACCCATTTCAATTCAGTAATCTGAATAGGAAAGGAGTGTAAGAGTTACAGCCAAAGATATTCAACAGTGGACAAAGTGCTCATACTTTTGTCATGGTTCTGAGAGAACATTTTTCTGTATTTAGAGTGTCTGGTTGGTAGCGTCTCTCCTTTCTTGCTTCGTAAGCAGTGGTATCCACAAAGCATGGTCAAACCAGTCAAAGGCCAGCAGTGTCCTTGTCTTTCTTTCTCTCCACTGCACTGTTATCAGTCAGACAGACTAGCCAAAGATAGATGGACTGAAATCTGAAATGCATGCACACACAAACACACACACACACGCGCGCACACACACGAGAGACAGACATATGGTCTGAAACTTAGACACAGTCCTCTCCTGGAAAATGTAAGCAAGTTCCTCTCTTCCACACAGTTGGTTCTCCACCCCTCCGTGACTTCAGCTGACTTTTATTCATCATAATGGAATGAAAAATATAGATTTGCCTCTGGAGATTAGAACAAAGAAAAAAAATGAATGTATAGACATAAAGGAAATAGAGCATGAAGGAGGGGGAAATATGAAGAGAGAAAAAAAAAAGTGAAAGAAGGAGAGAGACAGAAAACGCGAGAGATGAGGAGAAAGAGAGATGGCCTCTCTAAGTGCAGCAGCACACAGGCACAGAGCTGAGTTCCCAGGCAAGACAGCATGAGCTGCCTATTTGTCAGCATTGATCAACCCATTAAGGGGCTGTGGTGGGAAGCATATTGGTTTTGGAGGCCAAAGGGGCAGAGAGAGACAAAGATAAAGTAAGACGGGGGGGTGTTGAACTCCTTTCAGCCTCGGCAGCCACACGTCTGCAGGATGAAAAAGCCTGTAGTCTTCCTCTCCAATGTCTATGCAGTTCATTTTGCAGGGCCCAATGGGACAGGAGTAGATGTCATTTGTCTTACAGCATCTCTGGAGGTTTCACTGTATGTGTTATCTTAGCTTTCTGCCAGTGCATTGCTAATAAAAAAAAAAACTAGCTAGCTTTCTAGACAGACAGAATGTCACTCGCCCTCTTCCTTAGTGTGTGTGTGTGTGCGCGCATATGTGTGAGCGTGCACAAAAGGGTAGGTGGTGGGGGGTGGGGGGGTGGGTCTTGGCCCTAGGGGAAAGCAGGCTGCCTCTTCGCCCAGCCTCTGATGAATTCATATAATTAACTCTGCCTTGATCTGTTGGCTAATCCTGCACTCAGTAATAAGGGATTAAAATGTCACCTAAGCCACCTGCTGTTATTGAGCCCCTAGACTTTTTGTGCCCCTGTGCGTGTGTACGACAGTGAGAGAGAGAAGGGAGACAAGAAGGGAGAGAGAGAGAGAGAGGGGATAAAAGTAAAGCAAAGGGAAAGATTTCTGTGCTAGAGACATTCCTTGTCTTTGCCCAAGAAAATGTATGTAAAGGACACCATAAAGTAGCTCACAGAAGCAGACATCTTAACTGCTGCCATATGCATGTGAATGTTACTCACAACTTCATAGTTTGGCATCAAACTGAACTCCATAATTTGGCAGGAAGCTGGAGCAGAAGTTGCAGCAGACTCGCTCTGAAAACTTATTGTCACACACACCAAAAAGGGACATGAAAGTGGGACATGCTGGAAGGTGGGAGTTGAGAAATCTTTTTTTCCTCCCCTCTCACTATGACCTCCTTGGACCAAGTAAAGAAAAAAAAAAGAAGAAAGAAAGGAGTGCCAATTGGTTGGCTAACAGCCCGCAGACCAACAGCCAGCTTTCCTTGCCTGCCTGCCGGCCACCTCCGCTTGGTTGCCTAGCAACCCCAAGTGTACTTTTGGGTTGTCTAATGACTCTTGTTGCTGCAATGGCTCAGGGGCTACTAATGAAGCCTCCTGACCAATAGCTGCTGTTTAAGACCTGGAAGCTGACTGATCACTGGACAGGGATCTTGGGACTTCAGACTACCTTAAACCTCTTATGTGAGACAAATTCTGGCCCCAGCTCATGCTGCTGTCAAGACACATTCACACACACGCGCGCGCGCGCGTACAATGTGTACACAGAGCACTCCTTAACTTACTGCTTACAATGCTCCAAGTGACCTTAATTCTCTCCACCGCACACTCACATACATCAATGCCTCATCCTACTTGAACTTTACCTTAGACTCACATGTAAACATATTCAGTGCAATATTGATGGCTGGAAATAGTCGAATTAAACTGTCCCTGTCTGGCTATGTAAGGCCATACAAAGATGATAATAATAATGTTAAGCATCCTTTTAGCCCGTGATCCACACAATAAACACAAACCAACAGGACTATGTGTACTCAGTTCTCCCAGAGCCTTGGTAAGCCAGTCCCTGACACACAGTAATGCTGTAGCTCAAACATCTGCGCTAACAACCGAATAAACTATATGTCACCTCTGCTTTACTCTTAATGAAATCTATTAATTGTCAAAGGACACAAATATGTTAGAATTTTTGCTGTTGCCATTTGGATGGTTTATACAGAGACTAACAGACTAACAGTGAGTCAGCAGGTGAGTGTTTTTCTTGGGGATGCTTCAACTCCTCAGACACCGACAGGTGCAGAGTACATCACTTTTGTATTCCAGTCGATAAACACTCAACAAATACGTGGCCATTATAACCGCAAAGCAGCATACCTTAAAAAAACGACACTATGAGAGAAAATGTGTGAGCGAGATCTAATTCAAGGAAGTGAATTAATGAGAGGATTGCTTTTGTTTGTTAGTGTCTACAACGGGAAAGGCTCAATCGATCTTTGCCTCCGTTTTTGCATGTTAAACGAGGAAGTTACAGTTTCGCATTTATGCATGGAGACAAGTGTGTGCCCAGGTCCATATGTATGGCCATGCCTGCACCTGCACCTGCAGCTGCGTCTGAGTCAAGTCCGAAGTCTTCATTCAGACACTGGGCCATTCAGCGGGTGCTGATTGCACATATTCTAATATGTCATTATCACATTATAATACAGTATATTTGGTTTTCCCTGCATGGCCTGCTGAAGCAGATTAACAGTATAATATCAAAATATGTCAATAGCCCGATCACAGAACAATATGATCAATGATAGTCCTACAGGATCCTGATAAAAATTATCTTCAGCCAATAAAATTGCATCTAACAAGGACTAATAGAAATATGGATGTTACTTTGCATGCAGCATATTGCAACAAGGCTCAAAATTATTATTTATTAATAATATGGAAACGATTTCTTTTTTTTTCTAAAGCCTTCTTATTATGTTCTAGTGATGAGATTATATTCTTTACATTTTGCTTCAATGAATATCAGTCTTAATTGTCACTGTAAGCGATTTTTCCCGTGGGTTCTATCACCAGAGCTTTTTATCTCATCTCAGTACTTCATTCATGGTTCTGATTATATGGCTTGTAACATAACGGTTAACAAACTGCCTCTTCCGCTTGTAGCTGAAAACCCCGTGTGTTAACAAGACAGGCGATAACCAGCTCCGTGATTATCGAGCATCACCCATGTAAGTGAAAAAAAGAGACAGAGAATTCAGGACAGCAGCTAGCGATACGGAGGTTGCCTGCAAGTTTTTACAAACTTTTTTTTTTCCCCGCCCCAGACAAACTCTGAAATAATGAACTTCAATACAGCACGAGACATGCTGCCAACAATATTGTTATGTGAGCTCACCTCAAACCTGCATCTCATCATTTCGCTTTCTGTCTTCTTCTTTTGCCTCCACTGTCTCTTTTTTACAGGCTGGTCTGCGCGCACATAAACACACGTACGCGCGCGCGAGGAGTATCTTCCTCTTTTGTTTCTTTTGTGATACACCACTGCGCTATTACAATGAATGTTGCCTCTACCCGACTGAGTGTAATTAAACAGAGAAGTATGAGCTTGAAAATATTTAATCACTTTTGAAATTACAGCTTTTGTGCATTTGGGAGGATGTGACCCCAAGACCCAGATGGAGATCTGGAGATCATGTGCATAGTATGAGTGTATGTGTGTGTTTTTTCTTTATTCGCTTGCCGTTGTGTAGCGTCACAGCACTCTGAAAGATGAGTGCATTACATCCTTGTGGTGTCACCATGTATATGCTTGTCTATACATGTCCGACAGTGTCAGTTTTATATTTGGCTGCGGTCAACCGTTGTGAAGTGCTGCGTTGCTTGAGGGGCCCAACAGCCACCGCGCTGCCCTCGCTGACTGATCTGAGGGGGCAGTGCCATGTGCCATTCACTGGCACTCACATGTTGGACCTGTCCACATGGCCTAGTTAGAAAGATAGGACCGCTGCCAACTGGAGCCAGAAAAACACTTTTCCAAATATAAAACACAATGCCAAATATGACATGCGTGGGTTGCCTCAATAAGAAAAGTTGTTGGAGGGTGGCTCTTAACATACACCCTTTTCACAGAGGAAAGAGGGGATATTATTCCTGTTTCAGAGAAAGCACAAGATCGAGTGTTTTTCTGTTCTCGTATTCAAACTCCAGGGAGTGAGAAAAAATGAAACCGTAGACAGGGGAGCAAAAAGAACCAGGGGAGTTTTTATTCACGGCAGGCAGTTTTTAAAAGGGCTTTTTTATGTTAGCTCGGCGACGTTTTGCTTTCACCTCACTATAGAATGGATCTTCAAAGGTTGTTTATCGATTCCCTACTGTTAACCTTTCACGAGCTGTTTCACAGCTACGCTGTTTGGTGACTCTCAATGGTTTCCAGAAGGAGGAGGCCGGGGCAGGGTGGGGTTGGCTGTCCGGACCAGTGGCATATTGGTTGTGAGTTGCAAAAAGGGCTTCTGGTCAGAGAGGAGGAAGGGATGGAGGCAGAGAAAGAGGGATTGCTGAGGGTCAGGGATGAGCAGGATATCGCTGGTGACTGGGAGTCTGGAGCCAGGAGGGGACAGGAAGAGCAAGGGCCAGCCTGAGAGGACCTCTCCCTGTGGGGCTGGGAGTGGCTGATGTAATGGCATTAATCTCCAAGTGCCATCTGACACCCAGTGTGGCTCCGTCATTGAAAAGTGCTAATTCTGCTGAACTGTGAGGGGAATTCAGGCATCTCTAGAGGCAGTGCCCTGGATTAATTAAACACGCTGGCATGGAGCACTGCACAGATTTATCTCTTTTACGGCATCGTCACTGTTTGATTTTTGCATTTAGCTCACAGTGCAGGACAAACTCAGGACATTAACGCCAGGAACACTGCCACATTTCACTTGTTCTCTTTCCACTTCGCATATTGTAGTAGTTGCTTCTACGTGCTAACCTGGGATTTCCCTTCTCTTCCTTCTCTCTCTCCCTCTACTTCTCTCTCCCTTTCCAGATGAACCGGCCCATCCAGGTGAAGCCAGCCGACAGCGAAGGACGAGGAGGTAATTAACCTTCTCCTGGTCTCTGTTGCACACCCCCCTTAAAAAACATACACACACACACACACACACACACACAAACACACAAATACACTGGAACAGCACACACGCAATCCTTAATATTCTGCTCTCACTTGAGACACACTGGGAGTTGGTAGAGTAGCCCGTAATATAGGTCACTTGCTTCTATTGACTTCCCATCTGTGCCAGCAGAGGGGCTGTCTCAGGTTCACAGTCACTGGGACTGGTTCAAAGACAAGACAGAGAGACATGGAGAGAAAGAGAGAGAAATAAAAAAAACAGAGAGAGAGAACAGACAAGAAATGGGAAATGGATGATCTCCGTCCCTTGATCTCTATGGAGTGATATTAAAGTCTGTTTACAGATAAGAGGCGGTGGAAAACACCATAAACACACAAACTTACAGAAACCCAAAAGCCCCAGAGCTATTACTTTAGTACTTTAGTAGGTAAGAGACAGTATAAGTTTCTCAAAGTGAGATGTATCATACAGTATGGACACAAAAGTCACAAGGAAACCCCAAGACACTCTCTTTTAAACAATTAAACTGCCTTTATTGTCATGGCACGGTCAAATTAGACCTAAAAATCCTGATTCCTGATCTCATAGAACAAAAAGTTATTTTATAGTGGTATTCCACCAGTTTTACAACTATTCACCAATTTACAACAGCAGAGGTGTAAGTCCAATGTGATAATGTCATGACAATAAAGACATTTTAATTGCTTAAAAAAAAACAAACTTTTTGTTACATTTATGTAGCGTTCTGTTCTAGAAATAAGTGCTCAATGAATTGATTATTATACATAGTCTAAAATCAACACAGTACGTACTGTATCCACCTTAAATGCACCTAACACACCACTTCTCTAGCTGTCTACTTAGCTACCTTTTTATGTGCCTCAATAATAGTACTACCCAGCATTACGTTGGGATCATAGTCATATTAAGTGTTACTTAAGTGTGTTATGTGAGACTTCCAGTGGAACATGTGCATCAGTGTGTGCGATTCTACAAGTTGATTTAGATCACTTCTATTAAAAACTTTTTTTAAAGCAAACCTGTTCAGTTTAAAGCATTCAAATGCTGCCTTGACATTCCCACCGATTCCGCTGCGCAGTCTCCTCCCATCTATAGTCTGAATGACATAGTGATTGACTGGACCATTCTGTAGCCATTTGTGACTAACATCACTGAGGTTAATGCAGATTAAGCCAGTTAAAGATTTACATGGGTAGAATTGGATCTAATTGGACCAGTCTGTGTCTGCCCTGTGCTTGCATTTCAGAGTGGTGATTTAGACCGCCTAGGTCAGATTAGACTGAGCCACTTCGCTGATTTATGTGGTCAAGTGTGAATCAGATGGCCCATTTCTATTGCCACACACACCCCCATGTAGATCTTATTTTTGTCATGGCGGCACTTTAATTAACGGCCATCTAAAAACAGGCAAACTCTGACCGACAAGGCCTGGGCGAGAGCCAATCGGCATTCTCACCAAGATAAATTGGATCTCTGGGCTTAAGAGGGGAGGATGGATGGTTCCCAATATCAATTACTACTCTTTTTCAGCAGAAAGAGAAGGGAGATGAACAGGCAGTGTGAATGAAATACAGAGGGCTCTTAGGCTGGCACAGCCCCTGCTAGTCTGTCAGATGAACTTTCTATATGGGAGGACAGGATAGGACACAGCACAGAATGAAATAAGACCAAGCAGACAGGCCCCAACAGAGATATTGAGCGTTAATGGCAACAGGAAGTCAGCAGACAGGCCAGGGAAGTAAACCACAGTCGCGGCTGACAATGAAATGAGATTTACTATGAAGGCCTGTGGTTAAAGGAAAATAGACAGCCCAGCGAGGGTTGACTAAAGGAGAGAAAGTAGCGAGGGACTCTTCGCTGGAAGGCTGAGGATCACGTCAGGTACACCAATCCCACTGGGGCCTCTAGATTGTCAAACCCAGGGCTGAACCAGGACATTTGCACCTCTGGAATGGACTCACATTTATCACTACCAAGACATCAGCAATTATCTGTCATGGGAACTTGCACAGGGGTCTCGATTACGTGCCTGTGCAGGCATTAGGGCCCATTACTCCATTTGGAGAATCTAGTAGCCCCTCTTTTGTTCACTGTGTCCCTGAGAGACATCCTCTCTCTGGGGATATTGGAGGGGGGGTTCAGGAGGAGAAGCGAAATCAGCTCAGAGAAAGACTATGGAGGCACAGCATCGCACAATCACGGCGCTCGGTTGCCATTGTGGATCACAGAGCCGATTCTCTGGCTGTCTATTACAATGACTCATGTCTTATTTTATTTTTTGCTTGGATTATCAAGAAAGAATGGAGCACGGAAGACGAGCTCCACAGCCTTTAAATCTATTTCTGTTCCTTGAGTCATCATCCTCTTCCCCACATTTATCTGATATGTTTAAAACCCCTTTCTTTCAGCCCAATTCTATCAAACGTGATTTCAGCTCAAGAGATATTGAGACAAAATGGAGGCATGGGTCTTCTGCTCAGTCACTCCGTGGTCAGTGCAGGAACACACACACTACTATATCTCCACTTGAAACTCAAGACATTTTTTTTGTTCAACTCAAAAGGGGCAGAAATTAGGAAAAGTAGACATCTCTTGCTCTCTCGCTCTTGCTCTTTTTTTTTTCTTGGTCTCCCACTTTCTGTCTCATTGGCACTACAGTGCAAAGGGAGAGATGAAGCGAGTGATAGAGAGAGGTGGGGATTCAGTACAAGGCCCATGGAGGAATGCGAGAGAGTGAGAGATGGAAGACAAAAAGAGCGAGAGGGGAAGAGACGACAGGATGAGAAAGTTAACGGAGGGTGATGGAGGCAGCTGAGTGAATCTCAGCAGTAAATCATCTCAGAGCCGCCCCATCCCTATCTCCTCCTCGCCTCGCCAGGAATCTTTTTCCCCCTGACCTTGTCTGCCGCTGTGTCTGTGAAGAAAAGATGGGGCCAGATTATCTATGATTGGAGATGGCCATTATCTAAACACAATCTTGGAGGTAGGTCCCACTCCTCTAGCCACTGCAGTGAGACTGGCGACCACACTGATGAGAAGAGAGATGATGGGTCAGCCAGCAACACCCTCTCCTTTTATTAACTCTGATAAGATGGTTTCAACACTCTCCCGAAATGCCCGGCAACCTCCATCAACATCGACTTTTTCACAAAGTGCCACTCTCAGTGCATTTGTCTGCACACAGTCTCTTTACCCTACTTGTTTATTAGCTCTGCATACTTTTGTTTTATAGGATACTTATACAGTGCCAGGAGCATTGCAGTCCCCGCATTTGATACCCAGCAGCCCTGTGTGAGCCTTTTTAATATCTTTGCCTTTTGTCTGCCTGGTTAAGGGGAGTCTTTGTGAATGGGTCGTGTTTGTCCTTGCCAACCTGCTGCTCTTCAAAAGGTTGACCCCAGTCGGGCAGTGAAGAGATTGACAGGACCTTAAGATGTTGCGCACTGTGCTGTCATGCCCCACCCCAGCAGGTAGGAAAGAGTGAGGGCTGCTGGCTGGCTCAGTCTGGCAGGCCACAGGGGAGGGGTTGTCTGGAGGCACCTCACGCCCACAGAAGAGCACGCTCCACTTTACATGCAAATGAAGCCAAAAGATCCCTCTGTGCCTCTGGACACGATCGTGCAAAACTATGAAAAGTCAAGAAGAACCCTGGCAGTGGGTTGATATGTGTGCGCTGGGCAGAGACATGGGGAAACATGAACAGACAAAGGAATTCAGGGATTTCCAACGGTGGCCATTGCGGGGTATTAATTAAAGGTTTGAAGGCATTGATTAAAAGTACTATTTTGCAGAGCCGTGCTATTACAGAAGATATTTCTAATGTAGAAAAAAAACAGTTAAAATATTTGACATGAGCCACAACAGGCAATTTCTCACAGGTTTCCTTCATTGTTCTGTGTTGGTTTTTGAGGATGCATACCAGAAGGTTTAAAGCTCCCTCCTCCCACTCCCTTGGGTAAATGGATGTGACAGCTCTAGTGGTATAAGTAATGCATTTACAAACACAAAGCCTGTATCCTCTCATCGTGCCTGATACACTGACAATTTCAATGTTTGTTCTCCTGTGATTATTCCATTTACCACCTCACTATACTGGATAATCCACTTGCATACATCAGATTGGGACCAGCAGCAGAAAGGTTTAGTGTGTGGTTGCACATCATTGTCACTGGGATGAGGTCTAATTACTTCTGTTAGCTGAGTAGGAACTAAACATGAGTTAGAAGTAGAATGGGGCTTATTAAGTAGTTGAAGGCATCGTGTAAAGGCAAAGTGTATGCTTGGGGGTACTGAGAAATGCAGCTGAACAGACACATATATCATGCACGTAATTTTACAATTATTTCACTACATTACACTTTCTACATTAACTTTATCACTATACTTTAACTGTGAATACTGACAATGAATCGCACATCAAGTTTAAATATTTTTAACTTTATATTTAACTTTATACTACATTTATATATAAAACATAGCACTATTGCTGTCCTGCAGCAGGAAAACTACTATATCAACAGCATCAACCAGGAAAAGGGTTGAGTGGGTGCATGAATATGACACTATGCAGTGTCCTATGTAAATGGGATACTTAAATCTCAATTAGCAATATTTGTTTTTAATATTAAGTAAAACAATCCCCTGTACTTACTCGTGCTGCTGATCCTGGTGAAAATGCATATCTCTGGAGCCTTTTGCTTTTGCAGGTGACAGCGAGGTCCCTGTGAGCAGGTCCCTGCTCAAAAACTTATACGCTACCTCTAAAGAAGTTAGAAACAACTTCAGAATGCGTGCAAACCAAGCAGATGAGGTAACCCAGATCTTAAAACATCCCCATTGTGCCTGCTGACATGCCCGTGTACAACAGGTGGTGCAGAGATCCTGAGTTGTTTTGTGTTGAAGTGCCATCTTGAACCTTCACCCCAATCCCCATACCGACTTTGTTAATATACGCACAAATGATGTTAAGTACAACAATCCATGAACTTCAACATTACTTTGAACTATTATACCAGCTGAAATCATTGAATTGATGTAGAGGTTATTCTTTTGTTCTGTGATATGCCTAAACCAGCACTTCTTAATAGTATGTAAAATATGCTGCAGTTATTGCTAAGGGGAAATTCAATTTGTGGATGTGTAGCAATTGACACATGACTATTCATGGCACTTCATTTTCATCAGTTCGATTCATTTTAAGACTGCAACTAACATTTATTTTCCTTAATTATCATTAGGTTTTCTTAATATCATTGCATTTCAGTGATTGCTCATCTAAAGAATAATCAATTCATTTATTAAATGTTTTCAGCACGATTCACAAGAAAAGATAATTCATTAATATAGCTGCAACAAGTAGCATAGTTAAAGTTTGTGTGGCCAGATTACTAGGAACAAGTGAATGAGGGTATAAACCCATGTAAGTGTAATTTATTTTCAACAATAGATATCACCACAAACCTTCTCTGGTTAATTTCTGCCATAAAGACAATGCATTTTTGTATGAGTTTTCTGAAATGTTCAATTTAAAATACGCAAATAAGGCATTATTACTTAAAACTGCCTTTTTTTCTATAACAGAAATCTGAACATCGGATAAAGCCGCACTCACACTGTTTCATTCTGTTGACCTGCATTTTACAGAGGGAATTTTAATTATCTCTTTTTAGTAAAAAAAAAAACCTTTCAGTAAAGATAGGAATACAACTGGGAAGTTGGGCGTATGTAGGTGCTACTTAAGAGAGATTTCTACTATTTCAGATACCCAGGACATTGTGTATTTTGCATCTTGCATGAGACTACAGCAGAATAGGATAAATATCTTGATAACTGAGAGATATCACAATCAAACATCCCCAGCTGATGACAAGATGATAAGAATTTTTTGTATCGCACAATTTCTGAAATTTCCTGTCTAACTACGCAAATGAGGCATTCTCGAATTCTAAGTTTTTGTTAGTATTTAGCAGTTTAGGAGAAATCTTGATGAAAATGATGTAGTAAAATATGCACTTATGCACAGTTATGTTTGCAATTATTTTCTTTTCACTAGCAAGACATCTCAAAATTGAGCAGTGCAGGATAAACAATGTTTTTGCCTGAGGTGTCTCGTCTTAGTTATAACAATGCTAGATAATAAAAGAGGATTTCTAACAAGGAATTCTTTTTTTCTCTCTCCATGCTGTGTAAATGTTTAATGTTCATTACCTAAAAACCCTATTCTGAAAGCAAATGGCACCTTTTGATACCAAACAGACCCCTGCCTATACACAACTGGAACATACAGTATGATGAAAAACAGTCTAAGTCAATGTTAAGATGTCTCTCCCAACACTTTGTTCACATAGTGTGTACGCCTACATGTGTGAGCGGGTCTGGTGGCGGGCCTCCCAGGCAGCAGCACACCAGCATCAGGCTTTTCTAATGAGACCATAAGAAGCACAACTTCTCTGTTGTGCTGCCTGGAACATTACTCTGCATTTGAAATGCACCCAGCGGCCTAGCAGGCATCTTTTATCGTTGGATGCAGCTGTCCATGCTTTCTGAACACTTACTACTACCAAGCTTCCCTGACTACTGCCAGCGGGCAATAAGTGATAGAATCATGAAAAAAAAAAGAAAAAATATATATTTATCACAACACAGGAGTGGGAAAGTAATTCTTTAAAGAGATTATTCCTATTATTGCCAAACAAAAGAGGCAACTTTTGAAAAGTAGACTTAACAGTAACTGATTCTTTGCCTGGAAAGAAAACGTAGGGTTAGGGATATTAATAAAGGGGTGAAGAGAATGATACAGGTAGAGCTATAGAGACAAATGTAGAAGAAAAGGAAAAGAAAAGCACAATCTATATGCATATACTGGAGCCTCCAACACAAGTCGCACTTTATTCCATGGAGAGAAGCATCAATCTTGACAGCATATGGCGTCTGTGCAAAATCCATTAATTTTTAATATACCGGGCGCTGAAATGAAAAGGCTTCCTGAGACAAGCAATTGTCAGATGTCAGTAGTGTTTTGATAACTTTTTTTGATCTTCTTTTTTTATTTGCATTCATAAAATGGGGCTGTCCACATGCCAACACAGTTTGGACATGGCTGAAGACTGACATGGAGCCATTTCCACACAATTGTTCCCACCTCAATTCAGGAGTTGAGGCGCTCGGAGGAAACAAAGAAGACATGTGGATTACTTCCTGTGCGAGGAAAAGCGAGTGCACGTCGCCTGAGGCCTGAAAAAAAAAAAAAAAAAAAAAAAAACCTTTATAAGCCTTTATGGCCGTCACACACATACACACATAAGCATTGATGGAATACACATTGATAGACCTATACTGCAGTGTACTGTATGCATATTAAACATATAAAAAAAATGAAAATATGTGATGACAAGGCAAATCAAAGCATGTGTTGATATTCACGTTCATATACCCAAACCCATTTTTAATAGCCTATGTATCCTTGAATCTGCTAATCACATTTTAAAGTATACAGTAGAAATGCTCTGGAGATATATACATTAATTAGGGGTGTTTGAGGGTGCAATGAAACAAAAAAAAATCTAATGTTGTAGCCAGGCTTCCTAACAACCACACACACACACACACACACACACACACTCACACGCACAGACACACATTATTATTCTAAAGTAGTGGCATGGTTTGAACGTGCAGATTACAAAGGTCTCTTCAGAGTAGAGCAGAGAAGTGCTGTAGAGCTCAAATGTTCTCCAGCTGTGTGGCTCAGCTCTGTTATAGGGATAAGATGAGCCCCTCTCAATGAGAGAGAAGTACAAAGAGGTCGAACAGTCAGTTCAATGAGTTTTGTCATACTTATATTATCCTCAGACAGTTGCATAGGAAGGTCCTCACCTCTCTTAATGCAAATGCATGACTCTACTTTAGAGGAGTATTCTTTTTTTCTTCTTTATCCTCTCCCCATTTTTAATGGATAACTCTTTGGAGTCATAGAGTCATATCCTTGTGCAGGGGGTGTATTACAAGATATGTATTCATATTCATAAAATGCCAATTTAATGCTTGTCAGTGGCCATAGGAGATGAGCTGGAACTTGCAAAATCCAATAAGTGCTGCTATGGAGACAGGTGCAAAGCAGACTAATTAATAGCAATCTATACTCTGGCCAGGGCATGCAGTGGGCCGACTGAGACACTCTTAGGTCAGGCAATGAAAAGATAGCAGCTCCAAATTCATTTTCTCACCGTGGCTCTCCCAAAGGAAGGCTCCCAAGTACACTCACACTTCCTTTAATGCCTTCACTAGGGTGTAATTTATTTTTGCGTTTGCCAGCACATTTGGAAAGTTCATTACTTCGCTCATGGCTTGTTAATTAGCCTTGTAAAGCCGCCATTAGATCTCCTCGGGCCAGGACCGAGATGAGACTTTTGTCCCAAAACATTAACACACTGCAGGAGGCCTGTAAAAACTGCTCTCTGCCCATTTAAGTTGTAACAGTGACACCTCAGTGAAAATGTGAAAGATGGAGGGACAATGAAGATAAAGTCACGTGCGCTCTTGACGGGCTATTGCCTCATTTCAGGTTTCACCTTTTCTGCCATGGACAGGGGTCAGGCTCATTTCTCTCCAACACCTGTTCAGGGCTGACTTTACAGCTATGCAGCTTCTCCGCTGATGCCCAATATCCAGCTAGATGTCTGTCCTCGTGTTGCTATTTGCTAAATCCCAGTCGACATAAGTGGCTGTCTCTGTGGTGATCTCCTCATGGTTCTCGTTCACTTCCAACCCTGGAGCTCCCAGGGCGGAGAAATAGTAATGAGCAGTAGTACCAGGCTCAGCTGGCGGGTTTGAGAATTCCTGCTGTGTGAGGCGTGACTACGAGAACATGGACTGACACCAGCTACAACACCAGCAGTAGCGACCAGGCAGCATGGCCTTATTGATTATGCAGGTGTTCATTTGTGTGGCCAAGCGGGTAGCAGGCACGTGTCTCATTTGAACTTTACAGGAATGGAACAGGATCCGATTTCCCCCGCTGCAAAAAGGAAGCCCTGGTGCTTTATTTTTAGAACAGCTGCGTCTAATGGGGCCTGGCAGGTACAGGAGGCGTCACATCTGTCGAGGCCCAGGTGATGCTCTCGCCCTCCGCTCCTCGCCCGCTCCCTACCAGTCAAATGACTCACACTGAAGATCAACAATGTCATTTCCAATAAACTCTTCTTCCTCTTCCTGCCACTTTCCATCAGTTCTGGCGATAGGTTCTTGCTAGTAGCCATTTCATTCCACAACACAGCGGAATAGGGGATGCATAATGTAAAAGATGTAAAGAAGATGAATGCTCTGTCTAATGCCAGGGCACTGGGAAGATTAATTAGAAAAATCTAGCTTTCTGACTCGCCAGAATTTCGTGGTATAGAGCACATACATTTGTGCCAGAGTGCCCCCCTCTGGAGATAAAGAACTAACTATGATAGCCAGTAGCAGTGAAGATATTTATGTAAAGAGGGATAGGAGATGGAGGTATATGTAGGAGGTATATAGAGTTAGTTGAGTATTAGCTAGGAAATTGGGAAAAGTCAGAACTTATCATCAGCCCAGGTGGTAAATCACACTTGATCGATCCAACATTTACTGTACAATGCTTACCCATTTTAACTTAACTTTCTTTGACCACTTACCCCTGACCTTTCCCTACTGATGGACTATCCTTAAAATGTCAGTGTATCAGTCAGAAGATAGTCCTGATGGCTTTAGTCAGAAATAAATGACCATCACCTCTCCAGTCATTTTTAGCTACAGTTTAGAAAATCTGTAGCTACAATATTGACACAGTCACAACAAATGAGGCAGTCTATTCAGCTGATTAAACCACAGATTCAACAGAAAAATTTGGTCAGGAGTTTGTATATCACAATAAAAACTACCTACTCTAATGTTTTGTCATTCTTTCATTTCAAGGCACGAGAACTCCATCTTGTAGCTTTCATCATAAAAATGTTTTACATTCATCCTACAAAAACTGTTCACTGGGCTGTGAAAGCGATAGGTCACCGTCGTGTTTATTTTGGTTGTGTTTTTTTTTCCCTCCCTTTAATTTGTATACAACTTATATAGAAATATGCAGTGTGTGCACAAAATAGTGGTAAGACAAATTCGTTCTCGCAGTTGCACTGTGTGAATCCATCTCTGTTTGAGATCCTTATTTGTTGAAATTGTTTGAGTTGAAAGATGACAAATCTGGCAACTCTCGGTCAATAATTATCCACAAACAACTTTACGCTGAAAATCTACAGTACATCCATTATTTCTGGGCAGCCAACACTGGGCAATGCACAGAAATTTTCCAAAGTATTTGTTCTCTGACTTCTGTGTCCAGTGTGGAAGCTTTGAGGGGCTCTATTTACGTAATGTATAATCAGCTCGAAAAATAAGAACCACTATGTTTTTGTTACCATGAAGAATGATGCTTTCATATCTACAGACACTGCAGGTTCCCATCAACGGTGTCTGGCATAACTCTACAGTAGCCCAGAATTGCCAAACCAAACTGACTTTAGGCATGGCCTTTTGTGTTTTTCACATATTTCATGGTGACCGTAGTTCCTCCTTCAAGCTTGAAACAGGAGACTGAGGGTTACAGTCCTCACACCTACATCGCCACAAAATCCCACATTCTTTAACATTCAACTTTTGTTGGAATAAAAGGGCCTTACATTTGGTCTTGACATGTCATAGTCATAAAGGCCTAAAGTGATGCAGATAAACAAATAGAGAAAGCAGTGCACCCTACCTGAGACACTTTGTTACTTTTCTTGAGTTTGAATAGAATACGCTGAGCCTGAGTTTACTCATGCTTATTATAAATCCTACTCCTTTAGTGATGAGAAAATGTACTACTGTGTTCTCGTTCCATGTTCTCTTTCAACTCACTGACTTAAGCTTGCAGACGATCTAACAGATCGTCTATCTGCGCAAAATATTCACATTGTCTTTCTGCCTTTACCCGAAACCCACTGCACTCCAAACATCATATCTATCAAACGTCACCGTCGCAGACTTGAATAGCTGACTGGGGAAAAGGAATACATCTCCCTCATAGCAGGGCAGGGTGGCACACCACATAACAGCACGATCAACAACAATAACAACAACAACAACAACAACAGAAGCAGCGGCAGCGTAGGCTCAACACAGCAGACTGCTGATAAACAGGGTGGGGGTGATGGGGGGGGGGGGGTTGAGTTGCACAACTTCCTCTCAGCTCAGCAGAACAGTACCATCAGCTGTAGCATTTGTCTGTTCTCTCCTCTCTTCCACCCTCCTTCCTTCTTCCCCCTCTTCCTCCCCCCTTCCTCTCTTCCCATCCAGAAGACAGGAAGCTGTTTGTGGGAATGCTCGGCAAGCAGCAGAGCGAGGATGACGTCCGGCGGCTGTTTGAGACCTTCGGCCAGATCGAGGAGTGCACCGTCCTGCGAGGGCCTGATGGGGCCAGTAAGGGTCAGAGCCCACACACCTCCCACTCTTTTTTTTTCCCCCCTATGCCTGTCCCCCTTAATCCCGCTGTCAGTGTGTGTGCTGTCTCTCTTTCTCTTTCTACTTTTTACATTTTTAGAACTATGCTTCACCCGCTGCACACTCATTGACATCGTCTGCGATCCACATTGCTCTTCTGAATAACTCATCCTCCCCTTCAGCTATTCTGTTTTTTTTTACCACCTCTTATGTGTCTCGTTCGCATTTCTTTCATACCTCATTGTCACTGTGCTCCGACACCTCCTTCCTCCCACTTTGCTTTTCTCACTACTTTCTGTATTTCCCTTTTTGTTCTCACTCTGCCCCTCCTTCCTTTCTGCTTTTTTTTTTCTTTCCTTCCCAAACTTTTTCTTACGTTGTCTCTTCATCACGGCAGCTCCTCTCACCCTGGGCTTGTACTCAACAAATCCATCACACAACACCTCTTCTTTTTGCTCAGCCCTTCCCCCCTCCTCTCCTTCCTCCTCTTCCTGTTATCTGAAAAGTGGAGGGGTGTAATCATGTTTGTTTCCCACATCCCCGTCATCCCTCCCCAGAGACACCATTGGACGATAATGTCCTACTGTAAATAAGGCAGCCAGGCTCTGGGTTTTGCCGCTGTCACTCACTGTGCAGCAGATTTGCCTGCATTCAGGAACAGCTTAGGCATTCGTGTCTGTGGCTTATGTGCTATTTAGTTAGTAGAGCGTGGTCAAATTAAAGATGGCTGTGAAATGTGCGATGCAGGTGGAATTGTTCTGAGCGCGCGGGAGGCTCCCCCATCATCCTTTGATGGGCCATATTTGGCGAGATAACGCCAATGATATTGCTCGGAACCTCTACCGTCCTTTCTCTCCATTGACTGTGATTTATTTTTTTCTATATGAAGCATCTGAATGTGTGAAAGGGATGTGTGGGAAGGCGAGGGAGAGTGGCTGATAATGTGCGAGCCTTCTGAGTATATCAAAGAGAAAGGTTGGCTATACTGAACCGCACACCTATCTGTGTCAACATCTGTTCCTCTCACTGTTAATCCCAGGTCTATTGCTCTGCGTCGCCCCACCGGCCCACTGCCTTTCTTTCTCCCTGGCTTGTTCCTCTTTTGCCGTCTCTCCCTCTCCCTCCCCGGCTCCTTCCCTTCCTGTCTGCTCAGATGCCTCAAGCTGATTGACAGCACATAAAATGAAATAAGGCTGGTGCTGTTGTGTCAGACAGGAGCTAGTTTTCTCCCTCATTCGCGCTTTCACTCCTTTTCACCCTTCTGCACCCCACACCTCATCTCTTTTTCTTTTTCCACTCTTCACATGCCATACGCCTCCGTGTTGGTATTTGTCTCTATTATCGCTGGCTTGATCATTACGTTTTCTTCAAGTTTTCGCCGCTATGAAACAGAAAACTATAGAGCGACGTTAACTATGAATACTACTGCCAGACAAAGGTCTCATAGGTATGTGGTCCTATCACTCACCGTGCAACAGTCCCACGCAATCATTACGGGATGTTACGGCAAATTATTTTGCCAGCCGCCTCACTTGGGATGAGGTTCGCGTAATTTGAATGAGACAGACCTTGAAATTGACAGTGCTATCTGTTCCATGATGAAGGCTTTGTCCCCTGTTGATGTAAATTTATGCTACTCAGAGGCTTTTCAGGACCCCTCTTCACCCAATAAAAAGGCCGAGAAGTTTAACATCCATCTCTCTATGGCGCTGCTCCTCAAAGTACTTTCAAAGTGCAACACTTGCTGCCAGAGTTGAATAGAGCCCAGAATTGTCAGGAAAAATAGAGAGATGGCTTTTAGGTCTATAATTAAGTTGTGTTATAAATGTCACCCATCCAGCGGGATGGAATTCATGCATACATATTATTACCCCGGGAATTCAAAAGGCAGTGCAGATTCTCTCGCTTGAAAGCAATACAATCTCTCTTTTTCCTTTTTCCCCAACTCATTCTGAGCCATCAAATTCAAAAATGTGCACTATAATTTATGAGGCTGTAGCACTTCCAGTCCTTTAGAGATGTTGTGTTCTGTGCCCCTTAACTTTTTTTTTTCTTTTACGGTCAAGAAAAGCAAGACAATGACAATGTTTTTTTGTTTTTTGTTTTTTTTGAGGACATTGTATGTCTGACATGACTTTGCCATTGGTGGTGTATAGAAAATCCTGCACTGCTGAGTGTCTTTCTGGTTGGGCTGAGCTGTAGGGGTCACTGGGATTCTGGCGCAATATCTGATAGCCTCATTTGGGAATCACCAACAAGTTATGTTACCTTTCAAAACGAAAGGCTTTTGCACGAACAGACTACCCCCTCCTTATTTCAAACTTAAGGTTAAATATGTTTGTTCCTTCAGTGCGAAAATGCAACAGACAGAGTTGCCATCAAATGACACACAGTAGGCCGATGCATTTCAATTGGACAAATGAAGACCTTTCCTGCCTGTATGCAGAGCGATGTTCAAGTGGAGTAAAAAGGTGCTACAGTGCTGTGACAGAATCAATTTGACTGATCTGTTTGCCTCTGTAGATCTATACAGCTCTGAGGACATTTAACAGTAAAGAAAGCACGCGGTCTGTACTACTCACGCAATTTCTGCACACAACAGTTTCAGCTGCTCACCATTTATTGTGTCACTGGAATATGAACGGAAAGCCTCAGGTAAAGGTGGACATTGTCCTCCATTGATTGTGCACATACTGTATGTTCTGAAGTTCAACATTTTTTTTATTTTGTCAGAAAATTAT
The DNA here is from genome assembly GCA_023373845.1 of Nibea coibor. NCBI lineage: Eukaryota > Metazoa > Chordata > Actinopteri > Sciaenidae > Nibea > Nibea coibor. The sequence continues at coordinate 16,947,987 of CM041738.1, forward strand.
TAATTCCTTTGTCTGGGAAGCAAAGTTTACTCCCGAGACGTACTCCAGTGAATGGGTCACTGCCAGACACAGAGCATCTCCTGTGCCTTGCAAATTAAATGAATCATCATGACTCCTTTGAGAACGTAGAATGAAATGTATCTTAACATAACCATTTAAAAAAGGTATCAACACCAGGAACTGAACTCCTGCCTGGTTCTAAGACATTGGTGATACTCTATTAATGAAAAGGGGGCAGAATTAATCCTTGAGTTTGTTAATTAGGTATCTCTTGACTTAACACATGAGCTACCTGAAGGCAAGGATAAGAATAGGACATAACAGAATACCTTGTGCAGTCTATGACGACCATAAAGCTTAGAGAAATAGCTCCTGTTTAATTTAATGTCTTTTGGAAAATTACCACATCTCAGTTCCACTGTATTTCAATATTTCACCAGCTTTCTTTTTATGTTTTAGTAGCGTCTATGCTTACCTTCACATTGATGCACTATTGAATCGTGTGATTAGAATATGTAACCTCCCCCAAAACATATTGTGCATTATTATTATCCACTTAAATCATTTTAACATCATTTGAAATGTTAATGCAATGAGGCCCCAGAACACTGCAGCAAACACTCATTCCCTTGTCTTCCAGCCAACTTTTTATGTTGACTTTTCCTTTTGTGCATTAACTACACAACAGATTTAAGATGATTTGAATGCCCCTTGAGCAAAATCCCCCCTCCATCTGAAATTATATGCGAGCAAAGATTCGGTTAGATAGGCAGATTATAATACTATGCCTTTGTCATCATAATCTCTTTTATGAGCGACTGCACACAAATCACAATGTGTAAATATTAAACAGATTAATAATCACAAACAAGTCAGGATAGTAAATGCCTTGGCTCTGTGCTCCAAAGTGGAGGGGGTGGAATTAGAAATGGGCAAGGGACAGGATGTTCCACGCAGCTAATGCCTTCACTACAATTAGACTGATTTATTCATAGTTATGCGCTGAACACACAAATGGCAGAATATATTTACAAACCAGATAACATGAAAACAATGGTAATGAATGGTGTCGTCCCCCCCCCCCCCCCCATATTCAAGGCCATCTCCCTGATGTTGTGCCCTTCCCTTCTATTTCTCTTGTTTTCTGTGTTTACAGGCTGCGCCTTTGTCAAGTTCTCCAGCCATGCCGAAGCGCAGGCCGCCATCAACAGCTTACACGGTGGACAGACTATGCCTGTAAGTACTTTGAATCATATTCATAACAAGCAATGTTTTAACAACCAAATTAACTTTAGTGTCACCTTTATTTAAACACAGTTGCAAACAATTGCTTTTACACTCAGTGTGGACAGTTTTGGAGAAAGTTTTGGAAGGGAAATCACTTGGGTGTCTATTTATTTGTCAGATGTGTTGTGGTCCTGATTTTTTTTTAAAAAGGTAGGTTTTAGGTAGACTGGGATAAACTTTACAACAAAGGGTGATGGACTTTTTCATTCTGTTTTGTGCCCTGCCAAGAGACAGACACTGACCAAGCTTTAAAGTTTTCTATTCCATATACTCATGCCCACTGGAGGGTGTAAACCGCTTTTTAAAATTCAATACTGAATGTCTTTGTCTCTTTTATGTGTTTGGAGAAAAATCTCATACATTTAAGACAGGAACTTGAACATAAAATACACCAGAATATTTAATATATCTATTTATCTATTTCTTTATGTGCCTGTACATTATGTCTCTATGCCTACACACACACACACACACATATATATATATACACATATACATATATAGTCACCACAGTGGCTCTCACATCAACAGTCAACTCATATACATTCTCGCTGTGTGTTATCACATACAAAAGATTCCCACAGTCAGCATCCTCTACCTTACAGCACACAGCGGCATACTCTGTATCTGTCTTTTCACTCAATATCCATTTCTCTCTCCTACTATTCAGGCTACCTTTTCAGCAGATAGATAGAAAGTCTTTACAATCACAGTCTTATAAAGATATGATTACTGTGCACTGCATATGAATCCTTGAATTTGTCCGGAGGAGATATTGTACTGCATATGTAAATATGATGCTATTTACGTGTAAACTGAAACTGAAATTGTGGAATAATGGAAAAATAAAGAGCCATGCATATATAGAGGATTTGCTCTTAGGACCATGACACACTCTGCAATGATGGAACAGCACAGTCTTTAACTGGAACAACTAGCTAATATTGACTATTTTAACTTCTTCTATGCCACGCAGATGATGTCCACAAATGACAATCCTGTCTTTCAGAGGCTGCGGTGTTGTAATATATGTTGACAACAAGGGGGTTTCTGAGAAGTGTTCAGAGCTTGTTTTCTTGCTTATAGTGATGGTTAAGAGGAGAAATGGTGTGTGTGGAAACAATTGCTGTACTGCAATTGACATACAGAAGAACTCTTTCTGGTCACCTGTTGACTGCATCTTAGTCCTAGTTTGGTCGACCAACTTTTGAAAAAAAGAGTCATAGATTAAATGTCAGTTCTTGAAGGAATCGTGTAATGATTTAATACCTCTGGATGTGTGTGTGTTATGGGGTACAAACTCCACAAAGGAAATGATTCAGTGAAAGAAAATTGCAAAAGTAAAAGTACGATACAAGATACTTCTGTGCAATGGGAGACAAGAGTGAATATTTGAGTCATGTTCTAAACCAGAGTAAAGTAAAGCATGGATGACTATTTTCTGATTACTCATGGATTAAAATGTTTCTCATTGCGTGGAGAAATAGTCCCCTGTCAAAAGTTAATAGTTTGAACAGCTCTCTTAACCTATTCCTGAAAACTGAAATTAGTGTGAAATTAGTGGCTTTACATTGGGAGACAGTGTGTCATGTTCATGGTGAAGCTATTTAATTGAGGTAGGAGGCCAAAAAAGAGATTATTTCAGAATTGGTGTAATTAACTTTTGACACTTTATGTGCTGTTTTGGAGATTTATGATGCTGCAATGTCTGTCTCGGTGGGCAGACAGGTAGTGTTGCAACTCCATACATCTAGATAGAAATGTGAGTCATCAGCATAGCAGTGCAACTTTCTGTCTGCTTTTGATATGTCCAAGAAGAATTGTGCATGAAAATGTAATGTGAATGTAAAAAATTGATCAAATTGAATTGAAAAACCAACGTGAGTAGAAACCTCAGGTAAAAACTCAGTGTCTGAGACCAAATGCATGCTTGAACCAGTGTTATAGAGAATTGATAACGTACAGTCTACTGAATTTAGTAATAAAAAGAAAATGACTAAAAAACAGCTTATGAAAGCCATATTATTAACTATGACAGTTTGGCCTCTGACAGGTGGCTACTTTTTGTTAAGAATATTAAACATTTAAAACACTTGAAAACACTTATCATGGAAGGCTTCATTATAGTGAGAAGGGAGGTTAACAAGTAAGTCAATAATATTGAAAAGCACCCTGGAGTTAGGATGGATCTTCAAAATGAGGTTGGATTAATAAGCCACTTTTGCTTCCTTGACTGCTTCCTGATATTTCAACATTAAGTCCTTCATAATATTGTGGGACACTTCCAATTTATCAGCCTCTGATTAACTTTTAACTTTTTCACATTTATTCTCCATAGCTTCAGTATCCTCTACAGTTACCCGAGGCTGTGGTATTTATCCTGTTTTATCCTGTGGAATAATGTTAAGCTGTAAATACTAGTTATACTGCTGCTCACCTCGATTGTAAATTAGATTGAATAGGAATCCATTCATTTTACAGATGCATGTACGGTAAATGTGTTTGTTCTCATGGCTCTGGTGATGCACATATTGACCACAGTGTGTTGCGGCAAAATCTCACATCCAATGCACGAGATATATATCATAATCACTATGCACTGTGTTACACTACACAATAGATGTACTTTTGAGTGGTGTGGAATACAGTTGGTATGCTACAAGGAATTGTTGTGAGTACTGTAAGTAATGGTGAGTTGGCCTAGTTTGATATACAGTAGTTATGAGATGCATGGAATAGCATTAGTTGGTGTTGATTTGTTTAGTTGAAGAATGAGGCCACCAAACCTGTAACTCTTGTCAAGCAGCAGTTAATTACGAATTGGATATGCTTCTGTCGGCCTTGAACAAGGCCACCAAAAAGGCTTAAGTAAAAGAAATGATGAATTACGAAGCATTTCCCTGCCAGTGCTGGGTGTGTGTTGAGTGCTGCACAGCTGGACACACACACAAGCACGCACTCTCTGGCAGACATCCGTACCTTCACACACTTCACTGATGTTCCGCAATAAATATTTACGGACGCTTCCTGGCAGCCAGATAGTGTCCTGGAAGCCAGATGTAATTTACACATCTTTTTGATGCCGCCTCATTTTGCATTACATTGAAGTAGTGAGGGAGGGAAATAAGTGGTAGAGTCGGTTTAACTTTGTGTGTGGGTGTCGCACTCAGTAGAGACCAAACTTTTTGGCGTCTAAACCACAAGGGTCAAAATTTAACACAGTAAGCAGCGGGCCGTGAGCCAAAGAATAATCATGTTGCACACTGATCATGCACAATTATGACAGGCCTCTTACTGAAATTTGATTATAATCAAGATATTTACCTTCTACTCAAAATATCTTGTTGACTCAATCAACAGAACAAGTTTACATCCAGAAGATTTACATAATTGGGCTCCTCTGGGGCTGTTTTTTGCTTCCTTGTACAAATCAAAATTTGGCTCATGCAGAGTACTTTTTCACACTTTGTGTATGTTTGTCTTGCTGTAGCCCAGGCACAGTTGTATTAGGTTGGGCTACTGAGCCACATGAGGTCTGCTGGAGAGGAACTGTCCAAGGCAACATATGGAGCCCCAAACAGACCTGGGGCGGATCAAGAACCATCCAAAAGTTCATTAATAATCTATATTATCCATATCTCTCTCCCTCTATCCCTGCACCTGTTATCCCCCTCTCCCCAAATCCAACTTCCTCTTAGATTAATAGGCAAGGTGGCCATTAGTATCCAACTAAGGCTTTGGTACCGATGGGGGATGCAGTTAATTTGGATAATATCACTGCCACATGTCGTCGACAACAGACTAACAGGAGGCAGGATTCAGAGAGTGGGCTGCTCTGCTCACTGCCTGCTGCCAGCTGTGAGGTCTGGATGAACCTTGAACAAAGAGTTGTCTCTCACTCCCTCTCTGTCTCTCTCTCCCTCTTAATGTTCTCTCTCCAGCATCTGTGTTACCTGGCACGCACACACATGCCATAAATAATACCTGCACCAAAATACACTGGCCCAAAATGAAAGGCTTTAATGAAGCTTAAGGGCAAGGGATGCCACCGAAGGGCATGCGCTGATTGATCGGGTCATAGTTTTAACTGATGTTTATTGCAGATTTGCAGGTGGTTCCAAAATTAACTTAAAAAGTGATTGTGTACAGAAAAGGCACTCTGACTGGTTCGGTGGTTGAATTACAGTAAGGCTGCAGAGGCACAGGTGGCAAAACCTCAAATGGCAGAGCTGAGGGCAGGCAGACAAAACCCAGCAAATTGCAGACATTGTCATGTTCGGTGTCACAGCGTGGCTGGTGGCAGGTTCTGTGGAGCTGGCTGGTGTTGGCAGGGACAAGAGCATGCATGTGTGTGATATTATAGTTCTGCATTAATAAGAGATAAGATAACGCCAAAGAACATTGTCATTTTAACACAATTCATCAAAAGCCACATGAAACTACTGTAGAATCATGGCAGGTTTGGAGCTGACATACTACATGGAGTTTTTTGTTTCGCGCGCACCTCACATAACATTGTGAAAAATGTTATTTACAAAATGTAGAATACACACCAAGTGAAAATGCTGCTATGAATGACAGTATTCTTCTTCTGTGTTTTTTGGCTTGATGCAGCGTGCCCGGCAGCTGCAGCAGTATGTGGTGGGCAGCAAGGCCAGACCAAGACAGCATCATCCAGTACTAATGAGAGACAGTCCTCCCATGACGCTAGCAGGGATGTAGCAAGGTTCAGAGAGTTGAATATGAAGCCCATGGGGGGGTTATCCAATTACCAAACAAACTTGTTATGGTGTATTTAATTAATTTCTTACAGATTCTCGATTAACACTTTTAGAGTCTATAAATCTGTAGAAACAAGGGAGAACTTTGGAAGTTTCATTTGTCATTTAAAAGTAGCTATTACGTATTAGCTGAATGTGGGAGAAAGGTTCTTAGCACATTAGTTGTTCATCATTAATATGCTATTTGAGAATACGGTTTTCCCTTCAATGAGTACGTTAAATTATATTGCTATAAGCCGCTGTAGAGGATGGAAGATGAGTGTCTGTTTACCTGTTGGTACACACTTAATACCAGTGTCTTTGTATGACAGTAATGCAGAGATAAAGCGTAATGCCATTTCACTGCTGTAGTTGAGTTCTAATCCCTCAATTACTATTGTGTGTTTTCCCATCTACACATTTCGTGGCCTATACAAAATCCAATATGGGAGATTTTCACAAGTCAAGTGTGTTGTTCAAGAAATTAGATTAGTTTTTGAACCTGTGACAAATTCCTTAGTTGTACCTGTCAAAAGTGAAGGCTCCCTGTTGGCCCTTATCAAATTCAGCGAATTCATTTTCTCTCCAGGTATAGGAGTCATGCCGGTAGAGGTTATTATTCTGTTTGTTTGTCAGCTTGTGATTTTCTGCTACCAGGGAGGAGTGGCTGCTTTGCATCCAGTGCCTGTTGTTTGCTGCCACCTGTTCCTTCATTACCTGGCCACATATTACTCTTTCTTTATGTGGATAGAAACTCTTGATCCGTGAGGGGGGTGATCACCAAGTCTTTTTTCTTTTTTTTCTTACGCCTCGGATCTAGTCAGAATACATCTGTGTGAAGTCTAAGGATATGAAATTCTCCTATTTGGAGGTGAGGATAAGAGAAGATTTGATTTTTTTTATTATTTTAGAAGGGATACTTTGGCTTTTATGGTATGAAAGTCAGAATTGTTAGGCTCTGACATGAGTGGCAGTGTTGACAACACCTGCAGAGGCTGCTGTAGTGTTGCTGCCAAGTCTGTTCAGTGTAGACGTTGCAGACTGGGTCTCCTCCTGTGCTATCGTCTACAGCAAAGCACTCTGCTGGGAGAAGCCAGACCAGGCCAGACTCTTGAGTCATGGTGCAGTGAGTAAAGGCAGCCTCAGGCTTTCACAGTCCCGATGCTCACAATGCATTCTTCATGAGGTATTAAATGAATGTAAGAATACACAGATACACAAAGCAGAAATGAATGTGATCTAAATGCCAGGCCCCCGTGCTGTCTGCGGGCTTGTGCAAAATCGCTAGAGGAAGATGTTTGCTTAGTGCCAGCCTCATTAAATCCAACAGTCCAGTCCCTTCAACTGGCCCACAAAGTTGAGAAAGAACTGAAAAAGGTCAGGAGGTGGGATGAAATGAAATTAGAAAGGGAAAAAATGTGCCTTTAACGCAGCCACGTTGGAGTATTGATTTAACTAATTGAAATGGCACCGAGGGAGAAACACCAGATGGGTCTCCTCTGGCCTGAGGTGGGGTGCTGGCTGGCTCTGATAGGATCCCATCTGAGACGCACTGTCCCTGGGGTCCGTGCTGATGCCTTCCTTCATTCCCCAGCCTCTTTCTCACAGTTATCTACAGCCAACACACTCTCTTGGTTGTGTTAATAGAATATCTGAAAGACACTTTTCACATGGTTTAGTCCAATAGCTTACTTGCAGAGCCTCTGAACAAGAACTTGTTTGTTTTTATTAATATTATTATTATTCATTTATTTGGATTTTGAAAATACATATGTATTTTTATAAAGAAAGGAAAGCAAATCAGAAATGAACAAAAACATCAGCTAAAGGAAAGATAAGACTCAAATAACTGGTGAGTGGTGTATGTTAGGGTGCTGTAGAAAAACAAGAAAATATGTCCGGTTTTGGCAGAAAAAAGCGTATGACTAGATATTATATAAACCGCCCCGACTAACCAAACCACCAAGCACGAGACCACCCTGGCAAACTGCCCTCTCAATCGCTTAGCTGTTCCTGCTTAAAATTTCATGAAGAGCTTACAAAAATAGGACACACTTTTTATGTGAATTACTATGAGATAGCGTGAAGTAAGGCTGCATAACAGTAGGACTGAGACCGTGTTTGTTCAGCCTGAATTTACTCTTACTGTGCAGTGGCAATATTCAGCTTCACGGGGTATTTGTTTGTTTGTTTGTTTGTTCCACTATTTAGATAGCTCTGCTTGTGTAATGTAGCACTCGGCCTTAAAGTTGGACCTGTAGAGCAGCTTGGTGTGGCTTTATCGATTTAAACTTCTTTTAATTTAAGTTACGCAAACTTGTGCCCCCCAGGTGCATGTGGCATCACTCCCGCTGGTCAGCCTCATCCTTTTCTGTCACCGTGTCCCTTGCAGCTCACTCACATTTTCTCCACCCAAAGAAAATATGGAAATGTAAATCAAAGCCCGAATTTGTACTGACCCTGTCAGGATGAGACATTTTGTGAAAGATGAATCCAAGTTGTGATTACGGAGTCCTTTTTTCCCCGTGTCTTTGCTTTTATGATCTTACTAATCATATCCTGACTGGCCCCTGGCTGCCTGTGTCCTTCTGTCCTGGTGGTGCTCTGTGCTCTTTCCTAGCATGCACCGCCTGTAATTAAATAGCAGCCTGGTCCTCTTGACAGTGTCTGTGGCTGCTTTCTGATCCTCTCTTTCACTCTGTATCCATCCCTCTGTCCCTCACTCACACAGTCACTCTCTCTCTCTCTTTCTCTCTCTCTCTGCCTGGATGTCACATGAGGAACTGAGTCTGGACTCTGTCTCTCAAATGATTTAATTGGATGCAAACTCAGGAGCACGGACATCAATACGGAACTATATCTGCCATAAGGCAGAGCCATTAGTCAATACTTCGCCCTCCACATGCCGAAGGCTTTTGTCAGACCTAATTACCCAGTACTGTATTCAGTGGAGCTTCACCAGTGGGGGACTGGGACTCCTGTGGGATCTGGTTAGGATCACAGTTCACTCACAGTGTATACAGTGGAGTTGGAAAGTTCACAAAAGCAAATATCACTCACTATTCTATTCCATTTAACACTGACAGCTAAATGACTGCAGTCATGAGAGGAGCACATTCACTTCCTCTGGCCTCCTTGCCTTAGAGATATTATGCCTGTGAAGGCTGGTATGCTGTGTACACTGGACATCTCATGACAGAAATGAATGACATTCTCGCCACCATGTCTCCTTTGTGGTCATGTAAAACTCACACTCTTGTTTTTAATAAAAGAAGGCCAATACACTGATATAGATCAGCTCTACATCTTTTTATTATGTAGCCAACGCTTTGTTGTAGGTCATTTCCCAAAGGAAACACACACATTGTAACAAAGTTATTTTCAACCATGCACTAAAAGATGCAAATGCAATGCATACATTCCTAACCTTGTTTCCAAATGGCCTGTATTTAGGTTATGGCCAAAGCATCACAAATTAACTAAAGCAATAAACTTGTCAGGCTTATGTACAAATGTCAGTCAGTGATATGTGTTATTGCATTGTTGTGCTGCAAGTTGGTTTAATTAGTCATCGTATTTTGGTGAAACTGAAAACACAAAATACTTTTTTCAACTCACAAGATTATTTTTTGTTTGTTTGATTTATCGTTATTTGCTTTTGCTAATCTCCAGCCTGCATTTGGAAAGCATGATAATACGCTGATTTACACAAATTGCCCATGAAACCATTTTTGTGAAGACACACATCAAAAATGGAAAACACTGGACCTATCTAGAAAACCGGATAAATGTGGGAGTTTCGTTACATGCATATTTCACTAACATTGTAAATGTACCTGTCCCTCTAGGGTGCCTCGTCCAGTCTGGTGGTCAAGTTCGCAGACACCGATAAGGAGAGGACCCTGCGCAGAATGCACCAGATGGCAGGCCAGCTCGGCATCTTCAGTCCCATGACCATCCAGTTTGGGGCCTATGGCGCCTACTCTCATGCTGTAAGTCTCAGCCCGGCGGGGGAGGAGACGGTGAGCTTTAAAAAAAGAAAACAAAAACTGTTGTGATTTGAGGTTTGAACTCACTATCTCTCCCACTAGGCATGCGACACTCCCGGCGAACAACTCCTTAAGTGATTCATGCTATTAAATGGCTGTTAGAGTCCAAGTTTACGGAGGCGTTACAGAAAATGCTGCACTGCCTTTCATATTGTGTCTTTTTTATCCCTTCATTTGTCCAGGAAAGCTGCTTATCATGTATGCTCAGCACTACACTGTTTTACTTTCATTCAGTTGTAAGGATCCATTTCGTATTCACTTTCCATTTTCACATTTCCTGACTTGTCTGTGAATATAAACTGCCAACCCAAGCTTGCCTCTTTAACGTTTCATCTACTTACACATATGCCTTTACAGTCAAACAGAGGTGCACGTCATTACCAAGAACCCACAGCCCCTCACACCTACCCTTTTCTGTGCCAGTCCACCCCCCATGCCCCCTCCCCATCCCTATTTCATATTCACACATGAAAGTCACAGCCTGGGTTAGGAGTGTGTGAGATTTTGCACTGACACAGTAGCTACACTCACACACAATCTCTCCACTAACTCTGCCACCTCTGCCCCCTTTTTCTCTCACATGTATACATATACCATCGATGTAGATATACATAGTCTCTGGCTTGCTAAACTCATCTCCCCACATAGCCTTTATATCGTGTCAGTATAATGAGCACAAGGCCAGAATGGTGATACAGTAGCTGAGAAGCAACGCTGCAGGGCAACACAGACCACTCTGTTCAAGAACAAGGCATGGGCCAAGCAAACAGAGATGTGAGAGTAAACAGCTCTGGTCCTGCGGCTATTTCACCCTCCTTTCCTTTTCTGTCCTCCCCTCCATCCCTCCCACCATTCGCCTCTCTCCCTACTGCTCTTTAATCCAACAGCAGATGATGCAACAGCAAGCAGCCCTGATGGCAGCAACACAAGGGTCCTACCTGAACCCCATGGCAGCCATCGCTGCCGCGCAAATGCAGCAAATGGCAGCTTTCAATGTCAACGGCCTGGTGGCTACTCCCATGACACCGTCCTCAGGTACACGCTAATGGGCGCGCACTAACTGGCACGGGTGCAAGAACGGAGTCACATGCAAACACACACATGCAGGGCCTCTCTCTCTCTCTCTCTCTCTCCATTTCTCACTGCTGCCCTGGAACATTTTCATCATTAGCAAGAATTATAGAAGCAGTAGTAATATATTCATCCAAGGCCTTCCTGCTTTTGCCCTTGTTACATTTTTAAGATGTTGTCTCCATTTTCAGAAGAAGCAGACATTGCAAGTGTTGAATTAACAGAAGCAGGGCCTCATATTGAGTGAAACGTGATTGGAGAAGATGTACAGCATTCCTTAACACTCATTGGCAGCCACATTATAGTCTCTCTCTCATTCTCTCTCTCTCTCTCTCTCTCTCCCTCTGTCCGTTGCTCTCTCCCTCTGTGCCTCTGTGACAGTGTGTGTTTTCTGGGAACACAGCCAATCCGATGACTTTGGATGCAGAGTCCTTGGCTTATACAATATAAGAGCAAAGATTTGTGTGAGATAATCCTGGACCCCAGTCTGAACTATCTTTTTGGCCCTTGTCATGAGGAGCTTTGATGGCTCGACACTAAGTAGGCAGGCCGCCTGAAGGCAGGGTCATTGCAAATGTATTAAATAAAGTGGCTTGACGCTGTAGCTGGCATTTGTAATCCACAAGTCCTACATATACCAGGTAATGCCTATCAAGCATAATCCTACATGACTTAAATGTCCTTCACCTGGATTAGAAAAATAATAAAAATCCATCAGCACAAAAGGGCACTGACAAGGTGACAGACTTGGAATATCACTACGAGGAGGAAAGGAAGTTGGAAGTATCAACACAGGCCCCTGCATCCCATATAGTGAACATTATGGTACATTTTCTTGTAAGTCAGTTTTGGAAAACTTCTTTTTGTACCTTCAAAAGTGCAGTTATATACCCCAAGTAACAAAAGTATACCTTTTAACAAGGGTACAATAATGAGGAAAATTCAGAAATACAGTGCTACCTTTATTATGTTCTATTACAGTGACAGGCGAGTGTTCCTTTCTCTGCACCACCCTTACACCTTAATAAGTAACTGTAACTTTGGTACAAATTGGTACCAATTCAGTCTGAACTAAACTATACTCCATGGTGGGTCAAAGTGTACATATTTGTGCTCATGAGGGCCCATTAGGTGCTAGTTGTAGAGAAATACATTTGTGAGAAAGTACCAAAATATACTTCGTGTACAGTATCTCTATTTTGGAGTGTATGGAATGTGAAGCATCACACTGATGTTTCCATAATGACTATCTATTTGCAGGCACCAGCACACCCCCGGGCATCTCTGCCACAGCCGTGCCCAGCATAGCCGCACCTATCGGGGTCAACGGATTCAGCGCTCTCCCGCCTCAAAGCAACGGGCAACCCACCTCTGAGCCCATCTACACCAATGGTATTCACCCTTACCCAGGTGAGCCAATCGAATTAGCTGTTTGTACTCATGGTGATCTATGAATATGTGGTTAGTCTAGTGTTACACTGGATCTGAAAAAGAACATCACCTAATTGCCACAATGCAAGTTCAACATGTTGGTAGTGACACGTTGATTTATGTCACATGGTACTGCTTAAAAGTTGACAAGAGTCCTTTTTACTTCACACTCTTGTTACATCTTTTTCTGATTTGAACTGAAGCGTTTAAGGCTCGAGGGTCAATCAGCAGTGTCTTTGGCAGATTTCTGAGCAGCCGGCCCTAGTATCATGATGAATCCATCAGTTCATCCATCAGTCCATTATGGTTAATTTGATGTGTCTCAGCCCGTCCTCAGCTTCTTAATGTTGTCTGGGACTGATTCCTGAAGAATTGACAGACACACACTCCCCGTTTCTGCATTATGCAGAGGCAGCTGCAATTGTAATGAACTACAAAGTGGTTTGTTTGGCATGTTGTTAATATTTGATGTAAACATCTGGGGCGAACAGGCATTTTGAAGAACTGAGATATGACAACCTAAATTTCTCCCATTCCCTGTGTGAGCTTACCCCCCGATGATTCTCTACAGCTAAGCCAATTTCTGTCTCGTTCTTTAACATTTTCTTTATAGCTCTCTTTTGCTCTGTGCCTGTCTTGACCATTCACCATCCCCTCTTTGTCTCTTCTGCTTTAATTTTCCTCTTTGTCACCCCCGTTTCTCTGTCTCTCTGCAGCACAGAGTCCAACGGTGACCGACCCTCTCCAACAGGCTTATGCCGGTGTCCAACACTACGCAGGTGATCTGTCTCTCCTTTCTCCTCTACTCTCTCACCTCCTCCATCTGTCCCATCCCCTCTCCCTTCTCCCTTTCTGTTTGTCACGTCAGTAGACACTATGACAGGTAGAGATAGCCGGACCAGCCAATTTCCTCCCGGATTAGGCTACTTTACATTAGGATTGCAAAGGGATTTTCGGCTGACTTGATTATACACCCACACAAAAAAATTCTTAATTCCAAAAGTACACCAAGAGCTGAGGATCTGAACCTGCTATAGCCTCGTACATGAGACACAGACCTCTCACAACCACTGCTTTCTGCCTGACATCAGCACCCATTAACACGGCGTGAGTCTGCCTCTCTTTCTTTGTGTGTCTGCTCAGTTGAACCGCACTCCACTCCCCTTTGCCATACTCTTTGTGTAGTGATCCACAGCCAAATGAGCCCAGGCTTCCAGTCATAATGCAATTTATTTATGCAATGTCTAGAGGACGCAAATGAACAATGGAATAATGATTTCAGTTTTGTTGTGTCAAATATGAAAATGGAGATGTGAAAAATTCCACTCTGGTTCTCCCTTTGCAACAGCAGCCTACCCTGCCGCCTATGCGCCAATCAGCCAAGCGTTCCCCCAGCAACCAACCATCATTCCCCAGCAACAGAGGGAAGGTAAGAGCGAGCAAGCGCGCCCACCCAAGATAAAAGGTGATAATTGCCATGTTCCATTCTAATGTAGCTGCGCTGCTTTGAATTAGCGAGGGAGGGAAAAAGCTGGCTGGGGAAAATGTGAGAAAAAGGCTCCCCATTTAAAGAGAAGAACATTAGCAGTGAGATGGAAAGTTACTCTGTCATTATTCAAAAACTGCACTAATTCAAACTCGCAGCGTTGGACTGCTTAATCAGTCCATTACAATGTGTTTAAGTGGTTATAAATATTCATCAGATTAATTAGCTGCATGCATAATCATTTATTACCATTCCTAGTGTAGTGTTCGTTCTTATGCCACAGCATCAGATGTAATAAAGCATAGGATATACCATGATGGTAAATCACTCTTCTGACGCCATTCGTCAATCTCAATTATTCATCTATATGATTGTATGAGACAGCGTAGAGTGGCATGAATATTCAATATAGGAACTCTGAAACTGAGTGTTTCCAACACTGCCTGGAGGAAAAGTAAGTTTGTGTTTGTATTTTTTCAGTGGTATGAGTGCATGACAGGGTCACACCACAGAACGGTAGGGATAAAGTTTTGTTAGACACAAACCTATGCTCACACAAGCAAATTATTCGCTTTACATGTAGACCTAATTTCACAACATGGGAAAAACACACCATTGTTAAGGAGATCCCATCTCTCACTACTACCTTGGAACATTTTATTCATTCAACACAAATATTAGAAGTCATACACAGTCAGACACAACCACCACACATGCACACAAACACATAGAGCTATTCTTGGTTGAGCCAGTGGCCTGTCTGAGTTCTGGCCTCCTCTGGGTTTTGGCTGCTTTCCCAGCCTGTCTCAGTCCACTGCCACAGTCTACAGCCCTGCCATTTAACAAGAGACACCTAAACCTGAATAAACAGGCACAGTCAAGCCTCGGCTTCAACCTCCCTCTGAAAGCTAGCAATTTCTACAATACAGTCTCTCTGTCTGTGTGTGCATGTGTGTGCGTGTCAACAAAGAAAATCCCCTCAAATTCAAAACTATAATTTTAACCAGATAACTATTCACTGCGCACTTTGAAAATATATCTTTTTCACTTAGGCAACACTGTTATCTGTTACATGTCAATACTGTACAGCAACAGAAACTGACAGAGAAAATATCAATATGTATTATGGCAAAGTAATGTATTGCTGTCAAATGCTTGTATATATACTAAAAATGCCTCAACTTTTAATCAGTGCTGCAAACTAATTGGGTTAAATGCATCACTGCCGACTGTAATTGCAGAAGCAGAATCATTTCAGCTCCTAGGTGTAGGAGGGATATCGACTTTTTTTTATTCCAGGCATTCCTTTTGCTCGTCAAAACATGGTGCCTACCCACACAACACAGCTCTAACTGCCAGCAGTTCAGTTGACCACTGACGTGTGTTGTGTTAGTAGCGGCTAATGTAGCCTCTAGCCGCTCGCCTCAAGCAGAGATGAAGAGCGGGCTACAAAGGTCTGTGAAGCTCACTTCTAACTCCACACACCAATATATTTTTTATTCATGTCAATCTTGTAGTCTTCAGACTGAGCTAAAGCTGCAAGTGACATCACTTGAGGCAATTTATCAGCTCCCTTTGGAGCCACAAATAGCTTTATGCAACTTTTTTTTTCTTTCTCCACATTATTCACGCAGTAGTGCTCCGCACGACCTGTAAACAGACTTTGATGTGTAAAATTGGTGGAGCTGCCCTTTCAAAAATGAATAGTAATAAAAAATTCTGAATTCTGGATACAGTCTGGTATATTTCAGATCAGCACTGTGTAAAAAATATTAAATGTCGAATTTAAGCACCATTTGTACAAGAGCTGTATAATATGTATTCATATTAAGATAAAAACATAATACAAATGCGAATTTAATATTCATTCGCCCATGTATGGTGTAAAAACTCTGCAGTCTGTAAAACCCCAGTGTAAGTAAAACAGGGTCACTTTTCCTCCACACAGCTTAATGGACTTGCACACACACACACACACACACACACACACACACACACACACACACATATATATATATATATATATATATATATATATATATATATATATATATATATATATACACAATCATATCATAATCATATACAATCACCCTAGAAAAAACAAGTGGTGTTATGTTTGTGAGGAGTGGTGAACAAGTGTGTGGCAAACTCAACCTATCAACAGTCTTTACACACACCAGTTGGAGACATTTCTTTCCCTCAAACAAACCACTTCTTTTCAAAGCATGAATTCCCTAAGACACCAAAACCTAAACCGACAGAACTGAAATTCAGCCTTTAAATTCTGCCTGAAAAAAAAAAACTCTGTCAACCTGCGCGTGTGTGTGTGTGTGTGTGTGTGTGTGTGTGTGTCCGCTATCTTGCCGAGGCATAGCAGCAAAACAGCCAGCCACCACTGCAGCCTCCTTATCAGCCTTCTCACCAGCCCCAGTCTCATCTCGTCATGCTATCACCCTGAGCAATGAGACAGGAGAGAATGCTAGCCAGGCAGCCAGCTGCAAGCATACTGTCCCCGGGTCCATCACATCTCTCTCTCCCTCTCTCTCATTCTGTCTCTCTCCAGTTCATTCCTCTCTTTATCCAGATTGGCCTGTACAATATGTGGCAGCTGGGTGGATGAGTGTGGAGGGATGGAGAGAGATTGGAAGACAGTCCTACTGTCACACAGTAATTGGGACAAAAACTTGGCTTATGCTCTGCCCCCCCAACCCCACCCCCCTTTCTCTCTCTTCCTCTGTCTCAGAGTTTCTCTTTCTCAATATAACCCTCTTAATCTTTCTCTTTCAATCAACGGCTCTGTTTTTTTTCTTCCTCCTGTTGTCTCTGTTTTTTTTTTTATCTCTGGCTGTTTTTTTCTCTTTTACTTCTATATCTGCTTCTTCTGTGTGGCTGTGTACACGTGCGCCGCTGTTGCCAGCGTTTTTTCTGAGACAATAGTCAAATGTGACTGCAATATCATTTATTTAAGTGCCACCTATCTATGCAGTTATTGTGTGAAATGGGGTTCTTGGGAGGATGCAAATGGAAACCACTAAAAGAGCTGACCTTATAATACTCGAGAAAAGGAGATTAAGGTATACTCCACACAATAACACATATAATATTAGTGCCACAGGTGACATAATCAAAATCTGGTGTTTAGATGGCCCCTGTGTTCCCTGGATTATTGTCTTGATTGCTTTATTGAGTCATTTTTCCATGTTATTATGGTCAGTCGCTCCCTCACTGGGCATCCCCTGTTTATGCTCCCATGTAATCCTGTTGTCTTTCTCTCATCATCAGGGCCAGAAGGTTGCAACCTGTTTATTTATCACCTGCCCCAGGAGTTCGGAGATGCGGAGCTCATGCAAATGTTTCTGCCTTTTGGCAACGTCATCTCTGCCAAAGTCTTTGTGGACCGAGCGACCAATCAGAGCAAATGTTTTGGTGAGTCCAAAAAAATCCACCGAAATGAACGGAGCACGTGCACACATGCTTCCTGGCTCCATCACACCAGCAACAAGATGGTGAGACTCGGCAAAAAGAAAGGGGGGAGCGTGGTGTGAGACGGTGGACACTCAAATCGCCTTAAATTACACAGGGCAAAGCCTCCATCAATCGTTCATATAGCTACTGACCCAAACATCTTTTCACAATTGCCATTTGCTCCACACGTCTATTCATCACCCTCTTTATCACACCATTCCTAATACAATCAGTATGCATCTCCCCTTCTATGCCGCTCCCGGCCTCCTTTACCCAAGAGAAAAGCATTTTCCCAGACATCCCCCCACCCCACAAGTCCTCCAGCCGGGCAACCCAGCAACATCCCGCCACCCTCCCATTCTCTCGCCTCCCACACAGCAGACCAGTTCATCAGGGTGGAGGCGGTGCAGGTGGAATCCATGGGCTTAAAGAGATAATAATAGACTGGTGTGGGCCTTGCTGTTGATTCAGTTGGACAGCAGCACCCAGGAGACAGGCAGGCAGAGAGAGAGAGAGAGAGAGAGAGAGAGAGAGACTCCCTGCATCGGCTTTCTTTCAGTTTCTCGTCAACATGTCTATGAGGCTCTTCCTGTCTTCCTTCGTCTGTCTCATTCTGTCCATCTCAGGCAGGACCGTCTGTCTCTCTCTCTCTCTCTCTCTCCCTTGGTGTGTTCTCCTCTAAACATATGCCTCTCGCTATCACTATCCGTCAGTCAACAAGGGGGAAGGACAAAGGGGCGGTGACCTCATCAGTCTCACCGGCTTATTTTCCAAGGCTAGTAATTAAGATCTTGGCTGAAAAACAGCAATTTAACCCATGATTCTTTTGTGGGGATTTTTTTTTTCACTCATTTCTCCATTCTTTTTATAGCTGAGGCCCCAGGGCTCCTTTGTAAGACGTTAACAAATTAGGCAGAAGATGCTGTGCATTAAGGGGGATAAGTTATTAGGCCTCCAAGAACTTGGAACACTTCATCTTAAAAATGTGTGAGTTTAGGCTTGATGATGTATTTAATGGGCACCGTAGACTCACAGGCATGTGTGGATATGCTGTGTGAATAACTATATACAGGATACAGATATAGATAAATGGATAGTGTTACACAACAATCCAGTATTTCAGCATTTATTCAACCAAGATTTAAAAATTTCCCACTGACCTTTGAACAGCACATTTTAATTTGGATACTCCGCTTCTTCCTTTTTCTGATTAAAGTCTAAAGAAAAAATTCTTTAAATTCATCATATAAAAACGGCTTACATTCTGTAAATGGACGCTTGTTAACTCACCTGCTATATTTTAAAAAGGAGAACATTGTGGAGTCTGTACAGAATGCTAAATATTTAGTTAATGTTATTAATGAATTTAAATGAAATACTTATACTTGAAAAAAAAATGCTTGCAACAGCAGAACGATTCTTGCAAGTTTCAACGGAAACATCTACGCATACAGATATCTCTGCAGCACAGGTGAACTACATTTTGGGATTCTGAGAGGAGATAATCAGACATCACTCTTTGAGATGGAGTGTTTACAGAGAAGCTTGAGAATTTAAATATGATGAAAAGGTCACTGGAGGAGCACTCGAAGCGTGTTCTTATAAAGGATGTATTTCTGAAGTAGGATTCGGAATACGTACTCTTGAGGGATGCGTCACTGTCAATTCAGACAGATGTCTGTTTAGTTTAGTAAATTTATTTGCACTGTGATAAAAATGGATATGAATATGTTACACGGTGTGATATCAAACACGTGCAGGTGAGATGAAGAAAAGCCTGAGGGATTTATAAAACATTTCACCTCAAAGCAATTTCAGAAACTTAAGATGACAAGAAAGCACACGTGAGGGTGGTTATAAAACAATTAAAATAGTGTCTTATTAGTTAGTAACAGTTTATTAAGTCATGGAAATGTGTACAGAGCATCCATAAGGTAAATGTATTCACCCAATAGACAGACAGTGTTGAGCTACAAGGTTGTGTTTAATTTAACCTGGGACTCTATGGACACATTAGTCTTAATCTTCTGCATTTAGTCACTCAATATTGACTTTTAAAAGTGATCAAAGCTTCCCTTGTTAAGTGGAATTAGCTGGATTTAGCTTAAAAATGAATTTCAAAAGGTCTTCTGAGAGTAGAATGACACACACGTACACACACACAGCCCTAAAAGCCCACTTCTTTTTTAGATATGATAGAACAAAATATACATGGAGAAATGCTATTTACCTGAAGGGCTTCTGAAAACACAATATCCCTCTTTTTTCTGCTGTTGTTTCATTTTTCTAGTTGTTTTTGTTCTTTCTCACTTTTAAGTCAGGGGGAAATTTGCCCATGCATGTTTGTTTCAGCAGCACATTCATATATTTACTATGCACAGATTCACCAGCCACCGTTAACACGTTTTTTAACAGCCACCATAAAGCCATATCCTTTCTGTAAAAGAACAAACAAATCCCCCAGTAAACACTTGCAAATGTAAAATAATCACCACAATAAATAGATGAATAAAAAGGCATCAAACCTGTAAATTTCGTAGCGTCAGGTTCTGACTACTAAGCAGCTTCGGCGGATCACCTGGAGGTTAGCTAACTTGTTCAAAGGGAGTTCGGTGGTAGTTATAGCAGAGCAGGGAACTGTCTTTTCCCATCCTATGAGGGTATTTGAACCGAGCCCTCACCTCTAGCCTACAGCCTAGTGCAGAAAAGTATTTTACAAAACAGTATTAGTGCACAGCATCACTACACGGGAGCACTTTTTCTTTTTCTTTTTTTTTAAGGGCAATGTGAGAGTTATATACTGCAGCATTCTCAGCTGCCCAGCCTGGTCTATGACTTACATTTCCCACTCGCTGTCACCCAATAGTGTCGGCAACTTTGTGTGTGTTTTTGTTTAAAATGCATAACATTACAATGTGTACAGACATTCTGCTGATATGGATGGCTGCGGTGAGAGCCATACCTCAAACACTAGTAGCGTTTGGGGTATTGAGTTGCAGAGTACCACACACACTCAGTGCTGCATCACAGACATGAAACAGCAGCCAATTACTCAAAACAAGTGAAACTGGAAACACGTTCGAATATCTTATTCTGCTTTTTTTTTTCTTCTTTTTTTTTTGATTATTCACATGTACATGGATTCAAGTGCTTTGAGTTCAGTGAGTTTAGTCTTTGTCCTCTTTTTCCATGCTTGACCCCTAGCATCCCATCGCCTTTCTGGCATGTGGATGTAAATGTGAGGTATGGAGATTCGTTAAAGGCAGGGATAGTAAGTGTGTGCGTATTTGTGGGACTGGGAGGGGGATCACTGCCAACTGACAGGCCCTTCCCTGCTCAGTTTGTTTAAAGGGTTTGTAAAAGCAGCAGCCTTATCTCACCCGCGCTGACAAAAGCCTGCCCTCTCCCCCCAAATTAAATTGGACCCATAGCGGTGTGATCAAATCAGCTGGCAGGCGGAAAATTCAGGCCGTCAATCACAGAGGTGTCTGATAAGAGCAGGCAAGGAGTCCCGGTGTGGAAAGCTGTGGGCTCATTCCGCCTCGACACCCAGGTGATAACTCAGAACAGCAGGCACCTCCGTCCTACACACCTTGCTCCTAGCATCTCGTCACGACCCCCATGCCCTTTACTCTTTACTGAGATACATGCTCAGTCACACATGTACATGAAAATACACACACACACGCACACACACACACACACACACACACAGCCACTTTTGTATGACTGTTACAGACGCTGCTTTGCTCCACACACAACACGAGACTCCTTTCTTTCTCTCTAATCTTTGAACACCTTTTCATGTTTTTTTTTTTTGTTTTTTTTTTCTTTGTTCAAGTTAAACTTACAGTTTCTAATAGCTCTTCTTCATTTGATTTTTAATATCTGTGTTATTAGCCTTGTGGTATTTTATGTAATCTTTTCTCTAATTCAAAGATTTTCAATTAATCTGCTGAAAAGAGAAAACAAAGAGCTATTGTTGTGTCATTGTTGAGAGTTAAAAAGGGTCTTCTTCTCCTCTTTTTTCTTCCATCTCGCCTGTCTTTTCTCCCTTTCTCCTCTTCCCGTTTCTCTCTCCTCTCTCCCCATTCTTCTCCTTTCATGTGTTGTTCTTTCATTCCCATTTACCCATTTTTCTCTGCCCTCATCTCTCTCCCATTCTGTGTTTTTGTCTCAGGCTTTGTGAGTTTTGATAACCCATCCAGTGCTCAAGCCGCAATCCAGGCCATGAACGGCTTCCAGATAGGCATGAAGAGGCTGAAGGTGCAGCTAAAGCGGCCAAAGGATGCCAACCGACCTTACTGACTCGTCTGCTGTCCATACCCAGGTATAGTAACACCCATGCCGTAATACACCATGCCATACTATGCTGCGCCATGCCTGTTCTTAGATCAGAACTGTCCACTTCGCTTGGATAGTTTAGTTCTTATTGAGAGTGCACTGCCTCAAATCTCAAATTTACTGCAATGCTTCAAAAGTAGAAGACTTATGAACTATGTTATTTTGTTTTGTTTTAATGAGTCTTTGGTCTTTCATTAAAACAATGAACAATAAGACAATTTAAAATGATACTGTAGATTTGCAGTTCTGAAAATAAACTATTCAACCATTAATAACTGAGAACTTCATAGAAAATGCATCAGAGGCATTTTATTTTTAATTTTTGAAAACAAATGAAGTGTGAACTACTAAAACTATTTGCAAATAGGTCATCAGTTAGTTGGGCAAAGAGGAAAAAAACTAACTTTCCAGTCTTCCAACCAAAAGAACCCCCACTACCCAGACATTCAAATAATACTGTTGAAATTTACCTATTCAAAATTAATGTAAAAAAATGAATGAATTACCTAGTTTAATGTTAAACAGTGAAATGTGAAACAGAAAAAGGTCCACAGTCACTATCTGACTTTGTCCCTGATTATGTGAAATTGTATTCTTTCAGGTCAACCATTGAATTCATTTATTTCTTAACATAGCTTTGAAAGTGGCAGGCTTGATTGCACTGGCCCTCTTCACAGAACCAGTCTCTTGATATTTTGGTCAGGTTGCCCTGCTCCACTGAATTGTTTTTGTTTCTGCTGTGGTTTGAAATCTAATTTGTACCTGCAGGATGCTCCAGTGCAAATTGATGACATCATCAATGCCCAGCTGTGCATAATTACCCATGTACTGAGGATGGTTTTGAGAATCGATGCGAGATGTTAAGCTACAAATTCATAAAACTAGATAGCAGTCATTTCATAAAGTAGCTCAGAATTAGATCTCTGTGAGCTGCTTAGCAAAATCTAAAGGTTCTTTCAGTTGAACCCGTACTTGCAGGAGTGATCACTGAGGGGAGGCACAATAATACAGAGAAAATTTTAAATTTAACAACTTTGATGAGCACAAGAGTAAATCCAGGAACGCTTGAGAGAAAGGTTTATGCTCACACTAAATGCTTAATGGAAAAATACTTAGATACCAAGCAGTGATGAACAGCACCAATCCAGTAAGCATCATTTGGTTAGTTCGAGTGATGCTTAACATATCTATCTATTCTCAGCCAAAACATTTTTCCATATTCTATTTTTCTTTTCTATAATTATCTCTTTAAAAACTAACAAAGAAACTACAGTGTTTTGTGATATTGAAATTTTTAACTGGGTTGTCCTGTTCAGGACATTTCTTACATAAGGATATTTGCCCTGCATTAAATACATGTCCTGATATCTAATTTTAATTACTTGTACAGTTTTAGCAAGGTAGCAGTGCTGAATGCAGCTTATAGGTTTATCGTGCATAAAATATATTTCCCCAGATGCACACAAGACATTTTCAGCATAAATGTTAACTATATATTGGCATTTTATTAGGTGTTAAAATAGTGTTTAAAGTAAAAATGTATTTTTATTTGACTAATTTTACTATATATAAATTTATTACATGTATATATAGTCATATACATATACATATACATATACATAGTCATATACAGAAATAGTTCAAAACCATCTAAAAACATTAACTTTAAATTATGCAAGCAGATCCACAGCACAGTACAGTCAATGCTGAACAAGTTAACCTACTGAAATCAAGCTTATCTTTTGTTGAATAGATATGAACTCTGCCCAAATTTATCTGTTGTTAGGATTAGAGTCATTAAAATGTTTTAATGATGCTGTTTTCATGAAGTACGCACTCACAAAGTGGAGCAAACAAGAGATCTTGTAAGTGGTGACCTGTGCTGATAGTATATCTGCCACCAGATATCTTCAATAGCCAACTGTGCCTTGTTTTAAAAAGTCAGAGCTTTTATATAAAATAATAAAAAGATGCTTTACTTAAAGTGGCACCATCCTTCAATATCATCTAATTTCACAGTGTCAGCCTTGATTCAAAGAATCATCGCCCATCTGTTACAAAGTGCAGCCGCCAGTGCAAAATAATATAGATGCATGCTCTCTTCGCCCAATTGGCAACTTTTCATTACAATAACATAAGCATAGATTATATTCCTCCATAAATAAAAGCATGGTAATACCATTCGTTTGTTTTATATTTGACTCTTTAAAAGCCACAAGATGGCATTAATGGAAGGTGGTATGCAATACAAATGATAGATGCTCCCTTTATCCCCTGCCTGATAGCATTTGAATAAAGCTGTGCCCTGCTAATTGAAGAGAGGCTTTCAAAGCAGACACCCTGAGAAAGGGGAGTGGGAGGGGTGCTTTTGATTTAGCACATCAGTGAGGGACAAATGGAGAATATCTTGCAACAGCATTGAATGACAGGATAGTCATTGAAATGTACTCAGAATGTTTCCAAGTAGAGACATTTCCCACAATAACATTTTGTCACTTTATTAGGCTGTGTGTGGATGTCAGTGGATGTGTTTGTGTGTGTGTTTTTTCATGTCCTATTTCGTCTCCGGTCTGGTTCAATCCATCTCCGTTCTTTTCTTCTGTTATAACACCACTTCTGTTGTTAAGTTAAGGAAACCCAATAGACCAAAACCAAGAGCAATCCCATGAACATTAAAGAAAAAAAAAATACGCTGATGCAGCTTCTGAAGCCAGCTACTGGTTTATAGATTCTTAAAAATCATGAGGGATTTTGTAGAAAAAAAAAGGTTGTATTTCTATTTTTTTACCAATCTACTTCAAATTTCTTTCTTTTCATTTATTGCCCTGTATTGCGACAGACAGTACATCGAGTTCTTGAGCAAAAGACTAAAGTAAGTAAAGTTCAACTGTAACTGTGTAATGTTCTAAACTCAACTACATTATAATGATGAAAAACTTTGATGAAACTCGAATGATGATTTTTTTTTGTGTGTGTGTGTGTTGCTTTGGTAAAAACTTCAATATGTAGATAACTTCAGAGGCACCCTTTTTTTTTCCTATAATACTGACGATTTCGCTTTGAAGTTGAATTAAAAACACGATCAGACAGCATTCTCTTCTGCTGGTCTCAGGAGCCCTGCTACTCTGAAATTGCGTTCTGTGTCTTAAAGATAAACTTAATGCAAAAAAGCTGAAGCACTCACTGTACGGCCACCCTCGTAGCAAACAATGCAAGGCAAATCCAATTACTGTAGACAGGACAAGTTTCTGAAATATGCATTTCTGCCTTAAGGGTTATCTTTGTGAATATAAAAACATCAATTCAACCTTTTAACCTGCAAATGTTGTCAGCCTGAGAATATTTCACCACCACAGTGAGACACAAGAAAAGGCCTCTTTTTGTGCTGTGTTGAAGATTATTTGTTCTGCTATTTCTGTTTTACTTGTCAATCCTTTTTTCCTCCAGTTTTTATGGTAATGACCATAATAACCTCATTTGATTTGTCAGCCAGGATAAGTGAGAGTGTGGAACAAATATAGAAAGGGTGCTTTGAATTCTGACTTGAGGCAAAGAAAATCCCACTGTTTCTTTCCTTCTTTTGCACCCCCACCAACCTGGCAACCTGACATGGCCAATCAGAGTGGGAGGTGGCCTTTCTCCGCTATAGCCACCCCCTCCCACACTCCTGTCATGGGGGGCCAAGTTCCCACAGCTGTAAGTTGAACCCATGGTGTCATTTTCTTTTGGATGACGTCATGTGGTGGGACTGTGACTGCGTTGCATGACGTGGCGTTGATTGATATCTCTAAGCTCTATCTTTATATTCTGCCCTCCTTTTATATATCTATCTATCTATATATATATATATACTGTATATTGTATATTGGCAGTTTGTGGAGTGCAGTAAAACAATGCCTTTCTTGGCTGGTACCTGTTGTACATAATGTAACTGACGTGCTGACTGGTTGGTAGATTATAGCTGGAAGTGGCCTTTAACCCTCTGTGCTATTGTACCGTGTGCCCTTGTGATGTTTTACTTTCTCTTGTGGGGTTCATGTGTATGGATGTATTGTATTTTCTATTTCTCTATTCCTTCACATTCACATCAGTGTTTTTTTTTCCAGCAAACTATGATTTTTTTGTTTTTTTCTGAAAGTCTGAATCTTTGCAAAAAGGACCTTTTTCTCCCCCACCCAGATCGACAGCTGTTTAGTGGAGAGATGGGCCAAGATGACCCTATGTTTGTGTAGCCAATTAAATCTCCACCGTTCACACAGAGAGCACAGGCAAATGTTGACACTCCACTTCTCCCTTGATTCCATCTGCACAGGGAGTACTTCTGCAAGATTGTTTTGTTTGCCTAACATGAGAATCACTTCCCATTTATTTATTTATGAGGGTGCAAACCAATTACACCGTGATAGCAGAGCTGCAGGCAGCACTGCAGACCCACATGGCCAAAATCTGTCCACCGTACACTCGTAATGTACACATAGATGTATAAGTAGCGTGTAGAAATAGACAGATTACAAATACCAAGTTAGTTATTTTCCGGTAGGATTATACCACCAGATAAATCATGGTTTATTTTTGCTGCTTGTATTTGAGATAATCGTTATTCAGTCTGTAAAAAGAAAAGGCGACAAACAGATTTCAAAGTGAAAAAGGTCCTTTCTTTGCAAGTGAGTTTGTTTCTATCCCTTCGGGCCAAACCCTGATAAGAGTTTTCATCGAACCTGTTCTACCCTATTCTCTCAGAAGCCCTGCAGGCGAATCGCCCTCCTGTAGTCTATCCAATGAACTCAGGGGGGTGTCTAGCCAGGCAAGCCAGGAGGAATAAGGTCTTTCTGGCATCAACTATGCCTCTTAACTGTCAGGTTGCTTTTATGGAGCCATCTAAGTAGTTGGTGAATGTGGGGGGGTAATGTAGGGACAAAAAAGCTCAGGAAAAAAGAAATTATTTATCATCTGACAAAGTTAGAGGGTGAAATAGTTGCGATGTGTTGAAAGAAGATGTTTACTTGAAAAAAGAAATCTATTTTGAAGCCACCGTGTGTTTCTTCTGCTCTGTGGTAGATGTATATAGCGAGAATCACTAGTGGCTTATAAAAGAGGGCATCTGTAATCGGGACTGTTAGTACTTCATGCTGCTAATGGTTGGGCTCACTTTGGCACACATAAGAAATAAGTTAGAATCTCCGCTCCCACATCTAAAAAGCAGCTCTATTGTGAAATAGTAACAAGCTCATTTACAGGAATGGAAAGGTAGAACAAAGAGCGTCTCGGCGCATGTTCCCGCCACAAAGTCAGACCCTTTCATGTTCACTCCTGAAGAGTGATTTGCTGTGATTTTGTAGCCTTTCTTCGCCCACATCACAGCTCGCTGCATATTAGAGATGATAGGTTGTAAGACCTTTTATATCTAATGCTCGCCAGTACGGACGCATTTAGTGACAGTGACACTTTAAGTCAACACAAAGACAGAGGAGACGCTACATTGTTCTTTTCATGGGATCCTAAATAGAGGTCATTCCTTAAAATATGTACATTATTTTTTTTTTTTTTCATATTGGACAACCATGAGTTGTTCTGTCATAATCATTTACACACACACACACACACACACACCTGCCTTGTATTTTTGTTTTGTTTTGTTTTGTTTTTTTCCTTCTTGTTTGTTTGTAATGAATTAACAATAAGATAAATGACAGCAACATCTCAGGCAACATTCAGCTGTATTTCTTTTTACATGCAGGGGGATGTAGTCAGTTTAAATTAGGCCTTACTTGGATTAGTGCTGTCACAGTGTAGATGTCTGTTCCATATGGTTAAAACACAAATCTCCCACCCCACATCTAGCCCACTTATTTCTGGTTTTGATTGACACACTCCTCTTTTTTTTTTCCTCCTCCCCGTCTGTTTCTCATGCTGTTGGCTGTGCCTGTCAGTCTGTGTGATAACCAGGAGCCAGCAACCCTGAGCATGTTTGCCGCAGCCTCACTGAATCCACTCTCCTTATTCTCCCCTCTCTTTCTCCCCCCTCCCCCCCCCTCTCTCTCTCTCTCTCTCTCTTTCTGTCACAGGATGAAGGGCCACAACACCTTATTTCCACAAGTGCAGTAAAAGTACAAAGACTTCTTGCTCTGCTACATATCATGAAGGAAGGGTGGTCCCTTGATCCTGCTGGAAACCCGCTGAAAGATTGGGTGACTGAGAGAGGGATCCCAGAGTTGTTTTTATTTTATTTTATTTTATTTTTTTCTTTCTTCGCAAATGCCTCTTTTTTCCCTGTTTTGCTTTGGCGTCTGTGGAAGAAGATTTTTTGCAGAGACCAACTTTTTGCTGCTGTTTTTTAGACATGATGGGGAAAAAAACCTTTATAGACTCATTATGCTCAAAGCATGCATACTGACACAGGATATAGATAAACACACATACACACAGATAACAAACCAAACACACACATTTAAGGACGCTACACTTAAAAAAAAAAAAAAGAAAAATGGAAAAAAAAAATACTTTGTACATGTATAAATACGTGCAAATGCCAACTCAAGTACTGAAGCAAACACATGCGTGTGCGTGCACACACAGACACACACATATACACAAACACACACACCAGCCTGCTGCCATTTTGGTTTTTGTGCCTACACAGGTGTTGTGCTCTGTGACAGGGCAAGCTCTGGATCAAAGAAGAAAACAAGAAGAAGAGGAGAGAAGAGGAGAATCCAGGATAATTTACATGCATCATTCCTTAGGAAATAGGGACCAAAGGACTAAACGCTTTTTAAAAGAATATAAATATATAAATATATAAATATATATTTAAAAACTCATACCTTGTAGCTGCAAGTATTACAATTTACTCGTAGTCAAAAAAATCATTAAATCAATATCCAGTGGCCTACTGTAAGTACGAATAAAAGAAAATGGAAATGCTGTATAAAAAAAGACATGGAATCGTAGTATAGGGGCTGATCTTTTGCTCTGGATGCTGATTTAGCACCAGGTTGTAGAATAGTATAGTAGATTAGAAAAAAAAAAAGTAGATTTGCTAACTTTTGCTGTTGTTTAAAAAAAAAATACTTGAAGTCGTAATGAAAAGGGGGCAAAAAAGGGGGAGGAGGAAAAACATTCATCTGCCCCTGTACGCACCGAGTCTCTTTTTCTTGGATGTTAAGGTATCAGCCACTGGATATCTCGCTCATCATGATGTATAAGTCACCGCACTCTCTGACAGCTATGGAAGAAAAAAAAAGAATGAAGAGAGAGAGAGAGAGAGAAAAAAGACTGAACTTACTAATGTCTGCGCTGGACAGGGTGCAGACATTTAAGGCTTCTCACTAGCCTTCGTGTTCAAGCGACAATCCACTGTAAAGACCAAGCAAAATGGACATGGTGTGTCTTTTGTTTGTTTTTATTTTATTTTCTTGACCTTTTGTATTGCAACAAGAAGCGTGAATTGCGAAGCCACAAATTGTTAAAAGGAGATGGTTCAACCAAGAGACGGACAAACGGATGGTCACGAGGGGAACGGAACGGGAGGAGGAGTAAGGTGACAGCTACTGAAACTGCCAGCAGAATGAACTCAGTATACAAACGAATTGGCCCTTGTGGCGTCAGAATTCTGTCACAAAACAAAGTGTGCCCGTTGTAAACAAGCAGGACTTATATAAGCGACATGCCAAGGATATGTGTGTCCACTGGAGCAGCTGCAAAACTCCAGATTGAGAATAAT
This sequence comes from Nibea coibor, assembly GCA_023373845.1. NCBI lineage: Eukaryota > Metazoa > Chordata > Actinopteri > Sciaenidae > Nibea > Nibea coibor. The sequence goes on from CM041738.1 coordinate 16,977,606, forward strand.
CTCCTCTTGTCTCTTGGCAGATACAAACAAACATTTCTCTGAAGACAAACTCAATTTACTGTATTGATGGCAAAGAGGTGCAGGCTTTTAGAGCTCATTTAGCTCTTTCAAATATAATGTAAATTCCATTATTAACATGTTCCCTGACCTGCTTTCTTCATAAATTATACATACAGCCTATGGGGAAAAAAAGCTACTGCTTAAACAGACTATATCTAAATTAGATTTAACAGTCACTCTTAACCATCACTCAGCTCGCTTGTAGCCTCTCTGACACTGACGCCAGGCATAACAGAGTGAAGCACTCCAGTACTGTCATGTCTTGATTTAGAGTGCTGTAGCCTTTATTTTGACTGTTTTAGAGCTCGAGATTGTGTTCTCTAAAAGCAGATCAATATGTTTGGAATGAGTCTAGAGGGAGGAGCGATGCTGTTTCAATCAGTCTGAACACTTCCCAGTTTTCTCTATCGAACACCAGCTCACATCCGTACACCAGCCCTTTGAGCACTGACAGCTGGCAGTAAGAGGCATGGCTAGGCGAGAAGGAGAGAGGGAGGTGAAAAGGGGAAGTCAACAACCAAACACGACATTGAGATCCTTTAAATTATTCTTTTCGGATGATGCCCAATGACTTAATCCGCAAAATGAGAAGCTGTAATCGAGCTCATGGTGACACACACTACATATCTGTGCTATATGCTTTCATAGAACAGGATTAAATGGTTCAAATAGGAGTCTGGTACCTTAGGCTCCAGTCCAACAGTTCCTTTTTGCGACTAGGACTCTGCTTGTTGACATTCCCTCCCTCTTTCTCTATCTTCCTTCAGAGAGAAAAGCAGACCAGACTTATTCGAAATCACTGAATGAGGGACTGATAGAATGTGCCAGCAGATTCAGTGTACGATTATTCTTTGTCATTTAAATAAGCAAAAAAGTCTTGATTCAAATCCTTTAAATCAATGTGCCATGCACCCCCCCCCCCCTTCCCCCTGTCCTAAGAGCAGCCATGCCTTTCCAAACCTCAGTCCAACTGTTCAGCGGCTCTCCCCTTGGAACAGCATTTTTGAACCTGGCTAATGTCTATGCCCACTACCCTTCAATTATCTCCTGCACCGTATTAGACATGCTATTTCACCTTTCCCTCTAATCACACTGTAATCACCAGCCTCTATACATTAGCAGCAACCAAGTGAAAAATCACCGGGATAATCACTTGGACCAAATGACGGGAGAGATGGTCCCCTGCATGCACATGGATGACAGAAGGAAGATTAGAGAGAATTATGTTTGTGCCTACTCCCTGGCAAGGCTGCAGACAGCTGACCTGGCACCAATAATACTGCCAAATTTACCCATAGAGGCTATGGAGGATGTGGGATAAAACCTTCTATATCATAGTGAGGTCTTAGTATTGGAAAGTAAATTGATATTATCAAAATTAAGAGAAAAGTGGATGGCAACATTGTCAAAACCTCTTTTTTTTCTTTTTCTTAGTACAAACGTTGCAACAACAGTTGCTTGAAAGCGGGTTGAAACCAACAACTTTGCTGGAAATCCTCAATTCTGTAAAAGCGACTGCTGCGAGGACTCTGTTATTGTGCTTCTTCTTTCAGCGTGTAATTGTGTCTGAACTATCTCTACAGAGGCCGCAATTTAAAAAAAAAATAACTTGCCCCACAGTTCTTTCTTTTTCTTGCGTGTATCCCTGCTGGGACACCTGCAAAGCACAGTACTGTTCAAAGCTGAAACAATATTGTTTGTGAAGCACTGCAGTTCTTCAGATTCAAAATGATGCCCATCAAAATTACAGCTTTTCAAAAAAGAAATTGCCTTCCAAAAATAAAAACAAAAATTGCCCCTACATGTAGGGCAAAACCTGGCCCCCCTTCCTCAGTCCTCGATCAGATGCTAAGTGGAAATGCAGGAAGCTACATGAATTGTAGTGATGTGAAGTAGGTCAAAACAAAGCCATGTTCTGCAAACCGTTTGTGCTCATTATTCATGTGAAGCTGAACTAATCGATGGGAAATCTAATGTTCCATGAGCAATGAAATTTCCTGTGCTTGTCTCAGCCATCTTTAGAATGCATTCTGCAAGTGAGACTCTGTCAGGCTGAACATGAACCCTGCATGCTTGCTTCACTGATCTTCTCTGTCTTGTACCAGATGCTGTACTAGTTCCCACTGCTAATGGCAGGTTGAGTCCCCAGTGAGCCAAAACCCAGCCTAGCCTAGTATCCTGCTGTCTGCTTGGCTAAGAGTGTTCATGTAGCATCTCGGCTATGCCAGGGCTAAATTAGGCAATGTGAAATCAGCACTTCAACACTTTTAACAAGGGTGCTCTTAGTACTTTTACACCCTGGAGAAGATGTTACTGAAGTGATGTACATTAAAAACAGAAATAGCTGTGAAACATACTCTGGAACTACCAAAACAAGATTGTTTTTAGATCTTTCCATTACCCTGTTCACTGACAAGAGTCAGGTCTGGTTTTCACTGTAGTACAGGCCATGTTTCACCTCTAAGAGTAATAACAAATGTCAACCCAGCAGGCACTCACCAAGCTGTTGCCAAAATGCTATTTGATATTTGTCCTCTAATTTACAAAGAGAAAATGTAACTTGGCATTTAAGCCAAAAGGAATTAGTATGAATCAAAATAATTGTGAGAATATAATATCAGCATGCCAGGCAAAAACCTTCAAGGACATTTCAAAAATTATGTCCATATCCCCCAGACCATATACACCTTCTCTTTCATTTGATCATGCTGTTTTTATTTAACATCTCACAAGCTGTGGTTTAGTACACAAATCTTGCCAGTTGTATTGCAATGAACAATGAACAACTTGCTTCTCTGCCACTGATTCACATACCCTGTATCAACAAATAAGAAAATGGTAAAGTATATATGCTAATTCACCACTATGCCACTTCTGATATGGTCAGTCCTCTAGAGGAGCATGTACTCTTAGAGGGGTCCACCCAATGGTGGGCCAAGCAGAGAACTGCTAGAGCCTGTCTATGAGTCTCCAACCCCCTGGGTGCATAACACTCACCCTAAAATAGCAGTGATTGTCAAGGAAAGGAAGTGAAATGTAATTGACTGAAAGTGGAGAGATAATTAAAGGAACCTGTTGGACAGGAGGGAAGAAATTAATGCCTCTCATTTAATAGCTGCTTTGGGAGAGAGCTTTTCCGTCATCTCACTGTAGCACGGAAAGGGTTTTGCCGTGGAAATAGGATTTTGCATGGGAAAAGGTAGAGGTGGAAATAGGCACTGGGTGGTGGGGGTGCTGTGTGCTAAACTGAAACTCCACAAAATCACTCCCGATACTCAGGGCATCAGGCACTATGATGTCATGATTAGTGGAGAGGTTCAGAGCCTTGCCTTACCCCTGATCCTGAAGGAGGTTGAACAGAATCATGAGGTCAGATCGCATCCAATCGTGGGGAGTGCTGAGCCAGCAGAAGTGATGACGAACCACCTTAATTGTGCTTTGAACTTTTAGTATCATCATCCAATTCCAAGAGTAACAAACAAAAAGATGCCATTATCCACCACACAATGCACAGTGTATCGCTGGAGGTGTGCCATTATGTTAAACAACATGGCTGACAGTAATGAAGACAAAGACCTTTTTTATTCCTTAATGTAAATAGCCTATAAAATACAAAAAAACAGAGGAAGGTTGTATAGCAGCTTGTGTTAAGAAGCCCAACTCTGTGGGACAATGATGTCACTATAAAATGTATCCACAGCAGTGCAGGGATCTCTGAGAGTTTTAGTCCTTTTAAGCCCCTTAAGTTTGGGCTCTGAACATGCATCCTACAACTGTAAGCGTCGGACCAAGGCTCAGAGAGTATTTGACTTAGTGTCAAACCTAAGCCACGGCCCAGAAGTGATCCGTTAATTAAGATTCTGTGTACACCGACATGTCATGATTTTTCTGACAGAAGAAAGTTCGCCTGTGCGGTAATTGGATTAGTCCAATTGGGGCTGATGAACAGATATGGCGGTGACAGCAGTAGAGTTCATCCATCTGCATGCTTACCACTTGACAGTGCGACAAAAAATACAAAAAAATAATAATAATAAAAAAAATAATTAAAAAATAGCATCAGCCAAAACAATACTTTTTTCAAATTCTCTGGAAGTGGAAGTTTGGGCTTTGCAACATTTAAGGAAGTTAGTTTTACAAAATGAAACTCCAGGTAACAGTTTGTTCAACATGTACATAAAATCATCATTTAATACACTTGGTCAAACCCACATGTACATGGTAAGGCTGAGATTGGAGGAAGGGGACAAACAAGAGAGCAATTATTGTAGAACCTAGCAGAACCCCCTGCCTGCTTGACCCAATCTGCCACTGCTCTCTTGACCACACAGCTGCGTTACTCCTGTACATACAATATAGCTTATTTTTCAATTCTGTTGAACCTTCTTTATAGGCCGTACAATAGATCATGTTCAAACGTTTAAAAAAAATTAAAAGAATAGTTAATATATTTCAGTGAAACTAAGAGAAGGAACCTATGAAATGATTTATCAAAAACAGAAGATAAAATGATGTTATTTCTTGTACAGTGAAGCACTGATGTTCAAAAATGGGATTTTATACTCATGTTAGTGAATGGTTCTTTATTTTCTCTGTTTTGTTTTGTTATTATCTGCTGAAGCTGGGACAGACCCATTGTCATGAGGTTTATTCGCTTTGATCATTTTTCTTTTTTCCCTTTTTTTTTTTTTTTGGCTGTACCAACCCTGTATGAAATCCCTCACGGGCAAGTTCAAAGAGATTTTTGCTCACTGAGATCTCTTAAATCAATACAAGAATTTAAAAAAGTGCACTGTAAAAGGATGACTGATGGTACTGGTCATGTGGATTCGGAAAAAAATGAATCCATTGCACAACTGAGTTCAAATGAATCAGCATTGCATGTTCAAAAAGAATCTCATTTGGGGCCTTTTGTTGTTTTGAGAGAAAAAAAAATCAAATTTTGCAGTCAGATTGGTTTTGAGACATATGCTGTCATATCTCATTGTCTTCTGGTTTCCTGTAATGTTCTTGTGTTTCTGTCACAATGTAGTGTTTTTTTTCTCTTTTTCTTTTGTTGGAAGGGAATCATTGACATATCTCTGATTTTCATCTTCTCTGTTCTTACCTATGGGAAGTTTCTTCCACAGTTTGTTATCTAATGTGACTCCATCCACTGACAACATTGTACCAACAGTAGATAGTGCCACATTGCTTTCCTCCAGTCAGGTTGATTTGTTAGTGAGGAGGGAATTCTGCCTTAAATCCAGCCTGTTCTCTCTGACAGTACTACCTGTGAACAGTGGTCACGCACACTGTATTCTGGGGATGCCAAATGTTTTACCTTCAAAGGTCGGAAAATCAGTTGTAAAGACAAACACTTTGCCAGAGTCAGTTTTTGCCTCAATCCCATTCTGATAAGGACGTGGTCATCCACCTCCATTTCCATTGGTTACAAGGACCAAAATGTAAACAAACTCAGCTAACTGAGCAGTTTGCTCCAATCAAGCATTCAATGAGAGCCTTTAAAGTATTCACATTTAGTCATAGGTAATTTTGCACCATGGATCTTTGTATCATGAATCATTGCATTCCCAGCTTCACTATCTAATTCCATCCTCTTCATTTGTTCTCATGCAAAATTCATTTATCATAATATATTTGGGTATTTATATTCACAATGAATGGAATAATCATTTCTTTTGTTATTGGACTTGAACAAACTGATTTACTGTTTTCTTTTTGTTCGAAACAGAGATGTAATTTGAATAAGCGTTGGCTCGGGTCCGTTTCCCTGATTTGGGACAATATCTCCCATAGTGCTCCTGAACTCTGTAGTTCTCTAGTTCATTATATTCTGCTTAGACTAAAATAAAGCACAGTCCTGTAGAAGATTGAGCCTGCTTTGTCCTTTTTATCTATTCACATAGCTTGATTAAATAATTCCTGAAGGTTTGGATCTATCGTGGTGTGCATGCATGACCCCGTTTGCAAAGATGTGAAGTGTTCGGTGTCCTCTTGTCACTTGGATTGTGGAGAGAATGCATTTAGGACATGTCATTGTATTAATTGAGCTAACAGCGCTAACCATATCCGAATACCAAATTAGATGAGACGGTTAGTAGAAAATCGTTTAAAAAGGGCGAATAATGCATAATAAATGGAAGGGAGATTGGAAGAGGGAGGGGAATAAATTGTGAATTGATTAAAGGGAAATGGATATTCAGCTCCTGTCTCGTGGAGGTGTTACAGTGGAAACAAAATCAGGTGCAGTGGGTGCTGCTTGTTATCGCCTGTGAATAAGAAACAGGAGGTCAATCGATTAATCAGAGGTTTTCCTCATGCTACGTTTTATCGACAGAGATGTTACGGTAAGGAGGGCCAGGTCACATTGAAGCCTGTGGTCAGTGTCCTTTTTATGGCTCCAAGTCTCCTCCTCCCTCATTAACCCTCAGAGTCAGTCAGAAGTCACCACAGGCCACAAAGCTTATTACAGTGGGAGGAAAAGCCCATACAATATTGTGTCTGACAACTAACTCAAACCCCCTGTGTAAAATGGGTGCTTGTTTCTTCAACTTCAAATCAGCATGGTTCACCAATTTCCAGCAGCCACAACTGTCCATCACAAGAGAGGGAAAACATCAAATGCCTCCTACAGCAATTGTTCCTAGAGTAGAGGATGACACCCCAGGGAACATCAATGACCAAACCATCCCAAGACACCAAACATCATTTCTTGTTTATGGGCCTCTCTGGTCCGTCCATGTAGAGCATTGGTGTGGAAACAGATTTATGGTTGCTAAATTTGCAGGTGATAAAAAGGCAAAGAGTGGCCAGTTGGGGCACTAACTCTTCGCTATTCACATGTTGACTCCCGTGCCGAGTCTCAGGGGACCTTTTCTCATTGTGCAGCAGACACTCCATGATTCCACATGACAAACTGGATTGTTCCTCGAGTGAGTCCTGCTGAATTATTTTGGTCCTTTCGATTGCATCTCCTACCCCTGAGATTTTCCTCTCCTGTTGCCTTTGAGCCATAAGCCTCGACAGCCACCGTTGTCGATACTCAATCTGTTCTGTAACCCCTAAAGCTAATGAAATGTGCTAACAGGGGTTTGTTTGTTTGTCTCCAGGAGGGGGGCCAAGAGAAAGAAAATGGAACAACAAGACTCTTTTGACAGTTCCATTTTTTCCAGTGTTTTGTAGTGAGGGATAATCATGAAGTATGGATTGGATAGGGGAAAGTTATTACATTTTGTTGTCTTTATCCTTGTTTGAGTTGTAACAAAAAAAAGAAAAAAAGAAAGAAAGGTTAGATTGTTCCAAACATGGTTCTTTGCAGTTCCTGGGTTTATCCTCGATTCTGACTCTCCATACTCTCTCAGTGTGGGAAAGGGAAAATCGTTTCTCTCACTTTGCTCAACCTTGTATCCCTCTTCAGTCTAGATCTTCAGTGTAAATTTGACAAACACATAACCTCTTGTCTTGGTTGTTTCTTGTGCGTATTTACTCTATTGGTGCTGTTGATTGAGATGGGGTAGTTTCATGAAGCTCAAATATTACAGATGACAATAGATACACATGAAAAAAAAAAGATTGTGTTTAAAATACCTTTTTCAGGCCTCGTGGTGTCTTCAAGCTGGTGTGTTCAGGATTTTTCAGGTCATTCAAAAAACAAATGTACTCCATGTGTAGAGGGAAAGGGTGTGAAGAGTACACACTATGCACAGTACCGCTCATTAGTGAAAACACAACTGCAAATTCTCATACGTTAGACATCTTTTCAAACAGTGCCATCAATTAAGGATTAAGAAACAAACACAATTACTGTGAACATGCATCATTATCAACAGATGACAATATTTACTCTTTTCTTTCACATGGAACATTTAATTAAAAATACCAATTTAATGGCTTTATGATAAAGCGAAGCAATTTTATTATGTCTTCCTGATTCTTTTGCCGCTGACACTAATAGATAATTGACAGAAATGCACTTCAGACCATTACTTTCATATGCTTTTAAATTGATGCCATGTGCCTCATTATACCAAGGAATGGCTTGTCTGTAGGTAATCGTGAATAATGGCCTTTCAACTTCTTAACTATGTTCTACACAAATATTTACCACATTGACTTATCACTTGTCACTTACCATGCATTTAGCATTTGACTTTTATCGTCCATTAATCTATCAATGCACCCATTAAGGACACTCAAGCATTCGGGAACCTCTGCACACTCCAACGGGCCTATTAGCATGTTCTTTAATGGGAAACATGTTGCAAACACCATGCATAATCTGCGCCTCTTAAAAACCTGAATGTGCTGTCAACACCGTCTTTAAATAGCATATAGAGTCTTTGTGCTTCCACTTCTTTTTCAAATAAAAGGTATAAAAGGTTTTGTCCCTGAAGGAGGCTCTGAATGACTACGACAAAGGGTGGCAAATTTCGATTCCATCCCTCTTAACATGCAGATTCCTAAATAACAAAAGAATATAACTAAATGAAAGTGTGAAGAAGACCTGGGTAAGCAAAGCTACACAATCCCTTTGATCCTATTATGTATTACAAAAGCTTAATCAATATCTAATCATGGGGAATACAGAATGCCATGTCTTACAGAGCTCTTTGCTGTCAGAGGTGAAGTTGCCATGGTGACTGGACAGGTGTGGAGAGCTTAGGCTGCAGTGGTATTGATGGAAATTAAGAAGCATTGATGAGATTTGAAGATGCTGGGATTGAAAAGGGAGATAATTAAAGAGAGGGATGCAGTGGGAGATGTGGGGGAGGGAGGGACAAAAGAGATTCAGGTTGGAGATACAGGAGGTGATGCAGACAGGTGTAATATGGACGTGTAGCTGTTCCTCTGTTTTCCACTGAAACAGCAGGAAATGCACCGGCTAAAATTACCACCCCGTACCACATGAACCACAGAAAAAAAACAATTAGAGCAGAAACAATGTCTTACAAGAGACACATGTGGTACATGTGAAATTAAAGTTAAAATTAAAGTTAAAGTACAATTAAATGTTTGTACTTTACTGTTAAGCTTCAACTGCAACTCAATTTATTTTAACAGCAACCTGACAAAAAACCATGGAAACAACATGTACACTGGAACAATTACATTTGCAGATAATGACCAGCAAAATATGTTTAAATTATAAATATAGTCATTTTTTTTCTTGATAATGCAAGTTTAGAGAAATATATGAAATTTAGGACATGACTGACCACATATAACGTAAGTGCATTATGCACATTTGGAAGTAATTTCATTCCAAGCTACAATCAGAAACTCAATTTAATGCAGTGGGCCTTATTCCTATTAAAGCCTTTACCCTTTCCAATGAGAAATAGTATACAAGGTTAACACAGTTTCTCTAAATTTATGTAACTTTACCAACTGCTTCTATTATATAAATACGAAATGAAAGGTGAACACATGGCGAGCACACACAGGCATCCATTTTTATATATCAATTCATTTCTCTCTCATTTAAAACTTATTCACTGGGTGGAACAAGGGAAGATAAAATGAGTGAGAGTGAGGAATGGGAAAAAAGTACCAAAGCATCTGAATCATAGCCGACCCGGGCAAACTGAAGATGATGTCACGGCGGCGCACAGGCTGGTGCTCCCGAGGAAAACTTGTCGAGTGGCGCATCTGCACTCCGTGTGCCGTTCAACCCTTGACACATCTGAGCAGCAGGAATCCAGCAAGCTCTGTCCATTCTGGCCCACAGCCTTGCCCAGTCCCACAGAGAGCTGTCTGTCAACACCTGATTAACACTTCAGATAATAGGTCATTAAAGTTCCCCTTCAATCAATGAGACCAATCGAGTAATCAAGGGCAAGATTGAATGGACCCAAACCAGCATGGAGTCCGGTGGGAGTGAAGAGACCTTAAGCAGTATTGGAGAGAGCGTTGCTTTCATCTGTAGATGTACGCAGAATAACACACAACTGCTCATTCTTCCCTCACTAGTGTGGTGACTGAGTTTACTGACCCTTGTGTTGTCAAAATCTCATCTCTAATAAACCGAGAGCATCAAGAGTATTTTCTCCCTTTTGGGTACTCGTTTTTCTTCAATCAGACCCAGGCTCCTCTTGTTGTCCAAAGCTTTGTGGCACACACATCCCAATCTCCAACCCCCTTGTTTCACTGATGAATTATGTTTGGCCTTTGTTTAAATCTCTCTTGGTGTTTGGCAGGTCAGTGCCGTTTAACCTGCCACCTTTCAGCTGTGGAATCTCATCCATTCTCATAAATCACACCAAAGTGTCATTACTTTTTGATTACTCTCTTAATCACACAAATACACAATTAATGCCGTGGCCAAATTACCACACATGGCCACCTATTTTCTGAAACATGACACGCACGCACGGCTGTTTTATCTGCCTTATCTTATCATATGTTTCATCGCAGCTTGTAATTATGTACAAGCACGCACGCAATCCCGCCACCTCAGCCACTCTGTGAGCGTCTGTGCACGCGAGCGTCGGCTCGCACATGGGCGCGGGCGCTAGAGTGAGTAACCATTGCGGCTGACAGCTGAGCTGAGCTGAAGTGAAAGCATGAGGCCCAGTGACAGAGAGAACAGAGGGATCAAGCATTATCATCAAAAACGACTCCAGTGCTCCCTACTGCGGCCTCACAGCTTCCTCCAGTCAAGCTGTTGGTTTGTTTGTCCGTTTGTTGTGTCAGTGTGGATGGTCCGTCTTTTTTGGAATCAATGCACTTTTCAGCTCCTATTACTGTACTTGATGGGGAAGGAGACAGAGGCAGAGGACGAAAAAAAAAAGTAACGAGAACAGAAAGGCGAGGACGTCGCCTATTCTTCATTTTTTTCAAATCAGTATTCACATCGTCGATCCTGATCCGCAACTTAATTTATCCGAACGTCTGATAAATTCATCAAAAAAAAAAAAAAAAACGTCTACATCTTACTCTTGTTTTGCTACCTCACACGGAAGAGAGGTACCCAGACATTTATTTCACCCAGTGATTTGACTGTGGTTTTGCACCTGTAGGAACTGGCACACATGATGCCAATGTGGTTCATAAAAAGACATATCACTGCGGGGAAGTGTGCCTAATTCTGCTCTGAGAGTAGCTCTCATAAAGAGACATTGTGGCTAGCCTACTAATAGAGCTGTGAGGGGAGAATGATGCAACTCGGAGGCAATGCTTTAATTTGCCCTTGGTTTCGCATACGCGTCTAGGAACAGCCACTCTATTCCAAAGCTGATTGGCCCGTTTACCTTTAGACATGGGCCAACCAGTAGCCTCCGAGGTATGAGGTAGCTGGATTTAGCAAGTGTTCAATTTTGTTTTGCTGTGTTCCTTTTCGGCCTGGGTAGGTCAAATGTGGTAGATGCAATCACTATGGTTGTAGGTGTAATGCTGCTGGAGTTTTGTATTCAGCCCTTATATTCTTTAGTGCATACGGGCCTCTTTTCCTTCCACATTACTTTTAAATGTATAAAGTTCATTCTTATCAAAAGATGTTTGCAGTTCAGTCCACTGGGTCCAGAATGCTATTTGTATCTTAGCAACCTGTGCAGCAACAGAGGAAGATCAGAGAAGCTACTTATTAACCTGTTGCTATGACTACGGCGGTAGGCAATAACTCACAAGATGCTTTAACCCTTTCTCTCTAGACTGCCACCCCCGATCAACAGACAGACGGATAATGTTCAGAACATTTGGTGGAGAGAAGAATCAAAGCCTCCATAGTTTCTTTCTGTCTGTCTCTGATTTACTTTCTTTTTTCTCCAACTATATTCAACCGTGTGTGTGTGTGTGTGTGTGTGTGTTTTTTTTTTTTTTTTTGTTTTTCATGTATGTGTGTGTATTTCCGTGGTACATCCCCAGCAGAATATGTTTGCTCTACAAACCAAAGGAAGTCACAACCCTTGTACGATCTCAGTGAAAACAGAAACAAAGAACAAACACATTTTCTCTTTTGTTTCCCTCCTCCAAGTGTTGAGAATACTTTATTGAATATGCATAGATGTAGCGCTTTTGATACAAAGTCTCACAAGCCCCGTCAATCTGACATACCCACGTGAAAGGGTGCAGCTGTTTCCATTTTTTTTTCCATTCTCCCTGATATACCTCCGAACAGGGACACTGAGCAGTGACAAATGCTTTCCGCATGCAGGTTGACGCATGAGTGTGAACTGATTTGAATTGATGTTATTCCAGGAGAAATCAATGCATTTTTTTTTTTAACAGCTGCAATTACGCCCCTCACGTCAATTCATCAAGAGATTTGCATGAGGTAATTGTTGGCGCCACGTCTACTGATGCATTTTTATTACGTTTCAATTAGGAATTGAATCCAATTAGGGAAGTCATTCCAATCAACCAACAGGGGTTTCTTCTCAAAGCAAAGTGTACAGTATGAAGACGCTGCTGAGGTGAAGGACAGACACCACGCCAGAGGTCCATCCGAGGTTTAATCGGAATCTGTTTGAATAATCTGTCACAATGCCTTCTCTAAACAGAAAACTGTTTACCAAAAAAAAGTAGTATGGAAGTCTCAGGTCACCCTATTACTTTTACAAAGAAAATCTTTTCTTAATTTGATTTCAGTCAGTGCAAATCACAAACTAATAAGCACTTAATTAATTTTGCATTTTTTATTTCTTTCCTTTTTGTTTGGATTTTGTTTGGGCACATTAAGACATCAAAGCAATCACGCACGGCAGCCAACAATTGAGATTTCAAATTCATTAACTTTCATTAATAATGACAAATGACAAACTGTAGAACATCTTAAGCACCTCTTACTAGTCTTCTGATTCTTGAATTACTTTGGTCCTGAAAGAAATGAAGTAAGACAGAGATGTGAGGGTGCGGGCATGAAGTTCAACCAACTCTGACAAAATTAGGCGTTTGTGAGCTGCAAATATATTTCAAGCGCGCTCTCTCTCTCTCTCTCAGTGACCGATGTAGGTGGTTTTTCAAATGAATGTAAAGTGTTGCTCATGATCGTCCATAAACCCTCTCAGTTACTGTTTCAAAAAAGATCAAAAGCCCAACCTCTAACTAACCCTGATATTTGCTCCCTCACCAGATGACACAATATCAGTGAAATACACACACAATAACCCAACCTGAAAGGAAAATTCACAGGGGTGTTACACGCTGTTTATTTGCTTGCGAGAATTATCTTCCTAATAACATTGTCAGAAGCAATGGGCACGGCAGAGCCAGCGCAACCTATTCAAAAGCAAGCCGAGAGCCTCGCTTTCGAGGTCGGCTTCTCGTTCTATGACATCATGCCTAATATCTTCTCTTTTTTTGTCCTCATAAAACTGCTTAAAAACTTGTCCTGAGGTAGACAGACGAGAGGGCGAAGGTGGCTGTTTTGGCTTGCAGAGGCACGGCGCCTTTGATCTAAGTGCAGAGCTAGAGTTAAGTGTGCCGAGTGGCTGTGTGCACGGTGCTACTGCCCCCTGGGGGAGATGCCGGGGATAATCGGCGCTGGGAGCGGCAGATGGCTCCTGCAGCTTCAGCACCAAAGAACACTCTTTCTATCTACCAACAAGGAAACTCGTGAGAAGTAAGCACTCCCATGGGTTTCTATCATCACCATACTAATCGGATCAGCCTTTGAAAAAAGCTGACAGCTTGTGTAACTCAGGTGGTTATACGGCCATGAGCGCTAATAAACAGGGAGCTCGTACTGTCTCTGTGTGCAACATCTGTGGGAATATGTGAAAACGTCTAACACATTCAACACCAGATTTTTAATTTTTTTGGAATCTCACCATCTTTATTTCTAACGTCCTATTCATGTTCAGGAGGAGACCACTAATATTCAGTAGCAAGTTTCCTTTTTTTAAGTTTTATTTTGTTTTTTTGTTCACTTTTCCCCACTCCCCGGGAGAAAAAAGGTCTGTACACAAAGGATTCAGTGATTGAAGTCATCAGTGCAGCTTTTTTTTTTCTTCTTCTTCTTTCTTTTAGGATAATAGCAGGTTTTTCAAAGAGTCAAAGTAGATTCCCTTTTCTGCTGTCACTCTGTCTCTCACACGCGGCACACATGTACATAAAGAGATGCACACATACACACAGACGCACTAAAAATGTAGCTGTGTGGCAAATGGAGGTGTGCAGATTGCCCACTTAGACTGTTACATTATCCTTTTTGTGTTTATTTCTCTTTTTTTTTATTCTCTGCTCTCATTTTCAGCCTTTCTTCTGTGCCGTCTTTGTGCTTCTGCTGCTCGTGCAGCCTCTGTCAGGTGTGTGCGTCTATTTCCTATCCTCATTGTCCTGTCTCTTGTCATCCTTTCACCCGTCCCTCATCTCTCTGCCATCATCAAGGACCCTGTGGCCTCCTACGTAGCGCCAGTGGAGAGAAGGGTCTGTATCTCAGCAACGCACCTAGCAACCGCTCCTCGTAACTATGGATTATAACCTGTTGCCAAGGGAGACAGAGATGGAGGATTGATTTTTTTTTCTTTTTCTTTTTCTTTTTTTTTCCCAGGGATGAAATTGAAAGTGAATTAGATGCATGAATAAACAATGCATCAATGCTGGGCACACTAACATTTATGAATGGCGACTTTATTCAGTTTACTCGGTTTTATCTGTGAGCTTCATACCTTATCTTGATACAGATTAGTAAAGATTATATGACAGATTAGTGCCGATGCCTGTTTTTAAGACTTGAAGTGATTTCTACAGGATACTCTGGGGGAAAACAGTTATGGACTGTACTACTCACTGACAATATTCACTTGATATTTATTCATTTCATTGCAACGTACAAATGTAAACCCATTTAATCATCACATTATGGATCATTTGTTAGCTTTAACTTAAGTACTTAGGGAACTATATTTGTATTTTGCTCTTCAAATAAGGTGACATTAATTAATATATTAGCATCATTCAGTAGTGCCATGGATCTGTGAATAGATGTTAAATATTTAAGTACTATATTACTTTCAGATTATTGAGTAAAGCATCACCACCTCATTTTCCTTCATTATATTTCTGTCTTTTTACCACATATCCCTAATTAGTTAATTCATTTGAAGGATGGATTCGAGATCCAGATTTTACCCCTGACTCCTTTTATTGATTCACTTCATTCATTTTCTTTTAAACAAACATTAAACTCGTTCAAAACCGGTATGTAAGTTGGCACACGATTAGAAAAGCAAAACAGAGCCCTAATAAGAATAAGGAGGACACACATACACACTCAAAAACACTAGCGCAGTCCCACTCTTGTCGTTTTGGTGCTTCTCACCCATTCTCTCTATCACCCACTCTCTGATGAGTGCTTTTACATGGCCACACAAACTCGTCATTAAACTAACCTACTATTTTCCATCACCTCTGAGCTAAATTGCCACACTCTGCCTGGCATCCTGTGGACCGGCTTGTGGATATGAAAGCCCACAATTCCCCTGCTATCACCTCTCTGGGCTCTTGCAAGCGCACTAATGATAGCCTGCCATCGGAGAGCTGGTGGAATGGAGCCGTAATGTCCTTGGAAAGTGCAGGCTGGTGCACATGCTGTGGGAGAGCGACCTGCTCTATGTCAGGCTCTCTTTCTCTCTCTCTCTCTTCTAGTGTGGATGGCCTGCATCCTCCAGTCTCCGTGTTAATGGGCAGATCCTAGCTTGAACCCTGATGGCTGGATGCTTGTGATGGGGGCCTGAATCTGACAGAGGTCCGTACCATTAGCACACTAGTGCTCAACAGAGAGTACGGATGCACACATGAGAATACACACACACACACACACACCCCTACTGTATATCGCTGCTTTGACTCCACTCCAAACTGGTATAGTTCTATAGTCTTTTGTTAGCTGTAGTCATTGCTGAACTTCCTCAGCTACCCACAGCTATGCTACAAACATATTACCACACTCACACACACAGTAAATTCAAACGTGTCTTTTTATCTCGTATTACACTATAAAATAGTATTGTTATCCAACGCTAGTAGTAATAGTTAAACTAATCTCTACGGCCTGTCCAAATACATGCCATTATTTTTAAAACATTATCAATGTTATGTATTTATAGATTATAAATATGTACTATTATTATTTTGTTATTTTTGTTATTTTTTATTATTGTTATTTAATAGTTTTACAAAATGAACAACATAGGACTTTCTATGTATACTATACTATGTATACTACAATATATCACTATGCACCAGTGTTCAGGGTTACATGGTGAAACTGTAACATCATTATGCTCTATGGAGTGACATTTTTTAACAGTGTGCTACAATTAAAGCAAACAAACAAACAAACACAAAAAATAAGATTTGTTTTAAAGATCTCACAATACAACAGATTTTAATACGAGTCGGCTAAATAGTTGTTCTCTGTAAACCACAATAAACATGGGTTTTGTGGCACACTATGTGCTCTAATGCTATATTGTGCTATTTCTTTTGACCGATATATGGCATGCTATGCCACCTCCCCCCTCACACAAGATCATAACATCTGTATCCTGGAGACTAAACCAGAGGTTCAGTCAGAGAAGCCCTGACCACTTCAGGGCTCAGTGTTTTTCTCAAAGACACTTGGACAGGACTGGAACTGGATATTGACTTAAACTACTGCCCCCCCCCGCTCCTGCTTAACTTAAAGTGAGTTAGAGTCTATGGTTTAGAAGGAACAAACTGATCTTACTGTTTCAGATTCTGAGGAGTTGTTGTTTTTTAAGCTGTTATAGGCTAAAAGTTGGAATGAGTTGCTCTGCATTTCTCACCATGAAAATAACCAAACAAAACCATTTTGCTTTTCAAAATTAAAATAGTTCCAAGTCTGGTTGGTAGAAGAGCTTTACCTGTGTTTAACATATGTTCATCTTTCATTTCTGAGGCGAAGAGAGCTGCTAAAATTTCACTCTGCCATTGTAGATAGTAGAGAAGATGAAGCGAGTTCAAACTGTGCATTCAACATTCACATTAGCAAGCAATCCTGCCCAAAGAAATTAATAAAATCATCTTTGTTCTTTTGACCCTGCATTTCAAAAGACAAATCCAAATAAATGTCAGTGATTTACCGCCACCTTGTGGTTGTTAGGGGGCATTATTACTATCATGACTAAAAGTAAAAACAAACATGTAGCACACTTTCCTGTATGTGTATAAATCAACCAAATATCTGATGAACAAAACACACATGCACATAGTGTTTTAGACAGGAGTGGGAGGTTACATAGAGGGGAAGTTAAAGGATCCCTGAGTGCATCATTAGCACATTACTTAATAAAATGACTTTAAAGTATAAACTACGCTACACGATCTTCAGTTCGTCAGTGCACCGCGTGCAGTGTAATGTAATTTAGCGCAATTTAGAGTGCATTCATTGTGGACCCCTGAACACAATTCAAGGAATTGTTTTTCTGCCTTTGAGAAATGATTCCACTGCTCTAATCTCCCCTTCGTTATTAGGTGCATTAATAGTGGGCGGATAATAAATGACTTTTACTATCTGTGAATCAGCACCAACAAATACAGTACTGGGCACGTATTTCAAATACCAGCATGTAATAGGCTCTTTCACCACTGGAGGGCAGTAGGAGTCTGTAACAGACACAGAGTGGACAAAGTACAGGCTGAGCCCTCCTGGGAACAAAGGATTAGTTGGTGGTCCAGCACAATCATAAGACTGTTGTATGTAAATCGTGTAAATCCACTACGGGAGAGGAGGGTTATGCCAGTCTGATTTCATGCCCGGTCAACCCACTGGAAGAGGACCTCAGGCCAGTACGCCCATGGCTGAATAGTTATGGGGTGGGAAAAGGGCATTGTAAAAAGTCAGCCACTGACACAAAATCACTTTTCTGTAAATGTTTTGTTCCTGCAGTTTTCATTTGGGGATATCGTTTGGCTTTGGTTCCATGTCTGTCCACACTCAGGACTCACTTTTAATTCTATTTCAGTACTGTGCTGAAACATAAAGACACAGTGACTATTGCTCAAATATTGCGGAACAAACAGTTGACAGGTAGAGGCTGTCAGCTGTATCGTTAGTGAAGAGAACCTAAGACTACTGTGTGAGTTGATACTGTAGTGCTTACTGGTTAGATGTAGACCCCGGCTTCAACATCACTTTTCAATAAAAAAAAAAAAAAAGAGTCAAATTATGACCCAGGCAACACATTGCCATTCCAGTCAGACGATCTGTCACCTGAGGACAATGGGAGGTTTGCAGTGTGGCTAAGTGAGTAGGTAAATAGTTTGGGAGAGGCGATAGGGACACAATTGAACTGACACATGTAAATGTTGGCTAAATGGGACGCGTGGAGGAGACGGAGCCTTCTCAAGCAGCTAATTGATCAATTAAGTAAACAGAGGCCGCTTCTGGTGTCATGGAGGGTCTGGAGAACGGGTGGGAGATAAGGCTACGTGCTTATGATTCATTTGCCGCTAAAATATGAGTCTGTGGATGATAATCCAGCAGAAATGACTGGTGGGGAGATAGGAGCACCTGGTGGTCACTGTAATGTATTGTAAATCACGCTAAGAGTCAGCGTCATGGGATAATGTATGTGTATGTGTGGGAGAATACTCTGTGTGTATTCAGTTTTGCACTTTAGGCAACATTTTAGGTGTGTACAGCGATGAGATGTTTTACATCTGTGTTTTATGGTCCTGTTTTCATATTTCCCATTTCCATTTTTGCACCCAAAGGCACAATGTAGAATTTCTGCTACTTTAGCTGCCATTGTACTTGGAGCAAAAGCATAATTCAACTCATTCAAACTAACTAAAGGGACATGTTTGTAAAGATACAGATGCTTCAGCCTTTCCAGAGGCTTGCTGGCTCAACGAGGACAACACAGCAGATCCCAGTGCATGAAAGTCCATAATTGGTCGAAAAATATCGCAATTTGCTTTTGCTGCCTTGTGGGAAAGCATCTTTAATTCTGCTTCCTGCATCTCGGCTGCCATGGAGTTTTAAGCAAACCAACAATACAAAGCCTCAGTGGGTAAGTACAGGGAAGTAGGCACAATAACAAGAGCACCTTACAATATATGGTAATCCAGCAAGACCACAAACTACAGCCTGATATATTACCATACGGCTACAGCTTCATAAAAGTAGGATTTAATAGAGCCATGTTATATTGGATTGGATAAGATGATACAGGTGTTCCTGTATTGTGTGCTCTTATTTGTATGCAGTTCGGCTGTAGTTTGACTTCAGGCATTATAAGTATACTAACACCTTTAGATGGAGCCTGCATGTCACACAGTAAGCTCTGCATGTCAGGATGCGTTGAGTGTTCTCTGTTTTAATGTGCAGGCCTGTCTACTTGTGCCCTTTGCTGCTGCTGTGTGAAGTGCTTTGTTGGCCCTTTTTGCTGAACGTGTTGAACAAATAAAACTGACTTGATCTGACTTACATATAAATGTGGATAACAGCATTTCTGTTCCAATTTGGAGAGAGAATGTCTCCGACGTTGGGTTACTTGGATCATATTTCGCTATATATAATGGGAGCCTGTAAGAGTGCATTATGCCCACGCTTCAGAGAAGGGCAATACATTGACAAGAGACACACTCTGATGTTCCAAATATGTGGAGTAAGTGTCGCTGAGCGAGACGGGCTCTATTGCTGACAACCAGGTGGACAGGTCCCCACCCTCATTCCCTCCGTCTTTCATTTGAATAATGCATGCTAATTACCTACTTGCCGAGAGCAGAACTGTCACCCCACAGGCCCCAACAGATATTTCCATGCACATACAAGCACACATACCGACACACACACACACACACATACAGTGGCTGTCACTGCAGCAGTTCTGCTCACCTCCAAAACACTGGCACATTTACAATAGAAACTTCAGAAGACCTGGTTGATAAACTTAAGGGAATTCCTTTAACAAAAGCACCTGTCAAGACAGTATGTAGGCTAATGATAGAGTACATCCACCACTCTGCTGGAACAGCTGAGCATGGCATTACTTATGCTACACTACTGAACAGAATGACAGCAAAGGAGGTAAGATGTTATACTGAAGTAAACGCTATGGTCCTTTATGATAACATTACATTTATAATGTGAAAATCTACTTGTCAAAAATATCTCATTTGCAACCTCTCTGTTCAATTTCAAAATGCATTTCTTTGTAAATGTGTCAAAAAAAGTTACCACTGATAGGAATTCATGTGTCAGCCTTTGCATTGTACACTTTGCTACTTTTCTCCCCACTGAAAAAGCGATATGTAAAGAAAAAATGACTGACAATAAGAAATATTTATCATTATTCACATGTACTGTATACAATACTAGCATGTACACATGCAGCATGCACATGCAAACAAGCATGTAATATACACACCCACAGAATGAACATGCACCAACATGCATTCATCCTCTGGATCTCTCCCACACGTGCCCTTGAATGCACACACTTTGTAATATAGCCCTAGCATAGGAGTAACGCTCGTACCTTTGCTGAGTCGCGCACCACTTACAGTATATCGTGGGAGCTCAGAGGATTTTCATGCCATTCATTTGAGGCTTGGTTACACAGAAAAATCCTCAGTTGGCTAAAGCTGCAATTCCACTGATGAGCTTCCTGGCTGCATACCCAATACGGAGAAAAAAAAAATCTGGCAAAATGTATGTGGGTGCGTTTTTTATGAATTTATTATGCGTACGTGTTCTTGTGTGTGTTTGCGAGTCGACAAATCGCTAAACAAAGCTGCCAGAGCTTTGCTTCTCCAACTTCCATTCCCACAACAAAAACTGTGGCAACCTGGGGCTAATTTGACCCTGCTGCCTGTGTGCCTGTGGAAGGCCCGCCATTGGTATGCAAGGCATGGTGTGTCCTCAACAATAATTCGGGGATAAAATCAATGATGCTGCCAGTGAACGGCCTGTGGTTTTTACTAGCTCCATCAGTGACTTTTGGGAGGGGGTGTGTGGCTCTCTGACACAGAGGTTTGACAGATCTTCAACAGCTGTGTTGGTGGAGGGCCATGTGCGAGTGGGGATGAGCATGTTGACAAGGCTGTCCATTAAAGCCACGAGTGACACATGGGCAGCAGTAAAGCAGGTCTGTCTCATCCTCATCATCACTGTCACCAGTTTACCGCTGCGGAGGGTTCAGCCGTGCATTAATGGATTCCTACTAGACGGATTCCACTTGATCACATCTCAGTTGAATCTCCATTAAGATGTCAACGCAGTGGTTAATGTATTTGAGATTTTCCCCCTCGTCCTGCTAAACCGTTATTTATGACACTTATTAGGAAGCGTAACCCGGCCATCAATTAATGTCCTGCAGGCATGCTAAGCAATTGGGCCCATTGGCGTCAGACCAAATGTACTGGAACGTCCATTAATACTGCAATTCACACACAAGTGCTCACATTCAAATGAGCACATTTAGCGACGTACAAACGCACTTCTTTTGGGACAAACCTCTGCATGCGTGCACGTTTGCGTGTACTGCAATTTTCTAAGGTTGCACTTTGAGAAAAGGTCTAATGTATCATGAAAAGCAGACAAATTTCCCTCATACACGCACTGCATCACGAGGGTGAGACACAATTTTAATGGTTTCCCCTGCATAGGTTGATTTTTTTTTTTTTTACTCAGTACTGATGGAAAAATGTTGACATACGGTGTAATTTAATGAAGCATTATCTTGAAATTGGATCTTGCATGTACCATCGAAATAGAGTTTCCAGCACATCAATCAGGAAAAATGTAATTTCCAAATTACTCGGATGTATTGGTTTCCTATATTAGTAATAATGACTGTCTATGTACAGTGCATTATGTCATGTCACATCTTGATCTAGCTAACTGTAAAGGAAAACAAGTGTATCTGCACCACCGACTTGATCAACGCGCCGTGAGAAGAGTAAAAGGGTCTCTAGGTCAGCTGAAGAGATTGCATGCAGGGAAATGTCAAAATTCGGTGAATTTTAGTCTAGAATGTGGTGTGCAGTGCCATTTTGACACTTGCAAAGAGGTTAATGCACTGACAACAATATGCCTGGTGGAGTACAATGGCATTTTAGGAGCATTTGATACTTTGAGACTTAACCTTTTAATCTGTCTTTCTAGCATTTGTGGCGATAAACTGAAAATGGATATTTCAAATACATAGTGTAAAGTGTAAACAGAGAACTTTTCCACTTTCCCCCTGATGTTCCATGGTATTACTGTGTGAGAGAGAGCGTATTCATTCAGTCATTTAGTCTTGCAATTCAAGCCTTAACTTTTTCGGAAAACATAATATAGTGAGGGGTCTCCCCTAATCCAGACAGCAAAGAGCACAGAAAAGTTGCTGAACTTGATCAGCTGAGATGGCAACTGTACCTTACACATCAGACATACCAACCAGGAGCCAGCTGAAGCAGTAAAATGAAAAAAAAAAATGATGGCGGAAATGGCTGTGATGACCAAATGACGAATTTAGAAATGCCAAAATTTCAGGCAAAATGAGGGTTGGCTGTGCAACACATGAATCAGGAAGGATGCCAGTTTCAATTTGCACAAAAAAATAAAATAAATGGCTGTAATTCTTTCTCTACCTTGTAATCTGGTGGTGCTAACAAACAAAACAGGGAAAAAAAGAAAACATTAAGTATTGGGGATGCTGGGACTCTACCGATGAATTTTACTTACTTTTCTTGTAAAAAAACACAAGCTATCATGTGTTTATAGATGCATCTCTCATCAGGTCGCTTCATGTGACGGCCTTCTGACAATGACCAAAGCCAAAGCCATGAGGCTGTTCAATGTAGGCACATGTATGCAGCCTTCCATACACCTACATTATGGTAAATCATGGCAACAACAACCAGAGGAAGACAAAAAAATATGTGTTTTTTTTGAGGCGCTTGCAAGGTGGAGGTTATAAAGCATATGTTGTTTGAAGGCCACAAACAAAAGACAATGCAGAAGTATGTAGAAGTAGAAGTATATTATTCCCAGAAGGGGCCTCAGATGGTAGAAAGGTACACATTACATATTGTTGATCATATCAAACGCACAGCTGTAGGCTAATTCCCACTGGTAACCGTCGGTTGTCAGAAACCCCAGTGGTACTAGCCTATGGTCTGCTGGACCCAGTTCAGCACACAGATCCAAGAGCATGGCAAAACAGCATATTAGCCAGTCATCATCATGGGCCAGGAAATCTTCATGGTCCTTGAACACGTGTTCCCTCCTGATTCTTCCATTCGCATCGTCCTCTGCAGCATTACACTAAAGTGTCCAGCCATATTTATGTTTATCACCCACTCTGGCACATTTGAAAATAGAAATTTGATAGATGACAGTTTACCTAGGGTGGGTATTATATTTTGTAAATTACCATATTTCTAGTAGGTTATTTCCTATGTCACCATCCTATTTCTCCACCTTATTTTAGTGTTTACTTCTTCAATCTGCTCACCTTGCTTTTCCCTCTTTTTCCATACAGATGAATGCTTCCACCTACTAGCTACTGATGGTAATTTTGCTTGTGGTTATTAATTTAATTATTATTTAGAGGTCTAAAATAATGAGACCTCTAAATGAGAATAAAATTCAATGAATGAATAGGCTGTCATTTCCCCTTCTTTAGGAAAACTTTAATATTTCATATTATGACTTATTCATTATTAACTTTGACAGCAAAAAACAACTGATTGCACCTAGACAGTTGGATACCCTTTTAAACCTTTTAAATCCCCAGCAAAAAGGACGTGTGAGGCTTTGAGAAATCATTCGTGCTAAATTCACTTTTTACTGAGTTACCAGTGTGTTCTAGAGACTGCAGTACCTGTTGTTGTTTGCTATTTTTTTTCTAAAGCAGACAGCAGCAAAGAACAGGTTATAATGAGGTAATACTGCCATAGCTCATGTAGGATGGCCCATTACTCATTTGATGTGTGCTTGTGTTATTAGCAAAATTCGACTCCCTGTAAGATGAAGGACAAGAGTAAACACATGCTGTGTATTGAGCAAATTGTGTTTGCCTGTGCCCGTGTGTGTGTGTGTGGGTGTGTGTGTGTGTGTGTGTGGAAGACAGAGGCTGAGTTCATGTACCTGTTTACTACTACAGGTCTTTAACCATTGAGAATTTGTACCTAATCCAGTATTTAAGCCTCAGTCACAAGCAATGTGCTGATTGTAAATTCTCTACACATCTTATCACACTGCATATATTAATGCTCAGTGTCTATGTATAACATACAGCGCACATACATACAGCTCCAGTTTTTCCTAAAGTATACTTTTTGCCATTTTCTGGATGCCTCCTGACAGCGTAAGCCACAGAGCTCAAAGACACTGAAGTTTTTTGGGGTTTTTTTTCTGACAGTTTTTCTCTGTAAGACAATCCTTCATTCCTCAGAGTAATAACAGCTTGTCTTTTCGCTGTTGTGAAATGACATTTGCCTCCCATGATGACTGCAGAGAGTCTGCAACCGCTTTTCCACACGTGAACGCTGTGTTTGGTGCAGAATAATGAACACATTCGACCTGCTGTCGTCGGGTTAATCCCTGGCCACTGCTGTTCACGCGTGACCTTGGGTCTGCAAATGATTGAGGTTCAACACAGATCACCCTGGAATTAAACAGAAGCGTGTCCTGTAAGATTTTTCTACAGATATATTTATTACACGGCCTGTTGAAAACACAGGCAGTGGTTGTCAGCCTGATTGCGCCAGATGGTTTGTTACACGGAACCATCTAGGAAGTCGGCAGCGCCCCAAAATGGCAGGCACTCTAATCCAGAAAAGCCTTTGGTGATGTTCTTTGCTCTTCTTTCAATGAAGACACACTCTCCGGTTCTGTTCTAACTTACGGCAGCAGCATCTACGCTAACCTCTTTAGCTGCTGCCGTTGTTGTTTTTAAGAAAACACTTCTCACGCTTCTCACACGTCATCACACGCATAGGACGCTGACTGCTCTGACACAAGCGCATAGCTAGAAGCCTTCCAAGTTGGATTCTCACATAAGTGGATGATATTACAAGTCTCGCTGCCTTGCAAGGTTACAGTAAGCATATCAAATAAAAAAATAGACACATTTTGTCAGAAAGGAATAATCCAACATTTCAGGAAAAACACCTATTACCTTTCTAGAGGTCGATGAGAAAGGGTAGGAATTTGGGGAATCCTACAGTTGCATTCAATCTTCATTCTTGGCGTTATGATTTGATTCGGAATAAATTCTCAATTCAAAACTCCATTCTCAATTGAATGAATAGGAAACGGTGCAATATTGCGGTCCTTACACCACTGAAACACAGTATGAAATTAACTGACAGTCGAGCTAACTAGTCTTGATGAAAGTCACTTTCTGGCCAAACAGGAAAATACATAGATAAGTGTGCGAGCGTGGAGCTTTTTTTAATTAAAAATTATTATCTGCATTCATTTGAAAGCATGCTAGTCAGTCTGTATGCAAATATGAAATGGCAGTGTAATTTACTGATCACATCACTGTTTTTTTTTGTTTGTTTCACAAGAACTGTCCTGTTTGTTCTCAGTGCTCCACCCGACTAATGTCGGTCTCTCGGTGATGGGGCGCAAAGCATTCACAAACTACTTTGCTTGTGTCTTGCACAGTCAATTATTAAGAATTTCAATTCGAAATGAATCAAAATGCTTGGGTTTTTGAGGATGAACTACAGCTTAATTCAAGGGTGGGCCCACAGAACATTGTCCAGGTGCTGCACTGTGCTCTCTCAAGTGGCTCCGACTGCTTTTTGCTCTGTCATCATAACTTCATTAACAACATGCAAGAAAATCAATTATTTTTGGCATCCGTGAATCAATTCAAAATCATAGAGGTTGAGGATCTCATTTTCATGTGAATTGATTTTTCCCCATCCTCTAACGATCAATACTATTCTCATGTACAAAAAGACATTTAAACAATGGAGAGATGTTTTCCTTAGTGCGCTTGAAAGGTGCTGGCCTTTCACTATTTCTAGTCTTTGTGCTAAAGCTCAAGATATGCTCGTGCTTACTTACTGTACAACATGAGAGTGGTATCAGTCTTTAGTATTATAGTATTCCATGAATCTACAGACACTACCACACCTTGAAAAATGTTGTATTGAGAATGTGAAACACAATAAGTGTGTTTATATGGAGGTCTATGGCCTTTTGGCAGTGTTATACTTGATGTCTCCTAATTCTACCTCCCTCATCTGTGCATGTGCGTTAAAGTGTTAAGATGTGTGTATCCTTGTGTGTATGTGTGGACCCATGGCCTGTGGGGCAGAAGGTTCTGTCAGGCCCACGACTGAGTGATGAATGTGTGTGCAGAGAGGGGAACCAGGTGCCAACTGCATTGACTCCTCTTCTCAACCGACTGTGTGCATGTGTGCGTGTGTGTGTGTGTGTGTGTGCGTGCATGTGTGCGAGAAAGACCCAAGAAGTGTGACCCTCGCATGCACGTGTACATTTTAAGTGCGCGCATGTCGGCACAGCCACGCGCAAGTTGATGCGAGTGCACGTGTACGTATCTACGCATATAAATGTGCGCTTGTGCACATGCATGTGTGCGATTCTGAAAAGCACGGCGAGATAATACTTCTCTCTTTCTCATCTCCCTCATCCTCGCTCATCCTGACACCCCCCATGCCCTCTCCGTCACACTGCTGCCTCTCATCACAAACCTAATCGTCTCACCCCCTCGGCAAGTACGTGCTGTGCGAATTAAAGTGCCCCTGCCCTCTTTTTCTCTTTCTTATTCCTCTTTGTCTTCCTTCTCCTCCTCTCACCTCCTCCTCATCCCTCTCCTCCTCCTCCTCCTAATAATTTTCGGCTTTTGTATGGAATGGGTGTCCGACTTTAAGTGGCCACAGCGTTTCAATAATGTGTTTACTTATCTCCATTTAGCTATTGAGCTTCTGACATTTTCAATTTATGTTTACAAATTGCAAACATTAACATGTAAATGTGGAGGATGCCTCACAGGGCTTCCGTATTCATTGAAAAGGGGTCATGAAATAGGACAACAAACCAGTAATGGCACAGCTTGTTCCAAAGCATTTGTTGTATAGCACTATTCTGCTACTAATGGGTCTAGATATGCATACAGAAAATTGCACTTGCAGTGGGTACAAAGGCCTTAGTTTATGTTCTTTCTCGTTGATTATAAATATATATGAGGTGCACACAAACAGATTTTATATTTATATATATATATTTCTAAAAAAATTGAAATCTGCTTTTCATAATATTTTTCCCCAGAAATATATCTATTTTCTAACATTTGGGGTTTCTTTGTTGAAGCAGTCAATCTTTCATTGGAACACCCTCGAGTGTGCAAAATGAGTAAAGAGTGTAAAGAGTTTTCAAGTTCATGGTAAATCATTTTTACCAAGTCCTTGGAATCTTAACAGCATCAACAGCAAATGGCTGTAACACCATTCGTAGCTGTGTTTTTTTTTTTGTTTTGTTTTGCTTGCATGTGCTGGAAGTAAAAGTCTTGAAACTAAACAAGCGCTACTCCATCCAGCTGAGCAACGTGACGCAAAGAGAAAGAGTGTATCATGAACCAGCTACCAGTTCCTCTAAGAAGGCTTTTCAATCAAGCAGGAGGAAGCCCTAATTCATTTTCTCCTCCGAGCCACAGTTGGTTGCAGCTGAAGCCACAATTACATGGGCAGACAGAGTGACTTAATGCTCATAAAAGGGAAAGAAAAAAGGCAAACTCTGTATTCAGGAGTTCAAACTACGTTTGGTGCAAGCGTGGCTCTGTAGACTGTAACAGAGACTGCCTGTGGCAGGGGAGAGGAGTAAGGCAGGAGTAATCTATAACTGAGAGGCTAGTAATGAGAAAGATGTGCCAGCCGTCTGCTCACTGTGATAAGATGAGGAAGTTCCCTCAGGGCCTAAAGCATCTCTGACCCAAACAACAACAAAGACAACAAACGGGTTACTGCCCAAACCATTCCTTTTTCTCTCTCTCTCTCTATTTCCATCCATCATTTACATTCCTTTCTGCCTCTCGTTCCATCTCCTCCCTTCCTCTCATCCTTCTCTTTCCATCTCTTTTAACTCCTTTGTCTGCAGCTTTTTCTGTCGCTACTCCCCCCCTCTCTCCTTTTATCTCTCTTTTTTCAACGTCCCTTTCTTTCTCTGTTCTCTCACTCTCCATTCGTGCCTAAATCCAACTCCATACAAAGCCCCGCTGCCATGTAATCGGTTTCATCAGCGTTTTTTATTAGCTAAAGAAGAATACATGGTAATTAAGGGGAGGGCGGCCAAGCGTGACGGGGAGAGGCTTCACCCAGCCGCTGATGTGGAACAAGAAGGAAAGAAAGAAAAAAAAAAAAAGAGGAGATGAAGGGGAGAGGACGGGGTGTGTGGGGGCAAGGACAGAAGAAAAAAAATAGAAAAAAGAAAGACAGCAGAGAAAGGGCAAGGAGGAAAACGGGAGAACAGAGAGAGAGAGAGAGATAAGGAAGGTTTGAATGGCGACAGGAAATGAAAGGCTGGAGCGTGAGGGTCACAATGATTTTAGTCGCGTCTCTCCACTGTTGTGCGGGAGCGCACGTCGACAGAATGGAAATGAGACTAATGTCCTGTTAATGTGGTCCGAGTCACACTGCACCAATACGAGCACCTCGGCTGCCATCATCTGCCTAATCCCCTGTGTCCACTTAAATGGCCCATTCAGGACAAGTGCACCATGAGGGTGCTATTGGAACGAGGACTCCGGCGTTGTTTCATGCTAGGTCGATTTTTATGTTCTTCAGACTGGCTGAATGATACATGCGTTAATGAAGTAGACAAGAGATGCTCCTCACTGGTGAGCAACTTGATATCACTGAGGAGCATTGGGACTGATCAAATCCTGCTCACACTGTCATTCCTTTTTTCGAGAGCCCTTGACATCTTAAATTGTATGGCAACATTTTGGCATCATAGGACCAAGGGGTAAAAGTGAGTGCCATAAAAGCAGCATTTCGACAGTTCCACAGACAGCAGTGGAACTCCCTGAGTGTTGTTGTCATTAGCACAGATCTTAAATTGGTAGTAAAATGACTGTGTGCGTGTGTTAGCGCGTGTGCAAGTACGTGCATTTCCCCGACTCAGGATGTTCATTTCACACAGAGAGAGTTGCAGCAGAAGCCAGTGGACCAGAGAGACCCAACTCAAAGTATATTTCCTGATACATGCCGACCGTACTGCCGCCAAGCTGTGCTAACATTAATTTTCTGCTGAAACAGCCACTGGCCTGCGAGAGCAAGTTTGCCCAGAGCTGAAATATCAATTATACCGTTCTCCCTGGCAGAGAGTGCGAAGCTTTAATCTTCACACAACCAATCAAAATGTCGTCTGGACTGGACTGAAAGAGGGAATTGTTGGCCACGCTTAAAAAGGGCAGCAGTTTCAACCCGTCTAGTTAATATTGACACAAAGGAGGTCTGTTGGTGGACCGCTTTGTTGCCATGTTCCGCTTTGCCGCGTTTCTTTCCTCGCTTTTCCTCACATGAGCATACTCGCTCATTTACATACAAAATCATTCTTCCATAATTTTTCTATACCCGCTGGAACAAATCCCAGCATGCACTGGACGGGTAAAGGCAGGATACACCCAGGACAGGTCGTCTGTTTATCACACACATAGGCAGACCATGGCTTTCGCACTCACATTCCCACCTATGACCAATCTGGTTTCCAATTCACCAAAACTCCACTGTGGAAGGAAACCGGAGCATGCCAAATCAAGTTCATACAAATATGGAAGAGGCACACTTGAACTTGAACACCAGTGCACATGTGCACGCACACACACACACACACACGCGCACACACACAGTGTCTATACTCATTGTCATTCACTTTCCAAACTAGCTCACGAACTGAGTCCTGAATCAAACTCAAAGCCTGATCTGAAACTAGTCCCTTCAAGAAGAGAGGCCAAAAGTGTTCCTTCAGCCACCCCACACACAACACACAACACACAAACACACACACACACACACACACACTACCGCTTTGCCTCCACACAGGCATTATGCACTAAAACGTCCTCCCAATTCCTCTGTCTTCTTCACACAGCACTGGCCCCCGTCGAGCAGCAGCAGCCTTCCTGGCTGGCGTGTGAAGACTGTAATTTTCCGCCACACTTCCCCTGCTGTTTGCTGGCTCTTTCCTTGGTGCTGTGGAGATAGCGAGCGAGCGAACGGTGAACAAGGTGCGGGCCTCGCCAGCTCTCCTGCCTCCCTGCGATTATTAATGCAGCAGCAGCCAGCGTGGCCGCCAGGTTAAAGCAGCAATCAGCGCACACTAAATAAGATCATTCACAGCCTCTTTAAAGGCAGACAGACAGAGCTGCAGCGAGACACACACAAACACACACACACACACACACAGACCAGCTTACACATGGATGAAAGAAGGTGCAGGTGAATGAAAGAAGGTACTGTGTATGCACACTCACACACATACAGAAGAGTTAACAATTTAAGAATATACGTATGCATGTAATAGTATACAGAAAATAAGATAATGTATCACGTTAGCAGCAATGTATAATATAAATAAATTGGGAGTGAACAAATAGTATGATTAATAATTCTCAGAGAAATTACGATTTGAAAGAATGCAATTTTCAAATCCCCTGAGCCGTGATTAAATCATAACTAAATGTACTCAGCTGGAGTTAATGGGTTTTTTTGTGAATTGGCCAAACAACAGCAAAAAAAAAAAAAAAAAACTCTTGGCCCTGGCCAAAGATACCACACTCTGCATAATTTTGACATCTGAGAAAGTAAGTACTAGGTTGTTTCTTTTAGTTAAAAAAAAGACCAACTGTGGCTAAGTGCTTTCTACATAAATGATCTCGAGCACATCGCGTAAATGGAGAGACAACTGCCAGGCAGCTTGTGTGTGAGTTTATGGGATCTCCTGTCCATCTTTAGTACATCATATTACTGTTTTGAGCTCCTCGCATGAAAAGCTATAAATTGCAACCTCCGGGCTGTGAAGCAGTTTTTTTCTGTCAGTGTTTGAAGTGAACGTTAGCTCAAGTAACTACGGCACAGAGCATCAAATTTCAGCCAGAAAATAGAAAATTGCTGTGATTTGCCAGTAGTTTGAATTATTATTAAATGATGTTACCGGTTTGTTTATTGTCTTAACAAAGGTAAACGAAATGCAATTTTTAAACAAAAAATTATTCAACTTACTAGAAAAATATAAATAAATAATTAGCTAGAACTATATAGATTCTTTAACGGTCTAAAATGTTTTGCACAGTCCAGCGGATCAATATAAAAGTGATAGGACCACATTGATTAATTGACATATTTCAATTCTAAACAAACTAATGTTCGTTTAGCCGCACAAACGTTTTCAAAGCTGAGAAAAACCTAAGTCAGGCGCATTTTCCTGGAAGACTCTGCTTCTACAGGGTATCAATACTCAACCTCAATTGACAAGTATATACAAGTAATGATTACACTTTAAAATCACAACCTCGACATTTGAGATATTACTAAGAGTTGCTACAAATTGCACATGGTTTCCCAAATCATTCAGCCTTAAGACAAAGTACACTCTTCATTTATATAACACAGATACATATTCACAAACACAATGTACATCAGAGTGCTGCCAATTCTGAACCCCCATCTGCTGAAATATGCTGGCCAAGTTTTGAGGTTATACTGTATATTAAAAATCAGCAAAAAAAAAACATGCACAAAGGGACACATACTGTATGCAACATATCACACAGACCCCCACACACAGACATCACATTGTACTTTACTAAATATTCAAAAACCTCACTACCAACACACACAAACATAAAAATACAGTATGTAACATGCATATGACAAAGTAAGTATTAAATTTAGTTTCATTTGAAATGTCTGTGCTCCTTTTAAAACTGACTCAAGACCTTCTGGGGAGGCGGTGCTCATCAGGCGGTACATGGGGAGAATGGAAATCAATGGAAAGGGGGTTGAAGTGTAAACAGATTATTAACACTGTGTTCTGTGCCCATTTCACTGTATTACATACCTCTATGATTCCCAATAGATGACCTAAAGCACAATAGATTTTCAGGCATAAGCTCTGCAGAAATCCATTGGTAATTTCAGCCTGATCAATTATCCACTCAAGCTCATCGCATCCTCAGTTTAGCTTGTGTACAACAATGACAAACTAGTTACTGTAGTTGAGTAGATTTATAAAGAAAGTACACAGTGTTTTAAAGTCTGTATTATTAAGGTGTTTAAAACACCTACTTACAATTCATTTCAAGGAAAAACAATAAAAAATAAATAAATAAAAAAACATTCAAACATTACTTTTATGCTCTAGCTGATTTTGAAACTGGCTCTGGAATGATTACTGAATAGATGTTCTTTGGTTGATAATAATCCGTAATCTAAATTTTCATAAAATATCAAATGAAATATTTAATATTGAATTTTGTAGACCATTGTATTTGTATCATTCTTAATCTTATACTTGGGGGGGGGGGGGGGGGGGGGGGGTACAAATTGACTAACCCAGTATTAGTCAGTATGAGCCATCAAAACTGTGTATTGAATTCTAG
Organism: Nibea coibor; assembly: GCA_023373845.1. Lineage (NCBI taxonomy): Eukaryota > Metazoa > Chordata > Actinopteri > Sciaenidae > Nibea > Nibea coibor. Next base: position 17,010,206 of record CM041738.1, read on the forward strand.
GAAATCAAAAAATGGCTATGTCAACCTATTAGCACATGGTGACTACAATACTCTGTGTCTACAACACATGTAGCATTTTCAGAGTAGCATTGTAGCTGATGGTGGTGCAGAATAAGCGGTGTCTTCATGGCATGTTTGTAAGTTAGTTTGTAAAATACATTATTGGAGAATTAATAATAAACAATTACCCCGCTGCTTTCAGTATAACCCTGATATAACTCATCCCCCATGTAACTCATGCTTATCACATCTGTTTGCTATGTTAACAAGGTAGCTAGCCAGCTACTCAGTAATGTCGCAGAGGTTTTAGAGGAAGGTATTGTCGAAAACTTGCAACTCCATTCTCGTTCATGGCTCTCACTATGTTCCACTCAGGAACAGCTGAGTCACATCCCAGTCCATTCTTCAGGCTTAATATGAATCCAAACTGAAAATAAATTTACGTGGGCCCAACTCTACTTTTATTTTCAAATATCAAAATCCCTTTCAAGAGTGTAGGAGAACCTACTCTGGTTGTGAAATACAGAAAACAGTAGAAAGCCATATCTAAAGTGCTTCTTTGGTTGGTCTGAGCTACTGTAGAAACATGACTAGAGGACTAGAAAGACGACTGGAGGTGTCTATACATATACAAGGCAAATTTTAGGTTAACAAAAACATATCAATCCTTACTTTCAGATGATTATACACTAATGAAAACAGTTATGCATATTATATTCCATTTCTGCCATATTCTGGACCCTAAATCTTACACACTGGTCCTTTAAGATAAGTGTATATATAAGCAATATCCAATTGCTGGTCACTGATCACATCCGCATAATGCTGAAAATGCAACCTGCCACCCAGTTTTTAGCCATATAACATATAGGAAATCCAACTTCTGTTGCTAAATAGTATCTACTAACCAATGACTATGGTTGCAATACTGCAATGCTAACCACATAAATCCTTTAGCCTTGTTCTGCTTTCCCCTTACACAGAGTGAGCAAGCACATATGCCTGTTATGTATGCTGGCCTATCTTTTACTTCAGCCTTTTTGCTCTTATTATGGCAGCCACTATGAACCTTCTTGGCGCTCAGCTATTGCAGTCTTCAGAAGACACCAAAGGGCACCCATCTGCTCACCGGTGATCCACAGATTACTGATTAATCTCATCTCTGTGTCTGACTAAGCATCTATGTCTCATCTGTGCAGTCTGTTGAGCACAGCTTAACTGTGTTTACTCTATTCCCCTTGGTTTGCAACTTCACTATATTTCTTGGTGACCAATGTTTGCATGATATATTTTTTTTTACTTTATCAAAATAGCAGGACTGTATACTAAACCCTCAAATGATTTGGACAGGATGTTGAGAAAGAGGAAAGAAAGCAACTTAGACAGAAAGATATGACAAACAGGCTTCCTAACGACAATGCTCAAATCAATTCAGAAAAACGAATAATTTTTAATTACTTTTAGTCATTTTTCAAGCAAAAGTGCTTTCCCTTATTCCAACTTCCAACTGTGATCTCATTTTCCCATTAATAGTAATTAGATATCTAGGTTTTGGAGTGTATTTTCATTTTCATCTTGAGCTTTAGAAACACAGTGTTCTGACATTTAATGGTTCAAGCAACTTTAATTAATTGATAATGAACTTAATTGTTAGATGCAGCCCTATTTCAGAAACTTAATATACAAAACTCATAGTGCATCGACAGAATGTAAATTTACCTAGACATCAGATTCAACTGAACTCATCATAATCATCAACCATAAACCTGTCTGTCAGTTCAACATGTTCATATCAATTACTGGATGTCTGAATGACAGAGTATACTGAATGCTCCATTCTAACTGACTCCATGAATGCCCGCAATGGAGATTGGGAGTGCACTCGAGGCATCAATGGTAACAAGAACATTATTATGATAAATGAAAGTGGTGGTACTTCCCTCTGGAAATGTATAGCCTGCGTTGCATTTGGTACTGCGGTGGGAAAGCTTATGTAAGAGGAGAATTCCCTGCAGGATTCCATATAGTGTAACATCGTCTCAACAGGTGCTGCTGTGACACAAAAGTTTGAAGTGACCGTGAGGTGTATGCCTGAATTCATCAAAGATTCTGAAGACATTGCTGACATGGTTTTCAACAATTTAAATTTTTTAATAGAAACACTGTTGAGAGTGGGTGAAAGTGAAAAAAGAAGTAAGGAATAAAGTCTAATCAAATTTAGCATTTGATAGGAAAGTAAGAATAATCACAGAGATGAAAAGCAATCTGTTGCTTTTCCTTTTGCTTCTTCTAATAGCATCATGTGCATTCATTAACATTAAGCATTTGTGCATTTGTGTGGATTGACCAAACATTTTTCTGTCTGCAGAAACTAGCATTTCATTCTTAAGTGAATGAATTGCCTCATCCATGCTAAGTTGGTATTGTCGAGAAGCATCACAGACAGACATTTCAGCTGACTAATACTGACTTAAATGCATATTAATAGACTAGGTAGATAAAGACTGCATCATATTAACACTATTGAGCATCATCGGCTGTACACAGTACCAAACCAAGATGTTATTCTGTACCCCAGTGATGTTTCGTATGGGGAAAGCATCGTGTGAAATATGAAAAGACGGTCCAATATCATTTTCAAGAAAGTCAAAGTCAGAGTCAAAGCTTTCAGTTTCTGACACATTGCTGTTCTCCTCAAGCTTTAGCTGCTGTACAGATAAAGTCTTATTTTGTGTGCACAAACCTTTCGAACAAATACTGTACGTAACTATACAGTACATGGCGTGGCATTTACACCCAACCCTGATGTTAAGTGAACAGATAGAAATACCATGAGCAGAGGAGGTGAAGTGGGGTAATTTTTCAGTGCTCTGCACTTCTACAAATATGATGGGATTGAGCAATGGAAAGGAAAAAAAAAAAAAGAATAGCATTTAGACAAAGAGCGATGTCGAGTGAAGAGATAGAATGAGCACGATAGGTGGTGCAAAAAAAAAAAAAAAAAAGGATTGGTGATTGTGTTGAGCCATCCATGTTGAGAGAGCGAGTGTTTTTCCTGCTCTGAGAGGGGGAAGAATAGTCACTGGGCAGATAGATGGGAGGAAAAAAAGCTTCTGTGGCACTGATAAAGTGACTGAGGACCACTACTGCCACACTTGGACAATTCCAGACACAATCTTCTCCCCTCTTTTCTTTTCTTTCCTCTGCTGCCAAACCCTGTTCTTGCAGGCATAATAATGGCTGTTTCTAGCCCCTCTGTCTCCCTCACACACACGCACACACACGCACACACACACACACACACACACACTATACGTTCCAGAAACTGTCAGAGATGTGGGGAAAAGTAGGAGGGGAGCTAGTTTGGGATGTAGTGAAGTCCTGACAGCCTTTCATTAAACAGGCCAAATTAGAGGTTTGTAAACCCCTCCAAACTTAGCCGCCCAAACTCATCCACCTCCTTCCTATCCTTTGTGGCCCCAGTCTGCTGATTCTGTATCTCAGGTCTGTCAGAGGAGGGTATCTCTCGAAGATTGTGAGCTCGAAACAGTTTCTGATCTGCACTCGCACATTATCACCGGAATGTAAAAATGCTTTCAGTCTGTACACCACAGGCTCAGATAAAGGGGAGGAGGGGGACATTAGCACAAAAGGTTCACAGTTGACGGCATGCAGATTTGCTGACGCCTGTAATAAAATAAGGCCAGCCGGGTGTGCAAGAGTTGACATTGCATATAGGTGTACAGCCGGGCATCTGCATAAAGAGCCGCTGCTTCTGCCAGAAGCCATCATGGCCTCGACAGATTAGAAATTGTGTGTGTAAGGATTCACCGCAAATAATGAGAAATGAGTTTTAAATTGTAGCTCAGGCACAGTGAAAAAATGGGCCCTGTCAATATGTGGTGCGGGTGATGCAGAGAGAGGCAGGCGGGAGTGAGAGAGTGTGTTAGAGGATTTAGGGGTGAGAGAGATAGGGAGAGACAGAGACAGAGGGAGAGGGAGAGAGAGAGTGGGGGGATCAGGGGATGACTTTGTTTTGGTTTACTGCTTATTACCATCATAATCCTTTGTCCTGTTTTCCACTCTGCAGTCCGGGCACACCTCTCGCCTCGTCTCTGCGTTAGACACTGTGATTGCCTTGTATTTAAGAAGCCTTCTGTGAGCCTCTGTTCCGACAAATGCTTTTCCAATACCAATCACAGCTGAGTGCACCTCATTTGAATCTGTGAAAGGGGTTTTGATTCCATCAGCAGAATGCTCCTCCAAGCGCGTCACAGACCATTCAATACTGTGGCAACGTGTGAAAGCCTCAGAATATTCTCACCTAGTATATGCATACACTGTAAAGGGTTTGGGAGAGGGCTGCTTACCCTCTTCAAACCGTGTTGTTCATTAATCCCCCTTTTATTCTCTGCATACGGCCTCATTAGCTGTTCTCCTTTATGGCATTTAGAAATTGTAAGCTGTGCTCCGTGTGACTTTCAAATGTGTGATGAAACAGAAGCGTTTTACTGGTCGTAAACTTTGATGAGGAGTGAAAAAGGCTAATTGTACACTCAGCTTTAGTGTTTGATAGTGTTTATGCCACCTGGTCAACCTCTAATGTGCATGTATACGTTATGTGTGTCTGTCTTTTACTGCATCTGACTGCGTGCGGTACAGACCAGCTGCTGATATCTCCACTGCAGCAGCTTGTTGACCTTCAAACTTATCAGTGCATATCTTTTGTCGGAGCAATTGCCTGCCTTTTGGTCTGCGAGGAGTTTGGATAATGCATCCAAATTAAAATCTTTTGTAAATCCCATTGCTTGATTGCTTGAGAGCCACTGAGAGTTGTTCAACATTAATGGTGAAGGACTTCCTGATTCCCAAAGTCATTTTCTCTTCATTATTCAGGCGTGTATTAGCACCTCTTGTTTTCCACACAGAGATAACAACCTCATGCTAAACTGCCTCATACAACACAGTTAGCTGTGGAGACAAACAGGTCGTGTGCATCTTCTCATCTGCGTAACTGTGTCTCCGGTGCTCAAATCTTAGTGGGGCCCTTCACGTGCTTTGGTGCTCATTTTAATGCAACTTCCTTGCTATAGTCACATATTTACAGTGTCATAACCATATAGTTATTTATACATTCCTTGTGTACAGTAGGTCCTACAGCTTTCTACGAAGATTGGACAGTGCTAGTCCAATACACAGTATTGTTGATAATAACCAAAAATCATGGCATAGACGTCAGAGGAAATGTTACAACGCCACACAAACTCCTATTATGCATTGCATTGCTGTCATGTACATACTACACTTTTAGCCACCTACTGTGCAGAGAAGTGGTGACATGTCTACAACAGCCACACCAGCTGTCTGCCATCTTAAAGCAAGCTGTGTGAAGATATTAAGTGCTGAATGCTGAAAAAATAAAAGGAATGCAAAGTGTGCAATAGAGGGTATGCACATGATGTCACCGTATGCGTAGTTACCAGGGTCACTTCCCCCCACGGGTGCCAAACACAACAGTCAGCATCTGCTTTTATGCATTCACATGAAGAAAATTGCTAAAATGGTAAAAAGCCGTTTTGCAATGGACTGCACAAAGAGATTCTGAACGAATTCAGGCTGAAGTTTTTACAAACTGCTGAAGGCGTAAGAGAAAAGAAGTCATGTAAAGTGATACTTTCTAAAGGGAAGTGTAACATGAACTGACCTAGAATGTTTTGGTTTTTTTTCGGAATGAAACATGATAGAATGAAAATATTTGTAGAAAAACGTCCACAACGACCGGGGTATCTTTGAAGTTCTTTTGAGTTTGAATAGGCTGACAATTTCTGTTTGAGAGCACACAATTACAAGACACAATAATGTCGCAAAAAAGAAAAAAAAAACGTTACCAAGAGAATGTTACCAACCAGAATGTTCAGTTGTTTGTAACAGTTTTAGCTGATTCAACTGAAAGCTTATTTTGGAGGCGTTTCTATTGCAGTTAAATTGCTGCTTCTGGTGTTTAGGCTGTCCTCAGTGATATGAAAGGGGTGTTACATCAGTCTGCATTACCTTGAGCTAAGTGTACCTAATAAACTGGCAATGATATGATGTACATGATAAGGGGCTTCAGGCTTTGTGCCAGTGTTCTGCCAGGCTAAAAAAATTTCAAATCGAATAAAAGCATCTCAAATATATCCATGCAGGGCAGTATTTGATCCTTTTAAAGACAAAGACAAAACGCATCACTAAACAATGAATGGATTAGAGCTCTGAACTTTTGAATACCCACAGTACAGTAAGTTCCAATTTTTTTTTTGTATCGCACTTCTGTCCATTCAAAGCAGCTGTAGCAAGTTTGTCCTTACACCTGTTACTGTGGGGTCAGTACCCTCAATATCAGGACGTTTGACGCTGACCTAAAACATCTGAAGCCCTGCTTTACATGGAAAATGTGGCAGTGTGACTTTTCAAACATGTCCCGTGCTCTTACTCTACTAACTGAGGGAGCTGCAGGATTACGAAAGTAATTACGTTGTGAACCTTGTATTTATTAACTTCAGGGATATAAGTATGGCAACATTTTACAGGTCATAGACAGCTAAGCAAACGCCATGGCTTTTACTAGACTCTAATAACATTTATCTGTTTAAATATATATCAAGCATATAATACTGTACTACTCCTTAACTATTATTGTATTTCATCCAGGTTACAATGACTTACCAGGAATAAATATTGCCCATACTGGCCATATGCTAAAACTAACAGGTATACTATCAAAAACAGGAACATGTTCAACCTTGGTCAAAACAATGAAAATCCAGTGAAACAAAATGGAACGCTGTTACGTTACAAATACAATGTCTGTCAACTGCATTAATTTTTTTCTGCTATATCAAACACAATTTCATGGGTGACATGGTGGAAGAGGATTAACACCCAATTTATATACCTTTAAAAGGAAAGACAGACTGCTAATGCTGTAGCTCCTAATCCTCCCAGCACTCCGGGCATGGATGTGTTCAGTCTGCTAGCTTGACTCCGAGTGTGCTGGCTGGCCTGGATAGCTGATGACTTAAGTAGTGACTGAGGGAGTCCAAAGGCTACAGGGAAATCAAGAGTTGTTGTACCCAGCAGCCAAGAGAGGGACTTGACAATGTCAAAGGATTATGTACTGTGGGGCACAACAATACTAATGGCACTTCTTTTGCATTATGATAATTGCCAAGACAAAATTGCCACCTAATTTCTCCCTGTTTCTAATTATTGGGCTCTTCAATGCAAGCAGGCAGTGGGAGCAGAGCATTGGCAGGCAATTAAACTCCTGCAATTATGGCTCTATTGTAAAGCTCAGCTTTACCAAGGATTTGTAGGGCAGAGAATGATTGCTCTCCGATGCAATTAAATACAGGATAAATCTGGTGTAGACCTGTGAATGGATCTTTTAAAGTTCACTGCTATGTTTTCTAACAACCAGTCACCGGCCAGGAAACCTGAACCAAGTCTGTTAAGGAGGTCACCTGCCAAAAGAGCCACACCTACTGAGCCACAGCTGCATGTCTGTTACCGCACCCCCACTGGATACACATGCTTGCAATCGAAGCGACTCTCGCTGTGGTTCCCAAAAAAAAAAAAAAAAACAACCATTTGCATAGGGAGCCATTCCAGGGAGGCATGCTGGGTAGGATTAGTGTTCCTCTTCCTCTAGTGTGTCGAAGTGAGCAGTGACCCGATGCAAATGTGTGCACGAGGAAGTTTAGAGTTATGAACTGTGGGATACAGAGGAGCGTGGCCATCTGGAAACTCAGTGACAGGAAGGTGTTTATGAGAGACTGGGGGGAACAAAAAGCCACAACCTACTTTGTCTCATTTTGTTGTACAGAAGCTACTGATCCAGTGCGCTGTTACTAAAAGGCTGGTTTAGGACCCACAGGAGGAAGATATAAATTGGTTAATAAACTGGTTTGAGGAATAGTAATATCCAAAGCTGCAAATTGTACGATCTGAAAGCTGAAATGGAAAACTAGAAAATTGGTATAGATGAGTAGCTGAGTAGTCAAAAGCACGGTAAAATGTGCCAGATTAAGCCCCAGAAAATCATTTTTGGGATAAATAAAATAAAGTAGAATGAATACTAAATATTCAAAACCTAAAATATCTATCCAAACTGCGTCAGATGGATTTTTAATGCATCATCAGTGATGGACGACTGAGGACAGGTGTGCTTGTTTACAGACTTCAGTGATGTACTGACTGGGCAGTATTTGCACTTGGCTCACGCTGGACCCTCCCGCATGCAAGATCTTCATTTGCCCAACTTGAAATCTTGGCAACAAGCAGCTACAAAATACAAAAGCCCTGACGTGCCGGAGGTGTTGACACTGTATAGCAAGTCACAAATATTACACAGTGATGTAACGGCGCAGATCTTAATTCCAACTGTAGAGCACAGCAGAGATAAAAGGAGAGTGAATTTCGGGCTCACGATCACATGGTAGACAGTAACACAATTTCAAATAAATGCTAATATTGCTGTTAATGTCTGATATATGTGTAACTAAGGAGTTCATTGTTGACACTTTTGTCACATCAACTTCATAAGGTGATAATGTGTACAGCCGGGATGTCCATGCTAGGTCTGCCTCATCTCATGCATAAATATAGAGGGAATGGTTTTCCATGCACAGGACAAAATGTTTCACAACATGTTGTTGATGTGCTAGTTTGGACACACTACAGTAAAAGCTGCCTGCAGCTCTTATTTCACAGTTTACACTGGCTGCTTCCTCTTGTACCATTCCTCAAAAGACATCTGTTGACAAAAGAAACCCCAGAATGTCACTCCATTGTTGTGTAGAATCTTTTTTGAGTGAACAACAACACCACGAACAAAGAACTGCTAGCCTTGGTGACAAATACATAGCACTTCCTGCTGTTACTTTGCAGGTTTGCCATTTACTGCAGTGACAAATAACACTGATATAGCTGAGAGTGATCGGTAAACTGGGAGGCTTCTATCAGAAAGATGAAGTTATGAACACTTAAACTGTTTTACTGGATCGTCTGCATGTATTGTTTACATTGAAGGTGTGCAGAAAGAACGAAAACTCCTATAGAAAAAAAGTATATATTAATTTCACATTGAATGGCTTTCTCTGGATACTAAATAGCTATAAAATCTATAATTAAAACATGCAAATCATTTTTGTAAATGTACAAAACCTTAAACTGATGAAAACAAATACAAAGAAAAATGAAATGCCTGAAAAGCTGCGTGATACTTCACGTTAAAATGCTTTCAACGTGGAGTAAGAACGCATTGTCTTAGATCATCAACCACCGCTTTGTCTCTTGTCTCGGATGTTGATGCTTGCAAGTATCTTTTTGTTGTTTGGTGTGTGTCTGTTGGTTCGTTCACGAATATCCACAGAAAGCAGCATTGTGTTCCGACGCTTAAAGGTAGAGAATTAGTGAATACTTGCTATGAGGCATTCATTTAGTTTTAGCATTTGTTTCAGCACAGCAAATTAATTCTTGATGTAATTGATCTCAATTTTTCTACATAGTCCATTAACTTTTATCCTGAGGCCAGACAAAACAGAAGCACCAAACGCAAATGTGATTATCAACTGCCGCTCCCAATTTAAATTAGAGTCAGCGCTGTTAATCAAAGTGTGTAATATACCTAAAAGCAGAGATCACCAGGGTTCGGCTCCACCCCGTTCAATTTAATGCTGAACCAAAAAATACCAGCCTTCTTATATCATTGCGGCAAAAACATCAAAACATTTGCTCGGCGGTGTGATGGCTTTGTAAGGCTGTTTAGTTGACGACGCTAAAGACATAACTTTCATTGACAGGCCTCATAAATCAAAAGTTGCCATGTCTGTTTTTCTGTCTACCATATGCTGTCACTTTTTCACATTCTAATGCTCAGGGTTTCCAAATGCATCAACTTTTTTCCCCCCCTTATCGCTTCAGGCAGTACTGCAAACTGTACATTCTGAACACTTCTACCTTTGGCTTCATCTTTTTCATGCCCTTCCTCCATTTCTCTCATGTTCCTCTTTCACAAGCGTCTTCAATGAAAGTTTCCTGCCACTGTGTGAGACACATCTGCATTGCAGTGCCGAGGGGGAAAGCAGTGGCTGGAGGAGAAGAGACATGTATGAATGGGTTGAGACGGAGATCCGAAAAAGAGAAAATGAGAATAAGAAAGTCTGACCTATCATTTACCAAAATAATGGATGCATGAGTGACAGGAAAACATCACTTCACGCATCATTTGGTATATTATACTAGTGTTGTTTCGCATTCATTTTTTTTCTGCCTTTGACAGAAAAACATGCCCATTTAAAAAATCTAATACAAACACAACCATTTGCACCTCAAAGTGCTGTCACAGGGAAATCACAGAGAGGGTCATCCACCCCCACCTCCCTCCAAGCCTCTGAGCCTCCCTGTTATTAATGGCGTCATCATTTTTCCTCTGCTCACTCTATTTCCCTTCTGATAGTGGGGCCTGCTTCATCGTGTTCTGCCATGTTTCTGTAATTGCTCCAACAGCCTGCCTTATGCTGAGCATATAGTTTTTGTGTGTGCGTGCGCGTGTGTGCGCTTACCAAGTCGGTGCGCACGTGTCTGCAAGTGTGTGCATATGCATGCGTGTGTGCGCGCTGCTCTGTCCCCCCACCAGGGCCGGCTGTGAGTTTGTGGGGCAGAACCGAGCCGCGGGCGAGCTCCACACGGAGCAAAATGACAGCCTCCAGGCCACCATTGGTTGATGACCGTGAAAACACTTGCGGTTAACGTAAAGTGAGCGACCGGCTGTCACAGTGAGGCACGGCGCTTATGTGCAGCCCTGACAACAGCGCGACAAGCCTCTCTACAACTAGACTCTGCAGTGCTGCAACAAACAACAAAGGGGAAGCCATACAATTCATAACAGCAACCACTTCAGACGTCTGAAGTACAAAGTAAGGAGGGAGAGGAGCAAGACACAAGCACGATTATTTGGGAATAAATGTTTTTTTTTTTACTTGAATTCTGGTGGGCCGGAGTGAAAGCCGAGCGTGGCTGTTGAACGAAGACAGGGTGCGTGCAGGGGGAGAATGCCTAGACTATTGCAGATGCCAGCCAAGGTCAGATAAAGCAAGGAGTAAGTGCTTAGAGAACCAGAAGAGCAGAGGCCAGCTCTGTGGAGGAGGTGTGAAGGAGTGAGTGGCCAAGCGTGAGCGCCGCTGCCTCTACCCGTCATTAAATGAAGCCACTTAAAGGGAAAAAAAAGTGCTCCTCTCAAAAAGGTCAATACACGGCACTCCTGCAAAACTCTGATGGTATTATTTAGCCCTCTAAAGAACAGTTATGCCTTTGATGGAGACACAAAAAGTTGTGAATATGTGTCTGAAGACACGTTATTGAGAAACCTGCGCTTTTTTCTCCCCCCCCCCCCGATGCTGAATTGCTTAATCTATCACATCACCGCCAGCAAACAGGTTTCTGAAGTTAAACCGAGAGGCGATAAATTACGTGCCAACATCATGTAGCAAGGAGGGACGATTACACGCTTGCTTTTATCATCAATTTTAACTTCTGTGGTTACATCAGACTTCTTGTACCCCCTGCCCTTTCGCATTGCTTTCTTGTCTCCCCTCGCTCTTTCTCCGAACACACACACGCGCGCATGCACACACACAAACACAGTTTATTATGCAGTAACATTACCAGATCCCCTTAGGCAGCTGTGCATCTCTGTATGACTGATGAGGGTAATTTCTCCCAAACAACAGAATGATCACTTTGGTGGCGAGCGCCACAGACCCTCCCCCTCCACCCCCCTGTCTTTCCTCTCTCCTGTTTTCTTTTTAGCTTACAAAAAAAAAAGAGACAAGAAACGGAAAGATATTTGTTACTACGTCTCCTGCAGTGTCTGGAATGGTTGCAGCGGAGATTAACAGCTCTCCCACTCCAGACATATGAACTTAAAAAAAAAAAAGAAAGGAGAAAAAAAAAGTTAATCACTCCATGGATCCATTCAGTCTACTGATTTCCATTCAAACTCTGCTAATAAAAGACATTCAGAACCAGTTTCCACGTTGTCAGTCGGAGCTAGAGGTGTGGGGTCTCTCCCTTATTTTTTCGTTGATTACCATAGGGATCCAATATAATACACATGCCACTGCGAATTAGCTTCACGGTAAGGACTGGCCTGAGCCACGGTGAGTTTATACTGTCTGTGTACTACTGTGCACCATGGGATATACTGAGCAGAGAGTAGTTAGGACTTGTCTGCCTCTCTCTCTTGGCCTTGTAGGTTCAGCCTCAGTGGGCTGTCTTTACCTATTCTCCCATCTGTCAGTCACACACAAAAACAAATCCACCTGTCGACCGGGAGACTGGGCTGAACAGGACGATGCTACAGCTGTCTGGGCCTGACTCGGAGCAGGAGGGAGCGAGCCAGCGCCCTCCACTGGTGATGGAAAGCCCATTAAAGATGCTTATTACCCCACCTGTCAGCCCCGTCTCCTCACCTGCACAGATACGGCAGACTAATGAAGACAGTCACATTTAATACAGCACCTTGAACATGGAAGTCATGCCTCTATGCTTTTTGTGGTCCTTGTGTCCTTGATCGCAAGGGCTCTCCAGCCTTGTGACAATATAACAATCCATGCGTTAAGAGACAGGCATTCTTACCGCGCCACTTGATTGCCCCAACAATGAAGCTATTAATGCTGCATTATGTAAATTGTAATGGTCACAAACATCTAATAGGATAAAGGCTAAGTACAGTGCAATTTAATGCTGCTGACTTTCAGTGGCTCTTTGAAGGATGTTTTCAATTATAACAGAGCTAATTTAATTCATTGTTTCGTAGCTGAAAATGCATTTTTAAAGGTTGACTGAGTCTCTATTTCAGAACTCAGGTTTAATCAGTCATGTACATTGAACACTGGAATGTCCTCTAAAGAGATTGACAAAGTTGCCGGGGATCTGCGTTCTAGGTTTTAAAGGGACACAGTAGCCCTGCCCTTCTCTTTTTCCTCAGATGGCAGGCTTCAGTTGTGAAGGGGAGGGTGTTCATCTAAAAGATGAAAAGACCTGCGCCTTTAAGAGGGCTGTCTCCCCTTTCCCTCATGCTCCCCCTCAACCACACAGACACTCCTCCTGTGAGCATTTGTGAGGCAGCTCCTGTCCCTTATGTCTCTTTGTGGGGAACAGAATAGACTTCCAAGAGCATCACTGGAGACAAGACAGAGCTCTGGGGAAGACACCCCAGGTGCAGACCTCCATGCAACCCTGGCCTCAACTACTGTGGATGCACAGATGAGCACAAGGAGAAGAGACGCAGACTCACTCAAGCTGGAGTAAAACATCCAAAGGTCCAACACAGGAGGTGGAACAGCTGGACAACCCAAGAGGTCAATTTTGAGTTGAAGGCGACATGATCAGCAGATCAAACAAACAACGCTGGACTGGATCGCTGAGAAAAAGGTGGAGTCTTAATATGAGCTTTTAGCTTCTATTTAGAAAAGTTTTGCTTCAGAAGAATCAACAAAGTACTCCGTATCTTTTGCAGCTTAAGGATAAAAGCACCATATAAAATACATAAACGAAGGAAAGAGGATAATTTAGTTTAGTTTTTTATTATTTTTTATCTATCTCCAGAGCACTTTCCAAACAGTCATTTGTGGTATGAAATTGAGATGCTCTTTAAAGAACATCTTGAATGGTCCCGACAGTGCTCTTAATTCACCAGCTAGCGTTTATCTTATTTCTCCAGCTCTTTCGGAGAGGGAGCATTAAAGACTTCATTGATATTGCTCTTGGGGAGCGGGTTTCTCATATGAAGTCTTGAAACTTGAAACACAGCTGTTGACTAAAGAAGGAGAAAAAGTGTGACATACGTAAGAATGATGTTGAGCTGTTTTCCATGTGGGGAAAGTGTGTGTCTCGACTAACGTTGCGGTGGACCATTGAGGACAGAAGAAATGTTCACAGGGTGTGGAGTGGTCAGTGGCCAGAACCAGTACTTTAACCGGCCCCACCCAGGACTAGAGGTGAACGGACCGATCCAAATGGAGAATGGGGTAACCTCAGGGACCTGTTCTGTCTACCAGGATCAAACGTACAGCAATGTTGGCCAGCCAGCAGTGGTGCACAGCGTTTCCACCCCACTGGCACCACTACCAGTCCCTCCCCCTGCACTCAAACTAGGGCAGGAAGGGTTCAAGAAAGTCTGCCGAACTGAGGAGGACAGCCCTTGTCCCTTTCCAGGACTGGCCTCTGGGGTGCTAGAGATGCGCGTGAAGGAGGGAAGTAAGATCCGCAACTTAATGGGATTTGCCATGGCACGGATGCAGGGAGAAAAGGGTGTGAGTGGGGGAGGTGTGAGTGGTGGTGGGCTCAGGCAAGTGGTCTTTACTGGGTCAGGCCGCGCAGTCACAAAGACCATCACCTGTGCTGAGATCATGAAACGAAAAGTGGGCTCTCTGCACCAGCTAACCAAACTGCGTTACAAAGTGGTGAAAGAGGTGTGGGAGAGCGCTGAAGGGGGGACATCTGAGATGACAGTGCACAGGACTGTGCCCTCCATCAGCATCCTTCTTTCCAAAGACCCACTGGATCCCCAGGAACCAGGCTATCAACCTCCAGAGACTCTCAGTGCATTGTGGGAGGAGAAAGAGGGGGTCGAAACCTCATCGCAGACAGCATGCAAGAGATCTCTTGGACCTTTGCCATATAGCAGCTTCCCTCACTCTAAGAGAGTGTGTTTGGGGGAAGGAGTCTCAGTCCACCCCCCTCACTGACTGGCTGAACTGGTGTCAAACAGTGGAGAGGATTGAATCAGTGGAGTTCATTTGACGCTGCCCCCCATTCAAGCACAATGCTGAGACAATCAGAACACTCACTCAGACAGAACAGTGCTTTTCTCAGAAGAACTGAGTACCAATTCCAGCCTCCAGAGGTCAGTTTGACTGGGACCTGAAAGCTTGCCTCTGTACATACAGCATTTAAGGGATGTGTTTCTCGGCACATCCAAAATGGTCTTGCACATCCACAAAACAGTGATGATTTGTGCTACCGTGCTATAAAATCTTTAACAGATTCACCTCCATTTTCACACTGACAAAGAAAAAGCCATGAATAGCACAGGTTCCAGATTCCTGCTTGCAGTAAACTATCTACAGCCTGTGGACAAAATCATTTATTAGCATCATGGTACAATCATCTCTATTCTTCCATGTTCTTATGTGTAGCCTTTAAAAGTACACAAAGTAGACCCAAGGACACAAAATAAAAACAGCTTAAAGCCATTGACGGTATGACAAATGCAAAACATACCAATTTTATTTGTCTGTTTATTAACCCTCATGAAAACAAAATTAAATAAATTCTTTTCTTCCCAATGGAAATTTTGTTCTGTATTTCATCTTCCTTACTCACACATCACTGAATTTGCAGAGCTCTGATTGAACAGAAAATCACAGTGCGCTGATCTTTTGATAAGAATAACTGCAGTGAAATTTGCCTGTAGAAAAAGCTGATTTAATGACAAAGCTGTTGATAAGGCACAGCTCCTAAACCAACCCAGCCTGACAGATATGCCTACGGCAGAAATACAAGCACAGATTATCATTAAGATAACAACATAACATCACACAACACAGTGGAGAAAAGGATTAAAACTAGGGTTGACAGAGCTTCACACTCTTCTGCTCCAGCAAAATATGAAACCAAGGAAACACACTCTTCTCGTTCCCTTTCAGCCAATAGGCCTACCCACCCACCATATCTATTGTATAGTACAATTTTCCTCTTCCGCTTTATTCTACCATTTCTCAAGCAAAATAATATGCTGAACAATCTGATCTAAAAAGAGATAAGCTCTCACAGGAGCACTATACTGCTGTAGATGACTGACATAATAAATGAAATGGCTGCAGACTTTCTCCAGTTGACATTTTTATGTATCGCCTCTCTGCATTTTCATACCATGAAGACACTATTTTAGTTGTTTTAGTTTTTTTTTTTTTTTTTTTTTTTTTTAAAAAAAAAAGGTGCCTCTCAGTAATTGCTGAAGCTTAACTGGTGCTGCAGACATCAATGAAAATCGAATACACAGTGGTGGAAATAATACAATAAAAAATATCTGTATTTTTAAATATGTATGTGTGTGTATTATGGATTAAAAGATAAATATTTCTTAAGAAGTTGTCCTAAACAAGGACAAGCAAAAGTTAAAAAAAAAACATTCCTGAGAATTATTTTCAACCAATACTTTTTTCCACTTAATCAACCATGTCCTTTGGGGATAATAACTTAGACAAGTGGAACCTTGTCTCAAGCTTTTACTGTTGATCTTAATGAAAATCTGCAAACGCAGATGTCGCCTCCTAAAGTAAATTAATCAAAGTGACTTCTAACTGGAAGACAATTCTGTTAAAGCTTTAAATGAAAAAAGGAGAGTTCAGCGCGCATGGCATTAGCGTTCAAATTCGTCTCTGAATGGAATACAAATCATAACATTTCATATAGTGGTCAGCCAGAACTTTAACAGTCTATGGGAGACATAGTGATTAACCTCCCTCTCGATCCCATTAAATGAATCAGAGCACAGAAGAGCACCCAAGGTTGAATAAGAAATGCTGCGACTGCAATACAGCACACATGTAGCAAACTGTGTCCTCAAGACTGCTGGAAGGTTATCACTTCATGTCATTGTTATCACAGAGTTAACAGCTTTCACCCAAGAGCCTATGGGACAGTCAGTCTGCGATGCAGGTCAAAAAGATAATGCAGCTATAAGTAAATGTCTGTTATCTGTTATCAAGTATTAAGAATTCTGGGCCAAGTGCAAAATGCAGTGGGGGTAATTAGGGATAACGGCATAGCGTACCTGAGTGAGAGAACAGATAAAACACACTGACAAAAGCATTATTCCAGAGCTAAATCCAATGTGGCTGGCACGAAATAGCATGGCGGAGAAGTCAACAAAGTGCATTATAAGAATGTGGACAAGGTTATTCACAAGCTGAGAGCCCATTTTGCCAATAATGTTTGTTTTCAAAGATGCAGTCAAGGTGGATTTGGAGGAGATACAGGCCTCGGTCTAAAATGTACTATCTGCGCTTGGTTTATCTTGTAGTATATACTGTATATTCAGCATATTTAAACTAAGTGCACAAAATGTTTCAGCTGCTCTTTCTATGGCAGACTAGTTCAAGAAAAACAGGTGAAATCTTGACCACTGATTAAGTTACCCATACTTCTTGTACCTTGAATGACATGTACATAAAGACACACACAGAGTGTGTATATGTTAGACAATTTCAGTAGTAAGCGTTAATTCAGTTTAAAAGATACATCTAACAGGATAATGGATGGCATTGAAAACAAATTGTTTTATTATTTTATATGCTTGCTTCAAAATGGTAATGTGGCAAAAACTGCATTGTACTCAATAAATATGTACACATATATATTTATACACATAGATATATATATATATACACACACACACATACACACACACACACACATTAATTAAGCTATTCAACCATTAATATGGGCAAGATTATGTTAAGACAATAGTTATAGTTCTGGTGGACACAACAGTAACTTTCTATTTACCAAAGCCAATTCTACATGCAGTGAATGTGAATACATTCATATTGAAGTTAACATAATGAAAGTGTTGGCACTCTATTTTTCTCGTCTCTGCCGCTGCAGCAGATGAGAGTGAGGTCTCTGGGATGGTGTGGGAGTTCGCTATCTCCCAGCCTCCAGATGGCTCCGTCTTCTCTTATCTAGAAGAATGGGTGCTGCCTCAATTTTTCAACTCGCCTTATCTGGGAATCCTTTAAATTGAATATTTACTGGGCCTATGTTTTCTGCCTGTGTTAGCCCTCTGAAGTCGACATTCCTCTTGCTTGTCGAGACAGGCCAAAGGTTTTTCTCACTCATACACTCGCTTTGTCTGCCTTGTCAAGTAATGGGGCAGTGATTGATTATGTGATTGTCAGGAGAGAATGGAAGGTTAAGCAGTTAAGCAGAGAGCAGTGGAGACGTATTAACGAATGGCCGTAGAGGGAATACGTTTAACAATAGAAAAACGTACTCTACCCAAACACGGCATCAGACAAACCTTTTATTTTATGTCAGGAGTAAAATAGATTAAATTAATCACTTTCCGAAAAGTCTATTGTTTCCCGCGCAGTGTACACTAGAGGTTAAGAGAACACTTAAGCAGCCATTGAAAACATCTTATTGCAATATGACTGGCTGTGGTCTATCTGCATAAACAAGCCGTGCCACAGCTACTCCCTGGTAAGTGTCTGGAAATGTCTTTTCAAAACCATTTTGTGAAATGCCTCCATGTTGGATTAATCAGCGCAGCTGAGGATGTAATTGCTGTGCTGAAGTCAAAGCTGTAAGAGCAGATAATGAACACTGACTACAGGGCTGCCAGAATCCAGGGCGAAAGAAATGAGAAGTTCAGAGACCAAAATGTCTTCAGCATTCTTTCAAAAGCCCTCATAGAAAATGAGGGCACACTGTATTTACACTAAATAAAGAGCAATATACATCACCTATGACTTAGTCCTTGCTAGCACAGATATGTTTTGACAGCTACATTGTGTGGAATGTAAACACAAATTGAAGCAATATTACATCTGCCTTTAGGATTTTCTCAAGCTCTTATTATTATTTTGCATGTTTTTATGTGTTAAGTGGCATGCAATCACCTGTCAGTTCTGTGTATTCTGTAGGTATTTGATTCGTTTTCTTTCATCAGAGATGGGCTTACAAAAGGTGAAGGAAACCATCAGGGGTTTGCTCTGACTCTTGCTGCCCTCTGGTGGAGAAATCAATTCACAGACAAACGCAGAGAAAGATTCATCTCTCTACTCAAATGTCCTCACTGGTAGACCTATATTTGACAGGCGTCTTTTGTCCTGTAAATGAATGGGTGTGCAAAAGATAAATGGTTTACAGCTACAGCTTAGATTATTTTCTGTCATCCTGTATTAATAATTTAACACTCCTTTGACAACAAGCACATGGGAGCTGTGGGCAAAGCTTTATTTCCAACAGCTTAAAGGCAAACTCAATGCTAACAATGTCTACACCCACAAATATAGCCTTTGTTTGTTTTAGTAATGGCCAGTAAAAGGCGGAGATGGGACAGTTCTATTTTTATACTTTTTCATCTTGAAAAGTGCACAGTAATGGTGAGCTGGAAACGAGGACTCCCTCTGGCTGGTCCAGCCTTCGCCCTCTGACCCTGCACAGCTTATATTGGCTGTGTTCAAATGTATGCATGTGCTCTTTCTCTCGTTTTGCTACTCACTACTGCTTGAGTAATGAAATGCTTGTGCCTTTCGGTGTTATTGGATCCCCAACCATTCCAATGCGGTCAATTTGACCACAATTTGAAACAAAGGCACCATGGTTTTCTGAAGCATCTTCCCCCTGAAACAACACAGAAGTATCTCTCTACGGACAGTCCTGCAACTTCCTACATAGTACACAGTATGAATTACAAGTATGAATAAGCAGTATCACTCTAAATATTAGTACATTATGTAGTTTGTTATGTTTCATGGTTTTATACAACAGTTATTTAAAAAGTGCATTAAATATATTCAGTTTTCAGGCGGTACAGATAGAAGTTTATCATGAAACCCTGAGTAGCAACCAGGATGAGACTTCTTTGTTTATCTTTGTTTAACACCAGCTTTGACTTTTTTATATTACGTACTGCTTATTTTCAGTCCATATTATAGTTAATGCTGTAGAATTTTATCTTATTGTATTTATTTTTTTAATCTATTTTAGTTATTGTATAATAATAGGTATAGTATATAGTATTAATTGTTCTTAATTGTACTTGTTTCTCACCTAACTTGTTTTGGAGATTTATGTGAAATAACAGAAACAGTAATTTCCCTTTGAGATTAATAAAGTACTTTATCTTCTAGAGCTAGAAGCCACTTTTACACAGCCTGTTCAAAGTGGGATTGTTGCGCCATTATTCTGTCGTTCTGTACAAAGGTATGAAGAAAAAATGGGGGGTCATTGTTGTTCCACCTTTGAGCCAGCAGCAGAGATAGTAACAGAAAAAAGCAGCAGTACAAAAGGATGAGTCAGCAGGACAGGACACATGTGTAGTTAGCCTGCGGATGTGCAAGATAAAGAGCAACAGAAAGTGACGCATAATGCGGGCAGAGGAAAGAATGAGTTACAGTTAAAGGGAATAAAGGCTGCAGCTTCTCAAGAACGGAGTAAAACAAAAGAGCCTGATGAAGAATTGATTTTCAGTTTGACGTTTAGCAGTGTTGATCACAAATACATAAGCCCTTTTTATATTCATAACAAGAGGAGAATGTAAAATAGACTGTAAAATAATAGATGTTATACATAACGGTCATCTCAGCATTTAAATTAAAACAATTATTAAATTCTGACATGGCTTTCTAAATTTGTTTTCAAATCTGTTTGCTGACATGTAATTCTGTCATTCTGAATGACATAAAAGTAGCATAATTTAAATTCCACTATTTATATCACTGGTATTCATTGTAAATAAAAAATAATTGAGGTCAGTGGAATTTCTAAATGAAGTCGTTGTATTTTACTCATGGTCAGCCAAAGGGTTTTCTGTGAAGCTATCTCTGTTTCATTAGGGCTTTAAAGAAAACATCATTATTTTAAAAAAAAATCAATTTTCTCAAGTGATTTACCTGAAGTGACTGACCTAACTCCAGAGCCCATACTTTGCACCACATAATTTAAAACAAAAACCACAGCCAGCTACACGAATTACAAGAATTTGGCTCAAGTCCCCCTCATCAAACTATTAAAACTAGTGAGGGATCTCTCGTTTCTCCCCCAGTCACATCCAATACCAAGGTCGACAATATGACTAAATGATTTGGTTAATTTGAATTCAAACAGTGTCAGCTGGGGGTCCACTCCGCGCAGTGGGAGAATTGGTAGAGTAATATCAACACAGTTGTGATTACTCCATTGAAGCAGTAGGGTGCTCCAATCAGAGCCGAATCACTCTCCTCATTACAGACTACAAGGCCAAATCTCAGTGGGTGGACCAAAGAATCAGGCTTCGTATCTCCCCACTGAAATTAATTGAAATTCATTTGTGGCACCCTGATGTTCTCCATCAACACCAGACTCCCTCACATTTGTGCAATGCACACCGGATTCATTAAGAGCCAGATATTTCAAGTTTGGAATCATGTAAAAAGAACAGATAATGTTCTGGACCTCGGCATTCAGGCCAGATTGTAAACCGCAGTATCAGATGAAAGCTATCTTTAGAGTCTTGCAATTCTTGTTAAGGCAAAGCAGAGTAATCTGACCCGTTATTGCTCCAGTAGAGTGGTACTTGATTGTATTTACGCTCGCACAGACAGTGGAAGACGTGTGGAGGAGGAAGCAACAGTAGCATGGAATAATGTGATGAATAACATGCCTTAATCCATACATGAGGAACTAATACACCAAATGCCAAAGCTGTCATCCTTATTTTACATTACATGCTGCCCTAAAGTGCTACTTACAGACCACATGCCAACCAAACCACTACTCAAGCAAAAGACAAAGAAAAAAACATAATAATAAACACATTAAAACTAATGCATTCTATTCCAATTATTTCTCTTCCAATCACTACTCTGAGAAACTTGAGATCATCTCTACTGCTGAATTCCAAGTGTTCATCACTACTGACACAACATAAGATGCCTCTCAGACAGAAGGCTCTCCTATAGCAAATTTCTTTTACAAG
This sequence comes from Nibea coibor, assembly GCA_023373845.1. Taxonomy (NCBI): domain Eukaryota; kingdom Metazoa; phylum Chordata; class Actinopteri; family Sciaenidae; genus Nibea; species Nibea coibor. The sequence continues at coordinate 17,031,999 of CM041738.1, forward strand.
TTTACAAAAAAAATAAAGCAGGAACATCTGCATTACACAGAGCTAAACTCTGTTCAGTACCACCTGGATAAAAAAAAAAAACCTACTGATGATAGTTTCAGTTACTAAGTTAAGTTAAGCATAGTTAACTTACAGGTGTGTGGGATTTAGAAGCATTTAGTGGTGAGGTTGTAAATTGCAACCAACTGAATGCCCCTCACCTAACTCCCCCTTCCTAGTACTGTATGTAGGAGAGACTACGGTGGCCGCAAAACTCACTAAAAAAGATGTTTTTTTTTTTTTTTTTGTCCAAAATTCAAAGTCAAACTTTATTTAACACTTACCCATGGTTTGACGCAACCTCAAACTTTCTTCATTTCAGCTACCAAAATATTCTGCATGCTGTACTAAAAAGGAAGAGAGGAGGCATGAGCCAAACAAAGATGGTTGGAAGTGACCGAGCAGCAAGCCGTGAGCGTGAGAAGTCATGTTTTTTATTAGGGTTTCTTCTCTGTATCATCCTTCACCTACCGTCTTTGGACTTACTTTTATCACTTTCCAATGCTTTCATTTGGTTAGTTCACCTCTGCCATTTTCGTTAAGCATTTCTTCATGCGTCATTTATGGGTTTTTGAAGTGTTGTTAGACAGCCTGTTTTTTTTACCGAATAAATATTACAAAACATAAACATAGCCCACCTACTCAGATGTAAACATCAGTGCCAAAAAAAGGCTGATGGCTGAGAGTCAAAGATCAATCTAAACCTGCGGCCTGATGACATAACGTAGCAATTACGTTATTTGGTTAACAGATGGCAACATTAACCACAGGTCTCAATGATGCGTTCAAACGTGTCTCGTATGTCCCCGTTGAAAGGGGCAACGCGGATAAATAATCGTGAATAAATTGTTTACTGTTGATCAACCAGTAAACAACTTGAACTGTTAAACTGCGCATGGCAAGTGTGCACTCTGATTTTTCTCCAGCAAGGATCGTAATATCATTTATTTGTTCTGTAACCACAGGTTGCTAACTACGCTAACTACTTTGTTGAGCTTTAAAAGTGAAGAAAGGAGAAACATTGCAACAGTTCAAATCCATCTACAGCTGAACCTGTTGCATTATTGGCGCTGCCGTTACGTAATTATTTAATCTCTGTCAGTTGGCTGAACTCGGCGGAAGTTAACGCCTACGTATTGGTAGTTTTTTCCCGATAGGACGTGAATGCAGCACGGCTGGCAGGTTTGTTTGTCTGGACGCAGAGCGTGAAAGTTCGTCCTATCCTCATTCAGCAGTGTGTGTATTGGTGCTGTATGCAGCCGATCAATAAGTTTCTTTTCAACGACCTGGCAGGTAAGTAAGTCTATTGTTGTTTAAATCGTTTACGTACATACATTATTTGAAATGAGGAGACATTGTTTTACTGTCCAGTGAGTATTTTCATAAATGATCTATCAAATGAGCTAAAACGTAAAATAAATATATACATTATTTTTTTTAAGTAAAAGTCTTTTCATGTTCTTTTTACATGTTTCTGTTTTTGTGTGGACTAGGCTGCTTTGTTTCTGTTGAAATGACTCGTAAGAATCATATCTTGGAACATTTTAATAGCGTCAGAGTAATCCAAGTAGGACACACTCAGCAGGAGGTTTCTAATGGTGCTGTCATGTTTTTTTGTATCCTAGCTTTCACTATAATATGTCTACAGCTGTAATACTATGATATGTATTTCTTTTCAAACTGTATTAGGAATCCAAATTATTAATTGGTATCTATATAGCTTATGTTGTGTGTGTGTGTGTGTGTGTGTGTGTGTGTGTCTTGACCATGCAGCTGTGATTCCTGTCTCATCAGGTAATTGCAGTACGCTATTAGGTGTTCCCTCTTCAGAATATGCCCTCGAAGATAACTGTAACAAGTGCTTCAAGCAGCCTCTGGACGTCGTTTAGGCATGTGGTGGTACTCTGCTCTCTGTGTGGTTTGATATCTGGATACTCTGAGAGACATGTAGATGACTTGATGTCCAGATACCCTCTTATTGATGGGTAAAGGATGTTTATTGTCTTGCCTACACAACAAGTACATTCATGGAAACGAATTAATGGAATTAAATTACAATGCCTGCTCCATTTTTCCTTATTCCCTCTCTTTTCATCCGTCAGCCATAATGACCTAGCTCTCCAGCTGAGGATACTTCACAACAATCAACTGAGCCAAATTGACCTTCGTAATGTTAGCAAAGTGGCAACTGACATCACCCGTCTAAAGGCAGGCCATGTGCAGGCACAGGTAAAAGCACGCTTTTGCATTTTGGATCAAACCTAAAATGACAGTCACCTTAGTAACTTAAATGTCTCTCTCGATCTCTTGTGGCGCATCCCCGTCCCTTTGTCAGATGTTTGCAGTCTATGTGATGTGTGGGGCCCAGGAGAAGGATGCTGTAAGGCTGACACTGGAACAAATTGATGTGATCAGACGCATGTGCACTGAGTACGAGGACTTTGAGATAGTCACATCTGCCCGGGGTACAGTATATATCGAGATAGAATTGCAAGTAATTATATGGTTGCACAACAGATTAACATGTCATAGCATGAAACTCACAAACTGTCACTGTCACTGTGTCTGTCATGATGGAAATGAGACATTTTTGCTGTCCACATATCTGCTGTGCAACCAGTACAGGATTATGTTATGTTTGCTTTTTATGAATGGTAATGCAACTCCAAGACAAATAACACCTATTGGTTTAGCTGGAGGCATTCACTTTGGATAATGTGTGTGTCATACATGTGTATGTGTCTGTCACTGCAGAACTGAGGAATTCTGAGATGAGGAACAAGACAGCCTGTCTAATAAGTATTGAGGGGGGGCACTCTATTGACAGCAGCCTGCCAGCCCTGCGGATGTTTTACCAGCTTGGGGTCCGCTCCATGGCCCTCACACATAACTGCAACACACCCTGGTAATTAAAAGATTTATTTTGAATGCATTATTTTACTTGGGATGTAGGTGTCTGTGAATAATGGCCTCCAATATGACTTGTGCTAACATGTTATGGTAAAAGATGACATATTTCTGTGGTTAGATGGGATCCTTCCCAAGAACTTCCAGGATAATTGTCACATTGTCAAGTTGTCAGTTGTTTTGAGCATACTTTAACTTCAATAAAATCTGGCAGAAATGGAATATAATATACATAAGTGTTGTAATGTTCCTATAATAATAATCACCTGGGAAGAAGAATTGTTTGTCTTTTGTTACCTTTGAATGAGCCTGTTTCCACAGCAGCCTAAACAAACACTAAATACTAAACCCTGGCTTTAGAAGGGGCGTTTCGAGTTTCCCAGCTACTGTAGCTTCTCTTCAGACCTATAATTATCAATTATTTGGATTTGGACTTCCTATGAAGCCACAGTATCTATATTTTATATAATATAAATGTGACTGAATGTATGCATTATATACAGTGTTTTTGTAATTAGTTTCACTGGGCTTGATCCTGTGTGTAACTATGTCTTTATTATATCTGTTGGATTTGTTTGTTGTAATTAACTGAATAGGAAGTTTGTGTTTGTTTGTTTTTTCCTTTCATGCAAATTACTCTGTGTACTGTACTGTACTTTACTTCCTTGGTAAGCCCAATTCAGAGCCAGTAAATGGAGCACTATTTGGATATATTTTACATTACATGGTAGTGAAGGATACACAAGACACATTATTTGTTGCATTGACAGTTTTCTTCTGTATGCAGGGCTGAATCATCCTCAAAACTTTATAATGTCTTTCAAAGACGGAACAACAGTCTGACACACTTTGGGAAGGTAAGATTAATCTTCAGGTATCAAGTACTGTAAGTACTGTTTCATTTGTCATGTTCCACAATTTTTTAATTCAGTTTTATTTATATACTGCCAAATAGTAATACAAATTATCCAATGGCACTTTGGATATTGAGCAGGTCTAGGCCTTACTCTTTATGCTATTGTCTACAGAGATCCAACACTATTTGCTGATTTTGGCTGTTCCTTACTAGGGAGGTTTTGTCTGTCTGCAGGATTCTCATGAATCCAGTTTCACGAAACCTTCTGGAGGGGAGTCGAACGGGTTCAATAAAAAAAACAATTACATTTTGGAGCAGCTGTGGCTAGAGCAGAACATTTTTGTGTGCTTTTTCCCCATTTTTGTTAACACTGGGTAATACAGATGCAGTCTTTTCCCTTTTAGTTTAAGAAGTTATTATTAACTCTCATACAAGTATGAGAGTTAATAATGATGAATGATTTTTTTTTGTTTGTTTTTTGATTTAAAACTTTGAAATGTGTTGAAATTTGACTGTGACTTAATGTCTTTTAAATTTAATTAATTGTCTGTGTATTATATACTGGCCAACATAAATGAGAAAACTCATTATTTACTCATTTAAATTCTTACTATACCTTTTATTATTTCTTTATTAGTGTAGTAAAGGTAGTCGTAGTGTTGGTCACCATAGTGGAAATAATAGTACTATTCCAAATACTGAGGATATGATTGTTAATTGCTAGAGAAAGTGGACCTTGTTGTTGTGAAAGTTAGTGAATGCAGTGCACACTAAATGTTCTCCTTGCAGATAAACTGTTAACATTCATTTGGTTATTACAGCAAAGTGTAAACAAAGTGTACAATCTAAACAACTGTTGTGACATTTTTATGATGTTTTTCCGATGCAGTTGGCCCTCTCCAACAGCAGCTTTGTAGGACTTCCTTGATTGCTATCTCCACGAGTTCGCTTATTTGCACGTACAGTACAGTTAACTGTTGTTATCTGAATTGACTTCCTTCCTTCCTGCTATACTGTAAGTTACAATTACAATTTGATTTTGAATGTTCTTCCAGGCCGTGGTGGAGGAGATGAACAGACTGGGAATGATTGTGGACCTCTCCCACACCTCCTGGGAGACGGCCGGGGCCGTGCTGAAGCATGCCAAGGCTCCTGTTATTTTTAGTCATTCATCTTCATACTCTATCTGCAACAACAGCCGCAATGTACCTGACAGGTTGCTGCACGAGCTGGTGAGAAAAGCAGTTTACTGAGAGATTGAAGTGCTAAGTTTTATTTATCTGAGAAAGAACATGCAATATGTTTTCTTTCTGTCTGTCTAAATATAAAAACATAAAATAATGTTTCTATTTCAGCCCATTAGTAGTCAACATAATTCTAAATCCTACTGGTATACTTACAGGACCAAGAAAGTTTGTAGTTTGCAACCAGTTGCAATCAGTACAGGATTTCGTCTGGCATAATACACTTAGAATAAGATATTACAAGACTTTTAAAAGACAAAGATCCAAAGTGTGCACCCCAGATTTTGCGCAAATGTCCACTTGGACTCAGGGATGAACTGATTAGATTTTGGTAGTCAAAGGTCAAAGATCAAGGTCTGGACTCAAATGACCTCATAAGACATGCATGGGTAAGTGAATGGTGCAGTGTATGAAAGTGAAACACCGAATACAAACAAAAGAGCAGTCAGGTGGGCAGCCAGGTGAGAGAGCAAGAAGTGAGCCAAGGCCCGCTCTATGGCCTTCCACTGCAGCTTCCTCAGGTGTGCTGCATCTGATAATGAGGCTGCAGCTCCATCTCCCAGGCTCCTGCAACACAGAATGACATCCTCCCAGCCCACAACCCTATAGACTGTCAACACTAGCCAAACCAGCTAGCTATTTCTAAGGAATTCAAATCATCCAAGCAAGATAAACATGCTTTTAATGGTCCAGGTGACTCATCTATCCGGAAGAGTACGGTTCCTGACAAGGTTTGCTGTAATCGATCCAGCCTGCCTTATTTTACTATCGCCATTGTTTTGTTTGGGCCTTGTGTGAAGTAATTTTAGGTTATAGCAAACTGCACAGCAGATGATAGTGTGATTCAGCTTTACAGTCATCTGTCACTGCATGCACCAGATGTGTACACATGCTAAGGGACTGAATGACATTCGGCTCGTCAGACATTACCTAAGCTTTAATGCACCAAAAGAATGTAACAAAGAGTGGTGATGAATCCCAAATGTAGAGTTTGAGTCTGGAGTCTTTAGAGTACAATTCTCAAGTCAAGTCTAAGGTCACCACATGCAACTTATGTGCGTGCCACTCGAATCTCTCAATATCAAAGATTCATTTCAGAAAACATATGAATCCCTATTTTCAGGTGGCTACACACGATGTATATCATATTATATTTCTGCCTTATTCTATAAAAAGAGGCACCTTACATAATGGAACCTATATAATATTTAGTAGAGTATTTGTATGAATAGTATTTTCAATGCAATGGAAGCAGCCAGGCTCAATGTACTGCACATCATTCTAAATGTTTATTTCAAAATAAAATTAGAAACGTCCAGCGGGTGAGTTAAAGCACAGTTTTTGAAAGCCTTCTTCAAATGAATTTGGAGGTCAATATATCAGCCTGGTGACAGATAAAGAGCGAATATCAATAAACTATTAACATGAATATATTTCTCCTATTTAACCTCAACCCAACTCTGGTCCCATCAGACTGTAAGCGGGCGTGTTTCTGAATATAACACAGATTTTTCTGTGTGCATATGCTGCAAAACAGATGCGAGTTTACTGCAGCACGGGGTTACAGGGTGTTTGAGATAAGACCTGTAAGTATAAACCTGATGTTTGCCACTACAGCTAATGAATAAAAATGAAAGAAATAATGCCAACATGTGTGTAAAAAGTCAAACCTTTTTCCACTGATCTTTTTTTTGCTCTTCATGCTTCTCGTCATATGCCGTCTTATTCACTAGACTTCTTGGTGACGCTCGTGTGTTGCGTTTCAGAAAAAGAATCGGGGCTTGATCATGGTGAATCTCCACAGCAACTTCATTTCCTGCAGCAATGAAGCCAACATATCTCATGTAGCTGGTAGGGCATCCATGTTGAGTTTTTTTTTTTTTTTTTAGTTGTGAACCAAATCTGTACTTTCTTACACCTCGGTTGATTTATTATTCCGCCTGGGTTTTACAGACCATTTTGATTACATTAAGAAGATTATTGGAGCTGGGTCAGTAGGAATTGGAGGAGACTTTGATGGTGCCGTGAGGTGAGAAATGTTCACTTGCAAACACACCATATAGATAACTAAAAGCACAAAATCAAGTGGACATATTGTACTGTTTGCAAATACTAAATCTGCAGTACTCTGGATGCCTTAGTGCTTCTAGGTAAGCTATGATCAGGGTGAGTGTTGATCTTCAGAGACACAGCTTATATTTTCGACACCTATAAACAAAGCTCATGCCAGTAGGCTACACACTTGTCTCTGACACTTTCCAGACAACATATATTCCAGAAGTTGTTGTTGAACCAGATCAATTCTGTGCTTTTGTTGGCCTGTCATGATATCAGCAATTTGGCTGTCTCAGCTGTCAACAGACTGAAAAATGGTAAAAAATCAATAACGTTGTACTTCTAACAGGCATAAAGAGAGGGCTGCTGCACTAGATTTACTGGAGAATGGTGGGAATTGAATCTGTGTGTTCCCAGAATGCAGACACAATCTAGTCCCAACAGGAATGTCACAAAGCAAATAATATTGAAGGAGATATAAAATATATATATATATATATATATATATATATATATATATATATATATATATATATATATATAGATATATATATATATATAGATTCATAATAAGTAACACTGGAACAGTCAGAAACAGTAGTTTCTTTTCCAAAATAAATATCTGTGAATTAAAGTGTGTTTTTCATGCACAGGTTTCCTCAGGGGTTAGAGGATGTGTCAAAGTATCCCACCCTAATCCAGGAGCTCTTGCAAAGGAATTGGACTGAGAATGAATTGGCCAGTGTCCTTCGAAGGAATTTCTTGCGAGTGTTCGAGGAAGTTGAGAAGGTGAGCTGGAAGATTAATATTATATTTTATGTCAAAGAACAGCCTTCTCTGATAAATTCAGTGTATGTAGGTAAATGAAAGGCATATCTACACTCAATGTTTTGTCCTTGATTTGGCTATAATGAAAGACAAAAATTTTATCTTTGGTAGAAAAGAGTCTGTATTAAATATTTGACTATTTATCATATAACTATCATTATTTTTCTAAAACGAGGGTATTTGCTGTCCTGACACAAATACACTAACTATCTTATTTCATAATGGAGTGTTCAAGAAATGATGGCCGTTTTTCAAACTCTATAATATGGATGACATTGTAAGATTGACTCACTGATAATTAACATACTATTATACAACTATATATAACTATAACCATGTCACATACAATATAATTTCTGAATTTGAAGCATTTCATATATATCGCTTTTCTTTGTTGTCTCTTATTGCCAGGTCCGTGATCAGTTGAATTTAAACAAACCCAGTGAGGTCCAGATACCCCTTGCGGAGGTGCAGAATCCCTGCAGACTAGTCCTCAAAAGGCCTGGACTGAAAAAACAGCCTCCTCTCATCTCTTCCAGGACTGTTGTCTCAGTCCTGGAAGAGAAGAGTCCTTCTTCCAGAGCCCAACATGGACCAAAAGGTCAGCTCGGTCTGGCCATAGTCCTGCTTATTTCCAGCCTATTTATAATTCAGTGAATATTTAGACACTCAGTCCAGCTGACTTTTTTTTTTAATGGATCATTTTGAATGTAAATAGACCATCGCACCATCGCAGGTCATCGCACCAATCCACAGGTCAATATAGAGGAGTAAGGGGTGATTTCTTATCCCCTGGGAGGGAGGCAATTTAAATGCCAACCTCTGTATATCCAGTATGCTATCTATATAAATTAAAATATATGCAGAACATCATCTGACAGGCAGCTTGACATCCATTTTAAAATGTATGTTTTATGTTTTGATATTTTATTCATTTCATTCTTTGTTGAATTTTGTTGTACCTGTGCTTACTTAATTAATATTTTATATGTAATATGAAGGATATTAATGAAATGATCAATAAAACAAACAAACAAATCTGAATTTTAATTTTTGTTTGCTAAATTTATTTTATTCTATTTTTAGCAAATGAGCAGGAAACCATGATTATCATATTAATATCACACAAACTGTTTATTGTTATTATTGATATTACTTTAATGTATTTGATAAAGCCCTTCAACAAAGTAGTACAAGGGGAACAGGGTTTACGAAGGGATGTTCTTTTTATTTATTAGCATTATAAGATATTATGGAAGTTTACAAAACATAGTGTGCATTTAAGTGTTAGCTGAACTGTTCTCTGGCTAAACTGCCAGTTTTTCTCTCACATTAATAATTACACAGAGAAATTACTGAAACACAATCTTTAATTTAGAACAAGCAGCTTAACCGGAAACCAATTAAGATTCAGATAAAATACTGTAATGCCAACAGAAATGATAAGAATTTGCTTTGGTTGGCTCACTTTGATGTTTCATTAATGTCTACACCATTTGCATGCTTTTCCCCAAACCACACAGCTTTTTTAGCTCCACAAGCCTTAATACTCATAGCTTCACTAAAATACTGCCAAGATGAAGTTAACGCTTAAAGAGTGTATTGTGCAGAACTCATAATTACCAAAGAGATATATTTGCATTGCTGGCAAGTGACATAATCCACTATCAAAAAATATATTTTTATTAAAACTAATGTGAAGGAAAGACCAGGAGCATTCTTCGCATTGTGTGATTTAGCTTTTAATATCTGCACGCCTTCTCATGGTTTATCCCGTATAAAACACTGTTAGCTTGTACGGAACACTACACTGTCGGCTGGCCTGAAATACTGATCATACATACTCTTACATGTTTTTTGTGACACAAAAGTCACAAAATAGGGTCTGAAAGTCATAATTGTAAGTTTTAAGATTTGTTAGGTTGCTGTGGTGAAATAAGCTCATGTTGTGATGTAGGTTGTTAGAATTCAGGACGGGAATGGAGGGCTCCGCCACTTACAGTGAAAACTACTGTATAGAAAGGTATTTACACAATGCAAATGCACAGATTGGCTATTGTAGAAAAAAAATCAGATGACAAATGGGGTTGGATTTTCATGAAAATCCATGAAAATTTGCAGAAAGAACAAACAGAACAGTTCAAAAGTCAACACATGCTGGTATATAGACTTTAAACCCAAGATAACCCCACAAATACTATACCAGAATTAGCCAAAGAGAATGTTTTTACATTTGGAGGTGTTATTGCAAAGAACACCGGCAAGTTGTCATTTGCAATAAAATCATATTGCAAAAAAAGCATTTTCTAGTTTGAAGACACAGATGTCTGTTTATGCAGATCGGAACATCAATGGCAAGCTATCTATTATGTCTAAGAAGGCAGCAATAGGCCTCTTCGACCCTGGCTACCACAGTGTTGAGATAGACTGGCACCTACAGTTCCCAACCAAAGCCAAACAATTAATACTGCCAAGGACCTCAAGGCCCACATGTGACCTTGTGTAACCTAAGGATAGAAAATTCCATAACAATCAACAACACAACAGTCCAAAAATCATACATTATAACTCTTCTTAAAATTTTGCTTTATGATCTCTAGCATCCACATTTACAAACTGGATTCTCTGCCACCTGCTGTATGCAGCACAACCAACACCACGCACTGTGTTTAGTATCTACAGTAACATATTCTTTACCTCAGTGGGGAAATGTTGAAAAAATAAATAAATAAATAGAGATGTGCTTCCAAAATCAAAAGTTGTTTTCAGACAAAAAAAAAAAATCTGACAGGCTGTTAAAGCAGTTGTAACAACACATGTACCACTCAGGATAGTTCTGTCTGCCAAAATATATATATAGGTTTACACATGAAGAGGTATTTGTGACCTATAAATAAGAGAAAGAATAAAATCTTTATCCAGAGTTTTTTTGTTTTTTTTACCGTTTGAAACACAAGCATTGATTTCTGTGAGAGAAAAACAACATCATTTCATTTCTAAAGAATGGCAGAGCCGTGAACATACAGATGGATATATACACTAATGTGTCCCAGTATTCTACAAGAATAGAATAAACCCCTTTTGTACTCAAAAGTCTGTACTTCACAATGAAAGTGTCAAATTCATACATCTACCCAGAACTGTCTGGCAGCAGAGCAGGAGTTGCCTCATGTTGAATGCATTTTGTCGAGGTTGACGCTCCTGTGTAGCAGCTAATACTTGGTCATGAGTAGATAGTGATAACCTCCCGACCTCCACCTCGGACCAGCAGCACTCTTTCCAAGCCTTCGGTCAACACCTCCAGAAACTCCATATCTGAGGTGCATGTTAAAGAATGACTAAACAATAGGCAACACACGTTCTGCAGCTGAAAATCTTTAAAATCATACAAGACCCCTTTTGTTTAATTGTCAAAGGATACAGTTCTCATCGCCATCTGTGTTTCGAGGCGGGCCCGGCATGTTCAGCAGCACTAATCGAGCATCATGAGACCTGTTGACTATTACCTCATTCAGTTTTACAGCTGTATGCATTCGGCGCACATTGGACTGGTCCCTGGAATGCAGCGAGGGTGGGAGAAACAGTGTAAAATCGATTTGTGCTAGTAATGAACATTTTTGGACTCTTTCAAATTATCTGTGCCAAATAAAGATACAACAACACAAGGGTAAATGAGGTGAACGGTTCAGCATCACTGTCAGTCAGCCCTTTCTCTTGGCACTGTACTGTACTGTAGCCAACACACTGACTTTGCATAAGTACCTCATACAACCTCACGTCAGAAAAGCTGCGCTGCCCTTTTGAATGTTTACAAGCGTTATGGGTTAAATGAGAGGTGGTAAAGAAGAGGCTGAAGAAAACTGAATGCAACTCACGGTTTGAGGCTCATGAGTTCTCTGAAGTTCTCGGGTGCATTATTTCTGTTCCTCCTCTCAGCTTCGCACTTCTCTCTCGTCCACGTCATCTGAACCTTCTCCGGAGGAGACTCCACCACCTCCTCCTCCTCATCTGAGTATAGACTTCCCATACGCACCAAAGAGTGTCTGTCTTTAACCAGCTGGGCCTGCGAGTGCCATAGGAATATTATCAAGCGATTAACAAAGATAAATTTGAGCCGGAAGAATTGTACCACTGGAGACAAGCAGGGGTGGAGATTTAAATCATGGGATCATACCTCCCTTTGTCTCTCAGCACTGGACAGCCTCATTTGCCTCAACATCTGGGACCTCTGCTCCATCATTAACGTTCGCTCGTAGGTGTATGCTGAGATGTCACTGTCATGCTAAAGTACAAACATCATATTTAATAATATTTACTTTTTTTTAAAAGATTTCCACCTGGAACATATTTGTGTGTTAACACGGTAGTGAATAAGTTAACGTTTAGGTATGCAGTGGAAGGAATTTACTTATAAACATGTTTATCATCTTGTAGTCAACAACACACTTGTTCTGTTTCATTAAAACATAATGGGCATCTGGTTTCTTTTCATTTTTATTACTTGTTATTCATTCTGAATGGCTATAAAAAGCCCAGCGCAAGTTATCACTTTTGTTCTGATTAGTAGTTGTGCCATATGGATTCTCACCATCTCCACCACTTCCACCTCAGCCTCTATTCTTAGTTGGTAAAGGAATGTGGCCAGATCTTTTTTCATCTGGATGCTATTGTCGTCCATCTGGGCCACAGTAAAGATTCGCATCTTGCATTTCTTCCAAACCTAAAATGCAAATATAACAATGAGGTCTTGCCACAACTTTAAGGCTTTGTTTTTATTGCCGGTGTAAATAAAAAAAGGGGAAAAAAACAGAAAAACATTCAATAATCTCAATATATCTATTCTATAAATGGTAAAACTACATTTGTGCATCTTCCAAAGTAGCCTATCAGTGAATTAAACGCAGATAGCTCGCATCTCACTTTATGCTGTTTGAGCAAGAAAGGTAGCAGCATTAGCATCCCTCCATCATGGACGATCCACCACACATCAATGTTGCCATCTGTGAAGCGTTCATGGTTGCTTGGGTAGAAGGACACATTTTTGGGCACCATCAGGGCCAGGTGGGCAGCTGTTGTGCAGCGGACTGTGTCTGAGTAGAGATGAAAACACGGAGGCATGGATATTAACGGTACTGTATACATGAATACTCCATAAATAAATAGGAGTTAAATCCTACATTCTGTACAATCTCGTTAAACATTTACACAAAATGTATTTGAACATCCAACAAGTATATTCACATGAGCTTTCGGGTTAAATTCATAGTATTGAAACCATTTGTTTTGGCACATTTACGTGTGACAGTACAGAGTCAAAGTTGTTTTGGAATGGCAGTTATTTAATAAGGGTGACATAACAGCAAATGCTGATCAGGCCTTTTTGAGCATAATGTTGTATGAACAGTATTTCAGTGTGACTCTTACTGATAAAAGTCTTCCAGGCACGAGGGTCCTCACTCTGCCTCCAGCCATACGGCCAGCCCATCACTACAGTGTTGTGCTTCATGCCCCCCAGACCACAGGACTGGATCAGATGGACAACACCCTCCCGCACCTTGGATGCCACCACAACCTGGCAGAAACCCTTGACTCGCTCAATCTCCATCATATTTTTAATGGCCTGGCAGAAAAAATTGTGAACCAAGAATTTTAGTCTATGATCACGATAAGCAGTAAGCAGGTAAACCATATAAACACTTATAAGCCATCAGTGTTTTAAAAGACAGTTATCTAAAAGTTCATAGAGCTGAATGGGTTATAGTTCATAGCTTAATTCTACACCAAATTATTTATATAGGAAAACAGCTGTTCAACAGCTGACATTAAATTAATCCAGGTTTTATCCTCTCTACCTCCCTGTATAGCACGAGCTCTAATGATTACTCCTAATACAGGAGACAATGCATGAATGGCACGGCTTAGCACAGTGAATCGAGGATGAGAGATTAATTTCTCTGGTTATTGTCACATTAACAAGAGCCAACTTTGCTTCCCTTGTTTAATTCTTCACCCAAGAACATTGCATTATGAAACCAAACCGCAATCCCCCATTTTATGTGAAAATGGTTAACTGGATCCATATTGTGGAGACAACAACAAGCTGTTTGCAGCCATACCCTTTGATTAAAGAGACAAATGCAAAAACAGGAACTGTAGCACAAATTTAAAATTCGCATTGAAGCACATCCACACCGCATTGTGCTTTTCAACGTAAAAAGGTTTTGATTTATAACTTATTAGTCGAAACACCGTAAGCAACAGACAGTAGAAGAGACAGTTTTACAGAGCACGTGCAGCACATATCCCTCTCCAGTATTCACCTGTTCAGCTGCCTGCATTTCCCCATAACTGTCCAGGAAGTTGCCCTGGACGACTGAGCCCACAATGGTCAGACCTTTTCCTGCCTTCAGCTGTGAGGCAAAGGTGAGCAGTCGAGGATATTTTACATGGAGATCCTCATCCAGCTTCAATAGCACCAACAGCTGAGGTCTGTAGTGCAAAGACAGTCGATATCAGACAAAGGCCTAGATCAAAGGTGTGTCACTAAAGTATTGAAAGGAAATTATTTGCGTTGGATGCAGCTGCATAGAAAGCTGATGATTGAAAGATTAGCTGATGCTCATGTTATTTTTATTACGGGGAGGATGAACTAGATCTTGACAAAACTCTACATTGAGTACAAGAGAAATGCTTCTAGCATAGAACGCATTGCACTGTGAATCGGGTTCAAACTACACCCTGCAATAAGACATTGTTTTTTGCTTGATATTTCCATTCTTACGCCCCGATGGAGCTATTGTGTTGCTATTGTGTCAAAGAATTGTGTCCAAAAGAGGAAATGTAACAGAGTGACTGATTATATTACAGCAAAAACTGATGCACACGCTCACTCAGAATATGCAGAAAGCGAACTTCTAATCAAAAAAGCAAAAAAAAAAAAAAAACTCTTCTTCTCCTTTTCTGTTCAACTTCCCTGAACTATTCTGTCAGACAATACATTGTGTACCAGTACAGATAATAGCTGGTAGTAAACCTGTCATATGTTGCTTATGTTGTGTGGCATTATCATCATTCTGGAGAGCCGTTTTCTGGGATCTATTTGCCACTGGCAGGGTTTTAATAAAACTTGTAGCTTCTCACTAATCCATTCCAACACTGGCTGTGTATGAGATGCAGTGCAATAGAGTGATGTGGTATGTTCTATATGCATTCTTCTCATAACTGAACACAGATGTGAAAACAGCTTTTATATATGTGGTTGTGGTGATAATTAGAGTCTCTCCCATAGGTGTAGCTGTACCTCCAGTTCTTGGTGTGTGGAGGTCCAACCTCCAGTCTTAACAGGGCGTATCGGGCAGCGCTAAGGGACAGTCCTCTTATACCATCTCCCCACTCCTTCTCTGCTCTGATGTGTGAGTGGAGGAGACAAAACACAAACACAAGGGATGACAAACAATTAAAATAACCAGCTGGTCAATAACATCTGCTACAGATGCACAGAGGTCAGACAGAAACACTGAGACACCATCATCCATCATCACCCCATACCAAGAATGTGACATAACAGATAATCAAAAGTGCTTCATAGACTCCAGACATACCCCTGGTACTCAATGTACTTGTAGATCATTCCAGCAATGCCCATAGCCACAATAGCATAGTACCAGGAGGAGATGAACATCAGAGCCAGACACATACTCATTCCAAGGAACGAGAGAGCCCTGTGGGTGTGACACGTAAAGCCTGAAGTTTCTTGCATACCAAAAATAGTAACATTATATACATTATCTAAGTATGCATAAACATTGCTTTTTCATAAGGGTAACTCTAGCATAAATCCTACATGCATGGACTTGTTGGTAATTTGAATGCTAGAGACAGACAGTGTGCTCCCACCCCCTTGTAAAAAGCATGGGGGAGACGCACCCTAATACTCACCAGTGGTAATATTTAAACCTCGGCCTCCAGTTGGGTGTGCGTAGAAGAGTCTGAACTGCACAGGCTAAGTTCACAAAGAGATAGCACATCAAGAAGAACCTGTTGAAGAAAGACAAGTCAAGCAACATATTTGGTGTAGTTAATGCCATGGCATCAGTGTTATGGTTGGCCTTAACCAAAGAGGAAAATTAAGAAATTCACGTACATAACATGTACAGTCATTTCTGAGAGAAATGGATGTGCGGGGACTGTGCAATATATAATTGACATGTGTTGTATTTTTTGGCATGTGTGCATGCATGTGAGCTTACATGGACAGAATAGGAGCCACCATATCCAGGGAGGCAATAAGGATTCCCAGCTCAGCTATAAGACCAGTCAGTAGGAGTGCCCATGTAGGCTCTCCATTGGTCTTTCCATGACCAAACACCTGAAACCAAAAATTCAAAACTCCACATGCAGAAATGCAAATCATCCCTTGCCCAATACTGTAACATATTCAAATAATATCCAATATTCAAATAATTTCTGCGTTGCCTGAGGGTACTATGGAATGGCTTCTTCAGAGAATGTGGATGCATCTTTAATAGTGTGGACTGTCTTACCCTGAGGAAAGGAATAATGTTGTCCTTGGCAATAGCCTGTAGAAGTCGAGGAGCCCCTGTGAGGGACTGCAGGCCTGCCCCAATTGTAGAAAAGAAAGAGCCGATGACAATAACCCAGGGAGACGGCCAGGAGAGTGTTCCCACCACCAAGTTCTTCCTAACGGCATCCCCAAACCTGCAAGTAAATACTGACTGAATGAGACACTTATGAAGAACTTAACTTTTTTTTCCCATACTTCACTTTCCAAAAAGTGTTTTGTTAACAGTGCTAACAAGCAGTAGAACACAAATGAACTTACTTGTCCCGAAGGACGACTCCTTCAATGCAAGCGCCAAAGAGGACCACAGAACTGAAATCTGAATACAGGAGGTCAAGGAGCTCAAGGTGACACAAAGATGTATATCAAATCTGCTTCTCTGTCCTGTTTGACACCAAGATTGTTAGTTTATTGTGTGTAGTCACCAAAATAAGGATACAAACAAGTGAAGTAGTAGTAATAGCTAAGATAGTTCCCACAGGGATGGACTTCTGAGCATCGCGAAGATCACCGGATCTGTTGGAGCCTGCCATGATACCTTTAAGAAATTACAGACAGTAGATAAATCAAAGAGCATGTAAAAACTGCCAAACTATGCCTCCTACTGGGGAGGTTTAAAACTTCTCTATTACGTGGAATCTGCTGAGCAGTTTCCCTGTGTGCAAGTTACTTCTGTTAAAAACAACATAGCAGGCCTCTAATGTCTGTATTATTATATTCAAGTTTTTCAGGTCAGTCTCTACATACTGCACTAGTTGTTGTCACAATCACCCAATTTGTTAAATGATTTGAAATTTAATGTAAACAACGTTGGAAAAGAAATATTTTACTGTTCTGATCTAAGACTGAGGTTTGTGCCTTTGTGTGGTTCATGACATTGTTATACCTGTGGCAGACGGGAAGAAGATCCCCACCAGGAGTGTGAATGATGTAGCGATGTCTGCGGACACGTACATGCCAAAGTTCTCAAGGGGACCATGGACATCCACTGACTGTAGACCTGGTTTCTCTAAGATCTCTCCTTTCTGCAGGTAGTCACCCCACATGTTTTCTAACAACAGAGAACAGTCATTTAAAATCACTGAAACAGAGTGGCATTCTATCAGACCTGAATTGAGACATTTCAAAATATAGAGGTTTGATTTTCTCACACACAAAAAAGATTATATTTGCCACATAATCATAACTGTTTCATTATATTCCTTAGAAATATAGCATAATGTGCAAAATGCAAATTGAGCTTGAATGGCTATATGAAGACAATCCATTCTATCCTTTAATTGGTTTGTCTGTCAAAGATACACAGTATATACTTAGAACATTAAGAGCTTTCTTATCTAACAAAATTGCATGCTGTATATTTTAATCTCTTGTCGTCTCATGATAAATGTACCTCTAATAATCCCACTTCCCAGTCCAGGAATGCCTTGTATCTCTGTTACATTGTTCTGGACGAAGTACTCATCGCACTGTTGGCTGCTCAGGTTCCCCGGCAGACAGAACCTGTCCCATAGCTGACTGGGCACTGTGATGTTTCCCTTTATCACAGTTTTAGCACACACATCAAAGCGATCTCTGACCAAAGTCCTGTTTCCCAGCATGCAGATCCTACAGCAATATCAGGGACAGAAATAATATTATTACTGTGTTAGTCTTCATTATTTCCACCACCCACATCATCATCATCTTCATCATACACCTCTTCTCTGATAACCAAAAGATAATTCAGCGTTATTTCCGCACATTAATGGTGACTGGATGGACTGTGGGCCTCAAAATGAAATATTGAATTATCTATCTGACTCGCCTCCCATAAAAACAGGGGATACATAATTTCCACAATTTCCTGTTGGAACACATGTTTATTCAAGAAAACAATCTCAGCAGACTTACGGGAATTCTGGTGGATGAGTCATGGATTTGATTGCCCCGGCATAAATAGAGACAATTGAGATAATGACACAGGCGAGGAAGAGAGAGGCCAACTTGTTGACATATTTCACTCCGACAAAAACCACCACAGCCATCAGGCTGAGGCAGATAGAACCGTAAACTCGCATATTGTTCAGCATGGCACTGTCACTTCCAGGAGGGTCTGTTGCGTGAAAGATGGCCGCCTGGGGGATCAGATATTTCTGAGGAGAAATAAAATTAGAACAGAGCAGTTACTGCATGTACAGTATACAGTGCTAACAAAATGCATGCACAGTGATCATACAGTGATTTAGTGATCATATCTTTGTATACAAATGTGAGCTGGGATGTAAACACAGAATAATACTTTAGAAAAACTGACCAAGAAGATTTCGATGGCCCCTAGTATGTACATGGCAGAAGCAAAGGTGGTGCCCAAATAGAAGCACAGCCCCACAGCTCCTCCAAACTCAGGACCAAGAGAGCGTGAGATCATGAAGTACGCTCCTCCAGCTACAACAGTGAAACACATTGTTACACACACAAAGCAAATGGAGAGCCCACAATTTGTACTACATGAAGTAGATATAACAGTAAACTTCTGCTGCCCCCAAGTGGATTGTCAGAGTAGTCCAGCGATATTACAGTCAAGGGAGCTTAAGTCCCAGGAATTCCAATTTAGTTCAGAACTATTTTGAAAAATAAAAACAAAATGCCACAAAAGTATTTAGAGTTCTAGTCAGGGATATCTGCTGGATAAATGCTGAGGGAAATAGAGTAATGAGGTTCAAAATAATACCTGGAACAACACCGTTAGTTGCAATGGCACTCATTGATATGGCTGTGAGCATGGTCTGCAGAGGAAAGCGGAAAATATGATTAACTTGGAAAAGGACCCTCATACAGATGTCATGGAAACACGGGTGTTACATCAATATCCTGAAAGCGAGCTTCCATCTAAGATGGCACATTCCGACATTTAGCAAATGTAGCATGGATGTTTATAATAATACTACAGTATTTGTTATGTAAGAAAGTTAATGGAAGCATACAGAGTAAAAAACACAAGTCAAATTGACTTCCTAAATAATTATGCAACCATGTGTATTCGATTGGCTGGTTCAACAATAGAAGCTGGCCCAATTGTTAGTGGAATAAATCCAGCATAATAGTGGGTGTATATCTGAGTATGGTACAGTGTGTGTGCGCGCATACTGACACATGAGCAGCACATTAGGACAATCAGGAGGGATTGCATGATGCCAGCCGTCCCAACAATCCATGTCAGTCGGAGGAAAAGAATGACACCAAAAATGTTCTGGAGACACGGCAAGTAGACTCCCATCAGTGTGCCCATGTTGGGAGACTAATAGAGAGACAGGAGGAGAGAAGGAGGGGTAGGCAAAGAGAGAGAGAGAGAGAGAGAGAGAGAGAGAGAGAGAGAGAGGGAGGAGAATATTGACCATGACATTTCAGGATACAAGCCTATTGATCATTAGCATTGATTGATGTACTTTTTAAAGGTCATTCAATCATGTTATCAGCTCTTTCCACGCATCCAGGTCTCATACAGCCACAGTATGACTGCAGAGTGTGCAAAGTCATAAGCAATCAATCAGCAAGTCTTAATACAAAACTAGAATTTGGATAGCAAGACAGGGAGAGAGCCAGAACAGGAGGATAATGTTTCTAAACCTCAAAAGACTGATAAAAATCTTCCTCTGTGCCCCTGACTTCTAACCTTGGGGGTCTTCCTACGTGAGGCCAGAGCGCTCTCCTCCTCCTCGTGCTCCTTGGCTCCCTGCGTGATGTTAGTGTAGCTGACCAAGCGGCTGAGCAGAGAGGAAACCTTTGGCCGGATGTCCAGTTCTTCCTGGAGGGTGAATGGTGGAAGATGTTAATTGAACGAGTTTGATCTATAACCCGACAAAAGTGTTGGGGTGTATAAACAACATACCTCAAACAAAGCCAGGTTCCTGTCGTAGAAGTCATTCTTCTTGCTTGCAGCATCAGCACTGCTGAGAAATGGACTGTCTTCTTTATGATTCCCATGTCCTGTTAGAGAGACATAAAGTTTACCAACAATTTGAGCTATAGAGGCAACCTTTGGCCTGTCTCAAGCTGTTTAATTACTGTAACAAACAGACTTCCACCAACAGTATAAAGTATCCAACACTATCAGAGCTGACTGAGTTTCTCTAATACACTAATTAGATCAGATGAAAACAATGTTCACCTAAATCTCTCAAAGATACCATTAGAAATACAGTCTTTCAATTGGGTTTACACTGAGATTAGTTAGATTATTATAAACAACTAAGGTAGGGCCTTAGATTGTTCGGATAACAGAGTCACAATAACAGCCACAATCACCTTGGTTTTTTCACATGTAATACTTTGTAAGATATGTGTCACAGATGGCATCAAGCTCTACATGCAAAGTATCAATAAAGATGAAAGATATGTTTCCAAAAACCCAATATGCATTCCAAATAGAGTGAGATCAGTTACATTTGAGACATTATTTCTAGATTTGAGAGTATTTTTAGATTTGTAATAAAATGAAAACATATATACAGCCACATACAGCCACTATAATTCAAACATTTTGATAATCCCCATGTAGCTGTACACGTTAGAAACATTATTCATCCAGTAAAACAGCAGTGAAAGTCCAAAGGGAGCACAGGCCAGTAAAGCAAAGTCCAGGTAAATAAACATGCATATAATTAGATTTTCCTCTCATTAAATTCTGCTTTTGAAGAAAAGAATCAAGCAGAGATGAGCACAGAGTCTGGGGTAATTACTGCCCACAAAAGTCACACTCCTAGGCATGCA
The DNA here is from genome assembly GCA_023373845.1 of Nibea coibor. Classification (NCBI taxonomy): domain Eukaryota; kingdom Metazoa; phylum Chordata; class Actinopteri; family Sciaenidae; genus Nibea; species Nibea coibor. Next base: position 17,053,261 of record CM041738.1, read on the forward strand.
TATACTTCATTACCTAGAAATGACCTAAGCTATTAGAGAGTTATTAGAGTGCATAAACCTTAAGAGCAGCATCTTGAACCCAAATTAATCTTGCAGCAAAAAGTCTGCCAACTTACCAAGTGTGCACGAAACAGACAAATATTCTCAACCACACTGAAAACGCAAGTGAGTTGGTTGAGTTTTCAACAGTGATGTCCACTCACCTGTGTTCTGTGTCACACTGCTGCTATTATCACTGTGGGTAAGCATAGTCATGCGCTGTGTGCATACTGCAACAGAGGACCCTGTGCTCTAGCTTGGGGAATTGTCGATTACTATCCGGGACACCCGGTCACCAAGGGTGAGTACTCATTCAGGGGCCTGATCTAACACATGGTGCACAGTGTGGGGGGTGAGAGGTGGGAGTGGTTAATCACTGAAACTCTCATACAAACACACACACACACACACACACACACACACACACACACACACACACACAATACATGTCTGCCCATGGGGATACAAGAGCCTCGGGTTGGGGGTATCTCAAAGAAGTACAATATTATAGCGTCTGTGTCATTGCAATCTACTAACACACAGTCTGGATAAATCTAGATATCACAAACTCTATTCCAAGCTGTTATTTCAAGAATGCAGCAAAAAGCAAAACAATTACAAGAACTTGTAAATGATGCTGAGAAACATGGTATGAGTTTTATTTCTCCATTGCAGCAAGTGTTGTTTCAAAATGTCTAAAGGATGTAAAAATCTGAAAGAATGAGGTTGTCGCTTGAAGCATAATAGCGAAATTCTTATTGGTGTGTCCGTCAAATGTCCGACAACTGCACAGCTGGATTTTAGTGATGTCTGGGAAGGGATAAGAGTTGAAAACAACACTGCCAACACTGTCCTCTAGTGTCCTCTTGCTGCCAGTGACATTGGAGAAAAACTGTGTTTTCTGTGTTTGAAGCAACAACAAGAAGAAACGCAGACAAGAAAGAACCACTGCTCAATTTAACTCTGTGCGCTTGGTAGGACCCCATTAAAGAGACATTTAGCATTTTCGGAGCAATGCAGATGGATGTCACTCCACAATTAACCATAAAGTCAGATACGTTCAGATGTTTCCTGGCAGGAATCTTACTCAATCAGTGCTGCTCCAAATACTGTGCTCCATGTGACTATCCTACTGCTAAGACCTAAAATAGTTCCGCTTCGGGCTGAGGACACGGTGGGGGTCGCTTGTTAATAACCTGACATTAAATGTCTAATTAAAAAGATTAAAGATTAACTTGCTTGTTATGAAGGCACACGAGAGTCGTGCTGTGTGCACAGAACGGCACAGAGGCTTTGCAGCAACGTGTACCAACATGTCAACTGGTCCTCCACCAAAACAGCCCACAACCAACGCAACCTCAGCCAGGAGATCAAAGACTGACACTGCAGCGCTGACACATTTACAGAAGGGTGTATCAAGGTGGAGAGCTTCAGCAGCAGTGCCGTGCATGACTTTTACTTTCTACTGACTACCTGAAGACAAGCGCTCAACGCATTCTTTGTTCTTTTTTACTTTTAGTTTTATAGATAGGGTCTGCTTTGTTCAAGGTTTGTCAGTAAAATAAAACCAGAGTAAAAAAAACATTGGGGAACACTGGATATTGCAGTTATAACAATGTCAGAAATAAATCAAAGAGAAATATACATATATATATATAAAAAAGGCATACACTGTGTTCATTAGCCCTTTAGCTTTACTACAATTTGTCAAAAGCAAATATTTTGACAGACTGCCTGATTAGTTAGGAGCTAAATATACACTGTAAATGGGCAGAGGTGTCTGGGAATAATTTGCTGTGGATTTGTAACTAGATCAGTTCCCATAAAAGATGCTATGCTGTCTTGCTGTGTGCAAAGTGCATGGTTTCCAAACACAAGTCAGACAAAATCAATCCTTTTAACCAACAAACAACACTCCTGTGTAATGCCTCGGAGACTTTCCACCATGCAAGTGATTAGTTTACTTTAAAGGATCGATGTGTAGGACTCACCCTCCCATTCCAGGCATGAGGGAGACACTGTGGTGGCTGTAAAATGGACTATTTTAGAGCCAGCGTTTGATTAGTGCATTCTGCGCTACTGTAGAAACATCAGGTTTCAGGTTAGGGTGTTATATTCCATTTTGGACATTTTTCGGAACCACTAATGTTCAAGAAAGAAAGAACTTCCAAGCTATGTGTCTGCACTTTTCAAAGCCGATTAAGCATGGAAAACAATATCTCTGTCTATTAGCCTCTTAGGGTTTGAAAAATCCTCTTTGCTAAACTTCCTCTTTAATAAACATTTAAGACTTATTACCGAGAGGCAGAGAAGTTGTACAGCTTAGCCTACTCTTTGTGCAGTTAGTTGGCAAGAACGTTCAATGTTGATTGTGTGTTTGAAGGGTGTGTGTGGGTGTCTATGTGTTTGTGTAACTGTGTGTGTCTAGAGTAAATAGGAGTATTTGTACATATCATTTTCTCTTTCTGCTTTTATAGACAGTACTGCCTGCCTTCAAAGCATAGCTAAATGTGACTATGCCACTAGACAAACACGGTACAACTGTTGCTTAGCAGCAGCCCAGATGGCTAAAGGGAAAACTTTGTGTCTAGTGTTCACTGTATAAAGCTCATTATATGTTTCTGGGCCTGTAGAACGATTCTCAGAGACAGTCTGACCTTTTACAACTGTTTGCACTCTAAACTTTTTCATATTAGCTGTGTAAGGCCAAATAATCAATGAGTAACCACATCCAAGAATGAAACATTCAACATGATCTGAAAAACTAGTGAAAACTAGTCCAGCTCAAACAACATGATCTCAAACCTTATTTACATTACTCAGACAACAAAAGCATTTGTAGTACAGAGCTAACCAAGATAACATTATGTCAGTTACAATATGGACCGTTGTGGAAGTAGGATACAACAACCTTTGACATGGTATTTGTCATAATTGCAAATAACATATAACTAGAGCATGCTGAATGCACAAGTGCTTCCAGGCAAACTAATAAAATACCATGTCTCAAACCAAGTCCTAGCTTAATAATGAACTTCCCAGGGAGACACACATTTAAATGAATTTTCTATACTGCGGTGATCCTAAAATTATCCCAGTGCACTGATTGACCTCGACTTTGACAGCACACACCGACATGTTCGTCATGAAAAAACAGCGTGGGTAGGAATAGTCTCTAAATGTTTTATTGAAAAAACTTAAATTGTTTTCCTTTTCAAAAATCACTCCTAGCTTTATCTAACATTTGGGGTGATTGATTGTACCCTTGGCCTGCGGCAAGAAACAATGTAATTCTTCTGCAATAGGCCGTAGCTGTAATGACTGTGTTTTGTGCAGCGCTGCATCTGAACAGAGCAGAGGAATGCTAACCTGCTGAGTCGTACAGCAAAACATATTAGCTTTGATGTGTGCTAATGATGAGAAAAGGATGGCAGCTCAGCCTGATTACCTCATGGGGTAAAGGTGGGCGGGAAGAGGTGCATTGTACAACAATTTTCAAAAAGACATGGATGTAGATGTAGAACTAATGACTAAACAAACACCAAAACAAAGTGAGATCTGCACCTGCAGTGTCTTCACTAAAAGTTTAAGCTGCACAGACGCAATGCACACTAAAATGTAAAATGAACATAGCTATATAAATGTTTGCTTTGTATGTTACGTGCAGATCAAACAGTACAGTTTATGGTACAGATTATTGTCTTGTTTACCTACACATCAACTACTACAGCACACAGCCATAGAGGTAAATAAGATGCTAGTCTAGTCTGCTTAATTTGCATTGCTAGGATTTCACTGCAGTCATAAGAGAATACTTTTATGTTTCATGCTCTTAAACTGTGAAATATTTTGTCCAAACATTTCTCCCAGATGAAAAGTGCTGCACACTACAGCAGTGATTACTTCCAACAAGCTTCACGTGTTTTACATTCGTCGTGCTTCCAAAAACATGGACACGTGCAAGACACTAAACTATTTATGTTTTCAGTGGCATGACTGTACTTGTTTTGTGCTCAATGATTTATGTTTAGTGCCTAAAATGAGGCAGCGAAGACCCCGATAGATGCAGGACACAATGAATGCTTTTAATTGCAAGCAGATCCTCAGGGAGAACTGGAGGTACTGATTGGAAAAAAACAACATCTGAGCTGCGCTGCTTGCTCTGTTGTCACTTTGATGCGAATGAACAAACAGAACAAAGATGGCAGATGCATGACAGATGCATCATAGGAAATGATGTGTGACAAATAATCTAATTAAAGCATGCTCTTCCTTTTCATCAGTGATGATCTTATAGAGTATTACAAATACTTAAACTTAGAGTTATTCAGGGTGTGTGTGTGTGTGTGTGTGTGTGTGTGTGTGTGTGTGTGTGAGTATGTGTGAATTTGCTCCAACTCTGTCATCAGCTCCGCATTTCTGCTCCACCACAATTTGTTTATCTCTCAAGAGCTATCTGAGCAGCATGACAGGAATGGTTACGCTGTTCTCCTGAATTACAGAGAGAACACGCTGCAGCATTCCTCAAATCATCTACGCATTACATAAGTTTAATCTGAGGCCAAGACAAGAAAAATACACATTTTAACTACTTGCTTATATCATTTGCACAGTCTTCTCTTCAATAACCAGGAATGGAAAAAAATAGAGCTTACTAATCAAAATGTTTGCAGTCGATCAAATTATACCAAGGGGGCATTTTAGCATCTTTCAGCTCATGATTTTGACCTACCACTGTTTTTGTCCAGTCATACTGCTCTTATCAACATTGTTTCCAGCCACAACAAGAAGCGGTTCACAGCTAAAAGGTTGATAAACCCAACGCACCCTGCACAGTGCAAAAGGGCAGATAAACTAACAGCAAGCTTTGTGATGTAAACAGATGACGAATAAAAGAATCATAAAGATGATGTCTTTAAAAGATGACATCTTTTATTACACCCTGACTTTTACAGGCCAGGTAAACCAGGTATTGGTGACATGTCCTCTGAAGACAATTTCTGTTACAAACAAACATATATGTTGTCTTCTTCATACAGCAGCAAGGAGCTTAAACCTGAAATGTGAAGGCTTTTTCAGGGTAGTTGCTCTTGGTCAGTTCAGCACTGTTACAATGACCACAGTGTTGGTCCTGCCCTGTGCTGGAAAGGTTGAAACAGACTCTGCACTGTGTCACTTCCTCTGTGCAGCAGATGTCACACTGTTGCTACAGCATGTACTAACTCTAACCCAAGCCCACCACTCCCAAGATGAAATCATCCAGTACACGCAACCACTTTTAGACAGTTTTATGATAGTGATTGCTTTCCTACTTACCGGTAACTTTTTTTCTGCTTAAATATGTCAAAGTGCTGCATGACAAACTAACAATGAAAATTAAATATGGGCATGCCTAACGTTACTAACCATTCCCTCTGCACGTGTTACTCCTAAACAAAACGTATTTCTTTTTGAGTTTATGTTTAAGAATAAGTCCGCTATGATGCTTAATGAACTATTATCTGTACTTTACAAAAGCACAGTCAACTACACTGAGGTGGGTAGCCTTTACTGTTTAGTTTGGACATGTGTTTGAAACTAAACGGTAACATTGTGTGTGCTCTTTGCTCCATTCCCATCATTCATCATAGTCTCACTTCCTTCTTCTTCCTTCCTTCTGTCCACCCCAGCATGAAGTCATCCTTGCAGCTATCCACTAAGTTTAACAGTTGTTGTTCTTCTACTGCTTGGGTGAGTTAGAGAGAATTATGACGGCAGGAAAACAATGGAGACAGCCACACGCTTGTACGAAATTCACCCATAAAACTTTAAGGGTTATATCAGGACATCTGCCCCCCCCCCCCCCCCCCCCGTCATCACAACCTTTATGTAGAGCATGGTTCAACGGTCTGCTTAGATAACATTCAAGCCGCTATTTTTTTTTAGCTTTTATAAAATACTCTATCTTAAGTGTACTAACTTGCATTTCTACTGCTCCAGAATGCCATTTGACTCTAAAGGGTGACTTCCACGCATGCCAGAAATATACAAGCAGACAGCTAGGTCAACAGGAGCTGAAATTCCTTCTTGTATATCAGTCCCCTCAGGCTATGTGATTCACTGAAGCACATGTCACTTCACCTGCACGGTGCTGTTTTCTTGCCAATTGCTACATACTGTACGCACTCACACATTTCTGCATAAACACACAGAAATAAACATACTCTATCCTTATTCCCACACGCAAGCTCATTAATACGGTAACAGCTAGTTAGATGAGTCTACAGCCTTGCACGCTGATCCTTTCTGTTGTTATTCAGTTGTAAGGAGCTCTCAGTCAGCATGACATTCACTGCTAGACAGTAATGTAATATACTGTAAATGGGTGGCCAGTCAGTGTGTGGTTTTTATGCCTAGCCCAGCCCTCTGGGCCCTTGGTAAAGCGTGGGTGCCTCACTGGCAGGCCACACCCGCGAGTGTCTTATATTAAAAAACTCTGTTCCCCCTGTCGGTTCACTTCCTTAGCTAACACAAATCAGTTCTGCTCTCACATAATCCCACAAGCTCCTTGCTGCTCTACTTGTCCTTCTTTTCTCTTCTATCGGGCACTGCCCCCCCCCCCCCCCCCCCCCCCCCCACCAGCACCACCTCTTCCCATGCTGATACAGTGGGGAAAACAAGTGAGTGACAGCGAGAGACAAGCTGAGGCAGAGAAGCAAGGAGGGAGAAATCTGCTCCTGTGCTGTTGAGCTGCAAATCTTTGTGAAAGGAAATCCTCCCCTGGCACAAAGGGAGCTCCATCTTTTGTGCAAGGAAGCACTTGAGGCCTTTTCTTTCTGTGGTGGTACCAGCCCCCCTCGCACGATCCCACCCCCGTTGTGCCTTTCTCCATGGTTCTCATCTTTTTCATTGTTTTCCCCTTTGTTACTCATCTGTCCCTGAATTTATTTTAAAAGACTTCCACAGCCAGAAAAAAAAAATGCTCCAACATGATAAAAGAAGTGTTTCAACAACTTCACCCAAAAGTGAGCTGTCAAAAACAGACTTGTCTGCTATGCTTGCTATAGGAGAACTGCGTTCCGGCCTTGGAGAATTGCCATGGTAACCATACAACCAGCTGTTCAGAAGGCTCTCAGGACAAAGCAAAAGTTTCCCATGCCGTGCTTGGTCTACCTCATTAAGTATTACTTTTAGGACACATTTTACAAATCCCAAATAAGTCATATTGTGTCCAGGATGAGCGATTAAGAGCTTAGTAAAAGTTGTGAAACTTACCATCAGAGCTGACAGTGTCTTGATGTTCAGGGTAGTCCTGTCCAGTGTCCCTGTAATCCACCCAGTTAATCCCCTCTAGACTGTCGTAGCTGGACTGAGCTTGATCCTTCACCGGTACCACTGTGAAATGAGGCATGTTTTCATCACTCTGTTCTGCGTCTCCAACTCAGACTCAACATAGCAGGCTAGCTGTTAGCCAGCCTCAGTTCACCTCCCACTAATGGCAACTACATTCCACTACACTGCGCTCACTTCCTCTGAAGGGTATTATCATACTCCCCGCCCACAGGCCAGCCCCTCCTGGGCTTTTTGTGTGAGCAGAAAGGGTATGGAGGTCTCAGGGATGCATTTGGAAAGACACTCACACACACCCCCCAGGGGCTGAGAGTGTCCTGTGGGACAGCTCGGATTGAAGAGTTAGTGTTGTCATCCCTGCGTCATGTAGAATGAGAGGGTGAGAGAGAGAGTAGGGTGACCCCTTTCTGCTCTCTCTGTCATCATGACAACTAACAGAGTCAACCTTGTCTGTTCAAGGTTCAGACAGGCAGTCTTCTGTGTATGCGGGCCTTTCCCAAAGCACACACAGCGACGTGGCAGTTTGGAAAATAATCAAGCTACATTGGTGACGGGGAAAAGGGTGGAAAAGAGAAGGAGGGGAGGATAGAAAAAAAAGAGACAGTTTGTCAAAAAGAGAGGAAACAGTCAATGAACCCAGCCCCCATTCCAACTGTTCAAACAGCTGAACATGTCATTTACGTCTTTGGACCAAGGGTCATTCAGAATTTGACAAGTTGTGTTGAATCATTCATTAAATGACAAAAAAAAACTGAATGAAGTGTAACGCCGAGTATGACATATTGATGTTTCTACATACTGAAGTGAAACAGCAGCTGGTAAAGCTGTGAGGAAAGGTTAAGCAGTGAACTGCAGTAAGATAACTAACAGAAGGTAAAGTTTACCATCCTCTTCCAGGAATAGTAACCACTCTCAAACCATAAAAGCAGCAGATCAAAGGCTTTTTAGTAAGGCTGTTATTAGTGGTCCTGTTTAAGGCAGCTTGAAATCTTTCTCCTGCAAGCAGAGGTTTTGTAAACGGTTAGTATGTATTGGGTGATTTTTTTTTTGACTGTGGTTTTGAAACAACTATGTTGCATTCAAAAATAATCTACGAAAGAGTTAAAGTGTAATTAATTCACTTGGCTGAAGCACTGCAGGAGTCACATGTATGTGAAAAAGAGCTTCTGCACAATATGATCTACTCTAATTACAATTAACAAGTTGCTGATCATAGACTCCCTTCAGGCATACAGAGCACACCCATGAAATAAGAAGAGTAGAATAACTTAGGTGAAAGATGTTCAAGTCATTATGCCCAGTGCAAAATTATTTTGTATCCCCGACTCCAAGGGTAATGTAGTCTTATAGGATGGCCTACAAAGATGTAAGATAAATACAGTGATGTAATAATAATCTACTGAAATGGCCTTGATCATTTATTAGAACATGTTAAGTCATATGAGATGATTGTCCATGTTTTATGTAAAGTTGTCCAAGTCCAATATGCAGAAGACGCCCTGCCTTTTGAAACATTGTCAGCACATGCTGGAATCTGCTTTTGCATGAGGAATTGTGGTTGTGACGACACATACAGTTTTACTTTAAATAGTAACCATCACAATAACAGTTTAAAAATGTAGGAAAAAACCTGGAGATTTCAAAGATGAGTCATTTTTATAAATATTTTAGAAAGGCCTTTGTAACATCTGTAAATCTGTCCACTGCACGAATATAGAAATGTATAAATAACCTTTTTCTTGTGCTTTACTGAGGCAGTAAAGCTTCTTTTTTGTAAAAATGAAGAATCAAAGTAATTTAGACTATAGAGCTATTGCTACAAGCTTTCTACCCCCTTTTTTTACATGCCCTTTGTAAATGTCAACATTTGTCAGTAACTGGGAACTTTGTACTTTACTCATTTTACCATGGTATTCTCTCATCTCTCTCCAGACAGACTTTGACGTAACAGAAGTAATTTCTTGTTCTGACTGACTTGTTGGCTTGCTGAAGTAATACACAGACGCCATCAACCATATAAGGCTATTTCCTAGACTGACTAGCACATGCAGGGCTGTGTACAAGTGAGGGTCAGTGAGCAGCAGGCAGGAAGACAGAGCCTGACACAGTCTTTTCTTCCACCACAATTACTCAGTCTTGTGGAAAGACACGTAAGCAGGAGGGGTAAGTCCTAGAAAACATTAGGCCCATAAGGGTCAGCTTGTTTATAGAAGAAATTTGTATATCTGGTGGCAAAGATACTGAGGTAAGAAAGTTCAAGGATGGGAGCTTCTCACCTAGGTCCTGTGCTGGGCTCATAACACTTCTGAGCCTATAGTCAAAGGTCCAAACTAGGGTAGGACTAGGTGGATCTATTTGCCTTATATGTTGGCTCACAGCTTTTGACCTTTCTTGCTGCCATCTTTGTCTTCATTTGGTAATGGAAGTTAAAATTTATACTTTTCTGACGTGTGAGTACAGCTGTTCCCCACTAGATGGCAGCCTTATACCTCAAACGTGACCTCTTCAGCATCCAAATAGAAATGTAAGTAATCTTCCTGTAGGTGTCAGACTTTCAATACTTTATATATACTAAAATTGATAGTCTAGGATCAGAAACATCAACGTTAAACAATGATGAACAACAATGTAAACAAACATTTTATGCTAAGATTCATTCATCATTTTGTGGTGTTAGTCTATGTATTTACATAAAAAAAAAGATAATTGAGTTGAGTTAGTATGTCTGTTTAGATTAGGGTAGCTTAAACAATTAATTGATTAAATAAACCCATTTTTTAAGTGATGTGGTAATCAGTTGTAATATTGTCAACAATTGTGGAAAGATGTGATGTCCTTTTAGTTAATTTCTCAGATTTTATTACGACATATTTTCCCACAGTCTACTTTCTAAGAATTTCATGAGACTATTGTCTGAGGAGGGGATTTCTCTGAGATTGAATGAATAGTACTTAGCTGCATGGCTAAATCTAATTGCTTGTGAAAGCTAAGCACCCCTTGTCTTTCTACCAGTGACATTGATTAGGATTTTCTAATACTGTGCTTTAGGGGACTTAAGTCTATCCAATTACCTGTGGCTGCCATCATTAGCTTGACGTGGCCCCAGGGGCCCTTTCACTTTGTCTCTAGAACTGAAGATCTACCTCTGTGGACAATTAATGCCATGCAGCCTGGCTACTCCGGTAACTGAAAAGTTGACCATGGTATTACATTGTCTCAAAAGGAGCTTTGCCAGTGTGTTATGGCTGAGAGCTGGATTAGACTTTTAGAGGGTTTCAGTCTGTTTGGGTTTCTTGGAGGTTTTGATCTATGGGTCTAGTTCCTGACACACAAGCTGGTCAGTCTCTGTATTAGATAGATAAATATTTAGTTTGCAATTTAGTTTGCTCACTTAATTGATGAGGTCAATAGCAAGAGTATTATTCAGCCATGTACAGTTATAGTTTTTACCTCCTCAATACTCAGATAGTTGATTGCATTAATTTGATATGAAGGAGTAAAAAGTGTTTCATATACTGTATGATATACAGTACTGAGAGTGTCAATTTAAGTGTCAATTTAAACCATAAATAATAAAGTGTGTTTGCTCTGTGAGTATTGCACAAATGTTAAAGTACACACTGCTAAAAAGATTTCTCATTTTAAATGACAGAGACAATTGCTAATCTGGACTATTTCAGCCACAAGCCATATTTAGCTAACAATGATTGACCAGCCATTGGCTTATGGGTGGCATTATCTTCCAGAAGGCAGGCGACAATTATCCGACAGGCTTCGGCAGGTTTCTCCTGTTATTAATACCGCTGTCATTCTAATAAAAGTTTTTGGTAATACTGTATTCATTGTATTTGACTCGTTTTGTCAAGGACATCTCCTCCTCAATTTTTAGATCTTCAGGAGTGAAACAGCGCCCCTCTGCATTTCTATTCGCGGTAAATGTCAGTCACGTTGTGTGGTAAAAGTTGGTATTGCACGACTACCGGAAACGGCGCTAAAGAGACCGCAGGTGAAGCTAATTTCCCTTAATTAATAACTTCATGCTACTGTGACATTGTTCAGGATACAGTTACAAGTATTTAGGGAATAGTAGAGAGACAGTATTGCTAACAACATTAGTAACAGTGCTAAAACATGTACAAAATGACTGACTGAGAAGAAGAACTGATGGCAGGCTACTGAAACTGGGCCTGTGCCCCAGTGAAAACAAGAGGATATAGTTGGAAAGCCTTTGGACAGGAGAGAGTTGGAAATATCAATAGACTCTGTGGTGGGAGAAATTCCAGTGGAATGTTAGCCGATATGATGTGGTTATTGAATATTTTGCCACCGTGATGGACAGTAGTCTTCTGGTAAGTGAGGCATTATCTCCTTATTTCTGCTCACTGTTTGTTTTACCTGAAATAAAATGGCCTGCAAACAGAAGTGCAGACATTTTGACTTGTCAAAGCCAGAAAAACACAGGTGGACTTACAGTAACTATAAATGTAACAATGGCACTGTAAAGGGTCCCGGTAGGCTACATACAATAGGTGGAATGTAACAGTCATTAATACGCCTGTGAGTTTCCTGACATGTCAAAATGTCTGCCGTGCAACCGGTCTGAAGTCCTTTATACATTATGGCATGTCACAGTAAGAAACAAATACAGCTGTAAATAATGAAATTGATAATGGCTAAATTCCATTTAGCTGCTTTGGTTTCAGAGTCCTGGTACTATGTGTATGTTGGCTCACTGTCACGCCTCATGTTGCTTACCGACATAGCTGAGTAGAATTCAGCCATTGAATCCAAATGTCTGCTGTGAAAAAAGGCCTTTTGTTGATGTGGATATATTGCTTCCAATGAGTAAAAAGGAAATGTGTCATGTTTACCTGAATATAGCCGTGTGTTTCAGGGATGTGCGTTGTTCACAGACCCTCAGCACCATGGACAGGGCCTCGAAGCGCTTTGAACAAATTTGTTGAGTCCCACAGTTTCACATTCATTAGTTGTCATTATGTGTATTGTACATGATTGTTTGTACCTGGTCCTCAGGTCTAATGGTTGGTCGTTTGATTGTTTCATCCTAGTTTTGTTTGTCAGCCGTGAGACATTTTTTGTTCATTTCCAGTAGCATTCGTACATCAGCAGCATACATTAAGTTGATTAATTGTTGTCAACTCAGTTGATGAAGCCCCCCAAAAAGGAGTAAGTGAAGTCTTATATTTCACCACAAGTATAGTACTTTATATCTGTTTTGGTCGAAAAATTCATTTTGTGTATGACATGGAAAGAATGTGGTCAAACTGCTATTCCCAGTCTGTCCTGTGTTAGTATAAAGTGGTGAAGGTTTATTTTAATTAAAGATCCAGTGTCAATATAAACAAAGTCTGCTAAAACCACTTTCTAATGGCCCAAGCTTTATGAATGAATCACACCTCTGAGATTACTCTCAGGAAGCTTGGAGCAAGGGATGGACAAACTTTTACTTTAATAAAGAGGTGTGGTTGATCCCGTTGCTAGGAATGATGCATCCTTTTAAAAGGCGTGATTGGTTGATCAAAAAAAGAAAAATTGACTCTTAGTGATAATGGGCATATGAGATTCAGCCTCTAATTTGGAAGTCATGCTTTAAAATTAGTCTGTAATTGTAGCTTGCTGGTGCAGTAGCTTATTCACATTCTTGTGAATCTTTCTTGCATTTATTTACCATTACTGGTGATATTAAACTTTTTGATAGTGACTGGGGAATCAACTTGAATCAATTTCTGTGATTGCTGGCCAGTCTGTAGGTGAAAGCACGGCGTGATCACTCTGCTAATGTAAGTGTGGCGTTATCTGTTGCCACCGTAAGGTTCTTCAGCAGTCAGAGAGTGATGACGGTTTGACACGTATTTATTAGAGTAGACACAGTACACACAATATTCCGAGCCACTCACAAGCTTCTGTGTTCTCACGACCACTGCCCACTGTCACACTCTTACTGCCGACTCCTCATGTGTCTGTGTCTGTTTCATCCTGCCTAGGTCCAGCACACTACTGTGTTAAAAAGGGGACAGTGACTAGACAACTGCATGCAGGTGTGTTAATCACCGCCCCTGGCAGCTGCTCTCCTGAGCCCTCTGCACCCCTGCAGCTGATGCACCACGCCCCCTCCGCAGTAAGGTTGCGACAGACCTAAATCATCATTGCTTAGTGTGTTGATCACTTTAATTTCTGGTGGTTTTACATTTGGAAGGAGATGTGAGCGAATCTCTAATGAGGCTGAGTGCAGACATAATACCCACAAGAACCAGCGTTTCTTTGTCTTATCACTATTTGCCCCCCAAGCATATTTAAAGTTCTCCTCCCTACTGCTTTTCAGTTTAGGAGCTATCCTAATGGCTATGATGCCTTGTGTATGACCTTTGTCTTTACCAGGATCTAGTCTTTACTTTAAGGGGAAATTCTTGAAAATGTCATAGTGATTAGAATCGTAAGTAAGGAGCAACTCTTTATAATACAGCTCTGAGGACTGGGAACATCAGACCAGCAGTAAAGGATTAAAACTCATTTGGAAAAGATTAGACTGCAATGTTTTTCTGGTTTGTCATGCTTATTGAATCTGGCAAACTAATCACAGCAACAAACACCAATCATGGTTTAGGATCTTCGCCACGTTTCCAAACATCTATACGTGACTAGTAAGAAAAAGTATGGTTATGATACTTTAGTTCAGGGAGACGGTTAAGGTCGTGGAAAGACCGCAGTGTTGAGTATCTGGACTTCAAATCAGTGATACTGTATCATTAGTGTTAGTTAGAGGTCATATCAGTTGGATTGACATTTTCAGTATAGACCAAGATAGAATACCAGAAGGTATTGAATGTTATACACATTCTAAAGCCCCCGAGGCAAATTCTGATTTGTAATATTTCTTTTTTATATATCTTGACTTGACTATAGCGCTTTGCTTTGCTATATTTTTTCCCACCCTATTATAAACCAATTTCTAATTCTCTCTGTATGTCACTCAATTCCTTTATAACATCTGTGGAACTCAGCTTCCACACCAGATGCCCTGCTGAGGCTATAAATTTGTCTGATAAGAAAACAGCTCAGATAACATAGCCTTATGTCTCCTCTCACACACACTTAATGCACATGCTGTGTCTTATCACATAGATATGGTGACAAAGCAGGATAACTTACAGTGATGTGGGATACACACAGCTTATTTAATCACATCTACAAGGAACAGCTGATGTTAAATAATATCTGCTCTGAAACTACAGTCACAGTTTTGCTTATTACCTTAGCCGACATGGGAGTTTATTATTATTCCATTATTCCTACAGCATACTGCGTGTGTCTCCTTGTGGATACACGCACACACACACACCATCCTCTCAGGAAATCTACTGCTGATGGACATGATAACATCAGAACCATACTCCTTCTGTGACAGATTGCAGACTAGGAACCAGCTCAAACTGGATTACAAATGAGAGAGTAAAATAGATACAGAGAGGAGGAGGAAGGTAAAAACAGAACATGAGTGTCGACGAGCATGGAAGAATAGTGAACCGAGGACCAGATATCCAAAGAGGTGGAGACATTAACCCAGGGTTAGGTGGAAAACATTCTCTCCTCACTCACCACTGGATCCATTTGTGTTTTCCTTATGCTCCTCTGCTTTGTCTTTGTAGATAGCCATTGCATGCCATCTAAACTCTTTTCAGCATTGCATAATGATAAACAAACATTGGACAGTGATGTGTAGTTATAAACATGGAGGTTCGTCAGTAGTGGGTAGGTTTATTTGTCTTTGAAATTAAAGCAGAGACTTCTTTGTTGGTCTGCAAATGAGAAGCAATGTTGATTATCTGTCTGAATTCATTGATAATGTTGAATCATTACTGACGTGGGTATTTATTGAATAGGAGAACAGGTAGTTTAGATAGTTGTGAGTAGATGCGTTCATGTTCATTTTAATAAATGAATCGTATTAAACCAGGACCATGGTAGATTCAGATGTTTATGTCTAATCAGTGTTAGAAGACAGGCATAATTTTGTGGAAGTGGAGTTTAATACCATTCATGGGCAGAAAGCCATGGGAACAGCTTTTAATGCCTGTGGCGGTACGTCTGAATGAGACTTGTCTTTAATGTCTTTAATTTATAATTTTCTATCTGTTCCCTCATCTGAAAAACACTGCAAGTAACTGTTGACCAAGGAAAAAACAAATCAGTGTACTGTAAAGGAAAACTCTAATCTCCAACTAGATGGAATTCCTCGCCTTAGGCCTTAGTTGCTAAAATAACACTGCACGTTTAAAACGGAAAGTGCAGCAAACATTTTAGCAGGAGGCATTCAGTGGCTTGGAATTAATGCAACAAGTTACATCCATCATCTGCTTTCACTGACTTCCCTCTCTTACAACCACATCCCCCCTTCTATATAGGAACAAACTGTAATGCTTTGATTTGGTTCAACTTATTGAGATTTAATTACATAACAGCTTAACACTGCATTAGACATTAGCCTACCATTACCTAAGAGGTCTTCATAACACTTTGTTTTCTACTGTATAAAGATGCATGACTAAAAAACTAAAACAATGACGAAACAAGGACTAAAAACTAGCCACAACAATTTGTCCATTTATCAGTCAAGTGTCAGTTAATCTAACTATTTTGATTATTAAAATAAAAGAAAATAATGTCCAATCATTGGGTGGTGGGCAAAATGAGATGTCGCCTTGGGCTTTGGGAAACAGTGATCAATATTTTTCTGGCATTTTATGAACAACTCATCAAACTGATCAGATCAAATGATGATGAAAATGATTCTTAGTTGCTCTACTAAAAAATGCAGAGATTAGTGTTAAATCTTTGGAACTTGGCCAGAAGGTGCCCTGTGGAGTTTTCTTGTAAATAAACAAACGTTATGTTTACACATAGTGTGTATGCTTGACGTCTAACAAATGTGATGACCACATTTCCTTCCTCATAAAGCACACGCAGAGCTCATTACTCTCAGTCAGTTTTTGATCTAACATTGTTTACTTGCAAGCAGTCTTCTTTTTGCTTTCATGTAGATCAGTGGAATAGAGTGAAACTATGGGCTGCAATGTATATGTCAATATGCAAGTGCACTGGGATAAATAAAATGCAAACAAACTAAAACCAACAATTATTTTATCTTGCTCTCCCAAATGGACAAATTTAATAAACTACACAGGTGCTGAATGACTTTATTAATGGGAAAGTGTCACACCTTGGGTTAGTGTTGAAATGTGTTGTATATAGTTCTGTCTGCATCGTGGCACGTACACGTGAGCATACGTATGAGTGGCAGCTTCAGTTTGTCATGTCTTCTGTAGTAATGCATGTGAAATGGAAGAAAATAGACTTAAGGCATAGTGTAGTTGCGGCCACACTGTTTGCCTGGATTTGTCCTATAACACAGGAAAACTGAGGTTGATTGTCAGAGTAAACGTAGTATTGCTGTAAAGTATACTTAAATGAAATCATTCACAAAGATAAACCGACAGTGTGCAGGCCGTGAGGCCATGAGCGCTTAATGAGACCAAAATTCAATTCAAATTCCTAGCTTATGTTAATAAAGCATTTTATTTTCACATCAATACTTTTGGGAAAAAAGGTCACTGCATTTTATTTTCAAAACTGCTTCCTCTCTGCACTTTGCTTTTCCAAGTTCAGTTGGCTCTGGTTGTGATTTGATTCATTTTCATTTCTATGTCAAGGCAAGACAGAATGGTTCCTGTTGTTGAAGCCGATGTTTTCGAGATAAGCATGGATGTGAACTGAAACTTGGGGTCAGCATAACTCAATCTCACTGATCTGTTCTTGTTTTTATTTAATTTTTTAATGATTGAATAAACACAAATGTCCTCAGTGTCAATAGTAAACATTTTGTTCAGTCTAAGATATACATCATGCTTACAAGTGCAGACTGCCCATAGACCGCTCTGTGAACATTTGGAATCACATGGTCTGTTTAGCAATGACATGATGGATTGTGGTACCTGCACCATGACAGAAAACACAGGAACAAGCAAGAACAAATGGTATAAACATATTCAAATTATCAAACTGAAATTAGATTCTATTGACTCACTGTGGATATCACCACTGGAAATGTCATGACATACATTGTTACATAAACATAAAAATATAATCTAGAGTGTGATAATGAATGGACAGACGTTATACTGTTTATGTGTGCAGACTGTTATTTCAACATGTACCTCAGTTTAGGTGAATTCCAGCCTATGTTAAAAGCACTTTTAAGAGCAACACTGTATATACTCTATTTTTAAACTTGAACCTCACAGGAACACTCCCAGAAAGATTTCTATCAGATTTTTGTGGTGCACAATGGAATTATGTTTGTGTGTACACAGGATGTAGTTTTTTTTTCTTCTTAGCATACATACATACAAGCATGCATTTGGTAGCTCTGAGTGCTATGGAAGGTGATAAACTTAAAAGCTGTTAAAACAGCTGAAACAATTTTGTGAAAGTAACAGAAAAATTGAAGAAAAAAATCTTATTCAACCTTGACTCAAACAAAATTTTAATATGAAGTTTATGTGGCTATAAAAGCAATACTACAACATTGCAAAAAGATCTGAATCAGAAATACAACATCTTGAATCTCTTGATGTCTCACATAGCAGATGGGGCATAGACTTGCTCTAGGAGGCCTTGACAGTAATGATTGTCAACCATTTTGTAAAACTGGCAACAAATTATTTGCCCTTTCAGCATTTATTAACATGAAAAATAGGCAAAGTACATAGTGAAATATGCACCCCAAAACAAATGTTTAACATTTGTTGCATTAGTGATATTCAAATGTTGTTGTTATTTGTCAAAATTGAAACTAAACAATAGTGCAGGTGTGTTTACTTGAGTTCAGTTCATTTTTGAGAGATCTGTGACAGACATGAAAACAGCTGCACTACTGATATTTTATATACCAAGGAAAGTGGATACGTTAAATGGTAACATTTTAGTATCCGATTAAACAAACTAAAAGAATGTTGCTTATCTTTGTAGTGGAATAAAGCTTTTAAACATTGCTGAACATTGTATTGCTCAAAATATAAGGTGACCAAAAAATGTTTTTCAGTTTTGGCGACTAAAAGCTGATGCTTGCACCAGCTTGGCAACCACATTTAAAAGTTAGTGTTGATCCATGGGTAGACATATTTTCGCTTTCCTAGACATATAAACACGTGTCCAGGTTGCAAGAAATGAGGTCATAGCTTATCATGAGACCAAAGAAACTGTGACCATGTGTAACCATATCTTATGTGGGAAAAACAGGAAAGGGGCACCACATTATAACTTTTTCTAATATAGATAGATAAGGATGGACTTGAGGGGAAAGGGATCACAGTGTTTACAGGTCTCTGATTTTTATGAAGACTGTTGTCCAGTTTCTTTGTGGTATTCACAGTTGAAGGGGTGGCCCAAGAAACAAACAGGAAATGCATCATCCACAAAGTGTTCCCATGGGAGGAGAGGAGTTTCCTGCCCCTGAGGAATGCTGGCCATCATATTATGCTTAGCGCTGCCTTGTTGTTGCACAGTGTCTAAGTTAGCCAAGCAGTTACACTAGAGCAGAATGTGACTTCTTGGTGAGTCCTTCACCTATAGGGCATGATATAAATGCTGCATATAACGAAACAGCTGCAGGATCAAATTACTATAAAATTAAGTTTGGCATTCAGAAAAGGAAAACACCTATTAGGGCATTCCATCTATCAGCATCTATGAGCAGTCACATGCTAAAGTACCAGCAAATATTTTTGTACCTCTAGCATTGAAAGATTGTTGTTGTCACAGTTGGACATCGTAGTGGAAAAGCTCATCACTCATTGGGTTTCCTTCACAATTCCAAGAAAAACAAAGGAAAGTTTTCTGTACCAAAGAGATGCATTGATGTCTGACATTCTCTGTTAAAGCTTCCCAGATTTGGACTTAAAGCCCACAGTAACCCCTACCCTGCCACTACCATTCCTCAACAAACCAGCAATGATGAATACATCTATGTGAACAAAGAACACTTGCATTACAGTACTGATGCACTAGACCGATGTCATGGGGCACAATCAGAGCTGCCATCAAATCTGACAGAAATCTGAAATGCTGCTGCATCTAGCTACTTATAACCATTGCATTGCATTAGACCTTTGCAATGGCATTTTTTTTCACTGTGGCTACGGGAAGCAAAACTTATAATCCTCTTCCCACAGTGGCTCTTATAACTAAACCATCCATAACAGTACCTTCACTACTTTTCCTATGTCAGGATTCTCTCCATGAAGTGTTCCTGCCAAGTGCAAAAGGTTTTACTGCTCAGTCACATGGATTATTCCCTGTCAATTGGATTATGAGTATAGAACAAGTCCTCAGTCTAAAGGGGCACATTAGAGAATGGCTCTCCTTTGCCCCAATCACATTAGTACTGCACAGAGCTGCCAATTAAGAAGCAGTCTATGGTGGTCCAGCTTGACTTTTATTGGCTAAACAAATTTGAAGAAAGTTTGTGGTTTTGACCTTTTTGCTGCATTAAGGTTGAACTGGAGGCATTGAGAAGCAGTACAGAGATGAGATGATATGAAAAAGACAGACTATTCACGTCCCACTTCAAAACAACAGATCAAAGGTGGGATTATTTGCTATGGAACTGTTCATCATCAAATTAGATGTTTATAAAAAGGCAAATGCTACCTTCTGCCCAGTAAATGTTATTTCCAATTTGCAAATGCGTTGTCTCAATAGAAACTTTCTTGATCACATATCCACTGCTAAGATGCTGCAGCAAAACCAATGTGAACATAATGTTACACTGGGATTCAGTATCTTATGGAACAAGAGGTCTATTTAATAATAACACCAATAGCTATTAATTATACAATTGTGTTGCAGAATTGCATCTGGTTAATTCAAGATTATTCACTGAAACTGATGAACTCATTAATGTCATAAAAGAATCTATTATATTTTGGCCTTTTCAAGCTTTATTTTTGATAGAGACAGCTGAAGAGTGACAGGAATGTGGGGAGAGAGACGAGGAATGACACACGGGAAAGAGCCACAGGTCGGATTCAAACCCTGGGCTGCTGTGGCAAGGACTGAGCCTTCGTACATGGGCCGTTGCCCTAACAACTGAGCTAAACCACACCCCACCAGTGCCCCATTTTAAATAATTTTAATGTCATAATATATATAATGTCTTTATTAGAGGGCAGAATTAAAAAATAAATAATAAATAAATAACCACCACCAGTACCTATTTACTGTGCAGCAACAGTACTGCACCATGCCAGCACTCAGCCCTCACTCATTTTACAGGTGATGAAGAGCTCGCTGGGTGGTAAAATGTTTAGAGTGGGTGGTAAAAAATGTTTATAGTCCCTTTTACACAGGCATTCCACTGGCTTAACATAGTTTTGGGTTATCTCTGACTTTTTCCTTAAATTGCATGCTGGAAAAGATCCAGATTGTTTAACTCACCATCTAGTCTTCCTGTCTCAGCTCTATACAGAGGTCAAAACCAGGTCATGTAAACCAGTAAGTTGCTATAAACTTGACTTCAGATAGTTTAAAAGCTTCCTGAGCAGTATAATGTCTGCTAACAATGTTGTTTTTACAAAATACATTCTTGGGAGTTTTACATTGAGATATTTTGTTTGTCCCAGTTGCCCCTACTCATAATAATGAGTGAACTTTCTAACTGACTTTTTTTTCAGGTAAAACTCAAAACTGCAAATATAAAGTAAATATAATATTTTTATAAATCCTCATTATCTGGTATCTTTTTTCATCTTGAAAAGACAATATCAGTATTCATTTCTTTTTTTTCCCCTTGAAATTGTTGCTTTTTGCTTCTGCAGTTTTCTTTCCTAGTTTCCTATTTATTGGAAATCAGCAAGCCATACCTACGTATGCTGTAGTTTTAGTAGTGCATTCAAATTGTTAGCAATGAAAAACAATGTTAGCATGCATTTCAAACAACAAAAACAAAAATGTAAGAACTATTAACAGCCTGATAAAGTTAAAAAAAAAAAAGTTATTAGTCAATGGTGATACAACGCTGACAAAATCTTTCAGGACAAGAAGTAAAGTATTAAATCTTTTATCTTACATGTATCTTTCCTGTTAGATCCAAAGTCACAATAGAGAAGTGCATCTTTTATTTTTTTAAAAGACACTATTATGTCAGACGTGTTGTTGATTACTACAGTAATAACACTGGATATGCAATATAACATTTTTGAAATGATTTCTTCAACAGTAATTTATGAACGTGTGAAACTGGCATAAGAGTATTGTAAACAATAGTAGCTTAGTCAGCAAAGGTGCAAAGAATGAACATTGAGGTCCTGTATGTCAGTGATACAGCAGGCTAACAAAGGAGAAGACAGTGGAAAGGCACAGTCAGTCACAGTTCGAAGCCCTCAAGTCAACGGTTAGTCAAGAAGGTCCCATACCTCAAAATCTCTGAAAACTGACAATGAATCAGAATACATGTTTTGAAGTGTGTGTAGAAGAAATTCTTTATTATCATAGTGTATACTTTAGACTTCTTCATAGATAGTTGCCACTCACGTTCAACAGGACATTGGTATTGTACACAGTATTTTTGTAAACATAGTCCAGGAAAGCTAAGGTTTATTTGTTCACATCCATATGTGACAAAGTAGCCCAGAGTTACACTGAAGGATATTTTTTTCTAAATAGTTCACCTTAGCTATACATCAAAACACCATGGTATGACTGTGGACAGTTACATTTAAAATACTTTACATTCACGTTTTGTTATAAACAATTTGATAAATACAAGATTAGATATAACAAAAGAATATATTTATATATTTTTATATCTTCTTATATATTCCACATATATATTTTTTTTCTCTGTGGCTTTATTCCTTTCAGGAAGGGTCTGTTATGATTCAAAGTTAAAATTCAACATCATCCCAATAAATAAAGAGGAAACTCATAAGAAAACCAAGAACATTCCTAAAGGAAAATATTGGCACTTCTATGGTGAGGAAAAAGTGAAACATCACAAGATAAGTTTCAAGTGAAAATTGAAAAGAGTTGATATCATGCATTTAACATAATAATCAATACATAGTGCAGTGAGGTATTTGACAGTTGTCACCCACCCTCCACTATACACTAACAGTTGTACTGTAAGGTTGGAAACAAAATTTCAATACACACGTATTCTCTCTCTCTCTCTCCCTCTCTTTTTTTTTTATCATTTTCTCTTTGGAGGAAAAGCCACAGATATTCCTCAGAAGTACTGAACTGACAAAGATTTGTAAAGTAAAAGTCACACAACAATAATACAAAACAGTTTGTAACAGTTACGCCATTTGTTTTGCTGATTTATTCACCTTCAGTAAGCAGCCAGGCAGTGACCGAGTTCAGCCTTAGTCTTTGTTTGAGATTAAGGCCTGGTTGTGAGTCTGGCCTTTCAAAGTATAGGGTGTAAAATACGTTTTTTTTAAAGCTTTGGAAAATCGCATGCATTATTCCCTTTTCTGTAACAGAATGTGACACAAAAACATTATATCAGGCCTGTTTTCTCTTCGCTAAGGAGCTTGACCTTGATGCACTGTTGACCTCCAGCTCTTTGGCTTGAATATCAAAGGACTGGGTCAAATCGAGAGATTGCCATCCACAAATCGTGGTTTGATTTAGTCGGTTCCTGAGTCAACACAGTTCTTTTTTCTTCCTGTACGGACTGTAAGAAACATGGAGTGTCTCGCTTGATAAGGCACTGACACAGATAAGCAACTCTACCGAAACAACGGCAAGAACTTTCTTCCAATATTTATTTAGTTTATTATAGTTTATCAACATATTAAATAATCATATGCCTAAAAAAAGGTTTAACAATTTAACACATTTGGGTTCCACGTATAGTAGTACAGAGAGAGATGGGGTTGTTTCTGTCCTGTTCAAGAGAAAAATAACATTACAAACTATACAAAATCATAAGTTATGATTAATTCAAATAATATATAGAAACCATAATGATGTCAATGGGCAAATAACAGTACATTTTCCCCACTGGTTGTCCCTCCCTTATGAGCTGAAGCTGTCGAACGCTATCGACATGTTAACAGGCATAACTCTGAAATCAAAGTGCTTCAAGCTACTATTGACAACAAAGGCCTTGGGTAGTAAATGCACAGAGAGAAGAGGTTTGTGTCTGTTGCTGTCGTTGTCTGTCCGACCATCGGTGGCACACAGGAACTCCAAACACCAGATGTGATTATGGATGACGGAATTATGGGTATTTGGCATCAGATGGCCAACCAATGTCTGAGCTGGAAAACAAAGACAGATCTCTGTTTTGTGAGTCAATGTCAAATGTATTTTATTCAATTATAAGTGCTGATACACTGTTGTCTCCTGGGTATAAATGTCTGAACGTACACCTGAAAGTATTAAGTCTTTTTTTTTTTTGTCTACTCTTCAAATACTTTATTTTGATTTGTTAGTAATAATTGGTGTCAGTTCCAAAACTAATGAATGTGTTCAAATAAAGATTAATTACAGCCATGCTGCCAGTTTAAACACCGCTGTCAGCAAAACACATTTTTCCCTTACTTTGAACTGCCGTACATTTCCTTCAGCCACCAAATGATGTTCATGCTCTGGAGTGACGCAATAGGCTATCTTCTGCAAAACAAGTCATTACAACACACCATTATCAGCACTTTTTACACAACAATTTATGGCACACATACTGAACACTACATGTGTCTTTTAATATATACCATATATTTAATATAGTAAACTTTTATTTATTTGATTCTCACTTTAAATGCTTGACTTTCTCTTCACAAATGCATATTTGTAGAGGGGCCGTGCAATACTTGTGATGTAAGAGGGAAGACTTGTACAAGACCTTACTAAAACAGACATCATGTACTTTATCTCTTGCAAAATATGCCAGTGTTTTTGCGACTCCATGAGGAATCCTTATCAAGAATTTCATGTTTATTTTGGTTATTATGTGGAGGTGAACGTGATAGGCACTGACAGTTTTCAGGAAGAATGTGCCGCCTGAGAACCTGAGAAGTATCTTCAACCTTGAGTACCAACGGGAAATGCCAATGGGATGTGGGAATTGTTACATTAGAGTGAAGCTGACACTGGCCGACTGCTGAGAGATGAAAATAGCTCTCCGGTGCTTTTGATGATTACAATCATAAACTCAAGTTGGAAAGTTCACTCAACTTGTTCTTCTTTTAAACAAAACTTGAAAACAGCATACTGTATTCCCTTTAGACACAATTGTACCTTTTTATCTGTGCTTACATTTGGCTACATCTTGTGTGAGAGATTTTATTTGTATCATGTATCTCACTACAAAGTGTTCCCACTAAGCGCCTTTGTCATTACAAATTGTTTTTTACCTCTCCTTATTCCTCCTCTTTAGTGCTAATCCTGGCAATAATTTAAGTCAGTGTATTAATACATTTGACTTCTTCACCCTGTATGACCAGCACATTTAGATACTGACCTCTTTGAACGTCCCTGGTACAGTCATGAATTTATATATGGCGTAGACGGGTACAAACAGCATTGAGGACATCGCCACACCCCAGCCAATTATGTTAGACCAGTTAGGGAAGACATACTCATCATACTTCAGGCCTGACGATGTCACAGTACTGGCTATCACCACAAACTATGATAGGAAGAAGAAAGAGAAGTGTTAAAACACATCAGGAGTGTTTCATATACTGTTATTGGTGTTGCTTGTATTGTACATGCTTGTGTCTTCATAAGTAATTAAATATTAAATAAAATGCAGTTCACATCCATTGATGAGAAAAGGGTTGGAATTTATTTTTCTACTAGCACAAAGGTGCATGTTGAAAACAGTCACTTAACAGTGGACACCCATTTGACAAAGGTGTGTACTCTTTGTACACTTCTCATATGAATGCAATTCATATTCAACTACTCTTACGACTGACCTGGCCAGCACTGCATCACTGACATCACAAATATATGTAATGCATGTTGGAATAACTTGCAAACATTTCTGAATGACAATTACTGGAAAGGTTTATACGTCGCATATACGTCATTGTCAGTTATTGGGAAAAAAATTAGTTGATATATGTGCAGAATTTTGACTTTGGTTTAGGATGAGATGTTATCCCTGTGAAAGATAATCAGCCCAATGACTGCTTCACTGTTGTTGTTTTTTTATTCCTCTCACCAGCAGAAAAGCTGGGCTGACAAATTTCCAGCACAGCCTCCAGTAGAGTCCTGGTTTAAACCCCATCATTCGCTCAATATCTTCACTGAAGCGGTCCACACCTGCAGTGAGCATGAAAAGTTACAGAGTTAAAGTTATACATGCATTCAATATTAAATCAACAGACTACTGCAAGCCCTTTCTGTGAAGTATGCCGTCTCACTGTACAGTAGGAGGAAACTCAAACAAAAGATGGCCACAGATTTATTTATTTTTTCCAGTATGACTTTGAGTTGACATGACTCATCATGTGTCTTTGACTTATTTGTTTCATTATCTCATCAAGATGCTGCCATGCTGTTATCCATATTGATTGTCTTGTTTTTGGCTCTGGTTGCATAACTTGCCAGCTATGGGATCCCTCATGAAATGGGCCGTTCTAGGTTTCTTCCACTTTGTTTATGTTTTTATGTAATTCTACTATCCCTTTACTAAGGGTGTACAGATGGTGGCAAGATAGACTAGGCTTCATAGGTTAGATAAGCCTGCTCCTATTTCCTCTTACTGTACAATCTTATGAATCGTGGTTTATTTCCTGGGCTCTTTTTGCATCATTTTGTCTTGTGGTTGATCTTGTTCATTTGTTGTATTGCATGTGTGAAACTAATGAATAATAGTTAATACATTGATCAGAATTGGGTGTTCTAGAAAAGTTATTTTGTCGTTTTTTGGGGGTTTTTTTTACATTATAGCAAGAGGGTGAGAATGGACGTGAATAAGATATTTCCATTTTATCTCACTAATTTCTTGCTAATGTAATGCTGCGGTGGAAAAAAGTGCTCAACACTCATGTTTCATACCGTAAAACCATGACACTCCAATGGCCTCGACCAGCACACCAAATAGTATAGAAGTCCCCGCTGCATACTTATCTAATAGGGTCAGCACGTAGATGCCACCCTACAGGGAGGGGAAGAGATAGAGAAAATTTAGTGTGTGTAGTACATAAAGTCTCACCCTTGAAGATAAGTGCACCCTTGTGTGCAGTTAGCAGCCAATGGTCTCTGAGCATAAACAAAACTCTCTTGGAAGAAGAGGGGATTAGATTACGTGTGTATTAGAGTATTGTGTTATTTGTGCAATAAGTCTTTGATTTGTATCCTGAGTGATACAATCTGTATATTGTGCCAGGGAACTACCATGGGGAATGCATCATTCATTTTCTCAGTGACTTCATTGATTTGATTTTGGGAATAAACTGCGTGAATCACTAACAAAATACTTCAGTCTCTTTCTGTAATCGTTAAGCATTTTTCCCAGGTGCTAGTACCATGTGAATGGATAAGCACTGCAGATAAAATGAATAGCTGCATACAGCTTTAATTAATTTCTAAATTGTGATAAGTGTGATGCTATGGTGTTTAATTTCTTCATTCATTTCAGACATGTTTGAGTTTTCTTTCTATGAGGACATAACTTCATGACTCTTATATATACTTATATATAATACTTCCTTCCAATCAGTGATGATATGCAATTCACATCACTCATTTATGTTTTGACACTACAGACCAGTCCTACTTGGGTACGGTATATCATCAAATCTTTACCAGCAAAAACATTTTAGTCTGTGGTCTAAGTTGTTCTTTGTATACTGTTTGCCCATGGGTGAAAATAATGCAGAGCTAGATTTTTCTGAATAATAACCTCTCAGGAGTTAAATAATAAATAAAACAAAACAACAGGCATTCAATTGCAATTGACAAGTATTTCATTTGAATATTGAGTGTCAATGTGTGGCAATTTGAATTCTGATACTGACATTGGTAATGCAGAGTAGGGCCATCAGGAATGTTCCAAAGGCTGTGACAAAGGTGAAGAGCTTCCTGTTTCTCTTGAGGATCTTAAAGTCATCTGTCAGGCCTGTGATGACTGCCTCCATGCCACCCATCTGGTGGACAAAAACAGAGAGAGACATGTCACTTAGAAATCTCTGCCCACTGAGTGTTCCTTTGCCTAAATCTTTACTTGAGGACTTGAGTGACTTTTGTATGCTGACTGGCAGTGATTTAGCCAGGTGACAGCCTTTTCATGTAAAGACAGTATAGTAGCTATGTCTTCAGCATGCTGATACTGGATATTAAACTAAACAGCCGTATACTGTGTTATGTAATTATCAATCACAAAAATGTTTTTGGCGTACTTTCTTTTCATTAAGACTTGCATGGTAAATGTAACTTTTTTGAAAAAAGGTATAGGTACTACAGCAATATCCTTCCAAACTTTTTAAAATTTTAATTGAGTCATCATCATTGCAACATCATACGCTCTTTGAATAAAGATTGATGGGTATTTCATTCAATTTTGACAGAACTGAATAGAACAGAACTTTATTTTTCAAACAGGGCTGTAAATGTATCTTTGGGTTGGGGGAAAAGAACAGACGTGAACTGGGAACACAATACAGTAACATACACATACCTATTCCATTACAGCATATAATCGTTACATGGTCTACTGAACTGACTGAAAGAATGACTTAAGTACTTATAGATTTGCTGAGATATTTTAAACATCCCTTGTTTAGTTAGTGCCCGAGTGAGTCACTGGGCAGATATTTTGATAAATTATTGCAGGCTTCTGAAATATCAAAGAAAACTACTTTTGTTGCAGTAGACCCTTTACAGTCCCTTTAATGCTGAACACGCGTTGTTTAGTCTACATTACTTTACTCGTATTGCATTAAGAATCATATTGTTTTAGATTTTAGATGACACACCAGAGAAGTGCTGGGCAAGCATGCCCACACTTGAAATGGTGTGCAAGTAAAAGGAAAAAGAAACTTGGTAATGCATTACTCATGACATTTATTTAGTCTACCTGATTTAAAAGACATTATACTGTGTTATTTCAGTGTCATAGCAGAATAATTGTTCGTATGATAAGTCATGGTAATCTCACATCGTTTAAACGCGCTTTAGGGGAAAACTGCAGTTTCTCAGCGATTAACTTACGCAGTGGAGTATATAATGGCCATTACCTTTCAACAAATGTCAGGTTTAATGGGCTGCTAAGCTATCTAACACGATACATCAATATCATTACTATCCTGAGGGCGAGAAGACGTATACAGTTCTACTCTGACCACAGCAAAGTTAGCACCGGATCATAAACCGGGGGGGGGATTCTCATTTAAGAAACATTAGAGGAACATTAAACATTTTTTTCAGCACAGTATGGACAGAATGTAATACCTTTTTATTATTTTGTTAGTTATATCCACCACTCAACTTGGGTCTGTTTCTGTATTTGCGCTACCTGCTCACTTTTAATATACTTATTTGCCACATCCATTTCATATCTATCTATGCAACAGAGCTGTTGCTGTCCATTATTCTGCATAAACTGATTTCCAATCCTAGTCATGAGAATATGATTGTGTTCTGAAGTAGCAGTAGTAGTATAGTTAAAGTGGTTGTTGGAACTCACCGCACTGTCAATACCCAAAGTCAGCAACATGATGAAAAACACAATGGCCCAAAATGTTGAGCCAGGCAGTGTAGAAATTGCCTCAGGGTAGATGATAAACACCAATCCTGCCCCTGTACGTACACACATAGAAACTTGCACTCACACAACATGTGACTTTCATAAATCAAATAAATCATCAAAATTTACAAAACGCAGGTTTTTAGAATACTCTTTGTACATGGAACGTCAGCACTTACCCTCCGTTGCCACGTCTTCTATATCCACGCCATGTTTTTTAGCCATGTAACCAAGCACAGAGAAGATGGCAAACCCTGAGAAGAAACTGGTGACGCAGTTCACGGTGCTTGTCAGGATAGCATCCCTAGAGACAAAACACATGAAACAAAAACTTTTAAAGGAAAGCAGAGTTTCTTCAACATTGTCTATTTCAAAACTAATCAACTGTCCACCCTCAAAGGCTAACATTTAGGTGTTCAGTTTTAGCGTAGATGAATACGTGCTCCTACTAGTTAACCTAAAAGTTCCATCTGGGCTGTTTTCATAAACCTACATTTTCCAGTCACTGAGCCATTCCATTTATGTATACAAATCTGTTGTGCATTATTGTATGTTTAATGGCACATGGGGTCAAGGGAAATCATAGAGGATAATTAATTTACTTTCTTTTTTAGTGTTATTTTTTTAAACTAATGTAAGTGAATCATTTATGTTGTGAAACCTCGTCAAGTCAGAAATTGGTTGCTGAACCTCAACTAATAAACAGTTGAAATGTTAAAACTCAAACTCAAATCTGAAGGGTTATTAAAGATTCACTAACTTTATGTTTTTTTAACAGGGACACCTACCTAATGGCATAAGAGATTTTAAGCCAGTATCATTCATTTGAGCTGGGCATGTAAAGTCTAAACCAGGCCATTTGTTTCATGATACATTTAAAGTTTGTCATGGTTGATCTTCAGACACTGTGTAGAAGGGATAATCGGGATAATGAGAAGCTTTTGTTCTCTGCTCCTGGTTGGTGGTTTGAACGGTAATTAGAGTGCTGGCCTGTGGCCACTAATCTGTAGTTGTCTCACAAACTGAATAAGTTCAAGTTGACCTTGGCTACCTCCTGGGCTGAGAAAGCAAAAATATCTCAGTGTAGGACTTTCTTCCCACTGACTTTCCCCTCCCTTTTTTCCTTCACCTTTACTCTTTGTCTTGTGTGTTAAAACCTTTTCAGTCTTTATTCAGTCTCTCTCTTCGCTCTGGTCGATCAGTTCATTACAGTATATAGACAGTGCTGCTATACACCACATGAGCCTATGAGCACGAGCCTGAAATCAATACTTAAAATACATTAAAGACAAGTACAATAATTACAGACAGAAAATGTCCTAACAATATATTGTGTATGTAAACATGATCAGAGAAATAAAAAGAAATAAAAGGACTTTTCATCCACTTTACAACTGAAAAGTGCCAAGTTCAAGTACAAACCTCAGGCAGTATTACTTTAACAATCTAACTGTCTTTAATACTATTTAAAGATTTTACTGTTATTTAAATTGTTGTTTTTAATTTGAATTGATTATTTCAATTGGTTATTTTTTAGAAAGTTAAACATGAGTAGCAAAGAATGACAGCAGTGCTGCAACCTCGCCTTCCACTCTTCTGATTGCAGTTTTCCACTTGTTAAGGAAAAACGCTTGTTTTTCTAACATCACTGGCTCTTCCAGGCTGCCGCCTTTCCCCTAGTTCAAATTTGTCCATTTGCTACAAAGGGCATAATGCAAATCCCACCTGCCAGCAGTCTACAAACATCTCTAAATGGAACATGAAAGAGGAGGAAGGCATGAGGCCCTTTTTGAGGTTAAGGAAAGTGGAGGAAGTGAGAGAGGACAAGGGAAGTGTGGGGGCGGCGGGGCGGGGGGCATAATTGTTTAGTACATAGTACTGCACTGATTTAGCTTGGAGGTCTCTGTGATAACACTTTGCATTATTGTATATTTCACCCTTTGAGAGATAATTTATATCTGATTTAAAAAAAATAGTTTTTTAGTTAGTGGCACTGCAGCAGCAAAATCATTTAGCACTAACTGCTAGCTGTAGTATATTTATAACCGTGATAGGTTAAACTCCTGTTTTGCCAACAGCACTTGTCTCCAGCCGAGCACTGCAACCTATTAATGTTGGACAAGATTAGCCAAGCTCACAATCTCATGTCTGTTTTTTTTTTCCGAAGGAGAGCAGCACTGGGACAAACAGACAGCCTTTGGCTATTATCTGGCAACCCTTCCTGGTCTGTACATTATCTGTCCTGCTAACACCTGGCCATTGGGGTCAGCTGGACAGATTAGCATCACCTCTGCTGCTTCATGATCCAGTTACATGCTAGAAAAGGCAGAGTCCTCAAAAACAGCAGGATGCTATGTTGCTGTGGGCTTGTTTTGGGCTTTCTAAAAATGACAGATGCAGTGCAAGTGCTTACCTGTAGCAGTTGTTGTCAAATTTGTTATAACTTGCAAATGCAATGAGCACTCCAAATCCTGCTCCTAGTGAGTAGAATATCTGGGTGGCAGCATCAATCCACACCTATGGCAAAAAATGAGAAAAACAAGAAAGCTTTTGAATTCCTAAAAAAGATGCTTCGGGCTAAACCACACAGACAGGGACTGACTTGAATGTAAATGCAGATTTCCTTTTATCCAGGCAAAGCGATGTGCCTTTCTTTGGAAAACGAATGTTTACCTATCTACTATTTATCAGCCAAGAGCACATGGCCCTGGTTTGCAAAACATGTGAATTAACTGCGTAAGTGCCGCCACTGAACTTGTTCTCAACCCGAACACATGCACATCAGCTCAGCTAGTGGTAGATCGTATCTGAAGTATGCGTGCATAGAGTAGACTCATTCATATACACACGTTCTGTATGGGAGGCACCAGTGGGAATCTAGCCTTTCACCCTCAAAGCGTGTTACTCCACCCAATGAATTAACTATATAGACAGAAAGCTCTCTAAATCTACGCCGACTCTGACACTGTTGCATCATCGTACATGTTAAACGTTTATCTGAATCTCATACTAAAAGCAAGACTCATCCCAATGTTTTCTTTACTTGTGATCCCATGGCAGCACATTGAGAATCTCTACAATACCCATGGATGTTGTGACCAACATGCACCGTCTCTGACCTCTAGATTGTTCAGTCGCTTGAAGTCGATGTGGAGGTAGGCCTTGATGCCTTCTATGGCACCTGGTAGAGTTATGCCTCGGATCAGCAAAACAAAAAGGACCACGTATGGCATGGTAGCTGTGATGTACACCACCTGATATACACACAGTACAAAGGGATAAATGGGTAAAAATACATACATCATATAGCACTTTATTAATGACCAGACAGTGAATGTGTCATGTGGCAGCTCTATCTGTAAGGTTTTATGCTACACCAATAGAGCATGTAAATGTACTCTACGATATGTATAGTAACTTAAACACTATAATGGTGATATAATGATAAGAATCCTGGTGTTTGATAGTTTGTTATAAGTAACTAGAGTAAATTATGCATTGTAATTTAGGGAATCTTCTCTGATCCACATAATGTTTATCACTGCCTCTTTACGAGACCTTTTTGGACCAGCCACCCATCTATACTGACCTGCTTCATAACATGCCTGCAAAGTGTCTCTGTAACAGAACGCAGCTATAAATTATTATAAAATCGAGAGAGCAACACTTGTTTGGTGGTTCAGGCTTTTACCTTCCCTGAAGACTTGACACCTTTCCACAGGCTAAAGTAGAGGATGAAGACCACCACGACCAAACACAAGGTCAGCTCCCAGCGAGGCAGACCCAGGTCATGTATCCCCCTACTCTCATGGAGATGTAGCACGCCTCTTCTGCAGGACACACACAACAGAAAAATATTTGATCTATCATCTTTCAGTTCTGATATACTGTATTCTTAATTTCCTGGCTACATCTTCATTCATTCATGTTTTTGTCGAACAGGCCCACCCAGACTCTAGCTGGAGGAGTCTAAACTAAACAGCCCACAATGAAATTGTCTGAAGTGATGGGAGATGAAGCATGGGACAAGAGACTCTCTTGGGACATGCATTACAGCCCCCACTTTCAAGCAACATTTCCAACTTATACCGTCACCTTAATTCATCATTGACCAAAGTATTAAGTGAAATTATTTGTAACAAATGAATTAATCACTAATGTAGATTAAAGATCTTTTACCTAAAATGTACGTATCCATCTTGGTGAAAGCTTAGTGATGCTGGATCATACAGCCATCTGTTAACTGGCTTTTAATCTGAATGAATAGTGCTTCTCTCTGTTTTTCTCTCCAGCTACACACAAAATGCTTTGAAACTGTCGGCAGTGACCTCTGGTATTGTTTTGCTATTATCAGGCCATTCTCCACAAGCAAAGCACTTAATGTCAGATCAAGGTGAGCATTCAAAGTTTTTATCATGACATAATGAAACAAAGGGAGATAAATGATGTCTCTTCCATCTCTCTCTGAATATTGTTTCCAGCTGGGAGCTCATTCTTTGAATGTCTGTACAGAGTAGTGTGAAGGAAGTGCACAGCTTCGGTTTACAATAGTGGAGTAGGGGGCAAAGTTAATGTGATACATTATATGACATTGTTGTGGCCACTTTGGTCAGAAACTGCTGTCTGTGTGTGTCCTGACATCTGGTGACAGTATTGGCCTGCCAGCATTACTCATGTCTTCTCAAAGTGGAGTTCAGTTCATTTAAAAAAGACTTTTTGCATAAGAATATGCTAAAGAATGGTTGGGGTGGTTTATTTGCTTTCAGTGAGATAGGATGGAGCTTAACATGTCTGTAAGGTATGCAGATGTGTTTAGTTTATCTTAGCATGAAGACTACAAGCAGGGCGCTAACCTCACTTTGTCCAGAGTGAAAAGAAAAACACATATCAACAACCCTAAAGCTTAAATATGGTATGTTTAATCCAGAAAGCTTACAGCTACAAAGTGGGAAAAAAATCAACAGCTGTGTGCAGAAGTTTCTCCGAACACGGATGGTCAAATAATATCTGAAATGTACACTGACCTGTCTGGTGAGTTATCTTTGGAAAAGGAGAAGTGCTCACTAACACATATTTTAACAAACCTATTAACATCATTTGAAAAAGGCTTTGTGTGCATAAAGATGTTTTACTTGTTTTACTGTTTTTGACCAAAACAGAGACGGTAACTGTTGGTCTAACAAAGACGGTTTTGATGTGTTTTATTTGTTTCTGCCAACTTTTGGTTATTGTTAGTTATAATAGTCTATCATGTAAAATTTCATAAAATTGTATATATAGCATTTAAGCATTTCATACAAATTACACCAATGAAATCAATGGTTTTGTTGGAGAGAGAATGTTTGGGGGAAGATAAAAATTGCACTGCAGGAACAAGCACAAAGACATAAACTGAAACAAGTGGCAGTGTTACTGAAATAGTCCTTGTGGTTAGGGTACCAAAAAGTACCATTTGATGTTTCTTCTATGACGAGAAATGGAAGATGTTTGTTTTTCTCTGCAAATATCAGCTGTCATATTAGGTCCAGTGTGTGGGATTTAGTATTAGATGCTGATTGCAACCCCCTCATTTCACTCTATCCTTCCTAGCAAGAAGGAAAAACTATGACGGCTGTGAGAAATCCAAAGGGCCATATCTAGAGCCATTATTTAGTTTATGTCATGTCCCTTGTTAAACTGTATGTCTCTACCTGTATGTACAATTGAGAGCACAGTGAACCGGAGTCAAATTCCTCGTGTGTGTAAACACACCTGACCAATAAAGTGATTCTGATTCTGCTTCAACATGGTGGACTCCCTAGAAGAGGACTGCCATCTGTAGATATAAAAGGCTAAAGAGACAACAATTCTTATTTTCAGGTGGAATTTATGCATATCATATATGTTTATTGTTGGCTCAAGACTCATGATAGCCAAACACGAACATATGGTTCTGTAATTTTGCTTAATATGCTGAACTGTACTGGACCAATTTGTATTATAAATCTGCAGTATTTGGTTCATGTCTAGGTTATTATTTGTTAAAGGTTGCCTTTTGCACCAAATTACATCAGTATTTTAACATTTTTATACTGCACCAATGTGTAGACAATAGAGGGCAGCATAAGTCAGCTGATGCTACATTTATTCACCACTTTAGCCATGCTAGTAACTTGACGTGGAGAGACCAGAACTGTTTTAATATTTCCTTAACATAATTACTGTGGTTTCTTTGGATCATTGGTTTCCTGCACCTTCTAACAGTAATATCTAGTTGCTGCAGAACAGCTTTATCACCTACCATGGAACAGTTTGTTTTTTATTTGGATATCAACATTACTGCTTTTACTAATCCGTTTAAAAGCACTTCTCTCCACCTCACATTTCTCCTAAAACTTTCCTCAAAAAAGACGCAGCTGGCATGTGATGGGTTGATAAACAGCGGAACTAGATTTAGATCTTATAGTGAGGTTGCTTACACTACACAAGAACACACAAAGTATGTTCAGACATATAATCCGAAGGGACTGAAGGATCTGTGAAACTCCTCTTTAGCGTCTACTTATCTTAGGTTGATAATAAATTCAAAGCTATATGGTCTTTAGGGAACCAGATAGCGATGTGAAATCATCAGTCTATGCTCTGTCCTGGAGGCCTCATCTTGGTCTGGTGTTGTAATCCCCCAAGGCCTCCTTGTTCATTTGATAGAATTGATAGTGCACTGCCAGTAAACCCACACTGTAACATCAGTTCAGGTCCCTTTGGCCCAGTTATTCTAAACACATTTACTCTTATCGACACTCAGCAAGCTGGTTTTGCTTCTATCCTAACACTCAGTGTTGGCATTAGCAGATCTCAGTATACTTGAGGTTGGCATACTATCGCATGCAGCCTTGTCTTAATGTTGGTTAAGGGACCAGAAACGGGGCATGCTAAAAATGCATAAATAAAGAAGACCACAGGCCAGAGTATTAAACACAGCTGAAGGCTTCTATCTAATTCCAAGCTTATTTATCT
The DNA here is from genome assembly GCA_023373845.1 of Nibea coibor. Taxonomy (NCBI): domain Eukaryota; kingdom Metazoa; phylum Chordata; class Actinopteri; family Sciaenidae; genus Nibea; species Nibea coibor. Next base: position 17,089,406 of record CM041738.1, read on the forward strand.
TATTCATTATAAATGATACAGGTGATGTTATTTTTCGAAGCAAATCTTTCATTAAATATGTGAAATTGCATGTGGGATTGAAGCGAAAGTAATTTTCTCAAGTGCCTATGCAATTAGATCTTTTTGTTTAAATGAGGGCTATTTGTCAAAGCGCACTTATCCTTGACAAGAAATCAAATGCGGTTGCCTCTGGCAAGATCTGAAGGAAAAGGATATGGGTGCATGCTAATGAAACAAGTTGGTGTTGTCATTTTAGTACTTTTTTGTCGTTCATTATGTAGATGCGCTATTGTTTAAGAGTTTTAAGGGTTTTTTTAAAATGTTTTTTAAGTTTATGCTTTGTGTCATAAAACAGTTTTAAAAACATAAAACTAACTACTATATTCAATATTTTTGCTATTTCCAAAAAGTTAACATTTTGTAACACAATCAGATCCATTATATTATATCTACTTCACTGATTATGCCTAGAAAAGAAGGGAGTACAAAGATGTTCTACTTTGTTCTACTATGCATTGTGGGACAGAGGATTTAATACAAATATAATATAGTCAAATCAAGTTTGTCATTTAGTAGCAGTAACAGTAAAGCAACTGTTGTCAATACAATTCTTGAATGGATGTCTATACCCCAAAAAGATTTCACAAAAATGTCTTTTATCACTTTTCCAATGTAAATATATGTAAAAATCAGTGTGTAGGCTTTAGTGGCATCCAGGCACCCTATCACCTCATCCTCTCCTTCTTAGCACAAAGGAGAAACTTTGGTGGCCATGAAACACGTGAAAGATGCAAAAGATGCTATCTAAGTGTTAGGTTTGTCCTTACTGTGTTTCTTGTTGAATGTTGGTTCAAAATGGTAGAATAAGACCTGCAGCGACTGTAGATAAAAAGTTAATTCTAACATTTTTTCTTTCAGGTGATTCAGTTATGCATGTTATATTTCATTTCTGCTATATTCTGTAAAAAGAGCCCCCCACTAAGTCTTGCACAATGGACCTTTGGAACCCAAATAATATGTATTATGGATTTGAGACTAGAATGAATTTTGACTTTTCCACTTAACAGGTGCACACATTAAGATGTGGAAGGCTAGTGATAGAAATAGTTGTGTAAAGAAGAGGTTGAAAGAGAATCTCGAACTCTGCATATTTTCCCACTTCCACACACCTCGCTAATCACTGCTTGGAGTGCATGCCAATGTTAGGTTGGCAGTTTTTGGAAAGTTCCAGAAATTGACGCAACCCATCCTTTCCGATGTTGGAAAGGTCTGGGAGGAAAGCTGTTCAACCATTTGACAGGCACTTCTGATGAAGTATAAACTTGAGAACTCTGTGAAAGCCCATGGGAACTGTTTTATGATCCAATGCGACAGCACTGATACAGCTTTATTCTGTAGGTGTAATGGACATGATGCTCTGATTTGTGAGTTAAACATCTGGAAAGTTTCTTTGATCTGTTGAGGCTGCACAAGTTATCAAATTAATCACAGAGAAATGCCAAGATCTCTTGTTCCCAGGTGAGTCTTTTGGCAGCAGTCATGTTTTTGGCTGTCCTGACATAGCTCCCTTCACTTCTCATCTCACTCCTCATCTTCCAAACAAGCCCTGTCGTATGATTTAAAATTCAACTTTATACCAGCCACATTGATTAAAATCATACGGAAGTTCACAATATACAATCAAACTATTTAACTGGATGTATTTTTCTTTGCTACATAGCAGCATGGTATAAATTTGTATTCGATAGCTTCTAGAGAATAAGAAAGGGGCTGAAATCAAGTTTTGATCAACGTTCATAAAAACCTTTGTAGAAGACCATTTCTAATTTTGACAATGACAATATCGGGTGCCAGAGTTAGCAGACCCATAAACTGCATGTACTAAAAGGCATACACTATAATCATTCACAGTATGGTTGTGTGTGATCACAAATAACCTGCTAATCAGCTAAAAATGTGACCTTAATAGTAATACTCTGTGATACTGTATTGAGGTGGTTAGTGAGCCTGAACCCCAGTAACTGTCAAATCACACCAATAAGTCTGAAAAACTGTTCCATTTTACAGTGGGTTCATTTTGCTGTTAAACCTTGCTGTACAACTGTAACTGCAGTTATGGTAGTTGAAGACAGTAGGCTTAAGGGGATTTGTGGATGTAGAAGATTGTCAGAGGTGAAGCAAGAGAACTGTTGACTCAGTTGGCCTCGCTCTCTCATGCTGTGTCTTGGCAATGCTCCTGTTCTCAAAGCTAGCAGTGAGCAGGAGGATTTATTGCCCCCTACAGAGCCTAACCCAATGAAAGGTCTGTCTTGAAGTACCCTATTGTTGTCAGTCTGTCTAAGCACATCTAATGATTTTTTTCCCGATGTGTCAAGTGCTATAGTCCACCTTGAATATATGGACCACATCTACTCGTTGGTGAAATTGCTTCACTTTTCTGAGAGTCTGTTGTAATTCACAAGCTTGGTGTTTTCGTGCGAATGCAGACCTCCTCATGTCAAGTACACGTGATTCTTACTTATTGGGTTCCTGGAAGTCGGAAAATGTCCAGGGAAGTGTATGAGACAGTTCAGCTTTCCAGAATGGGAGTGGAACTATTAGAAGCTCAAGTATTTGCTGGGATGCATACTCAATGTATTCTGTGCGTCACGCTTAGCATGTGTCTCTTGTACTGTCCAAGTCACTTCACAGACTTCCTCTGGGCTGCACAGTCAGGCTTCACAGAAGCTAGGGAAGAACTGGCTGTCTTTGAAGTATAAACAGATGGAGCTTTTTTATGCACTTCAAAGAGTGCATTTGAACTTTTTATGTATACACCTTTTTATAGTGCAAACAGCAACGGCTGGATAATTTTCGGAGTCGTCTACTTATATTTCAGTGACTGGTCACCTTCTTCAAATGGATAGTGGTTCACTTGTTTCATTGGGATGTACATACGGTACGAGTATTCGGACAACACGCCACAAGTGAAAAAGCTACACTTCCACGTGACACTGTTTGTTGTTGGTTGGACTGTAGTCAATGTACTGACTCAGCCAAATTCCGTCAGTAACAAGTGTCCAGATGAAACAAACAATCCAAAACAAACAGACAATGAATAAAACGACTAACGTTAACGGTCTCATGAAGACAGTGGCTCCTTACAAGCTTTTGTGTTTCTTTTGTGAACAAAATAGCATCTGTGAATGTAGCTTATTAAAATCACTGCATTTTGATATCACCATATATCTAATCAAATCAAATTTTATAGTATAGTAGCAGTAGAAATCACACAGCAGTGTGACTGTGGGTTATTTGATCTGTGATGATTTAATAGTTGGGATGTGTATTATGTTCCTGTTAAAACTTTAAAAAGGTTACCATAAAGTGGTTCTGTTCTAATGTTAAATATTTTGTAAATCCTGCCATGATAAACACTAAAATGAATTGCACTGAATTTCAGAAATGACTCACTCATAGTACTCTGCTGCCGGGGTGATCTTATACTTGGAGTAAGAGATCCCATTGCCGACGACGGATCCATTAATGGATTTGGGGTCTGTGCAATTGGGACTGTTCCAGCTGTTGCCACATTTGAGCCATGGAAGCTCACTGGTCATGGAGGAGAACAAGTAGTAGAGGGACCAGGCAATGATGACGTTGTAGTAGAAGCCAACATACAGGGCTATGATGATCACCGTGTAGCCCACACCTATGGAACAGAGCTGTTAGTGAGGAAGAACAGTTTCCCCCTTTGCTAAATGGGGTTAATCAAAAAGTTATTAATTTTACATGCTGACATTATCTGTACAACACTGGTTTCTTTCCAGTCTTGTAGAGGGGCATCAACCCAGAGGAATTTCACCAAATACAAACCCCACCTTTAGAGACAACCATATCCTATTCACTTTCTGCTAATTTGTATCAACACATTCTGCATCCCAGTATTACTGATATATGCAGATGAAGCAGATTATATCTGTTTTGTGTCAGCCTGTGTCTGTCATAATCCCAAACTAACAAATAATGGATAGCAGACATTTCGCAAGGTCAAAGCAGTAATGATAATAAGGACGTCATACAGGACGTTGGAGTTTAAATCCGCAGAAATTTTGTAAATCATTGATTTGATAAATAATTGTTTTTGCCGTCAAAAATGTTTTCAGTCCCTTTCACCCTCTTATAACTGCACTACGGTACACATCCTTCCCTCAGTGGGGCAGTGAAAGGTGCGTTCATGTCATCGTTTGTCAAACTGATTTTCTTCTTCTTTTTTTGTCTCCGCTGGAATGTGATGTCCTTACACAGAGAAGCCATAAACCCATCATCCACTCATTCCAGGCAGGAAAAAAACAAACCCTCCTCAGCACTGACGCCAACAAAAGCAGTGACTGGTGCTGATTCAATAGCGCAGACAGAGGAACTTATCAGACAGCATTTGAAATATCTTAGTTTAATAATAATCTGTTGAATAAGAGACTTCAAATGAAGATGAAGTAGGGAATAATAAGTAGCTAAGGTTTTCCAGATGCATGGCTATAACACTTTAGATCATGGCCCACAATGCTCATCTTAATTCTCACACTTCACAGTGTAGTCATTTGTACTTAACAGTATACCTGTACAGTACAGATGCATAAATGTACTGTATGTAGGAATAAGGGGCCAACATGTGGGGACTTTATTTATTCACACTGTGGGCATTTTTTCACTTCTTTTTATTGTAATATGATGGATACAGTGACCTGCTGAGCAGCAATCTGGCATTTTTTAGGGATTTTAAGAGAATTTACACTCAGTTTTTGTAATTTTGTAACTAATGTAAGCGTTACCATCGTTTACACACAAGTCTCAAGGTCTCCATGGAGGTGTTGTTAAGGGGTAGAAATATTTTGGTTTTGGCATGAGGTCTGTTTAGTCTTAGATACAAGTTGAAATGGTTTGTTGGTTTACTATTTTAGAGAGACGTGCTGAGTTTGAAAGTTATGAAATGACCTATAGCTCATCATTTCATTTGAATTATGATATTGTGCATGTATCACTCGAGGAAGTTTTCCAATGACTGTAGTGATTATGCCCTTTACTGTTAATGACGGTTACATCATGACAGGATCAACAAACTGATCATCTTCAGCAACTGCGTGATCATAAAAATCTTTTCCATTTACTGTACAGCAACAATAAACAGCAGTGTAATGAACCAGCTCAGGCTTCTGTACAATTTTGTATCTCTATACTGCAGGTATGACCTAATTTACAATACACAATACAACATATATTTTGTTTGAGTTAGTTGTATCTTGTTTTGTTATTGTTTGTATTTGATTCATTTAATTTATTAACTTGCAATTAAATGTTGTTCCACAGCAAGCAATGGATGCTAGCCTGCTTTAGATAGAAAGAGAGAGCAAGAGAGGTGATGTGACAGAGAGATTAGTTACAAGTGACACTTATCTACCTATGAGGGGGAAAGGACACGAATAAAGGGATGAAATTAAAGGTCAAGACACTGAAGAGACGCGGATAAGAGCTGTAAGTTACACAGTTTAAAAGGTTAGATAAAGGCTAAGTAAGTAAGACATGGAGGTTCAAATGTGGGGTGTGTGTTTTTGTGCATTTGTGTACCTGTGTGTGTGTGTGTGTGTGTGTGTGTGTGTGTGTGTTTTAATGCTCACCTTTAAATACAGGGCATATTTTCCAAACTGTAGCTGCCCCTTCCCTGTTGTACTGGCCCAAGGCAAGTTCCATGTAGAACAGTGGCATTCCCGCAATGACCAAGAAAAGAATGTAGGGGATCAAAAAAGCACCTGGAAAGATAAGTAATTACATTTAGCGTGACTTAGATATCGTAGGATAGGCGCTCAGTGTGGAATTTAAGTGCCAGACAAAATAAAACGCCAGAAAGAAAGTGGAGCTGCGGTGGGGGCTCGACATCGTTGGAAAAACACCACACGCCGTAACATACAAGCAGGAAGGCTCACAGCTATTTTGATGTTGCGTCTGACTAGCGCATCCACTAACAAGGAAATGACCTCTCATAATTGAATTGTTCTTGACATTGTCCATCACAAATGACACATTTTCTACAGTAATGAATACATTTAGCTGAGGGCCAATATGATTGACAGGCCAGTGGTGGAGATGACCTTTCGGGGCACTGAGCACAACATGTTGATTTGGTGAATCACGTGAATAGGCACGGAGGCAAACACAGGACGGGGGCACACCTTCCAGTGAGCACTCTGAAATGAGCATGTAAATGTTCAACCACACACACTGTACTTTTATCTGTCACTAGAGATGGCTCCAGTGTTACATAGTTTTGAAAACAGTGCAAGTTGGCGATTCTTTACTCCTTTATTCAGACTAAACCTGAGCTTAGACACTGGACAGGAAAATAAACCTTTTGGATAAAGCAGGTCTTCATATCATTTTCAAGTTTCATGAAACATCTAACAACATTAAAATCTTAAGGGTCAGGTTTAGAACTATAAAGGTTCTCCACTTGTACTCCACTTGACGTTTTCTTTATCATGTAAGCTTTTAAGATAACAATCCAATGTCTGTCAATTTCAAAGACAATTTTTTGCCTGATGTTCGGTTAACACACAAAGCAAAAGAGAAATATATTAAAGGAAACCCTCTGTTTAAAACAACCTGCTGTTAGTGATTCCTCTACACACTATCTGCTTTTAACCCACCCACCTAAGTGCACACTCAGTTTTCAACACAGAACACATGACATTTCCAGTGTTTGTATTTTCAGATATTCAAACTGTATATTCTGCCGCGTCTAATAAAAAATAATCATGAATTTGAACCACAGATGGCAGGAAGATATTGTCAAAGTCTAACAAGATGCAGTTGAGACAGTATCCTTTTCCATGTGCATGCTTTGAAATGAGGTATTTCCTCCATCCTGAAAGCTAAATGCACTGCCCCGTTAATACACCTGGGATTTAAAATGTGAATGAAAAGAGATTAAAGGAACTAAAAATAGCACAACAACAAAGCAAAAGAAAGACAAGTCTAATGGAACAGGGCTGTAATATTTGCTTTGTTAAACGGTTAAAAAAAAAGAAAAAGAAACGCGTTGTCACCTGACCCCTGAATAAACGAAAACACAGAACATCAACAAAGACTACCATGACTGGAGACTTCATCTGACTTGGTGAACCTGGCGCACGTTGTATTTTTTTTTTTTTTTTTAGTTTTGTGACCTTCTCAATTTTGTGTAAGCGCATTACTCGATCATAAATACATAGTTCACTTACCGCCTCCATTTTTGTAGCACAGGTAAGGAAATCTCCAAACATTGGCCAGGTCCACCGCGAAGCCAATGACCGACAGCAGAAAGTCTATTTTCTTGCCCCAAGTTTCTCGGTCGCCCTCGGATCCGGGAGGACCTGCGCGGTGGCCAGGGGTGGGAATGATGGAGGAACTGGTGTACTGGACACCATTCTGGTCCTTCACCAATATCAGTTCTACCTCCTTTTTTTCCACATTGCACTGTTTCAGCGGGGCCACCGACGAGAGCTTGTGATCTGGCAGAACCTGGATATTCATCTTCTCTTGTGCGTACGATGCCCACGCTGGCCCGGTGCTCTCACGGCCCCCTGCGGCTTCTAGCGGAGCAGATGGTCTGAGTCGGTGCGCTCGGGTAAGGATTGCAGTCCCGCCGACAAAAAAACGGATAAAGGAATGTTCTCCACCGACTCTAGAGCTGACACCTCCACGTACATGGGCTGAAGAGGGTGGAAGAGAAAGACAGAGAGTTTGGAGAGGTTTGGCGTTTGTGCGTAAAGTTTCAGAACAGTTACGCACAGCGAGAAACACAGGTTACGACAGCCAGAGCAAAACATGTAACATTATTCCTGCTACTGCAAAGACTATCTATGTTAGGTATAACAGCACAGCATAAAAATAAAACACTGTATCTGTAATCTGATGCAAAGCAACATCAGGAGTGAAGAACGAGATACTTCACGGCGAATTCCTCTGTAAGTCACCACGCGCACTGAGCGCATTGTGCGCTAAAGAGTCAATCAAATTGTTACCTAAAATATTACTCATAAGGATAATGACAACGATAAATGGTTATTTGAATATGTCACCGATACTAAGGCAGTTTAAAAGTCAGCAAGTGAAAGGCTTTCCTCCGTACTTGGTGAAGCTAGGGACACTTCTCCATGACCCGTTGCTGCTGTTGTCCAGATGCAACTGAGGGAAGACTGCCCATTCTGAAGGAACTATAAGACTCGCCTTCTCCAGCAGAGACGATATAAAATGCGAGCTTTTAAATCGGTTTCCTCTCTCTCTTCCACGTGATATTTTATAATTGAACACTTTCTCTCCAGTTTGATGTCGACTTGGCATGATCGCTTTTTGTCGGAGCCCAAGTTCCCATAAACTTGTGCATCTGCCTGATTGTCAGTGCAACAATCAGTTAGGAGCACAGAGGTTTTGAGATGAATCCATGATTCGTGCAACATAATATAATACCTTACCTGTTCTGCAAATCAAATATTAAGTTCACAAAGAAACCTTGATTTGAACTTTTTTCATTTGTGTGATTTTTACATTAAGAGCAAGGTAAAAAAAAAAAAAAAAAAAAAAAAAAAAAAAAAGACGGGGCATGTCTTTGCTTGTCAGACTGCTGGCGCTTGGTTTGAACTTTTTACAGGAGACATTTAGATCTCTTACCTTCAGCTTCATATTAGTACTTGAATTCCACATACAGCAAAACTTTTTAATGTTTTAATTTAGACTTTTATCTGTTTCTTCTCTGTACTAAACAGATTGAATTACAGTTTTCTAAGAAGCCGTAAAAGCATTGTGTTCCATGTGTAATTCAATTCTAAAGCGGCTTTTGCCAGTGGCAATGATTTCTATTAGATATGGTTGATCAGTTCATCCCATTAAAGTCAATGAATGTCCTTTTTGCTATCCAGTGCTTGTTTTATAAAACCCTAATAGGGCTGGTTTCGGACATTTTGTTTGTGAAGATTGAATAACTGCAGAGATGGTAAAGCAAAGGAACAGGTAACAAGGAAGGATAATGTGTTATTACTGTTGTTTTCTCCTGAATTAGTTCTATTCTTTTGCACTTTGTTTTGTATTGTCAGGTATCTCTAACCAAGAACAAGCAAATGTTTTGTGTTAACATCACAATGGTGTATTATGGGGAGTGTATTTCTAAATATAATGTAAAAAAATCCAAAGGTAATGTTGCATAGTTGGATGAAAACTCTTCCTCAAATGTAAAGCAGGTGCATATTGAAGGCGACATATTGAGAACAGAAGATAACAAGTAGGAACTGAATCTGTAACCACCCTGTGGTACCCGCAGAGGTGTACAGGACTGCTCTAGGCGAAATGATATCATCCATCACCTTTTACCTCGATCAGCCTGGATCCTTGCTTCTGGCTGTGTACAATTCTTGAGACCTCCCTTCTTGTTCTTAAGGGTCGGGCTCTCTCATGTTGACCTGCAGACGAGACGCTAATGAACCAAGACGTAGCCTTCAGCAGTCACAGTTTGGCCCCCTTTATTTAACCCGTGCATTTGGTTAGGGTCACGGCAAAGATCTCTTCTGTTCCTTTCTGTCCTTTTATCTCCCCCGTTTACTTGTACAGCACTACTACTGCTTTACATTACCATGTCAGGACCTTTCATCCGCCTCCTTTGAGCATTTAGGTGACCTCCCAGTTTCAGTCTAATGCCTACCTACTCTGTGTTTTTATGATGTAAGGATGACACTAATGACATAGTCCAAAAAAGGATGACTTAGAATGACGATTGATTCGATGTTTTATGACACCACTTAGCTGAGACATTCAAGATAGTGCTGTATATGTGTGAGATTGTGTGTGGGATTCTAAAATTTGGAAAGATCTGGTTTATGTGTAATATATATATATATATATATATATAAAAAGTTTTGTTGGTCCATAGACTTGAAGTACCAGTCATTCGATGGTATTAGCCCTGAGTGACGTTTGTTTTGTTCTGCACCCCATAAAAAATTCTCTGGTTTAAATCTCACCAGGCCGCACGAAAGGAGGAGGGAGTGTCATTAAGCTTCTCTCACTGAGTTTTACTAGTATCTCCAAAGATTTAAGAACCTCGGCAATATTAAGTTTTATTCCCTTCATGTTGTATACATTCAGTGAGAAGAAGCAGCGCTCTGAGTCAGGTGTCCAGTCACACAGAGCAACATTTATCAGCCACACACAGCAACATCTGGAAAATGTTTGTGGCGTATGTTTACCACCAAAAAGATGCAGGCAAGTAACGTGAGCTCCTTAGCAGAAACTCATCTTGTGCTTCAGCCAATATACGTGCTCCAAAATCATCTTCTTTGAGAATGTGGTGCCATTGTCCTCAAAATGCTTAAAATAACCATAATTTCTCCTAAATTCTCCTTGATCTATATATCAAAGAGTTTTATCTTTCAATAGGTCACACCCTTTCAATCCCCGAGCAACCGGTGAATGGAGAACACAATAGGGGGCTACACACAAGTTGAGATTGAATGGTGGGTAGTAATTATGGAGCACAAAAATGGAGGCCTGAGTATTGGTGTTTGCTGTTTGAACTGTGAGAGAGACTCATAGGAAAGATTATATTCAGTATAAACTCACACCCTGCCAAGAGACACATTTTTAATTTCCACACAGATATTTCAAAATTTTCGTAGGCAGTTGTTGTGTAAGACTCACTTTTTAACATCCAACTGCTGAAGCACATCACCCTCATTCTCTTCAGGAGAAATAAGAGGTGAAACACGGGTTACAGTGATTGAACATGCTTTTTCCTTGTCTCACGGAGTGTAGAGGGATGAGTTTGTTTGGAACATAAACACTTCCACACCTTATTTGGCCAATCTGCCTGACAAGTAAAAGACCAATGTCTTTTTTCCATAACCTTACACTGACCCATCCTTGAATGTTACAGAGGAAACCGTCTTGCACATCATCAAAAAACACCTAAAGAAGAATCAAACACACAGATGTGAAACACCCAAAACATTGAGCAAGAAAACAATTCTGGGCTGCATGTACCGCCATTGGATGTTTTATACGGTTCCTCAAACCTTGCCCTCACCAGGGACCTTCACTGTTCCTATAAACCATCACACAGGACATGAGGAACAATCACTTCCCTGAGAGAATAATAGGAGAGAGAAAATCAACAAGGTGTCATCTGGTGCGATAAGGAAACGTAACAATGAGGTTTGGAGGAACTCCCTGAAGAGCTCGAGGAGACAGCTTGCCAGGCTCAAGCCTGCAGGAGTCAAGGGTGGTGCAAGATGTATGTTTATGTGGGTGTGTGTGTGAGTACATTTGTATCAGAAATGTATAAGAATCCACACCGTACCAGCATCTGCAGAAGTAAACACATCAGAGTTAAATGAACTCTTCACACTGAGCAGCTGGATGGAAACCACGTGTCCTGCTGTCAAATATTGTTCAATTTCAAAGATATTTATTGAAAATTATAGTGGACATCCCAAAGTTGGGCCAAAATACTCAGCATGTCATGCTGAATTAAAGGGAAATATGTACAAAATCATCCAAACAGCTTGAATTTTTCCTCTGGGTAATCAATACAGCCACAGAGAACAAGGTTTTGGTTTGAATGTTTCCCACGTTGCTTCTACAGTACCTATCAAAGTCATGGTTTTAGTTATGTGTGAGGTAAAGGAGCGAAATGTGCTTTCACGTTTCCTCACCCTATCCAGTGCTTACCCTGTTTGCACTCACAGTATTAAGCAACTTAACCGCTCTCTCTAACCTCTGGGCCAATGTCAGTGGACACAGTGCCGAATGATTGAGGCGCACATCCCTCTTCGTCACGCAGAACAAAGGAGGCGTCAGAGGCGTACATATACACCCCCAGGTATCCTGTTGTTTTAAGCAGGAAGATCTGTTCTATAGGAAGGTAAAGCCAAAACAACTCCCTCTTATGTAACATCCTTTCGATATCTCTGCGCTGATGAAGCCCAATCAGCTTTAGTTTTTTCTGTTTTTTCAGTCCATAAATCAGTGAGTAGTATTTATCTATTTTTGTAGTCATGCAGGTTGCATCTTAGGTGAACACTGCATGTACTGTAGAGAAATTGAGTAGTATAGTATTTATCCTATAAATCAAATCCACCAACTTTATACAATAAGTAAAATACCAATACCATCAATGTTTTGGGAAAAAAATGGCCTAGATCTAAACTTGTGGAGCAGAAATCAGCCAGGACCCATCCTCAGTTTGCCCGAGACGGTCGGGCTACCTGGTTAAATTGAGGCACACAGTAGTGTCACATCAATTCACCAGCAGGGCCTGTCAGTTCTGACCTTATCCTCCAGCCTGGCACAGAGAGTCTCTCATCCGCATGAGGCCCGTGTCCAGTGTGGGTCCACAAACAGAGGCTGCTCACTCACTCAGGTCCTGAGGAGACCAAATCGGATTACCAACACATATCTCCCACAATCTACTGCGACAGGATCACCCCCAGGCAGGGCTGAAATGGATACAGCAATATACAAGAGCCATGCAGAGGAAAGAGGGAGGATGGAGGAGTGTGGGTCCAAAGAGGAGAGCAGGAGCAGCGGGTAGGGAAGGAGTCACACTGTTGTACACACGGCAACAATGTGACTTAATTGATTCCATGCCATCTCATCAATTTTGATTAAAATGAAATGAGCCTCTGTACGTTTGAAAAGGTTAAAACAAATTGAAGGTGGAAATCACAGCTGGTAATCACAGTTTGTCGAACAGCGGGCTTTTAATGAAGCGACTCGCTCTCCATCATTCATTTCTGCCTCCTCTGTTGTGGCTGTGCTTTTTTGTGTGCGTGTGTGTGTGTGTGTGTGTGCGCACATGAGCACAGTCATGTAAATTGTATTAAGAGCAGCATATATTAGGTTTGTATTAGCATCATGGCCTCCTTACAGATGAACTACTCTTCCTGACAGCAGTTGAACTGAAATAAGTAGTTGTTCCAAAATAGATTCATGGTCTTCAATGCAGACAAATCAGGCAATTATAGCACACACGCCATATCTTACGTGCGTATTTATTTTCTTTCAAGAAGGTTTTCGGAACAGAAAGAATTGTAGTGTTTGTTCAAGATTAAAGATTCACTTTATTTTCTGCTGGTATGAAATATAAAGATGACATTAATTCATCATCACGCCTAATCTTCTGCTTGTGTGAGAGTTCAGATATTATTGAATTCAACTTTTACAGCAGCTTAAATATTGGCTTCATTTAATAATTCAGTTCAAAGCACATGGCCATAAGTTAAGCCAGAGGAAAAACAGGTGAATATATGAAGAATGTGCTTTAAAAAGCTCTGTGTGCTTTTATATATATATATATATATATATAGACCAAAATGAGAAGGGGGAGGAAACACAGAGCATGAATAGACAACTGCTGCCACCTGGTGGTGGTTTAGAGAACCACAGACATAACCATGGCCTCTTTATTGCACCTACACCTCATTACAAACAAAGTCTATGAAAGTCATTACAAGTTATCTCAGTGGAGAATATAAATACACAGGCATTGTTAAAATTGCATTCTTGTTTTTATTTTAAAAAGCAAATTTTGCAGTGTTAACAAAAAAAAGGGGGGGGAAAAAATATCACATAATTGCAATGCACCTTGCTAAATAAATAACAGCGCTGCTAGCTAATCTGAAAGCATACCCCGCTGGAATATGCTGTTATGAAGAAGCACTGTTTCCTTTTTGCTCACAAATTGCCCTATTTTCAGTGGTTGATTTGCTTTAATAAACTTATAGCTGCGTAGACATGCTGCTGTCTCAGCAACAACAATCTTCAGTAGAAATGCAAATGGATACACATGCAAAGCAAACCTCTGGCTAATTATACAGCCGTCTTACAAGGTCTGTGTCCCTGAGCGCTGGGAAAAAGTGTAATGCACAGCATGTATGCTTTTCGGAGAAGTATAATACAGAACATCTGTGGGTTTCCAGATCGGAAAGATCTTAATAAAGCTTACTGTACACTAATTATACCGCAACATAGAAGCATGAGGACTCTTGGCTTATATTTTAAAAGGTGTTGGTTTGGCAAATTTTTTTTTCCATTAATTTACAGAGCGAGAAAGACAAAGGATAAGGTACACAAAGCTATATTCATTCCAGTCCAAGCGAGGGTTAAGTCAGGCTACAATGATGTATCCAAGTGAAGAGGCAGTTTATGATCTGGAAAAAAATATTCAAGTACATCATATAACACTGTCACTAACATTACAACTCTAAAGATTGCAGGGTTTAGACAGTTAACACACACCGAGTGCCCACATCAGACACATTTTCATCTTAAGACTAGCTTTTCATTTGTTTGTTTTTATCTGATGGACACATGACCAAAACACAGACATGACATTTCTTGTGCAGTGGCTTGGGGAAGTGGTTCTTCAAAATCTCTATAAGGCACTAAAATTGAAAATAGAAGCACTCTAAAAATCTATAAAAAGGCAAGCACATAACCTCATATGGCTGTGGCGAGTGACTTGAATTTGCTAGAAGTCGTTGGAGGGCAGATGAAACTTGTATTTTCCTTCTCAGTGCAGTGTGTTCAATGTTTTCAGTGCAGTCTATGAGCGGTCACGGCCGGTCTCAGTCATCTTTTTTGTCAGAGGCGCTATCTTCCTGTTTATCCCCTGAACTGCTCTGACCGGACAATTCCAGATCACCTGGCCTCGCCTCCTGGATTGCTTGGTATCTCTGAAGCTCCAGGTAGGTGGTGAAGAGCTTGGCGTACTCTGGGTGGGTCGTGGCAAAGGCTTGAAATTCATCTGGTAGAATCACAGGCACAGAGAAAAGGACATAGTTTAGCATGTTTTGGCATTACAAATCATGATCCTGCACATTTTTTTATTTTACTGCGCATACTCCCATTTCATAACCTCATAGTGGAAACTCAAGGCGAGGTTAAAACACCAAAATATAGCTAGATCTTTGTCTTAAGGTAGTGTGAACTTACTGAAGGTGATAAAACCAGAGCCGTCAGCATCGATCTCCTTGAAGAGCTTGGCCATGTTCAGATCCGACACACCCAGAGCTGAGCGCAGCAAAGCAGTGAACTCCTCTCGGGTGATTCTCTGATCCTCATCTGTATCAAAAAGCTGCAGGAGAGAGGACGGAAACGGAAAGATTTCATTCTCATTCAATTCTAGAAAGAAGGTTTAGTTAAGGTGTGAAATCGGGAGGGGTGTGTTAGAAAAAAAACATGCATGCAATTGGGGAAACTGTTGTTTTTGCTATGTTCGTTAGACAAAAGTAACTTTGCTGTCACATTACGTTAACACCAGAACTGCTTGTCCGGAACCACGTTTGACCTTATGGTCAGCAAAATGACTGCATGCTCTCTACAACAGACACACATTGTTAACGTGACATTACCCAAGCCTCTCTGAATGCTGCCTCTGTTCTTCATACAGTACTGCTGCTACGGGGCTTTTTGCATTGTTTATAAACACAGGTTACAGATGCAGTACCTCAGAAATGTCTGGAAGTTATCACTCTTTACTTATCACACTTTAGCTGCAGTACCATGTAATGCAGTCCATAAACAGTGCGCTGTAGAAATAACAGCAGGAAATGTACTATGCAAATGAATCAGCAGATCTAACATTTCTGATACAGTGTTGATTACATGCCTAGGGGAATTTCCACGATTTTCACACACAAAAGAAGCCCTAAGGCGTACTCATTTGGGTGATAGGTGGATAATACTATCCATATTTCTGTTTCATTTAATTCAGGCAACATTAAGTACAGTGTGCAGTAATGAATATTCTTCAGGCCCCGAGAGGAGCAGCGTCAGAATATGTCTGTTGTACCTGGAAAGCCATTCGAAGAACGTCTTCGGTGTTAGCTGGCCGACACAAGATGGTCACGCCGATAACGTACTCTCTGAAGTCTATGGTGCCATCTCCGTCCTGGACAGAATCAAAGAGACAGCAATAAAAAAAAAATACCTGAGATGGCCAATGCACAGATTATTATGATGGATAGCACTTTACGCTTTATGGTCTAGACTTTTGTCTGGAATTTAGAGTTGTGAATGTTAAAACTGGAAAATGATGAGGCATATATCTTCTGAGGAAAAAGGATACACATTGAACGGGATGTTCGAGGCTGTTTTTATGCTTTTAGTCATCTTTTTCCACTCAAATCTCTGGTAGACATACCAGGGAAGAAGGCCAAACTCCTTTGATCATAGTTTCCTCTTTCAGTCTGTATAAACCCCCACAACACGATGAGCTAATTTTACTTTCATTGGCACACATGATATCCGGTGATGTAATGTATATACGTGATTCTGTCATTTTAATATTATGATTGTTCTTCATTATGTTGTCAACCATTATATTTAAAGTCTGTTTCTTGCAGAATTGTTTTTTTTACCGTACTAAGGTCAAATAAAGGCTGTGTGTCAAGTGAAGGAACCTCAGCTTCTAAATTGTCATTCATAATGGTGCTATTCAGCGGTCCATTTTGCTCACGTTATATAAAACCTAAATATTGGATATATGTGTCTCTCACTCTGTCAAACAGTGAAAACAGCTCCTCGAGGGGTGGGCTGACAGGTAGCTTCAGGAATCTGGCAAACTCGTCGATGGTGATCCGTCCTCCTTTACAAGAGCTGGCCATGGCTGCGAAGCCCTCCAGCTCTTTCTTCACATTGTCCCACTTCAGACTGAGGGAGCAGGGCACAAGGAGCCACATTTGTCATTGTTAAAGTCCCTGCCTGGTGGTGCCAATAGTGTACTTAAGCCAGACGTTCTTACTTGAGTTTACGGCTAATTTTGGTGAACTCAACCAGGCCGGCCTCCATGGGAAGTGTTAGCTCGCCAGCTGAAATCATCAGGCGACAGTCTTCATATGTGTGGTCCGTCACTGGAACTCCCAAAGCTCTGAAAGCAGACAGTTTGCATATACAGTGAAATGATCGTGAGCTTGTAGAGTTGAGAGTTGAAAGACATATGGAGAGAAGTATTATTTATTGCCTGTGCAAACACACACACACTTTGGTGGTGTACTGTGTGTGCTTGAGCAGTACACAGTAGAATTTGTATTTAAGACCAATCAACACTTACCTGGCCATAGTACCGCGCACTCTGCTAGCAAACAGAGCCGGTGTTTTCTTGTCCTCCTCTGTGGGGATATATGGTGGCAGGAACTGAAAAACAAAGCAGGTCACAAGGAAAGTCAAGCAGAAAGGAAAATACTAAACCTTTAAGAATGACTATAATCCAGCAAATTAAGGTTGCATGCATAGCTTTCTTTAGTTAAACTCAACTGCAGAGTGTGCCACTGGTACTACCTGTAAAGCTCAAATTATTTTCAAAAAGGCATCAAACGATCTCCTATATATGTAGTTTACTGGCATCAGGTTGCACATTGGAGAAAAAACATGATGCATGTCTATCCTTTCCTTCATTTTATTTAGTTCATTAATTTGTTGTGTCTTTGCCATTATATTAGCATGAATGCACGTTACCTCTATCTCCACTGTGGTGTACAGCTGGGACAGAGTCAGAAGCAGCAGCGTCCTCCTGAACAAAACACAAAACATGGGCAGTCTGTCATATATTTTGATTCAGTAGTACCAACAGTTGTTGCTGCTGCTGTGATAGTGTTATAATCAACTTTATTGTCTTAAGAAAAGGTAGCAGCACACACATTTCACCACACGTGCATGCTATACATGAAAAATGAGTAACCCCTACAGAACTGTAGAAAGCATACTTACAGCTGAAAACCCTGCCAAGTCCAGGACACTGTATCCTGGAGGACAAAGTAGAGGGATAGTTTGATGAAACATGGAATGGTATACACACGATGTGTGCTACAGCTAAGCAGCTAGTGTTAGTATCAGTCTCACTCTCTGACAGTCCAGCCAGTCAAATGGACTAAAATAGCAAACAACATGAAAAGATAACAAAGGTGTGAAATTCAGCTTCAGCTCCGCCTCAGCTCTCAGGTGAGTTCCCTGACGGACAGTAAACTGCTGCAAACAGTAGCGTTAGCAGCTGGTTAGCCATGCAGCCCAGACTCTGAGCACAGTGCACAGTTAGTGTTGGTGTTTACAGTGATATTACTGATGCTTTGCATGACAGGGAAATGGAGGGAGGAGGAAATGCAAATGGGAAGTGACACCTCAATAGGCACCAGAACCAGAGCCGGGCAAGAGGGAGTGTAAGTGGACTCAGCAGAGGCTTCTTGCTGTTGGACTAGTAAGTAATGTTGGCTGCGTTAGCAAAATTGTCTACTTTGATGTTTGACCATAAGTAATCCTATCACAATACAGCTGTCCATATTTACGGCAGAGGTATTGCGCTCTGAAACTCGGGGCGCTAAATTGCAAAAATACCAATTTCTACATTTTCTACATTTCCACATATTTCTCTTCTTCGCAAACTGGTAGTGTACCACGTGGCCTGTGAGGTTTGCTTTCAGGATGTGAAGTGAAATATATGAATCACATGTACTACAATCCCAGTCGCTTACCAGTTTGTTGGGATATCTCATAAGCACAGGTTGCACAGGGACCCCTGGGATAAAGGCACCTAAACGCGGGGAACACACAGTATGAAAGAAATTATTTATTACAAAGGAATGAGATGAGAGATGAACAGCCGCGCCATGTATGTATGTACAAAACCAACTTTGTGGAAATAGATTGACCACAAGTCACTGCACAACCAACCACATCAGAGAGTGAATGACTGAAACAGTGCAGCAAGAAGTATTAGTTTGCTGTTGTCGTAATGTATTTGTAATCTCACTTCATTTACATTTGAATCTTACCTTGTTTGAAAGTGATAAGACATGAACGATTTGTACATGTTCCCTCTGGAAATATCAGAACCTGAGGAAAAGCATCATTGGCAAATGTGTTAAAATCACAAGCTGTATAATTTTGTTATGTATGAAATGTTACACTACTGCTTACAACAGCCAAAGGTACACTTTTGAAATAGCAGTACTTCTTTACTTGAATCAACCGTGAGCAATCTTGCAAACATAATTAAAGAATGTGACCCTCTATAACACAGGAAACTGTGAAACCCAGCCAACATCCTGTTTTACAGCTCTTGGGTTTCCTAAGTTGAGATGCTTAAACTTTTCCATGCTAATGCTAATACCACATCAATATTAGGATCTATTTGCTTGCAGGATGGGTTTTGTGTTGCGACAGACCTGTGGCCAGTGGCCTCCTGACTTGGCTCTGCTGTCAATCTCTTGGATTGTATTTTTCCTGGAGTCTGGGTCCTTTCTAGACACCAGCACTGGTTGAAGGCAGCGCACAAACCCTGCAGAGAGAGCAACACACATTAACATGCACACTAAGAAAACAGTTATAATGATAGTGAAAATATTTTCCACTCATTCTTTCATGCCCAAGCTTTAATTCATTTTACAGCTTTATTAGCCTTGAATGTGGTTAGGGTTAGGGGTTTCTTACTGATGACATCACCATATATAACGAATAGTCATTAAGTTCACCGCACAGTCTTAGTTTTCAAAGTAAATGTTAGCTATGATGTCTGGTAGACAACGATCTCTATTTTTGAACTGGCTGATATCATTTAAGGCGTGTATGATAGTGACATTGCCTTAAATATCTTACAAGCCATCTCTTATCATTGACACAGAAGGTGTGAAATGATACCGTCTGAAGATCAACAGAAGTTATAGATAGACACTTGTTTCACACATACATTCCGGTGGTTTGGAGGACAAGAAAGTGCCTCCAAACATAAACGCCCCTAGTTTCCTGTACTGAAGCAACAAAGCACATGAAATTTTTCTCACTGCCAAAGATGGGTGTGGCCAGGTTCTCGACACGGGATACGGTGGAGGGTAAGCCTGCAACAATGCACACAATGCCATCAAAGAAAGTGGAGTGGGGTGCCACAGCCAGGATTGGAGCCTCACTGCTGCTGACCTGCTTGCCCTTAACCACCACTCTGAAGCCCATACAGAAGTAGTACGCCCTGCCCAAGGCAGCCATCACGTTCCGACACATGAACCTGGAGGTGACCAGAACGTTTTAGATTACTGTTTATACGAGATTATGGAAAACAGGTGCAGCTTTGTTTCACACAGCCATGTTAAAAATGTGTTCTTTAACAGTAGCGCAGGGTATGATCTACATCAGAAGTGACAGATACATCTCGAGCATGTTTTGTTAGATTCTCTTTGTTAATAACACTTACCACCAGAATGTCAATGTTTGTTTAACAAATCAACTAAATGGAAGTGTTTTAGTAATAGGAGCAGTTGCAGCATTTAGTACTTTCCTGTCATGTTCCAGTTACTTCCTCATGGTCAAAAAAAAGGGCAAGAAATCATGATATAGACTGAGACATTGTGACAAAATGATGAATGCTGGAAGTTATATGGGCCTATGAATATGTAAAGCAACGTGATGCGGTATTGAGAGTAGAAAGCTTCCTACACAAACCCAAAGCATCAACAACACCTTAAAATACTATTAGCTGATCAGGTTATTATGGCTGAAATACTGCCCACTTAAACATGCAGATGGCAGAGAGCATCAAACAGCAACACAGGCTTCCATTTAGAGTTCTGCTTTCCACCATCTGTCTAACTTTAAGTCCAGAATATACTGGTCTTAAAGCCCTGGTTTTGTTTATCAAATCTGCTTTACTTTGCTTTTTGCCACTGGGCAGCAGGCAGAAAGCATACAACTTTTGAGCTCAGCATGGCTTTACACACTTTAATTGAGCAGGCCAGATAAAAGCTGTTGGGACTCAACTAACAAATGCTGGCAAACAAAACTCAGTGACCTGAAAGTGGTTTAAAACTACGTGGATCTACAAAGTTAGGTGTTGTTTCTCAATAGGATTTGTAGTGCACGCCTTTTCACATTCCCGGGAATGATTCGATTCAATAAAAGGTTTGAGTAACCAGTTTAAATGGAGAAATACTAGTTGCGTTCTTTCATAGCAAAGCACAAGCTTACATGCTTTTACTGCCCAGGGAATGCCTCAACCTACAAAGCAATAAAAAGGTGAACCTAGAATATTTCGAGATAGGCATCACTCTTGCTTCCGTCACTGACACCATATTTAGTCATAACCACATAGCAAGCTGTGGTCTAAGGTCACATGAAAGTTCCTGTTAGTTGTAGAACTGCAGCTACTAATCTGCGTAACTGACCTGTTTAAAATGCAGCACCCTGTTTGGTACTCTGAGGTAAAATACTACAATTCAAGCACTAAATATTTTACATTGAATATATCAATATATGAATTATCACATGCTAAGTGTCTTGACAAATACATTTATATACTGCACTAATAACTGTGTGGACATTTCTGATATATCCAATTGGATGATCCCTTTACTTAATATATATATAATAAGCCTTTGATGATGAAAAATTGCTTTGTCCATTTTTTTCAGTTCCTTTTATTAAGCCCCACTAATACCACTTGACTCTTCCCTTTCTGAGAACTGAGCGGAGCTGAGCTTGAGTAATGCTTGCGGTACAGATAATATCTGGAGAAGCATGATTCTGCAGTAATCCAAGCAGCAGCACATTCTTCAAGTCATGTCAGGAACTATTATTTTGAGAATATGCTGCCTTTGCTGTGTTGCACTGTTATGAACCCAAGAAATGCAGCGCTTCTGCTATTCCTCGCTTCAGTAGGGTTCGTTCTTTTAGCGCAGCGTACTCCCCCACCCAAAGCTACGTTTACATGCACTGAATGCAAAAAAATTTTTAAAAATTATGTGTGTTAGTAGCCGAGTTCCTGTTTGAAGCCCGGGTTTACATGGTGACAGAGTGATTGTCACAATGTTAATCTATGCAGCTGATTTGCAAAGTATTTGCTTACCACTGCACTGGTGGAAGAAAATAAAACATGTCCAAGCGTGTAACTGTACATGCGTTAGATCAGTTCGCTTGTGAAATGAAGTGAACTTCTTAAAAAAATATATATATATACACATATATATATATATTTTTGCAAATTCATGTAAATTTTGATGCAATTTAAGATTTACAAGCCATTAAGCGAGTCTCATATCTAAAAGGCCACAGTTTTTTGATGTCACTCTGCTGACTCTGAGTGATCTGATCCCTGTGAGAGGTGCTGTGGGATACTGTATTTCAGCTGGATGGCGTTTGTATCTTAATTACCGTCTCCAGCCAGTCATTGGTTCCACTGCTCCTTTCAGGGGATGCTTGAAGGTTATTATGACAGCCACTGGCCATGTCACCATAAGAACCAGGGACATGAGGATGGCTCGGATGGGGACCAGGAAGATTCCCAGGAGGACACACTGCAAGGAGAAGGGTGCACACATAATACACACACATGCATAGGTTATACAGGCCTATAGCATAAAGGGAAGAGCGCTGTCAAAGGTGCCTAAAGCCTGCAGAAAAATGCACGGGCCTGGAAATCCACATCACTGGACAGCTTTCTAGAAAAACACACACAACGGCTCTCATTGTCTGCGCCGCACATAACGAGGCTTTACAAGCCGATTGTCAAAGCCTCGTTGGAGAAGATTACAGGCCCTGGTTACACAGCAGCCTATGCATGTGAGTGTGTGTGTGTGTGCGTAATCTCACACATCTGATAATAAAACACTGTGTGTGCCGTGTTTGCCCAAATGCAACGACTACATTCTTCAAAAAGCCTGCCTTTACACGAGTGAACTTACACGCCATACTCACTTTTATTACAGTAGCTTTGGTTAGTTTGGTGTCTTGAACAAACGGGTTGATGACCGCAGGCAGGAGCAGGGATTGTTGCCTCGGAAGGGCGAATACTCTCTGTGGCGGCATTGCAGTCCGGTGAAAGAAGAAGCAGGAAAAGGTCTGTGCGGGGTATTTTTGTGCCGAGGCGCCGTTATGTTATCATCTCACTTCCTCAATACGGAGCCGGCTCTCTTATTTCTCCCTCCATTATCGGACGATCTTACGGGGCGAGCGTAGACACGAGCGAGCGAGCGAGAGCGGACCCCGCCGGCGCTTCAAGCTCCACCTCCAACGCGGTTGCCGCAGGGTCCGGAATGTGTCTGTGAATCCTGCAGGCTGATGTCTGCGCCAACGTTATGAAGATTTGCATGGTGCTGTATCGAATGTCAGGCTTATTTCTCATGAAATAAAAGGCCAAAATGGTGCTGCCATTGACCATGCATGTGCTTAATGAAAACACCAGCTATAATTTATTATTACTACTATTATTATTATTTTCTATCTGTGTAGTGTCCAAAGATAATCTTAGTAATGCACAAGTAGCGAATGCGCAACGATTTAAACCAGGGAATAATAACTCATTATTATATTTGTGATATCTCAACAATGTCCACCAGATGGCGCAGTTTCATAAAGAAAGGAAAGAACACGTCCTGTGTCCTCATCAAGGAGGAAATAGGTGTGGAAATACTTACTGTAAGTAGGGTGCTGTACTTGAGTACAAATTGGGTACTTTACTTTAAGATTATGCAACTTCATATTTCTTCGTCACAGCATTTAAAGAGGAATTATTGTTCTGTTTTTTACTCCACGTGTAGTCTACTTTACAGCTGTACTAGTTACTTAAGATTATACCATGTGATGAGCTCATAACATATAACTACAAAACAATATATAAAGTAGGTCAACCTTACTCCACCACTGCAGCCACAACTTCCAGCTGCCACTGTTGCCTTGATCTTGTGAGATGCCTATGATGTGACCTTCAGGTCCCCGCCTTCCTTTGTTACCTAGCTTACAGCACCTTCCCTTACTTTTTGTTCCCTACCTATTTATATTTTGTTTGATCATGTATGTTTTTCTATATATTAGTGCTCAATTTAATTGGCTCTGGGTCAACTCACCCCGTCAGATGCGCTCTTTCTCAATATGCCATATGTTTCTAATAAACTCACACCATAACAGCAAACCTCTGAACTGGATTTGAATGATGTCTTCAACACCAGACATCATAATCGAATAATATTTAAGGTGTACTTGAATTATATTGAAGTATTTTTGACTTATGTGTAAGAATGTCTTCACATTGTGGTATTGCTCCACCCATTTGAATGCTTTTTGAAAGGACTGACCGCTGATCCACATTATATTGACCATCTTTATTGATGACAGTAACAAAGTGCACAAGCATTAAAACAACACAAAACACAATGACTGTATTGTATTAAAACCCAAGAGAGAAAAGAGACTATAAAAAAAGATTATTAAACAATACTACTGTGGTACTCATGTCATGATTCCATCATGCAGCAAACCAATACAGCCTCTAGAGGCAACCTGTGCCTTTAATCTTTCTGTACCAATAGTGTAGGGAAATGCAACATGGAGTTGCCACGAAAATAATTTGGTCTCCATATTGAGCAGTTCCCACGTATAGTCCTATACAACGTGCTAACCAAATGAAGAATAATGTGTGCCTGCGAATACTACTTTCTGACATCCAGAGGATATGAATATAAGATGTGTATGTATATATATATTATATATATAATATATATATACAAGGACTATATGCAAAAAGCAACCTCTAAAGCACCATTTTCGGTCAAACACATTGTGCGAATTCATTTTTTCAAATGTATCGCACAACAATGAGAAAATTACTTAATTAAAAGTGATACATTTATAAACCTGCACTTAGTACACTGGACATAGAAGTAATTCTAAGCCAACATGAATTCCTCATATGGTCTAAAACAGCCTTTCAAAATTAAATTTGCATAAAACGGCAATATCTCACAGCACAGTATATCACTGCGTTCAATGCAGTGTGGACATACCTGATGTCTTGAGTTTTTTAAAAAAACAAACAAACAAAAAAAAACTATAAAACAATAAAAACGGGGCGTACATATAATAAATCTGCATCAGCATAACAAATGAAATGTCAATATCACACAGTAATATAGCAGATATCCAGTTGCCTATGTTCAGCCGGTGTATAAGGTCCAAAGGTGCCCTTCTACAAAGCTGGAGGCTGGTTATACAGGCTGGAAGGGACATGTCTCCAACAGAAGCGTGCAGAGTTGCCAGAATAAAAAACTTACAACAGTGTGCACTGCGGCGACCGCAAAGTTGTGTGCGATACTACGGCAATGTCCTCATGAGGCCAGATGTCATTACAGGAATTAGCCAGTTGAGAGACATTTTGAAAATGCTCAACAACCGAGCCAGTCCTTTGTGATTTCACCCAGCTTGACAATCTTCAAGCTGCTGTCTTCCAGTTTGAAATAGTGGTTACCTTTGAAGAAGTAGCTGTAATCTGTAAAAGACAAGCACAACATAATCAAAATATGCTTTTTTCAATTGCCTGTGTAAACAGGTGAAAATCTACCACATAATTACAGCATATATAGGCATGTAAGTGACGAGGACTGAACCATCCAATCAGGCTCTGTTGAAGCCAATGTTAAGCCTCTCTCACTGACTCATGCTAATCAGGAAGCATACAGAGGCACCTCTGTGGAGGGGTACAGACTTGCTTTATATAAATATGTTTGTTCACTGTGCGGGGAAGGGGCTATGTGATGCTTACAGTAATGTGTGTATGTTAGGAGAGCAGTAATGGAAAAGTCCCTGGTTGCTTGCCATAGACGAAAATTTGCATACCACCTCTAACCTCAAGGGTACATGCCTGACAGTGACAGCCTCATGGGAGTTTACTGGTGGTGTTATGATGAGAACTGACCACCATACTGTATAGTTCCTGTAGTCTAGTTGAAATGCCCTGCTCATCAACAAGTAAAGCTAACATAACCCATCATGTGGTATTCACTCACAGCAAATGAAAGCATGTGATTAAGCAACTGTCTTCTATGAACACCAAAGCACAGACGACTCTGTTACTTCAGCACGACTTCCTTTGGCATGTTTTACTTCTTCATTTTGTCCAAATAATCAGTTCCTCTAAACCGTTCCTTTCTGGGTTGTGACGGTAAATGGCATCATTGCTTGCTGGGTTGTGGGACATGAGGAGTTTTATTGACAGAGGCACATTGCCAGACACGCTGATAGAGCTGACTGGATTTTGCTGGCAATGTAACAAGAAGAAATGCTAGTCTGAAGACAGTAAACTACCACAGAGAACCAGCTCTGATCCAGCTATAATCGATGCACCACAACCACCACAAGATTGCTTTTTCCTTAACTGTCCTTGAGAATTCAATCAAAGTTGTAGGCTGAGGAAACATTTAGCTATGTTATCCCTATTCTCTGATCCGCAACCAATACATTGACCATTGCTGGTTTATACCTTTCAATTTCTGTAGTGTCTCTGAGATTCATTGACACATTAGTGTAGTATTAATTTTGTTTTGTAACATTAGTTTATGTTTGTCATCATATTGTCAAAAAAAGGCTGTGGTTTTATCCATGCAAACCACATCTTGGAATAGAAATGTTTGTCTACGATTTCTAACTATTAAATGGATTTTCCATGATGTGTTGTACAAACTTTATTGGTCCCCATAGGAGTAAGAATAATGACATGATCGTTCATTGAGTAATTCATCTAGCGCCATCGTGGTGTTGTTTTTTGTGAAATGCCTCACCCACCATTGGGTGGACTGCCATGAAATTTGTTATGTCATGTTCTACTTGGGATGATGTTCCTCTGACTAGTGTCCCTAATGAGGCTCAAATTTTAATTCATTCATTCATTCATTTTGAACCAAAAATTTGGTTTGCAATTCATTCATTCATTAGTCATTTTTCAGTGCTAATTGTAAATGAAAGCATGCTAGTTGCAGTGAACTACGATGGTGACAATGGTTAATTATAAACATTTTAGTAATGTAGCTCAAAGCATACAGCCTCAAGGAGACACAGGCAATGCTGTAGCCGCTTGTTATACTGTAGTGACTTTGCCTGGCAAAGGGTTTCTAGAAATATTAACTGTTTAACCAAAGGATCATGCTGCAAAACTTATATATGGCATATATTAAAAGAAAGTTGCTTTTTTTTTTACCAATGCCATTAAGACTGAAGGCAGAGTCAATGCCATCTGGGATGCCATTCCAGGAATCAGCAATGAGTTTGGGGAAGCCAGGGTCCATTCTCTTCTTTTCTTCATCGTACCTGTACACATCGTAAAAGTGCATTTGGGTCAACGCATGGCTCATAGTTCCCTCACACATATACACGCACGTACACACACACCACTCATACATTTCCATGGCGATAAAACAGTTAGTTGTCAACACTATAAATTCCCATGTTGTGCAAGGGCTAACAGAGCTATTGTGGTTTACAGTGCAGATTAGGTCACCCCAGACACTAACTGGATCCAGACATAGCTCAGTAATGCAATAAGAGGTGATGACAAAACAAAACAAAATAGGGTGCATCAGACAACGGTTTTAGGACCATAAATGGCTAGGATAGCTCTGCTCCTGCTCACCTCCAGAATTTGTCCTCAGAAAACAGGTACGTCTTCCTGTTCTTCCTAAAGCTGAAGGCAGCGTCGATTTGCTGCAGGTCAGTGGGGAGGTCAAGGCTGGAAAGCCTCTTGGGATAGCCTTTCTCTAGCTGATCTGCTTTGTAGACCCACATCTCATTGCCTGGGAGGAAAGAGTAAGTAAAAAAAAGTAGAACCTTGGATAAAATAACACTGAAGACATATGTTTTATTGATCAAAGGTAATTATTTCAACCGATCAAGATATTATTTCATACTCCTACAAATCTATTAACCAAATATATTATATCATCAGTATGAGATCATCGGTTAACCAATCACAGTAGTAAATCTTCCCCATAGCCAATCCAGCTCTGCTGTCTTCAAAGCTGACAAATATATTATGTAAATTTCAGGAAGGTTGTCATATTAGTAAAATGTAAAAAATGTATCATGAACCACTAATAACCATGGTGGAATATCTCAAGTGTCCCAAGAGTGCACACCGCACCTAAAAGTACTCAGCCAACATTCCTGCTTCTCCTAATGTTTCAGTTTGTAGAAACACTATGACCGTTAAGGGAAAGGCATCCAAATGGTGAAAGAGTGAAGACACTCATGAAAGTGGAACTGTCTGTTTCTCTGATCACCATAGCACAAGTACAGGGAGTATATGAACACAAATACTCAGCAAGGTTTCTCACAGTTTCTTCTTTTCGCCAGCATACCTGAGAAAAACACTGTTTTTTCCTCCACTGGGTTTTCATAGGCGGCATCTATCTTGGAGGGCAGGTCTGGCCAGTAGGTGGCCACCAGCATGGGGCCGTTGGGCTTGCTTCTGAAGTTGACTGACCTGAACAGGAACCTGGCATAAAGAGAATGAGTGGGTAAACGATTGTAAGGTTGATGAGCAAGGGGATGAAATGGGAGTGAGAGTGAAAGAGGGGAAGAAGGGGGTGATGAGGAGGTAGGGGAAGTGCATGCATGCGCGTGCGTGTGTGTGTATGTGTGTGTGTGTGTAAGAGGAGTTTTAGTGCAAGTGCTTCACTGGTCGAGCCAGCCACAATGGCCTGATTCATGAGCATCTGGTTCTCGTTAGGACTAAGGCTGCCGACGCCAGCGGAACAAGACCTATCTTGCCCGGATTTCCAATACACAGCTGCACAACAACGGCAGCTTCCCAAACTCTTTTCCACTGACCTATTTTTTAAAGAGAAAAAGATCTGCCAATTGCAAAAACTATTTGCAATGATAAAGTGAAGATGAGATTAAAACTTTGCTAACATACATACTAATCCAGTGTTGCATACATTTATCAGGATTACAGGACGTATTTCAATTAATTACACATTTCAGTTCAAACTAGCTGCTTTATTTTAGTAATGTGTGTGTCTTGATGATCTATTTGTTCAGTTCATGCAGTGTACTAACAATATCCAAAGACTTTTCCTGTCTTTTGTTGTTAACTAAGTAATGTCCAAACTGTGTGGTAATGCAGGGTGATGTTTAATGTCTGTTATCCATTGTGATGCAACAATAACAGTAACTCTGACATTAATATTGGCAGGCACGGTGATCAGCACATGGTAAGTTATGAAAAACCATTTAAGCAACATAAAGTGATTTTCTGTAAATGGCTGAAAACATGCACACTGTTAGTGAGCTGCAAGTCCTGTGACAAAGCGTGTGTGTATGTGTTCGTATCGATCATGCTGCTGACCAGTAGAAACAGATTCAGTGGAAAAGCCAAATGGCAGTTCAAATGATGACTTAGCTCTATGAATTAGCCTGTGTAAAGTTTCAGGGTTTCTATTGACAGAATATCACATAAATGGAATAAATTATGCACTATGTTTTCATTAGTGTATAATCACCTGAAAATAAAAATTATTATGTTTTGGTACATTAAAATTAGTCATTTATATCTACAGATACTGTGGGCTCTCTTGTCCGCCATGTTGAACCACCATGTTTCTATAGTGGCCCATAAGGCACCATCTAAACACTAACTATAGGAAAGGCTTTGTGTTTTATGTGTGTTTTTCTCCACACTAAGAAGAGGGTAGGGCAACCTGGACGCAATCAGCAACTACACTGCTAGATGTCGTTAAATCCTACACATTGGACCTGTCTACCCTATTTTGGATACTATTCACGGTCAGTATTTTGGTACCTCGCATATTAGGTCTTCAACACATGGTGTTTTTATTGTGAAGCACCCACGGGAAATGTGTTTGTCACAGCGGCTACTAGTGACCATGATCATTTATCAAAAATTAATCTACAATCTAAATCTAAAAGGGTCTGAGTCATTTTCCAAAAAATGTTTGTTGCTGGACAAATTTGGAAGTGACTAATAGTACAAGAAGAAGCAGCCAGACTGAGGTAAACCATTTGCTCCTGACAAAGTAGCTGCTAACGCAACATTTATTTTGGATATAAACCGCACCTTCTCAATAACCACTGGTTCTTCACCCAATCAACCAGGACTGGAATCTTAAGGAGTAAAACCTAAACAAAATATTGTATATTGAAAACAGCCTCGCAGGCTGCATGCTAGGATATAAGCACATGAGCATGGGTTACTTGCAACAGGTTGAGGTTAGGGTGGCCAAACTGTATCTATGAGACAGACTTCTCTGTAATCCTCCAGACAGACACAGACACAGTTTTATGCTGAGCTCAGGAATGCTACAACCATTACTCATCGAATCATGTCAAGAGTTGTCCTTTATCATAAATATGCTGAGCCAGGAGAAAAGGGGGGATCCTGTTTTGACAGTGGGAGAGTCAGTTGAGCATTAGCCCTGGTACCTAGAGTGCTATTTTTTCTCTGAAATTGAACTTTGCTTGTACCAGAGCTTACAAACCTGACATGGCCTTCAGGCAACTCATTAAGTCTGGTCAAAAGAACAGGCTCTTAGTGAAACTTTACTAATCCCAGACTTCTGAGAGATATACTGTACCGTATCTTTGCCTCAGTGCCTTGATATTGCTTTCTCCTCTATTTCTCTGTCTTGCTTTCACATCAGTTCTCAGTCTTTTGGTGCTTAAGAGCCACAAAAGCCTTGTATGGTTACACAAGAGAGCCAACAAACAGAGCAAACTGCCAAGCACGAAGCAAAACACCCATTTGCTGTCAAGGTCTTAAATGAGTCAGCTAATTTGAAGTAAGTAAGTAAGTAAATGCAATATATATCTGTATGCATGCATGTTTCAACTACTGTGCACAAAGACCAGTGTGGTTTTCCTCAATGGCCGAAAGCTCTGGATTATGATAGTTTATTCATCTGTTGAAACTGGCTCAGCTGCATAGCTAAAGAGTGGTACAGCCCCTTGGCTCCAAGATGATATAATGAATATAATATCTACCAATACCCCACAAACACCTAAATGCCATTTTGGCTCTTTGTGTCACAATTAATGATCATAGGGAACAAAACTATGTCATCTGTTGGCTTTATACTTCATCAGTCTGAATATTTGGCTACTGAAGCTTCATCTGAAGTATCTGGTGAGCCGCAGAGAATAAAGTTTCAGCCCAGCTTGATTTCCAAAAGAAAATGGGCCAACGTTTGTCTGCTCTGCTGATCACTGCAAATGTGAGGAAGAGAGCCCCAGCAAGGTAAAAAGTTGTTTTCTATTAAAGCAGGATTTGTGAGAAGGATTGCGGCTTGTTTCTCATAGTTTCTAACTCAAGGTTCTCAGAGTGGAGAACCAGGCTGAAAGACTACACTCTTTGGTACAGAGGTATGCTGGCCTGTTTGCTTTGGACCCATTTCCAAAATGTCTATGACAGATATACAGCTCTGTTAACCTTAAAATTGCAAGGAGTCGATGTTTCAGCACAGCTAGAAGCATTAACACATCATAACTAAACATGAAGCTATTTGTCTTTTCTGTCGTTTCGTTTCTACCACATTATTGTTTTTGTTCAAAGTGACTCTCATGTGAATTTGTCTGTAACAAACTTCAGCTGTTATGGCGAAAATGTTCACCTTCCTACGGGAAAATACACTGACTCATAAAGACTGTTGACGAAACCGCAGCACTTGATGAAACTCTACACAAGGTCAACCAGTAGACACAGTAAGCTTATGAGACTCTGGATTTACTGGCGCCGGAGAAAGGGAGGACTGTAAACTGTGTTTAGGATTGATGACTATTTTGGTTGTCACTGCAGAGTAGAGGAGGAATAGTTAGACTTTCCCCCTGGCTAATTGTCGCATCATGAAACAAGCATCTAAACCACAATGTTCAAGTAGCACAAGATTGTAATATGGGAAACAATAATTAACAAGGAACCTCATGTCAAACTGCTTGTTGTTTGCGGGAAAATTATTATGAAATCCAAGCAGGATATTGGGTTTTGTTTGTGCTTCATTCCATAGAGCATAGACAGGAAATTCAACCAGACTTTGGCTTGCAAGTTTCAAGAGAATCAAACATGGACTTCACATTGCATTTATTACTACATAGAGCTAATAAAAACTTTGCACCTAGCATATCCAAACAGCATGGTCAAGAACTATAATTGTATTCCTCATATGTTTGCTGAAGTGTAGCAATAAACAATAATCAAACTTTTTGTTTTATTTGATCTGATTACCTGTCCTTGAAGAAGAAGGTCTCTCCTCTGATCTGTGCTACAGCATCAAAGATAACTGGCTCCTTACAGAGGTCCATTGGAGTGACAGGACCCTGGGTTGGAGGCAAAGGCTTATCTGTCGGGACACCTGTTACCAAAATATTTCATTTTTTAGGGAATAATTACACACTCACAGTGCATTAATCTTTCCGGACTTCTCGTGAGAAAAACACTTTTTGTTCTAGTATTTGGCTTAATCCCTGTCAAAGACACATGATATTTCATCTCACCGTAGAGCTCCTGGATTCCTTTGATGTCATCTTGAGAAAGCCTGAAGTCTTTAGTGTAAGTGTAAATAGGGGCCATCAGTGCTCCAGGGTCCTGAGAGTGCTCCAAGCCAAGAGCGTGACCAAACTCATGGGCTGCCACCAGGAACAAACTGTAGCCTGGAAACACGCAGCACAATAAAGAAACGTCGCTGTAAATCGAGAATACCTCTTTATAAAATACTGATACTTCAGAGTAGATAAAGGGTATTAAAAGCAGGAAAATGTAAATCAATGGTGGTGTTTGATGGAGTGTGATGGTCTGGTGGGACAAATAAATATCACGTAATGTTTCTTGGGAGTGCCAAATTACTTGCATTTCTCTCATCTCATCATCAACTGACAACCTAAGCCTGGCCCATAGCTCTATTTTTCTTCTCCATTGGCAATGTGCCTGAAGTCAGGCTAACAATGACTAATGCATAGTTTTACTGTAATTATCTAAACTATCTGGCACTCGTTGTCATGCCCTTTGTGGCAACTCCACTTCCCAGAAGTACAGCGAGAAATGTCCACAAATACTATTCGTACCTTGGTCAGGACAGAAACCCCATTTGCGGTCATCATCATAGCTCTTGGTGGTAGCACACCACATCTTGCCATCGCTGCGTCCAGATGAGGTGCAGGATTCATACGTGTCTCCCAAGAAGGTGAAGGGGAAGACACAGGGGCTTCCCTCTGCATTTCCTCCCACCGTGGACATGGCTGGAGGAAGCAACAAAAGGTAATTGTAAGTGTTGTGAAGTTAGTTAGTTAGTTATTCACTGTCTAATGAATTCCTTCATATGCCAAAATGTTTCTTTAGAACAGTGTGGTTTGTATTATATTGTGAAGTGAGCGCAAATGATGTTGAAAACAACATCATGAAAGCACTGGCACAACACAAACGACATCAATAAGTAATCCACTGGGCACAGAACCAAAAAGCACCCGCCCAAATTGATTTTCTTTCAAAGAGGGAAATTTTTCAATCTGGCAGGACTGGTTTTGTGCTGTTTTTTTGTTTAAATATATAATTATGTATTCAGCACAAGCTATCGCACAAGGCTTTACAACAAAGCTACATTCCTAATCAACTAGAACCAGATGAAAGCTCAAGCGGTCGTACCTCTCTTCTTACTGTCTGCCTGTCTTCCTCCCTACTACACCAACTCAATCTTAAAACCAGCCCTACTGACAGAATGGAAAATAAGCCCTGCCACTGCACATTAAAATACTTTCACAGCCACTCAGCAGACCACGAGCAAGACCGAAAAACCCCAGCTGGAGCATTCCTGTAGACCAGCACGCAGCAGGGCACCATACACTGCACATCAAAATACACACAGCCAGTAAAATTTACTGTATGCACCTAAGCACATTATTCTTAAACAGGACACATAAACAGAAGACACCAGTGTGCTGGCTGCGTTACGTTTCTACTTGAAGCACTAGGTAGTATTCTACTATGTGATCAGTGTATCAGGCAGCACATACCAGTCTCAGGGCAGAACCCAAAGGATTTGTCAACATCATAGTTGTCAGTGGTGGAACACCAACGGTATCCATCATCCCTGCCTGAGGTGGTGCATCCGTCATACTTCTCTCCCTGGAAGGTGAAGGGGAATTTGCATGGAGCGCCCTCTGCATTGCCACCCAGGGTGAAGAGTACTGTTAAAGAAATGTCAACAAGTGTTATAGAGGAACAAATAACATTTTTCAACTAACACCCTATGAACCCTGAGAGGTGATATAAGACAAAACATGCTCAAATCGGGCTTAAGAAAATAAGTGCAACGGAAATGTTTTACATCAACACAAAAGCTTAATAAAACAGACGGCACTAGTGCAAACTCGTGTTCTCATCATATAAAACAACTTAGTACATGTGTACTTTGGCACTTAGCTGTAATAAGCATGTGATCATGTTAGTACCATGGACAGCAACATAACACAGATAAACAAAATGTTTAACAAAGCCCAGTGTTCTAAAGTGGGGCAGTAACTTGGAAAAGAAATATTCCATAATCCACTCCAAACGAAAAAAAAAAAACAACACTTTCCTGGCATACTCTTCAACCTACTTTCACTCTGTCCAAAATCAGCAGAACGGCTTTGAATATAGCAATAATCTGATATGAAGTATTATTTTGCCAGTATAGAAAACACTGTTTTAATTCAGTTCAATAAGATGCAAGTAGGGGATGACACCATGCTGTTGAGGTCGAGTGGGGCCACAAATCTGTACAGACGCCAGAGCAAAATGTGCTAGGAGACATCACGATGCCATATTATTACATGAAAAAAAAAACGAGAACCCAGAGACAAACTTACATTCATGGGGACAGAAGCCATATTTGCCATCTTCATCAAAGTTGTAAGTGGTTGAGCACCACAGGAAGCCATCGTCGCGACCCTGAGATGTGCAGCTGTTGTACTCGGTGCCCATGAACAAGAAGGGGAACTTACAGAACTCTCCATCGGCATTGCCAAACTTCACCTTCACCACTGTTGAAAAGACCATTGACATTTTTTCACATTTAGAACTACAGCATTTTTATTACAAACCTTTTAAACATCATATTGTTGTCACCCACTCAAAGTAATGGATGTCCAATATGATACGACTGCTTATTTCAACTTCAATATCGTCTTGGCTACCAAGGAAGCCATATAAAAGTAGGCAGGAAAGGTATAAATTGCAGTAAATTGGATAAAACCTGCAAAGGCACCAATAAATTAAGAAAACCGTTGTGAGACTTCTTTGCGCCACGAGACAGCGTAATTAGGTTTATAGATTACTTCTGCACATATGATGAATACATACATACAGAGGATCTGAATAATAGAAAAGCATAAAACTATCTGGGTCAATGTGTGCAAAGGGAAATGCATGTTTTTTTTTTTTCTATTCATCTTCCAGATGGCTGAGGTTTACCATATCAAGTGCCAGAAGGTTCAGACAAAGTTAAGAAAATATTTAAAAGTATTTATTATGAAGTGTCATCTCACTAACTTAAATCTAATGCACATCACCTGGAGTGCTGCCTGTAGTTTGTTCTAAATAAAAGAAGACATGGATATGCAAAATCTATCTGGCCTCATGCATCCTCACAAACCATTTTTGGGGAAAGCAGCTTTGCAGTATCACGCCTGTTTTTCTTGTAAATATTGTTTCTCCATTACCTTGGCCATCTCCCAACGTCCATTGCTCATCATCATCAAAGTGGGAGTCGCCCCCAATTCCTGGCCCTGGAGCAAAGGCATGAGCCAACAGGCCGTCTTTGCCGTCGAAGGGGTAGCCATCTCCGTGCTCTGTTTATGACATCATTCAATATTAACACTTTAATAAGACCAGAAGTCACTTTCTTTTTTTTAAATAGGCACAATTGGTAACACTGTGAACTGACTGTATCAAATAACCAGTAAGTAGCGAGAGCAAACACTAAAAATAAATATATAAAATAATTTCTCACATGATGTGACATTTGTGGAGGTCAACAAAAAAATAATCCTCACTATTTTTGTCTCTCTGAAACTGTTTCACATCCTCTGAAGTGTCTGCCTTTTTTGTTTGCGCTCCACTATAATTATCACATTCTTTCTCGACAGGGTTAGCTATGGCTAGACAGAATGATATTATGACACTGTGAGTAAATATCAAATGGTTGTTTTAGTTGGAATGACTGGAATGATCTGTGTGAAGACCAGAACTCCCGTTATTTTATAAAGTGTTCCTAAAGTACCGCTTGGCAAGGTGCAGTTGCTGAAATAACATGTGGGCTGTTGCTCCATCACCATTAGTCAACCAGGCCATGAACTTCAGTTAAACTCTTTCCTGACTTGCTTGTTTTATTTATGCTTTTGGAGTACGAGGCAACTTCATGTAATCATAACTTTGCAGAGAAATCTTTGAATTTCAAACTGCAATATGATTTCTATGCCCCATTTAGGTAAATACTGTATAAGTATGGAATCTGAGCTGCTGAGATACACATCATCTGAATCCAGTGAGCGGTGTCAGAGTGTCTGAAATAACACAGTGTCACCTATAATCATAGGTACTGCCTGACTATTGCCAAACAGTGTCGAGATAACCTGTTGACGGTTCAACTTGACTGCACTTGTCTTTTATGGACTGTAATTTATAAATTCAGCATCTATATACTGTCTATGGTCTATGTACATGCATTACCATTGCGGCCAAAATTAATCATGATGTCAGCCTCTCCGTCCATCAGGCGTGTGAACGTGAGTGGAGTAACGTCACTCCATACTTTGAAGGCTCTGAAGAAAGCATCATTTATGACCTCCTCATCCAGATCTGGAGTGTGTCCGAGGATTCTAGAGAGTTAACAGAGAGTCAGTTTCATTCTGCAGTGAGACAAACAAGGTCATGTATCATAAAACAAAAGGTCACAATAGTCATGGCGGCTCTTTGAGTGTCATGTTTTGAAAAACATGTAGAAATATCACAAAGACCTCTTTTCTCCGCTTGAGACCGTAGAAAAGAATCCAACAAAGCTCCACCGATAATCGTCTGTGATTCATTTGGTTAAAATGCTCCTGCAACAGTGCTCAGCAACAAACCCTGTCATATGCCTGCCGACATAGTCCTTTTCTAAAAACAGTCTAAGATCTCTTGGTTGTTATTGTCTTTGGCTCAAAGTCTTCTTTGCAAACACAGAGGCAGACGGGCTGGAATGATCGGGGCACACAAAAACCGCTGATATAAATAAACCAATTCCACATTGTTGTAAACCTCAAACAGAACTAAAACAAAAGACCTGACACATACTGTGTAGGAATGTTGGTGTTAGCAAGACACAAGATGCAAGAGCGCACAGAGACCGTCTGGATGGGGGTGGGGTGGACTGAAGGTTGAGGGGAGGGTGGCGGGATGGGGTGCGGGGTGGTGGTGGTGGTGGGGGTGGGGGGGGTCAGGCGGGGCCAGGCTGTGGTCCATCTCTCAAGGCAAACAAACTCTGACTTTGTATTTATACTTTTGTGCACTTTTGATTTCCAGTCAAACTGGTCGATTAGAGTGCTATTTAGTGACTCAGACTATTCCAAATAGTGTTTCTCCGTATTTGTAGTTTCATTTATGGGCAGTAGTTGGGTGGGGTCAAGTTAATTAACCTTTCTGTGACTGGGACACATCGTATATGACGCTTTGATGCGGTAATGTATCTAAAGTAAGAGTATTAGGTCCAGTTGTAATGGACCTAATCTTTCCTATAGGCCATACTGTTTAACTTCCATGATGTCATTACTTGAGTCCTTGAATACAGAGTCAGAAAGAAGTAGGACCCGGTCCAATCGCAAAAACACCGCAGGATCAAAACTTACACTTAAAATTCAATACTTCTTCGGAAAATAAGCAGGTAATGTTAATTCCCTGACCTGTAAGTGATGTCTTTCTTCTGCCACATGGGTTTCCTGTGGAAGAAGTTGTAATTGGCCACATCTGGGACGCCACAGCGGGGCTTTTTCATGATATCCACAGTTTTGGCATCAATCTCTCCAGTTTCTTGCAGAGAGAAGAACTTTTGCATTTTCTTCAGGGTGTCCTTGAGCACCATAAGGTTACATCTGTCTTGTGGGCATCCATAAAACTTATTCAGATAGTGCTGAAGAAGAAGAAAAAATAGACATGACATGGTTCAACACTCCTATAACATTTCTATAAAATCCTTGCATTAAATAAACAACCAAACAATGTACAAACTTTTCCCCCAACACTTAAGTTCTCATACTATTATATTAGAAGTACAAACTACTTTATGCCGGACTACTTCCATATATTTTTATGAAAAACAACCAATAAACTTACCAAAGCAACTTCTTTGTCTGTTTTTGGGACCGTATCGTCTCCGGGAAACCTGATAATAGGCGAAGGGGCAGCATATGTTGCTTGAAACGCGATGAACTGAACCAAAATCACTTTAAGAACAATCCGACGACAGCTAAATATCGTCGGAAAGCCCATTTTCTCTAACTGTATTATATCTTAGCTGTGTCAAATGCCGTCCGCTCTTTGTGCAGTCTTTTCACCCCGTCAGCTTGTGTTGCTTCTGCTCCTCTGCAGGATTTTTTTTTCTTCTCCTCCTCAACGGGACATCCTGCACCTCGGCTCTATGAACTTTCTCAGTTCTGCTTGCACATGCACTTTTTTCCCCCGACAGCTTTCTGCGCAGTCTCTGGGTTGAGAAATAGGAGCGGGGGAGCCCACCACAATCAAACGCAGGAATAATTCCATGCTTACTCATATCTTTGATTTCTCTCTCTCTCTCTGCCTTGTTTCTTTTACAAAGCCCGAGTGGATAGCTCAGGATTAAAGGCTTAAAATGTTCAGAAATGATGCAGTGTGGATGTAAACGACTGCAACTAGTTACTTTTTATCATTACTTTAAATGTAGACTAAGTTGTAGTCCTTAAATTGTTATGTTTTTCCTATTTAGTCTCAATTAGTCCGGTCACTAATGATGCTGCATTAATATCAGACTCACTGTTCAGACGCCCTGTCAATCTCCTTTAATGTGCTACAAGTGGGGTAAATGATGTGCTGCTGGAGCTGGGGTCAGTTATGTCCCACCTGACATCAAGAACTAGCAAAAAAAAAAAAAAAATCCAATCCAATCTTTCTGCCTCTTTTGATGTGTTAGTCTAATGCACTGTGATGAAAGGACATGCTTTAATTGCTGTCTGGATTCATATTCTGGACATGTTGCTCAGTTGGAGCCTGCAGATAGACATAACAAGCACAACGAGAGATGTGCACAGTGATTAACTTCATATTCATCAATAATAATAGGCACAAAACATGGCTGTGTTTGTGCAAATGTGCCCCATTAAACGTTTTCCCCCCCGACTGATACTGTTTGTTCCTGCTGCCAGAAGTGGGTGTCTGTGTTGTGCACATGTATGTATTTCAGTGTCCTTGCTTCACCCTTTGGTGCTACAGATGTTTTAGTACTTTCTCCTCCAGCAGTCACTTATTATATTCTCTTACAGTTCTAATAACGTGTATCTAATTTTGCTGAGGACCCTTAGGTGAAGAAGCTGATGAACTGATTCTTGGGCCACACCGCAGTGACCACATCTTTCCTTTCACAAGGTTTGCATGCGATCAAAGGAATGAGTGAATCATTCTACCATCCATTAACTCATAACATCACTAAGCACATTATTCTGCCAGCAGAGAGCCACAAAGCTACGGAGGCCGAGTTATTTAAAGTGATCTACTGACATCTGGTGGTAGGCTGCGAAAATTCAACTCAGTAGCAGGTTGAAAAAGGCCCATTGAACCTACAAACCTGAGAACACTGATTTATTGATCTTTTGGTATTTTTACATAACGAATATCTTATTTTGAAATAAATAGATACAATACAATACACACAAAGCATTTCTTTACTTACACCAGCATCATTTTAGTGTAGTAATTTCTAACCGTGTGAGATAGAACCGTAGGATTTCCATCACTCAATTCCCACCGTACACTTGGAAAATGAAATGTCCCACAGTTTGACACAACACATGATTATAAATGTTAGCGGAAACCATTCCGTTACTTCCAGTAACATTAGCAAACCTTTATTTTAAACTTATTATATATGTATGTCAGTTGTATGTTACCTATGCCGTGACACCTGTGTGAAGGGCCTCTCTCCACAACTAAATGTAATTTCTGTAACAGCCACTAAACGCTGAGGCCGTACTGTGTGCCGCTGTGAAGTCAGTCACCATGTACTGCATGGAACCAAATCATTGATTCACCACAGTCTAAACGTCCCATGAAAATATTCATTCAGTCCTAATCTTTCAGACCACTATTTAGTGACACCCTCTGAACTGAAGGGTGGAAGATGTTTGATGTCACAGCAAAGAACTATCAGTATCATTGCCCTCTGGTGGCTGATATACGCCTAGAATCTTTGTCTGCTCCGAGGCCCTTGGAGCCAGTCTTTTTTTATTATTATTATTAAAGTGTACAGCAAAGATATAGGATTAATTCTAACTCTCTTTGACATCTCTGTGTTTCTGCTCTCATGCTGTTTAAAGTAATCCAGAATGACTCTTTTATAGAGAACGCTGAAGGAATTTTTTTTAGCAAAGACATCTGACAGATGGATAGCTCACAAACAGGATTTTGTGGTATATCTAGCAAAGCAATTTCCCTTCCCTTTAGCCATAGTACAGTTAATTTTTCATAGCCGGGGCTGCTGTTGGTGGTTGCAGAGTGAATTTAACATCCATTTGCCAACAATATCCAGGGCCTGTCACTTTGGAGCAGGAGCTTTATTTCATGCACTGATACATGCTGCCATCTCCTCCAACTGACACACTCGCAGTGATCTCTGGCAGAGCCGGGGAACAGAATGGCTACCTATTAAATGTACATGGGCCTGCCTCTCCAAATAGAAAACGCTGAGATGTGAAAAGTTGAACCACAGCTACAGTAATTGAATGTCTTTGTGCATATGAATGCAATTTTGCAGGCGAAAGTGGCATAAAGAGATTGAGATGATAAGGTTTGATTTGCATGTAAATTGTTTTCTCTTTTTTTTTCCTCCGTTGAATGCTTAAGCTTCTTCTAGATTGAAGCAACTCGCAATGTGTATGCATGCGCGCCTGTTTGTGTGCTTTGATCAAATACTGTTGCCTTCTTTAAAATGTTTGTCTTGTTGCTGCTGATTGCAAGTGCATCTCCTCCATTTGTATTTGTCTGCTGCCCGAGATGCCTGATTTAAACACAATCATGGTTTTGTGCAGTGCTTTACACTAGTAGAGCTGATTTGTACTTCAACGTTTACGCCATGACATGTCGTTATGGGCGACTTCTATGTGCAATACACATGCAACTTAATGCAGTGTTGCAATATGCTTGCTTTGGTCCTACACCATACAAACTCATGTCATTAATTATGAGGATGAGTGGCTTCCTCCAGCATGCCAGCATGGCCTCCTCTAACGACTGGGAATGGGACATTCTGGACATGAAGGCCTGTCGTATCATTGCTCTCCAGCTGGCTCTGGATCTTCAGGCCCACTGATTGACCCCAGTCCAGATGAACAGACCGCAGCCCTGGATGTCACCCTTTTCCCTCACCCTGGTCCTCTGGCTCTTGCAAGGACCCAAACAGATTCTCTGATGGGTCATCAAACCAAACTGCCTGTATGGTTGGCTAGCACCAAGGTCATGAATGACAAATATCACAGTCCCACTGCTGCTCCATCCACTGCTCTCCTCTCAGTCCAACTCAGAGCGCTTGAGAGGATAGAGTGTGTAATGTTCAGTGCTGTTTGGTCCCGGCTCGAAAACATAGTTAGCCTGGGTGTGTAGTTAAAACTGACACTGAGTGGTTTAGAATCAGTCTATTGGCATTGTTTGTTTTATGTGCTTTGCAGGAGTAATTAAGCAATGGTTGCTGAGTAAATGAATGCAGCAACAGCCTTGTCAATAAATCTGTTTCAAGATAACTTAATTTGGCTAAGCAGTGTGTTACAGAATACTGTGACACATATTATATCACTCAGTTTGAAACATTCTGATGATGAATTATTGAACATAAATCCATTATCTTGAACATATTTTATTTATGAATGCACCAAGACACTGGAGGACTTTAACACTGCAGGGTAATTATTGTTCCACATTGTGTCACCACTCTTCTCTCAGATGCAACTGCCAGAGCAAACTGCAATGAATCAAAGAATTGCGAGATTTGATTGACATTTTGTGTGTGCACAAGGCCCAAAGCGACATTAGCCGAATTGCTTTATTTAATGCTTTCTCCCACATTCTGTTTCTCTTTTAGCACGCCTTGTAAACACTGATGCAATAATGCATTCCATTATACAGAGGAGAGAAGATTGGTGTCTCTCGTGGCTCCTCTCCATCTCAATAATAGGTCAACAGCTGTATTTAAAAAATTAATCACATTCTTGGCAGTTGCAAAGGTTAGCCACAACGCTCCGAGATGCAATATTGGAAGCTCAGATCAGCAACAAATCTCGGCGGAGATGAGGAAGAGTTGCCTTTGATGAGTACAGCATGTAAATGATTTGTGTGTGTTTATAGGACACGGGGCTGGCCCTGCCTCACTCCAAGACAGTGGTGTCGGCACCACTCTGTGGCAGAGGCTGGCAACAGCAGATGGAAATAAGCAAGAGAGGGGAGGGCTGACCCGGCTACAACACTTCACAGTTTGTACTCTATTTCAGCAGAATGTTTGTCTTCGGTTTTTCTCTCACAGTCCATCTCTGTTTCAATTTCAGCCCTGTTTGAGTCTGTTTTTATCTGAGTTTCTGAAATGTTAATTCTGGGATTTTTTTTAGTTTATCTTGTCTTGTTTCTCGTATGTAAACAAGTCCAGTTGTATTTAAGTATCTGAGGATGTTAAGAATGTCTCTGTGAGGCTACATGATCAGAGGCTGTTAACCCAGGAAACGTGTTCATTAAAGATGTTTCAGCTCTGCAACAAAATACAAACCTTTCCCAAATATCAGATTTCTCAGGTTTAATGCGAGCTATGAGTTTTAGTTGCCACCACTCAGGACAACTAAATGGCTTGTTTGTTAGTACCATGTTTCCTGATGGAGACATTATTGGCTTGCTTGCGTGATCTCTTAAGGAATTCAAATATTGATGCCTGTCTCACCTCAAAAAACAAATTACTGGCAAAGATATCTTGAGGTAGGAGGACACGCAGATGAAATATGAATGTCTGCTTC
Source organism: Nibea coibor (assembly GCA_023373845.1). Classification (NCBI taxonomy): domain Eukaryota; kingdom Metazoa; phylum Chordata; class Actinopteri; family Sciaenidae; genus Nibea; species Nibea coibor. Next base: position 17,132,468 of record CM041738.1, read on the forward strand.
GGATTGCTTTTAGTAATTCTGAAATATTCACAGTGGTATTTTTGGAGTGCGTGTTGTGCACAGGCTGACACTTGGGGATGAATTTTTCAGCAGTGATCTGATTTGGCCGTCACAGTAAATGGATAGCCTTGATAAGTCAGGAACATTGCTACCTGGTTTGTTGGATGAAAATGAAATACTGCATGATGCAAGTGAGTGAAAGGATTGTTGAAATGCTACCGTCTGTCTGGTGCTTTTGACAGTTGTGAGCGCTGTGCCGCTGATGAGCTATTATGTTGTTTGCACATGTCGGCTTCAGAAGCTTCTGTCTGTCCTCTAGTCGCTTTTAGCTTATGAATTAGTAAACCCTACAATAATTATTACTTTACTCCAATGTTCATCCTTCACTGGGACAATTTATCTGAAAATACTTTCGTCTATAATCTGAGTGTCCCACCTCAGCCATAGTTCATACATTAATACCAGTTTATTATGCTAATAGTATTTGATTTTTTTTCCCCCTTGGAGTGTAATTAGGAATGAAAAAACAATCACAGGATAAGTAATAGTCCATTAAGACAGAACGAGAATAGTGTTTCCAAAACAACAGAGACCCTCTGGGATATCAGATTCACTATCATCTGCTTTCACTCATTAAAAGTATAAGACGGCCAGGCCTGGCAACATATACCCTGGTCCCTTCAGCTTTAACTGCCTAACCTACTTTAAACATATTTCATTGCCATGCGGTGTCTTTACTTGCCAGGAAAAAAACAGTTTAAAACCCAAGTTATCATATCATTTGAATAAATACCTCCCTTTTGGGGCAATGCTATACAGCCAGTCAGGTGAGGCCTAAAGCAACTTGTCCCTAAGGGGTGGCAGGACCTCATTCAGGGAAAATGTAATGCACCCAGATAAGAAGCTTTAATCTGATTAGAGCACAAGGACTAACGAGGTGAATTTGATTTGATGTGTATGTTTTGGCATGCTTACTTTAAGTAAAACAGCAAATTTCAGCAGATGGACTTAATTACCCCCCCCCCAAAGTCTCATTTGAAGTGGCTCAAACAAATCCCTATGGTCACCTTACCGAATGCGTTTCCTGGAAGATAACAGTAATGCCTTTAAAGCTCAATAGGTCATTCGTTATTATGGTTTGGGCCCACCATCATAAATTCCAGACAAAAGTGAATTTCCTATTCCCTGTCAATAACAAGCTCTGTGTCACCTCTGAAGGTGAGGGAGCATGATTCAATAAAGTTTTCTCTTTTTTTCTGTTTGACCCCAAGTCATCCTGTTGGTAAGAGAGGGTTGAATTACAGTTCTTTTTTTTTTTTCTCCAGCAAAATATCTTACAGGCTTCCTAGAAACACACCAGACTGACTAGGCTATCTTCTATAAACCCCTAATAAAACAGCTCAACTTTTATGCATTTTTTCCACTGCTTGAAATATGCGTTTTAGCCACAAAGCAAATAATATTTGCAGGGGTAGATGGTGATCATTTCACATACCACTAAGATTTTTAGCATTCAAACCTCAGCTTCTTGCCTTTGGCAGAGGATGAGCCACTGTGACACCTGCCAATGTTCTTATTAAGCGTTATCAAAAGTAATGGAATTTCTAACACAGCTTTTCTGTATTGAAAGCTCCCATATAACTAAAAAGAAAGGGCAAATATTACTGATTTTGCAGGCCTTGCATTATTAATGGCTTGTTTAACCATGAGTCCAGTGTCTAGACTATGTTGCATGAAAACAGCTTTGTTGTGTGATGTAGCAGCAGAGGTGATGTCGATGTATGAGCTAGTGTTCTGGCCATGGAAGCCGTGCCTCCTCCTATTGCTGCTACCTGTGATCTGAGTCTTGTAGGGCCGTGTCTGTATCCCATAGGCCCCCTGGGTTTTAAGTACCGGATAGCATGCACGCCACTACCGTCCATGTTTGCAGGATATTGAAAAAGACCTTTGTCAGGAAGCTGAGGCCCACCAGCCATTGGGGAGCAGTGTTCGTGCTGCTCCAAATTACCATATCACCTTTCTCTCTTCATCCTAATAAACAACAAAGTCAGACGTCTGATGGGTGACACTCATGCAATGGGGCTTTTTTTTTTTTTTGGCCTTACTTACTTAGAAAGAAGTAGCAAAAATGAGTAATCTCCTGGTCTCTGTTTGATTTACCATCACAGTGCATTTATTGATGTATAAAATACAATACATGGCAGGCAGTAACATATCATCCTGAGTGCATTGTGTTTGCAGCTTTGAAATGTGACTAGAAATGAATCACAAGGCAGCCCTGTTGCTATTACTATGCAAACCAGATAGACGGCTTACATTTAATTTATATAATATTCCCCGTAGAATCATTTTTATTACGGTAAAGATCTTGGTAGGAATATTTGGCCTATAAAGAAATTAACTTTGTCTCTTTGCTAAGTACACCAATGCATCAAGCCATTATCTCCGTGATAGATGAATCATATTTGATATTACGCAAGACAAATGTATTCATATTGCATATTTTTCTAATTTTTTCTGTCTGACCATCTGTGTGTGTTACGTCTTACCAAGATTAATCCGCTGATCCTACTGGGATAGAGGGCAGGTGTTTTTCCCTAACACATAACAGTAAGTAAGAGCTGATATCAAAGCATAATCCACCATATTATATTTTAGATCTTTGTAATATATCAGGGACAGTGATTTCCACAACTGGGCCATATGGAGACCTGATTTATTCTGTATTATCATTTCATGTATGTGTGTGTGTATGTGTTAGACTAAGCAAAAGGGGGCAGACCATGACCAGAAAAGTCATATGTAGAGGCTTGTGAATATCATAGACATACGAAATACTACTTTGTGCCCTTGGATCGGTGTGTTAAATCATTTAAGCAGAATGACCCTTGACTTGATTAGAGGGAGGAGGGGGAATCAGAGATATACTGAGGCCTGTTTGGCATGAGAGACGAAGGGCAAAGGTTGTCCTACGGCATCATCACTGTTGACCCAAAATCCATCCATCCCTAAGCTACAAGGATCTGATTATTTTTCCAGGAAATTGGAGCATTTGATCTCACCGACACCTCTTTCTTTACTTAAGTAGCTCTACGTTAGGTGTGATTGAAGTCAGACGATGATTTACAGAGACAACACTCGCCCAGCACGCTGTTCGGCCTGTTATAGCCTCTGTCTTACATGTGCCCTCTTAAATTCACTGATGTAGAATACTTGTCTTTCCCAAGGCGTTAGACAGGACGAGTGGATGCACAGACAGATTGCAAACTAGTGTTAATGATCGGCCTGTCAGGCAGCATCTGTATTACTTAATCTCCTGGTCCTGCTGTACATGATCAAAGCAATGCAAATGCAATGGGGGTATTGATTTCTACAGCACGCCTGCTCTTGCACTTATATTACTGCTTTTGCTATCCACAGTTTCCATCCACATCTCTAACCCCAGAGCTATTGTCATTTAAACAACCTGGAATGAGAAAGCTGGTCCTTTTTTTTCTTTTTTTTTTATTCAATTTAATTTGATTGACTGAATGAAAATACAAAACAAAAAGTGATTATATATTTTTTGATGTTGTTATCTAAGTACAGTCAGTGAAAACTGTCTGTAATATGCAATGTATTTGTATTAGGTATTTTTTCAGGCATGTATATCTCGTTGTGGATATGAAACTTGTCCACTGAAGATCAGGGGATTAAAGAAGACAGAGGTGAAGCAGATGGTTTGCTATGATGTGTCCTAAATGCTAATCCTGTCAACCTTTCACATAGCCAGCTGTGATTGATACATTATGACATATTGTAAAGGTTATATTCTCTGTGATGTTAGTTGTCACCTACTTGCTGTGTTCACAAATGATAGGCTGCCTCCCCCAAAACAGGACATTATAGAGAGTGAAATGTAATAAATACTGTTTTTTTTTATGGAGAAGTCTATCTGAATTTAGTTAAAATCCTTGTTACTACTTGTGAAGAACGTTACTGGACAGCAGTGAAAAGCATTTAAAGTCCCATTCTTGAAATCTGAGCAGCCAGAGTGAACCCTCTGTCACAATGAAACACGGTGATTAAAACATCCAGTGGGAGATGAAAATGATTTCCTTGAGCTCTGGAGAGGTGCTGTACGGAATTGTCACAGGTCAGCCTCTAGGCGCCTGCCATTTGCAAAGTAATTCATCCAAGGTATTATCCCAATAATGATATATTTCAAACATTATGAATCAGGATGTTTCCTCACACACGACATTATATGATATTTAGGTAAACGGTTGAAGCATCATTTCTCACAGATTCAAAGAGAATCAGAGGTTCTATTTAATCTCCAGAAGCACAAAGGAAACAAAGTCTATTTAAACCAAGGATATTTATTTATCACTGTTTTTTTTTGTTTGTTTGTTTCTTTTGTTTTGTTTTGAATTCTTTTCCAACTTTTTCTTTCTTTTCAACTTTCAACGTTTAAATTTGACTAATAAATTCAAATATACTGGACTCCTTATACCTGCAATAACTGATTTTCTTTGGCCACTCGAGGGCACCAGAAACAAACTGTGTGCTTACACCTTTTAAATTGATATGGCAAACTTGTTAGGTCAGTGTGTAAACAGTTCCCTATTTACACATTTGTTTCTAGCCAGTTAACTGCCATTCACTCAGAGCAACACAGCAGACCAACTAACTGTCTGCTGTTTGGTGCTGAGCAGGTAGTGTCCAGTGAATCAAAACGGGGGCTGGAAAACTAAAACAATGTGCTGAAAGAAGCCAAAATGCCCAATAGAGTTGAGTAACATTTTCAGGCAGTATATAGTATAGAAAAAATTCCTAGTAAATTTGGCAGACTCCATCTTAACTTCCCAACTTTTTTAATTTATACAGAAGTAACCAATCAACCAATAACCCAAAATATTTTTTTTAACATTGAAACATCTTCATCCAAGTAAAGGTATGAAACAAAAATATATTCTGTTTTCCAATCACTTGGATTAAAGTGTTTACAGGTATAATCACTTTGATGATGCATCATATTTCTAAATAATAAATATAATCCCCTTCATGCTAGGGAGCTTTCTTTTTATCAGATATTGCAACAGGGAATGTCTGAAAGAAGACATGTTATGGAAGCAAAATCTCAAAAATGACCAGTGCAAAAAACTTTTTGAACAAAGTTTTTGTACTACTTATCAAAATTAACTTTGGTTTGCACCAGTCTGATCATAGAAGTGCTAGTAGAAGTGTTTTGCTGAGTAAGTTCCAGCAAAAACATCAAGGAATGTTGCAGACTAAAAGCACCTATCATATAACATTGTTGTTTATTGGTCCCGTATGATTGTAGGCCTGAAATCTTTTCAGCAATGCTGTCTGCTCAGCTCACACCTAAATAGTGGCTGCGCTTGTGTGTGGATGGCACCCTTCAGTTTTCTAATTGATGACTACTGGGTGCAGTCCGACGGAAGCAGTCTGCTGGCAAACACACGAGAGGAAACCACTGCCAAGACAGCTTTTCTATCAGATTGCTCTTTGAACTTCAGGCTTATGAGCTGCTGACAAACTCAGACTCTGCATGGCAGTGTACCGCAGTGCCCCTTGCCTTCCTTCCTCTGCTCGGTCCCTGAGACCTTGTGGAATCTACAAAGTCAACATTAGAGTCTAAAGAAGGGAAATATCCTGCTGTTTTTCCCTCACAAATGTGTGCAATCTCTGGCACACTGTGATTCCGACTTAACTCTAAATGGAAACAGTGTTGTTTCTTTTCTTTCACGCCACCACCTAGCAGGAGAACAGCATGTCGGACCACTTTCCTCTGGATAATTTCAGACATGAGAGACCCATTTCAGCCCTCTATAGCCCCCCTTTGCTTGCACAGCCTGGCCTTCATTAGGCCAACTTATTGGTTGCACATGGCCAAAGTGGACTTTGTGTTTATCCTCACGCAAAAGGTGCTGAGGAAATTGCTGAGTCTTCGGTCATAAGACAAGTCCTGAAGGCGATTTCCTTGGCTTGCTTTGCACGCGTGGCCTGGCGTCAGCCCGGTGGCAAGGGGAATAATGAAGCTTAGAGTGAGCTGAACCTGGCAGGTCCTCATGCCTTACAGAAAACTGATATATACAGTGGGCCGGACATGGAGCCCTGAGGGATCTCGGTTGCCGTCCTATGGGAGATTAGCTTTGCTACCCTTTGCCTTGTATGCTTCCTACCTTAATTCACTAAACTAATAGTGCATTCACACATCAGAGAAAAAGAAAAAGATTAAATAATCACAGAAAGTGGCTTCTGTAAAGATTAGATGTAGTCTGGTAATTCATATGATTAATAATATAAACAAAAAATAAAAGGCCTTAAGCTAGCATAGGCTAGAAACAATGTAATGTAGCCGATTTGATATGTTTATTAATATATGGTATTTCCATCTTGAAAATATATATATATTAAAAAAAAAAGATGTAGGACAAAAGGTGAGTTTATACAGTATAAGAGAATGCGATCCATGCATCACAGTACAGTACTAATGAATCTAAAGATATGCAATGAACAGAACGAGGCACAAATATAAGCAGATATGCATACATATGCAGACACTCTATTATTATGTGTTTATATGTCTTTCTATGTGTGTGCTCTTGTGCCCTGGGTGAAGATGAAAAGTTTTTGGACTTGTAACCCCTCTTCCCCTGCCGGTAATCACCCCAGAGCCCTGTAATCCCTGGCGCATGCAGATGCCGCCAGGGGAATATTACTGTTCATAATATTAATCTGCTCTCAAATTCTTTTCTGTTACCAAGATGAGGGGCCTCGTGCACCATGTTCTTATGGGTATTAACTGTGCTACAAGAGATTCATCGAGAGGTAGATTCTGACTCGTCAGGGATCAAGCCCAGCCTGAGGTCGTATCGCTGCTTTAAGGAACACCCGTGAGCATGCAAAACCCATCTCCATATTCTCATAAACAGCCTGACATGAAAGACGCTGTGCCACAGCAGGGACACAAATCCACACCCAGCCCACATGAATCATGTCAGCCTGATCCAGAGGAGGGTTAAAGCCTCTTTAAGGTGCTCGGTCCCTGGCTGTGATACCTGCCTTAGCAGCAGGTAAACCCCCGTTCCACAGTGCTGAGGAGAGCGACATTGTCTCCATCAGCTGATCAAAGGCACAGCAGTGCACCACCACTGCACACTTCTAAAACCACAGGAAAAGAAATGAATATGAACCCGCCAGTTGGATCCCATTCAGCTGCTGTTCATGATCCTGTACCTGGAATTTGGCATTGTAACATTTGTTGTACATAGCTTAGTGCCAGGGTGGATTTGTGGCTTTTCAAAGACCCTCAGCACAACAGTGTAATCATGCTAAGCCTTTGGGAATTTATTATTAAAAACATCCAAGGCTAATGACCACAATTACTTGAATCATAGAGTAGCTGTCTTTGATGTGTGGAGAGTATTTACCTAATATGGGCTATTAAGCGCTGATGACCCTTGTCCCACATGACAAATTTCTCACCCGTGCTCACTTGTATGTTGATGGCATATAGCAACACTTTTGTGCATCTATATACATCTATATAGTATATATAAATATATATATCTATACTTGTATACCCTCTCAAGTTCATGAGTTGAGAAGCCAGTCTTGCAGATGAAAGCCTCATCCTGTCCTTAACTGATGCTGTGTTTATTAGTTAATGTTTCTTTTCTTTCTTTCTCTCTCTCTCTGTCTCTCTCTCTCACTCTCTCTCCCTCATGACTTGTGCATGTGCAGCCTGAGATGTCTGAGTGGGTATGGAATTGGATGCAGTGCACTGTGTCACTGGGAGTATTTATGCAATCAGGAAGCAGGCAGGCAGAGGTGCAGTGGTGCCAGTGGCGTGTGAAATCTGCCGGCAGGATTGACACTTGGATGACGGATACCTGTAAAATACATTCACGCCTCTGAGAAAGAAGGATTATTTGTCTAGTGTTACACAAAACACTCAGCGACACTACTGAGGGATTCCGTCCTCCCCCCGTGGCATAAGAAGAGAAACCCTGTCTGAAGTTAGGCTAAGGTAAAATGAAGAGAGAGGCCTCCACTGCAACGTTCAGATCATTTTGATGTCTGAAAAAAAAAAACACATTCAATTATAAAGGCAGCACTGCATGTAAAGCTGTTTGTTCAGTTCCCTGAGCAACAGCCAAACTGAGAAGTTGTAATGGAAAGTCGGTCTTTTGAAACAGTGAACATTTACATGCCAGGTGTTTGTGTTCTGCCTTCAGAGAAGATTGGATGGAAATCTACATTATTTCTACATTATGTGTCTCCATGTCGGATCTTGTAGAGAGGAACAAAGAAAGATGGAGGAATTTGTAATGCAGCATATTGATCGTGTTAGCTGGTGTCTCTGTATCGTTCTCCTGTAAGTGGTGTGGCGTGTTATGACCCTTAGCTTCCCTCTACAGGGGTATTAGTCACCATTAGCTGTTCTAAGGTCACCTTGCAATGAGCGGACTGTCCCTGTGGAGGTGACACTGTCAGAGTGTCACTTGGCATATGTAGACTTGTATCTTAACCTTGACCAAAGAAAATGTATTTTCCAGTAGTTAAAGATTTCCAATGGGACCCAAGGCTATAAAGCCTCAGGGATTTTACTGTCCAACCCCCTCTGCTTATCGTGCTGCCTACCCTGTTAGCTATCAGTATAAATGCAGACCACCAGTCATGCATTAAGTGCATAATTATTCCATTTCCAAGATAAATCTGGTGTATAGTGTCATATCCATCATGGCTGTCAGCTCCTACATGGAGAGTAGGGCACTAAATGAAAGCCTTTTTGCTCATATGCACTTCTATATAGTCATCAATTTTGAGCAGTCTATTCATTGTTTGATTTGACAGACGTGAGCTAATAATGAATGATCAAGCAGTGCCCCTCAAACAAGAACAGCCAGCATAAGCATACACAGGCAATGAGGAAGCGGGGGGGGGGGTGTCATTCCACAACAGAGACTGAACTAGACAGGCAATCCTCTGATGCATTACCTCTTCTTTTTTTCCCAAGGTTGCTGTTCTGGCAATGGGGACAATGTCAAAAAATTTGTCACGATCAATATTTGTTAGTATGTCTGATCAAGAAGAGGACCAATATACAAGTGTTAACAAAGGTCCCAGGCCATACCAGCATGGGTTTACAGCTTGTATACACTGGGATATGAATGTGAAAACAGTGGTTCAGTGCTCAGATGGTGCCCAAAAAGGAGCTCTGATCCTTGTCTCCGCCTTGTTTCACAATAAATGACATTTCTTGTCCACTCAGGACAGACATGGAAAAGAGATTTAGGCCTTGGCCACAGGATGATCTTTATTTTTTTTTTCCTTTTATTATGTGTCATTTCGTTTAACATGGGATTAGGCATGTTACTGCTGATATAAAGCTAAAGTAAGGCTTCTGGGCTGATTGGAAGTAAAGCAGGTTATGTGATGTACATAACAAGAATATTTAGGTAATATTGGTCTTATTTTGAAAGGCTTAGTTGAGCACAGCAATCCAAAAACCATTGCTTTCATACTCATCTTTACCGAAGGCTTGGGTCTGAAGACATGCTACAACGTAATAGAGTACAAACTGCCATGCCATTGTCTTTTCCCCCGTGAAACTGGCAACCATTTTACCTGCTATGATTGAATGACAGCTGAATACATCACCATGTGGCCATATTGTCGTCATTTTCTATCTGATATTGCAAATCTGGCACTCTTTGTTGGCTGATATTAGTCTTTCACAAAAGATGTATTGGAAATGTATCCAGCGTCGTTGAGTGGATGCATGTGCCATATATTATTATTATCATTTTAGAATAATGTTGGCTACCCTACAGAATCTTACAATAGATAGTCCAAATGCTGCTTTAGGCTTCCCAAACTGAAATGCGAAGATATGTCATGTGTTACATGCTTGACTGCCTCTGTTGCATTTACAGTAATTGATTCTTTTCAATGAGTTTAAAAAGCTGAGACCCTTGCCGGCATTGCATGTTTAAAAGGAGTGCAGGCATGTCACGCATGACTTACTTCCACAGATATGCCGCTTTCTTGTAATTCAATCCAGCCTTTCTGCACCTAACCAAGGTGATTAACTACTGCTACGACACACATGCTGCTGGACGTCCTCCCCTGGATTATGTCCATTCACTATCATTTTCTCCATGCACTCTCATGCATAACGGCACACATTCACATTCTCTCTTTCTGTACGACTTGGCTTTGTAAATGTGGATGCGATTTTGTGGTTAACTGACAGTTATGCTACTCTACCAAGGCAAGATGCAAGAAATGTATATTTGGTCAATTAGTAAAGACCTGAATCAGAGTTTCTGAGAAATTTAGTTTTATTAATTTAAAATTTTGCAGTAAAACCAAACAGCTAAAGCAAAAGAGCTGCTGTATATGAAGTGATAGTGAAATGGTGAACAAGCCACGTCTCTCATTAAAAACTAAACAGACAGACAGACACACACACACGCACGTATAATATTCTTAAACAACAGGATAGAGAGCAGTCTGTACACCTTTAAGGTATTAGGCAATGAATTTTGGAGGGAAAATAATCAACCTAAATAAGCATGAAATGAAATCAGCATCACAACTTTTCTATCTTTTACGCAGAACAGATAATGATGAGCTGACTTGTTTTACAATTTTTAAAGGTTCGAGATGTGTTTCTGCTCATTTAATTGAATTTGCTGCCAGAAGGACCTCGCCCCCATCGTACCGTATTTTAAAAAGCAGCCTCAGAGTTTTTGATAAACACATCGTAGACCAAGCAGCGAAATAATGCACACACAATACAAAAAAAAAAAAAAAAAAAAGGATGCATCAAATGCACTACAACTCTGCTGTTCACAGCCTTTATGTGTATTGTGCTGGTAAACAACAGAGAAGTTATTTTAGAAATGAAGCAATTAAGCAGATCCAAAATGAACACAACCCCCTTGTAAACCAGCACATGGCAATGTCATTTGCATGCCTTTGAATAACTAATCTCTGAGGGGAGTTCCTTCAGATGGAATTCTCAATGCCATGCGCTCTTTGTTTTAAACACGGCAAACAAACAAACAAAAGCATCCCGGGTCCAGAGTTACTTCAGCCCCCCCTACTCCAACCCCACCTCTCTCTCTCTCTGTCTCTGTCTCTCTCTCTCTCTCTCTGCTGTCAGGTGACCTACAGCTGACTGACAGTGACTGTAAAGGCCATCATTCACCACCAGCAAGAAAAAAAAAACGATATGGGGTACCCTCTTATTAGTAAACAGAAAAGAGTGGACAAAAAAAGGAAAACAGCATCTCAAGTTGAGCGTAGATTGTCTTTTTTTTTTTTTTTTTGGTCTTAATTAGAATCACCATCCATCATGGTCACAGCATTTCTATTCATCCAGCTGATTGGGGACATGACAAATGAATGTGGGAATAAACGGAGTGTCAGGCTGGGGAAGGAGATGGATGTTCTCTCAGCAGGGAGGAGCGGGAGAAGTACAGTTAGCGCTGGCAAGTGGCCAGAGCTTCTGGGCTCCATGTCTCTCCACACATCACCCCAGGGGCCATAAGCAGGAGCACTTTCCCTCTTCTGAACCTCCTGTTACCCCTTTTCCCCCTTCTTATTAGTAAATTAACACCATGTCACACTGATACACTTACAGCCTCTCACCACCTGCCCCAAGTCTCCTCACTCACCTCCATGACCTGGAGTATCTGGAAGTCAATCAAAGAAAAACCTGAATTTGTGCGGGCACGCAAAAAAGGCTTTGGTTCTTTTAAGAGCCTTCTCCTTCTCCTTACAACCTCCGCGGTGTGATGGTGCGATGTAGCACAGATGTACAATGAATGTTAAAAATTGTACCAGTTGTTGTCTGGATGTAATTATAAAACAGAAACACTGAACATTAGCCGAGCCCTCGCGGTGAATAGATTAAAGACAGTTTAGCACAATGCTGCGTTTTATTCTGCCTCGCTGTGTTCTCGGCAGGAGCTGGAGGGCCACTGTGCCCATTGATGTGTACAGCAGAACGAGCGGCGCAAAGGGTTGCTGAGTTCAGGCTGAATTAGACACCATTAGAAAGTGTTTGACTGACATACTGTAAGCCCCTTCTTCTTCAGACATTATTAGCAAACTCACTTTGATCCTATTATACAGCAGACAATTGTTATTCTAGAAATGAAGAAAATAATAATGTTATAAAGATTAATGCACCCCTGCACCTCATTCTTCCATCCGCCCACTTTTGCATAGACCCGGCTCTCATATAAATTTGAATTGGTTTTTCAATTATTAGAGTGCCTCAGCTCTCTCTGGCTAAACAAAGAATTTCCATCAGATCCATTGAGATGAAGTTAGATTATGCATTACTGCAATATCCAATTTAATAACTCGGATTTTCCTTTATTGTTTTTTCTGTTTGCATTGTATTCCTTTAAACGACTTAACCAGGCTGGATGGCAGGCTGGCATAGATAGGAGTTCTGCAGCTTCGCCTGACAAAGACGTACACAGGGCTCACATCAGTGACTGAGAGCATGAATAAATACAGGCCCTCTTCAGTAGGGATGACAAAAAAGTTGAATTCATGGTTCAACTGACTTAGTGGAGCAGAATAAATGTGATTAAATTAATTATAGAGTAAATCAATATCTTTGTCGGCTCAGATAGCTTCAAAAATAACAGTAATCATTGTCACTTTGTCAGTTTAACTATTAATCATATTTTAATCACATTCCATCTTAGTGCTTGCATTTATTTTTCCGCCACTGCATGAACTTAATTTCACAGTTTGGCATATAGCAAATCATCGACCCTTTATATTTAGGTATTTGGTAATGATGCACTTTATTTATGTGTGTGTGTGTGTATTTTTTCTTGAATGCCAAGTGGCCAGTCTTTGCACACGATCATCTCAGAGCTCCATTGTTCGAAAAGCGAGCATGTCAATTGTGTCATTTCACATTTGAGGAATTAAAGTGATTGAGCTGCATAAACAACCTGCAGAGGAAGTCAGATTCACTGTCACATCCAGACGCTTTAGTTTAAAAACAAAGAGAGTGGAAAAAGGGATTGTGATCGCAGCTCCGTGGCATATTGGAACAAAAGCCCAACCTGAATGATTTATCTTTTTCCCCTCTTTGAAGCGAGAAATGCTGTCTCCCCACTGCCTCTGTTTGAGCTGCGCTGGTAGAGTACCTGGGGAGGGCAGCACCACGCAAGACAGTCGACTGTGAAGCTCTTGTCCCCATATTTAGTCTATGCAGAGAGACAGTGCACACAAAAGGGAAAGGGAGTACAGCGGTTCTGGCCTGAGGCTATCTTGTATAGGGCTCCCTGAGCTTGAACAAAGTGCGTGAGACATTTTCAAAACACAAATGCATTTTGTTAGAGAAGAAAAGAATAGATGAGAAGTAATGGCAACTCATAAAAATTAAAAAAAAAAAAAAAAAAAAGCTCTGATGCATACCATGTTTCAGTAAGATCCCCGGGTGACTACATCCTATTATTATCCAACATGATGCTTGCTATGGCTTGCCAGTATTAAAGCTGAGAGGCAGTGTTAAATAAGGCCATTTGATACAAATCTGTCACTTGACACCCCGCTCTGGTACCTTTACAATGCATGATGAAAGTGAAGAGCTCTTGAAGGTGCCACCCTGCTTGTGTGCAGGTCTAAAGTTGTTATTTATTTATGCATTTTGGAAGATTTCTGATTTCCCTTATTTATACCAGTTATACAATATTCTGAAGACATCTGTTATGTTATTAATTTCACATAAATCTTAAGCTCCTCTATGCTTGAAATGAGGCTTCACTCAAGCTGAATTAATGAAACATGATCGTAAGTCCCTCACGTGGAAGGGGCTGTCATACAATATTGAGTTGCTTATAATCACTGTGTAATCTCGCTGTCTGCCAGGGGAGGGCGGCGCAAAAGCCCTCCATAAAACAATGTCTTGGGGAGATCAGGAGCCTTTGCTTGTATCTGGCAGGATAAAAAGGCAGGGAGTCTGCAGTGAGGGAAGAAAAAAATGACTCGCTGGTCGTCAGCGGAGAAGAGCTGCAGATTTCTGCTGCGTACCCAACCACTGTGATATGTGCTAATTGTCAAGATCAGAGAGCCGCGTGTTTGCCTGAACTTAGGTAATTGTGTGTGAGCATCTGACAGCGCACACAGAGACACCGCGAGGCCTCGTATATGAAACAGAGTCGAGGACGCCCACTGCCTTGACTGACAGCATCACTAACTCTCAAGCTAGCAGGTGAAAAACCCATGGGTGCAAGACACAAACAGGACTCACCATGAGAGAAAGCTGTGGTAGGTCTGCGCTCGCATGAATAATAAAATATAGACACAAAAACAAAGAGGTGTGTATGTGTGTGTACGCGTCTTAATCAGTCATTTTTCCAGCATTAACGGTGCTATTTGGCCTGCGCTGGGTTTTATCTGGTGTGCGCAGCCTGCTGGTGCTGAATGCCTCGCGCTAAAGGTCTCAGGTGTTTTGATGTGTTTAATGTCAGCGGAGCGGACAGCAACAGCCATAGCACTTTATCAGACAGACAGCCCCCGTTGCCAGGGGTCACCAGTCACGGCGCGCAGGATGACTGGACTCACACTAGGCCATTCTTGTCACACTGTGTAGCACTTGTCACACCTTACAGTCTCATTGCATTACTTGGCAAGACTTGTTACACACCTGCCCTGCGAAGGACGTGTCTCCAAAATAGAGACATTTTGTAAATCGTTTTGCAGTGCCAAAACAGCACATGGCATTCAGTCTGTGTTAATAACCAGTGACGTATAATGTACTTCATCACCTGCATCAGTCGAGGGAGAATGGACTTTATCTGCCATCTCTATCCAGCACTGCTGCTCCAACCCAGCCTAATTATTTTTTATGCAAAGTATCACAAGAGGAGCAAGTGACACAAAAACACAATTGAAATTAGGATAGACCTCATCATTGTTTGGCTGCGCCCACGACTTAATTAAAATTCGCAAGGAGCCTGGCTCCTTTGTTCCCTCTGTATTGCAGCATTGTTCATCAGAAGTGAGCAGGAGTACAAATAATCGAGTGCAAACACTTCCTCCGGTGAAGCTAGCCCTTTCTCTAGAGGTTTACCCTACTTTACTTTTCAAACTGACAGAAATGGGTTGTCTCAAATCTGCCACGGCATCACTTCATTAAAGAAGTAGCCTGCTTTAAAACAAACAAACAATACACCCACCCACCCAAATCCCACATCCCCGTGAGCAGACACTTGCACACTTGCCACCCAACCCATCCAAAATGTGTCACATCCCCAGCAATCTGTAATTTTGGACTAGAGGGGTTAATTGCCTGCCACGGCATCAAAGAAGAGTTTTGATGTGCTTTTTGAGGGCTGTCTTTAGCCAAGTTCGGGAGTAAGAAGGGAGAGAGGAGTGAAAAGAGGGAGGGGTGTGGTGAGAGCAGACGGAGAGGAGGGCACATGAGATTTCACTCGCGGCATAGCAGCGCAGGCGTCTCCTCAGGTAATCCTGCCTCTCAAAGGCATTATTGAATTTTCTTGTTTTTCTTCTTCTCTTTGTCAGGGCAGGGAGGAGAGAGTGTGTGCAGAGGGAGAATTGGGGAGGGGGGGTTAAACAGAGTGAGCCTGACTTCTGAAGGGTCTGCAGCGGGTGCTTGATTCTCATTCACCTCTGCAGATCCACGTCAAAACACAGCCAGACCTTTTAAGGCGCCTGGCTTTGAAGTGAGAGGAGAGCCTCAAATCCAAGCTCTCCGCCACATATGCCCAGTCTGAAAAATTAGCAGCCATGTGCGTCTCCCTGCCCCTTTGAAGTTCCACAGACCGCTCTTCTCTCCATGTTCTAACAGAGAAATCAGAAGTATGCAGCCTGACTCCAAGATTAAGGATAGTGATCGTGCTGGATGGTAGTGCAGGCAGAGTGCCTCGTCTCTGGCTTTTGTTCAGTCAGACCATGAAAACCTCTACCTTGTTAACACTGTTTACCTAACTCTTCAGAAAAGCTCTGCAGAGTTGAAACAACTAGTAAAACAGTCAGTTGCGACAAAACCCCTCTGTGATCTGCCTGACGTAGATCTAAAGAGGTGCATGTGAATCAAACCAGCAGCAGCACTCATCTAAGACACTGACCAAATTTATTTTCTTTACCAGTACGGCCTGTAGAGAACTTAACCTACCTGACACCCAGATCTTTGTTGCAAACAAGAATTAGTCATCACTAACCTTCCTAACGTAAAGATACTTCCAATATAATCAAATGTGCAACACAATGGTAGCATTAAAGGACAGAGCAATTGCCCTGAGGGGCACTAGCACACTAGAGCAAAGGTGTAACAGTACTAGAGACAACTCCTGTAAGCCGTTGCAAGAAAAGAGTGTGCACGAAAATCATAGAAAAGTCCCCGTAGCAGTATTTCTAGCTGTTGCTTCATCACTTTTGGCTAACCTATTTTATAAAAAAAGCTATTCTGAAAATAATTTGCATTCTCTTGACATAACGCAGCCTTCCTCTAGTTGCAGGTGGGAGTTTGGGAGACCCATCAAGAAAGGAGTATTAACCACACAATGTGCTGAAGCTGCTTATCCCATTGTAATCTGACCTGATTGGTAGGGTTTGATTAAAAGCGAAGGGGGCCACACGCCTCCTAATCCCTGCTGAGCAACGCTCCACGACCCCATCTAACCTCCTCAAATGCCATACGGCCCCCTCCTGTCAAGACGGCTCAATGCACAGTACCAGACGGTGGAGTGCGCTGTGCAGGAGTTTAGGGCCACTAATCCCCATGCTTGTCTTGTCCCTTTGTCTCCTTATCCTCATCAATGAGACTTTCTCTCCTCACAAGAAGATTTGGGAGATGACTGCTATTTTGGTGCTGGAAAGTGAAATACCCCCGAGGGGCTGTGTAAACATTGTGGCTTAGCACTAACTGTTATAAGAGAGGCTTCGAGACTAGTCTCCATACTTCTAAGGCAAGCAAATCCGCATCTTGTTATGAGGGAGTCGGCTGTGCTAAAGCCTTGCTTAGTGACACATCTTGTTGTCAGAGGGTTTGTCTAAACAGGTATCACAGCTGTAAGCTGTCGTATCACTGCACATCATCGGGATCCTCTGAACTTACTGTCATCGCATCATCCACCCAGTTCATGAGGAAGCCTCAGTATCAGGGGTTTCAGGGAGAAACATCATTTTAGTGTCAGTAACACAGGAATAACATCTGGGTGTGCGCGCACCTGTGTGTGTTCAAACAAACGCGCATTTAGGCAAACCCCTCCTCAAGAGCGTCTTTAAGACGCCTCCTTTGCAGTGAGTGTCGGAAGTCATCGCTAAAGCCCCTCAACTACCTTCCGTTTGGTGTCTGACTACAATGAGAGAAATTGTCAGGTAGAGATGTGTTTGGGTGTGTGTGTGTGTGTGTGTGTGTGTGTGGGAGAGATGAGGGGAAGGGATCAGCTTGCTGTCAGTATGTCTCAGATGGTATGCTGTTAGCGAGCTTAGAAAACGCGCATGTTTGCGTGACAGTACACATAATATTTTTTACATAGTATGCGCGTGTGTTCATACATGTGTTTGTAGAATAGTGGTGCTAGTTCTCTGCAGGCGGCCTGCCGCGTGGCTCTGATCAGATCTTATCGAGTCCAGAGAGGAGGCTGTTGCGAAGCGGCTGGCTGCTGGGTGGGTCTGGTTCAGGTGTCAGAGAGAGAAGGAAAGAAAGATTAATGGCCTCTCTGAAATAAGGGGCTTCCTCCAGTTACCCTAGCCCTACCGATCAGGGAGGGGTCCGCTAACTGACCGGGAATCGCCTGGGACAGGTAGGGTGATTTTTTTAAAGGCCTCTCTGCTGATTGGTTTGGCGTGTCCCGTGGAGGGGTCACTGAGTGATGGAGTGGCGAGGAGACAGTGGACTGCCTTTGCTTGGCCTCTTGGAACAGCTCCCTCATTCATAGCCCTGTCTCTAGCAATTCTCAAGAGGCAAGCTTTAGATGAAAAGGTCCTAATAGGTTGTCAGTGGAGCTCAACACTCAGCAGCTCACCTTATCTAATGACAGTATGAAAAGAGCCGTTTCAATAGAACCAAGCTCCTAGTTCTTGTTCTGTTTCTTTTTTTTGTAAAGTGCCTCGCTGAAGAAATTGTACAAAGCGGAAAAACATGTTGACACACAATACTTATGATTCAGTAAAGACTTGTATTCTTTGATCCAATAATTGATTTCAGATGTCCAATAATTACCTCTGATTGTATATTAACCACCATACCATGTTAGAAGATCAAGGCCATGAGAGAAAAGGAAAGGAAGTCGTGTTTCTCTGACAATAGGGAGATTTTCACTACATTCACTTAAAACATTAAAATGTTCCGTAATTAGTTTTAGCTTTTTGTTCGACCCTTGAGTAGTTTAGGGTTGCAGTAATGCTGTGTCCACTTTAAACTTATACCTGCTCAAATG
The DNA here is from genome assembly GCA_023373845.1 of Nibea coibor. Lineage (NCBI taxonomy): Eukaryota > Metazoa > Chordata > Actinopteri > Sciaenidae > Nibea > Nibea coibor. The sequence continues at coordinate 17,150,926 of CM041738.1, forward strand.
CATCTGTTTGAAAGCTTGCAACATTATCTCCTCTATATTGGTCTCAATAGACTGCTCGTTTGTGCGCAAGTAAAACATGCAGGTTACCCAGATTTGGGAGTGTTTCTTAAGCAAATAAATGAAGTAATAAATTATACAACATTATACTAAATTAATATGTTATTATGTGCAGGCCCGTGCCTCTTGGGTCTATAAGGAGGCTGAAAAATTGTAAGCGTTGCCAGATTTGTGAAACACTTCTCATGAATTGCATATTCAGTGTGTTTAAGTTTAATTAGGGAAAGCCACTCATGGAGAGTTTTGTTTTTATCAGCAGTGACGGCAGGCAGAGACAGAGGCCCTTGGCGGGAATATGTAAGAGTCTCCTGTATTGTAGCACTCAGAAGCTGCAGGCTTCTCACCTTACACGTTCACACTGGATCATGCTCTGAGTCTTTTGTGCTCTTCAATCCAAGCACTATTAGCCAGTCCCCACCATGGCTATTTTGTGTTATGGCAGAACAGGCTTTTTTACTCTCCCTGATGGGCTCAGACACTCTTCTTTTTTTTTGGCTGTCGTCACCATAGTTATAGACCTTTATTGCATAAACATGTTGACAAATGGTCCTTTGTAAACTTTGTTGCTGGCGACATTTATTCAGTAACAAAGCAGTTACTTGAGCTGGCTCCCTGGGCTTGCTTTCCATTCAGGCTAGTGATCATTTGTCTGCACGCCAGTGGCCCCTGGGCTGCTAGCCCACCCATGACGGGGGGCTCCATGAAGGAACTTATTTATAATTGCAACTGAGGAAAGGTTTCCTAAAAGCATTTTTCGCTTTAATGAAGTTTACTGGCACCGGTAGGCTGGTGTGTAGCCAAAAGGTTTTAGTATTCTTTAGTAACATGTTAATATGATTTGTCTTGGCAACAAGGAAAAAAGTGAAATTGGCACAGAGAGTAGCCATGAGCTGGAATCCCAATGCCAAATTTGTCATCCATGTTTTTACTTTGAGGTGGGGTTGGAGGAAAAAAATGTAATTAAGGCCATTGTTGCAGCTCTCTGTGGGGGAGCATTTGCCTTGGCTAAGCCTTGTAATTATGAATGATATCCTCTTTGGCCTGCTTTACTTTCTGTCCCTGTTGCAAAAATTGGATTTGTTCCACACACCCCTGCAAGACGCAAGATAATCTTTGACCCGAATTGTCGTCACCTGCATTCGCTACACAGGGCAATGCTTTTCCCACTCATTTGGCCCGTTCACTTAAAAGCTTGCCATCTCATAAGCGACCTTGCAAACACGATGATCACAAAAAATGACCGCCCTGCCTGCAGAGAGGCTGAGTGATCCCATCAGCATTGGGTTACCTGGCTGCCCCCCTGCTCACTGTACCTGTTGAGAAAGACATTAGCGCAGTGGTATGCTAAGGCAAGAGGGTGGGATGACCCCTGAGGGTTTGGTTGACGGTGTGAAGGCTCCTCCAGGCCTGAGTGCTCTCTCTCTCACTGGGTGTCTCGCCTGACCTGGCTAGTTAGGCCTAGCACAGACCAGGCTTTCATTCCACCCAGCCCTGCGGCTTCAGCTCCTAATAAAGCTACCATTTGATCCCCTTGAATTTCTAAATCGTTCTCCTTTTGATTCCTTCTTAACTCTGCCTGTGTTTTTCCACTTTGTTCTGAACGTAGGGTCAGGTTTCTGCTCTCCGTGATGGAGTGTTTGGTGAACTGTGCATAGCTGTGTCTATATATGTTTGGTAGCCTGATAATTGAAAGCGAGTTATTGTTGTGAAGATATCACTGAGGTTCTTATGTGCATTTGATTGTGAATTTCAAGGTATTTGATATGATATTTTCAGGTTGAATAATACTAGACCAGTGACTTTATGAACCTTGTGTCATTTTATTAGCCATTATTAGGGCTGTGTGTGAGTAGGCTGTCATGTGTGTTTGATCACTTATCTCTATTACATTTCCATGCTACTTTATGATCTGTTGTATCAGAAAGTTTATAAATTTAAACAGATGAGCCTTGCTGTGATTTGATTGATTAGATCATTATTATAATTCCAAATGAGACACTACAAACACAAAGCAGCAACATGTAATTTACACTACAGTACATACAAGTGGTTGCAATGAATAAGACATACTGTAGCTCATAGCACGCATACCAATAGACTCAGAGATATGCTTGCTTAAAATTTACAGTTGGGCGAGCAGCAAAATGATATGAATAGACCTGCGGACTTGAGAGTCCCGGAAAATTATAGGTTTGTTTTAAAAGGCTGATTATTCTCTGGTGTAATGAGCAAAGTACACCCATAAATTTGCACGGCTGCCTCAAGGCAGGGCCCAGTGTGTCAGGACTGCATGGTGTTTTCTCTTTAACACCCCTCTTTAACTGCTGAGGATGGTGTTTAAGGAAATTACACCCCAGGTAGCAGGCACTCCCAGGCTTTGTTAATTGAATGCCCTTTTCATCACTGTTGTCCAACGGATTCCCACTGCGAGCTTTGTTTTCATAATTATTGCTTTAAACACACAAATTAAAACACAATTATTGCATGAGCTGTCTATAATCAGAAAGGATGAAAAAAATAGGGTCTGACCCTAGTCTTATCCTCTGCTTTGAAATGCAGCTTTTACCCTCAGGTGGAAGACTCAGCCATTCATTCACAGCTTTGGCAGTTAAACGAATCAGTTCCACAGAAGTTGTGTAATGTGTCTTTGTTGAAACAAGTGAATATTGAATTATCTATCATTAATGTGTGAATGAGATAAGAGTGTTTACGAATGTTTAGATGCCTGTATGATCTGGATGTTATTTAGTGAATGACTGACATATTGCATTGTATCATATCATATCTTGCCACCTTGTATTGTAAGATATACTATCATATTGTATAGCATTGTATCTTATTATGTCATAATTAATCGTTGTAAGTAAGGAGGTTGTTGTGGTGGATTGATGGCTCAACAGAACATCAGACTTTAATATGGGACATTGCTGTTTGTTTATGCTTTCCAACCGACGGTCATGACCGTGATCATTCACTACCCTTAACCACATGGTTATTGTAGTAACCATGACAACAAAGCTCCCCTAACCGTGTTTTCTCTATATGTATTCAACAGCAGCACAGTGCCACTCCATATAAAAACCTCCCCAACTGCATTAAACTCGCTATTTTGAACAAGGTTCATAAATCAAACACCCCCAGACATTACCACTGTTTAGCAGTCTGTTGTTGGTCATTGGAAAGTTGACGGCAAACAAAGGCCTGTCTCATTCCCTATTTCAGCAAAGTTCAGCAAAGGCATAGAAATATTGCTGCACAATCTACGTTGGCCACTCTCCATTATCAAAGGGGACGTCCTTTTTGTCTTTATGGAAAGTCTGGAACCTTAGGGACCTCAGTAATCTTCACCAGTTTCTTAAGCATGACTTTTCCTGTCAGTATTGTTGTATTCCCAATACAACAGAGGTGGCTCAAAGGGTTCTGTAAACCTTGCCGTAGTGTTTCTGTGTTTAGCAGTGGAACTGATCTTGAACAGTCTTTTGTTTGGCCAAATTTGATCTGGTTATTGACTCACGAATATCATGTTCGTTCACAGAATATTTAGGCCTTCCAAACTTTTCTTATTCCCATGCAGACGATTTTTCGTTTTGCCTTGAAAATGAGTGTAGGCCTTGTGATTTTCTTTTAGTGTGTGCCTGCTGTAACCTGGACATAATTCTTACTACTGTCAAAGCCCAACACATGTTCATTAAACATCAAACAGAAAATCGCTATATTTCAAATTGTGTATGTATGAACGATATTTGAATTTAAGAGAAGGTGTGTGGGTACTTGTCTCTCTTGTATTTGATATATGAAAATACCTAACAGGAGATTGATTTCATTCTTGTAGATTGCTTAATCAAGTACTTTACTTCATGCATTGCATTATTAGTCATGATGACAAGTAAACAAGAGACAGAGTAGAAGGTAACTTATTTTAACCCATATATATATATATATATATATATATATATATATATATATATATATATATATATATATATATATATATATATATATATATATAATTATATATATATAATTATATATATATAATATATATAATATATATAATTTGAGTGAAATATAATAAAAAACTAAATCTGCCTCATAAAAAGCACAATTTAACATTCACCATGAGTTCAAATGTGCCAGTCGCATTGAATACTTTTAGCACATAGAATCTACACGCTCATAATGTATGTCAGTTTTCTGGTGTTCATGTGTTTAGGAGTAAAATTAGTGGCCTCTCTCTGGAATTTCTGTATGATCCTTTTTTTATTTTGCATTCTCTGCAGCTTTCACATTACAGTCCAAATGTCAGGGGAGAATTAAGTCAGGCCCCGCTCACTCAGATCACAGAGAAAGTATTTCCTGACATGTGTTGGTGCCCTGGCCTGTACCCGTGCCCGACTCTGTGTGTGTGCCTGTGGCACTCAGCAGAACAGGGGGAAATGAAAGAGCTCTTATGCTAGTGCCAGTCACAGATGCCCAGCACCACCACCCGCCCACGTCACCGCCTGCTCTGTCTGCATTCCCCTCTGACACTGTCCGGACGGGGCCCTGCACAGACCTGCAGGTGGCCCCATTAGCAGGGAAAGTATGTCAGTTGGGCTGCCCAGGGAGTGTGAATGGAGCAGGCTGTTCCTGAATTCTGGCTCCTCAGGAGTGAAATGGATAGGAAGTAGGGCTGTACAGATAATTGCAAAAAAAAAAAAAAGTGGAAACTGTGACTGCTGTACTTAATTCTTTTAGCCGCATGGTATTTCTGTAGTGTAGAATGTCAAAAATAAGGTTGTTTCATATTTGACATGTTTTACTTTCTCTAAACTGAGCATTTAGTATTTCTAAGCATGGAAAGAGAAAACAAAAGACAAGCTTTCTGCACACATATCAGAATGGATGTCATAATAGTCCTTGGTCAGTTTTGGGTTATAGACAGGGATCCTAGGTGAGGAAGTGGAGAGGAGGACCAATGGGAGAGGGACTACTGTGTGTGTGCCTCATGCAGCGCAGCATCCAGACTCCAGCCTAGCCAGATCCAGGCCCAGCCTCACAGCTATCTGTTCCACAAGCTGAGATCAAAGTGTCAGTGCTGGCAAATCCGCCCGGGCTTCAGCCTCACTCCAGCAGCTGCTGAGCAGGAACAGTCCCAGCATGCCTTGTTGAGGTTAGGGAAAGGAGCTGAAAGATTCATGGGCTGGATGTGTCATTAACTCACTGCATGATTGATGTTCCTTATGACTAATAATGTCACGACTCAAAAGGAGACAAGAAAAAGGCAAATATTTTCAAACACACCATTTCTTGTTCATTTTCACTCTGCCAGAGACAGACTGCAAGAAAGCCTTCTGCCAGTCTGTCTTTTGCAACTTCTTCCACACTTGTCTTGTGAGCTCTCCAGGACTTGTTTGGCACTTGGGAAAAGAGAAAGCGATGAAATCATCGATAAGATTTTTGGATCCCAGTGTTACTCTCTGGGTGGTCTGGCAGCTACTGTATCCTCATGTTGCCTTTCTGCCACTTTCAGAGAGTTTTTCTTTATCCTATATCATCCGAATATATTCATAAAGTGTGCTAATTGTTTGTTTTGCTTTTTATTTCTTCATCTATCTATTCATCATATCACTAGAGAAGTCTCCAGCCCATGACAGCCTATAGAGTGCATACATTTGTCTTCAGTTTGTAGAAGGAAAACAAATTTAGCAATTTAGCAAACATAAATATGTGCATGTTCATATATGGTTTCACTTTGCCACCAAGATGGCTGCTGCTATAGTTAAACCTTAATATGTTGCGACTTTATCACACAGTATTTGATGACAGATTCATCCTATTTTATAATTCTGCGGTAGGCACAGAGACCTTGTCGTGTACCCACTGAAATTAAAATGGTTGAGTTTGTTTTTTGACTAGCATCACAAAATATCAACTATCAGCAACTTTAGTCTAAGAACATCTAGTCGCCTTTCAAAAAACCCATGTTGGTCAAAAAACTGTGTGTGACATATCATGCTGTTGGCTGCTGCAGTCTGTCCACTCGATCTAATTTATTTCCCTTTTCAATAAAGGGCCTCCTGAGGCAAGGTGGTGCACAGAGACAGACATGTGAGCCTTTGGCCGTCTGTGAGTGTCTGCTCATTAATTAGGCCAGGGAATTCCATCGGCCCACGTTCTGAGGGGGAGCAAAGGTACCAGATGGACTCTGGGAGGGGTGTTATGATAAGAAAAACAAAATGGACAGAAAAAGGGAGAGCGAGAGAGTGAGACAGGCAAACACCCGCGCGCACAAACAATTACAACATTGTCAAAATTGTCATGAAAGATCAGCCAACCCCAACCTACACCCCCCCCCCCCACACACACACACCCCGCCATGTACCAATCCTGTAGCATCCTGGCAATATGACCTAATAAGAATCAGAATTAAACGCTGTAAAATGTTATCAAACGACTATCAAACTGAATTTGTGTTCCCCTCTGGAAAAAAAAAAGGGCATAATCTGCCATAAAGCCAGCTAGGCTGTGTTTGACCCATAAATACCCTGTTTGCATTTTGCCACAGTAAATCCTCCACCCTCTCCTAGTAAATGCCAAGTCAAAGAAGCTTAAGAAAAGATAGAGCAATGAATTTGTTGCTCATGAATACAGTTAATGTTGTTTTTTCACGTTTCATATGTTACTTGATTTGATTTTCTGTTATTGTTATTTCAGCTCTTAATCTTTTGGGATTGGAACTCTACGGTGTGAGTGTGTCTTAGCCCGGCTGAGAGACAATGAAATTACCACCAGACTTGGCACTTCAAGCAAACACTAAGATGTTTACTACTTCCCTGTATGAGATTTTAACCAGAATAGTTGTTTTTGACAACCTATCAATCTGCCACAAGCAACTGAATTCACAATGTAAGGATAATATTCTGAAATAACAGCACCATGTCAGGGATTGGCTGAATCTTAATGCGTTCTTCAAGCTTATTTTTGTTTTGCTCCCAGTTTTCTCTCCCATTTCCCATTGAATTTTAAAATTGTGTAAAAAAAACTGTAAAAAACAAAACAGTGCTATGGATAAGAGGAAGATGCAGATGAATAATATTAATTGTACATTGGGAAAAAAAACAATTTTCATTTTGGTTAGAAGGAAAGTGTTAAAGGATAGATTGATCATTTCTTGAATTATGAACAGCAGGGGAAATGTGCTGGAAGATTCAGATAAAACATAGAGAAACTGAAGATGACAAAAAGCGAGTGGGAATGGGCCGAGAGAATGAGCGAGTCGTTGGGAGAAAGCTGCAGATAGATGAGAGTCAGCGAGAGCATGGAGGAGAGTTGTGATAGATAGATAAAGAGGGAGAGTGAGAGAGGGAAAGCGATTCTTGATTGCCGGGCTCAGGCAGTTTGACTGGTCGGTGACAGCATGCTCCTGCTCCGACCATACGGCCTGTCTCCTTAGCTAACAGCCCAGCTGCACGGGGAATGTCCCCGGGCCTGACATTTTGACACGGGCGCCACGTTGACAAATAGCTGGAGTTTTCACCTCCTGCTACACTGTCTGCTTCCTGCTAAACCAGCCCTCGCTGACTGTATGAAGTGAGGGGGCGGGAGGGCTGACAGATCTGCTGTCAGGCCGGGGGCTGCTGATCGAGGTCTCTGTGGGTGGCAGACTCCTACAAAGAGGGAGGGGCGGGGTGGCGCTGGCCATTGACAGAACACTTGAGCCAGTTTCTGGGCTCTTTGCACACTAGTGACTGCAGTTATCTCGTACCATGCACCACTCCTACTCCCCCCACGCACACACACACATACACACACCCCCAAACCCCATCCCCAGTATGCTCCCCAGCTGAGAGGGCTTGTCAGTTTGGTGTTGGCGGGGCATTGGTGTAATCACAGCACAGCAAGGCTTTATAGAGCGTGCGCCCCAGCTCTCAGATGAGGTGTGGTCACGAGGTGGAGGTGTTTGTACGCAAAAGGTTCTATGCTCCAATGTGGAACTTTTTTTTTTTTAACTGTAATTATTGACATAGCATAAATGTCAATTTTCTTTGCCTGAACTCGCCTCATCCTTGAGAGAGGAATGTCATCCTCACTGAGACAAATTATTATTTTTATTGTCCAGCCATTGTTCACTCCCAGTTATGACAACCGCAGAGAAATGTTATTAAGGCCACACTTGTAATTATAACCAGTTAGTGAGGTTTACGTTTGTTTTCACAACATATACTAATCCCTTCCTGACAAAAGATAGGAAATGAATGTATTTGTATTGAATCTGCGCCTCCTTTTTGCCTAAGGTGTCTACGTGTTTCTGACTACGGAGTTGCTTTCACACACTCCTGAATGGGAACCTTACAGGTGTGTGTGCCTCCATGTATCTGCAAGCGAGTGTCTGTATGAGTTGGCCGAGGTGAGCGTGTTGTTCCTTGGTACCAGTGGGGCTTTAAGTGCTGGCGGTTGGCTGTTATTATGGGGCTGTATTGATTAATCCCCTCGCCTGTATAACCTCCAGCTCACTTTGAGGTGTCCCCAGTGTGCTTGTGCCTGTGCAGAGCACACGCTGTGATTAATGCCCATCTCCTGAGTCTACCTGCTACAGAGCACGGTGTCAGGCCAGATTTGTCAGCTCACAACTATAGATTAGTCTACGTCTCCTCCTCAACTTTAGAGCCACCAGCGCCCTGTAGTGTAAATCTGTCCCCTTTCTCCGCTCTCACTCGGACCTGTCCCTCGAGTGAGAAGATGGCAGATGCATTAAACAATTCACTTAATAGATAAGCTACAATACGCTTGACTTTCTTTTCTCATACCCTCCCCTCTTTCTCCCCACGTCCTTCCTCCCTCTCTTCCCTCGTATCTCCCGCTGCTGAAATGGAATTGGATCAAAGAAGGAAAGAAGGGGGTTGGAGTGGAGGGAGGGGTCCTCATTGGGTTTTGTTGAAATATTTATAGGTCAGGGTTGACTGGTTAAATTGAATATCTATGCTGATCTCACTTGCCTGTTTAACTTGCGCCTAGGCAAATATGTTTCCTAGGTGATAACCTTTTATGTACCAGTCTGACTTCATTGAAATGCATAGAGATAAAAATGTGTCACACTTCGCAGCCAAGCTAGGCAGCCACTGATGCTCGATTATTCAAATGATAATTGACCCCCACCTGTAGCTTGCTTATATTCAGTAGTCAATCACTCCATCCGCTGTTAAGATATGGAGAAAATACGTTCTGTAATTTACATTACAAACCAGTGGTGAATGTCAAGTACCCCAGGCGAGCCATTTGTGTAGAGAAGAATGGGAAAAATATATGGCCAATTATGATTTCCAATCTTTTTAATAATTTAAATGCTGTTGATATGTGAATTACTGGCAGCATAGCTCTCAGTCCTGTGCCCTGTTTATTTCCTAGCAGTGTTATTTTCTCCCTAACAAATGACTTGATGTTAATCTTCATATATAATTTTCATTTGTCTGATATAATGGCTTCTAGTGGCTTGCTGTCAAATGCTGATAAATTGACAAGCAGTATCATAGCATTAGAATCAACAATGCAGAAGTGTTTGTTGGCCAAGACAGGGGATTGTTTTTCTACCATAGGGCACTCATGGTAATGAATGAATGCATATTCATGCAGGCACAAACGCACATACACACATGCATGTGAACACATTCAATCATCCGATACTTTTACAGTTGCAAGCTTTGATCCTCATCATACCTGTTCAGGGTATTTCCTCCAAACCACCAATGGCTTGTCAGATTCTCCTCAGCATTACTCTCGACATTGCCGTCTGATCTTTGTTAGCATGAGCAATGTGTTTTAATGTTGTCAGTTCCATCTAAGAAAACACACGATATGGATACAATTTGCATAAATTTCCAAATGGAAGGCGTGAAAGCATGCTCGGCAACTGTGCCTGTTTGTTTAAAGTCAGCCAAAGCTCTATAATTAGCAGTGTTTAATTATGGAAATGGCTGCCGAGGAGAATTTCAAACACACTTCTTCCCTGGATCATTAGTCACAGGGGCAAAAAAATGAAATGCTTTCAGCAATGAAGGGTTCATATTTCAAGCTTATAGCTGCTAAAAGGGTGTACTCAGAAAATCAATTTTATGAAAGTCCGTTCAGCACTAAAGGGAGTTCCATGCAACTAAGCAATTTTGAAATAATGTCGGTTGGGGCCTGATTCATGGACGGTAACAGGACTTTGCTCTCCTTGCCTGGGACATTATCCTCTAAGCCCAGGTCAGAGGTCAACCTCTGGTTTAAATCAACCTCTGTTTAGCATAACTCGATTCTTAAAGCGCTGCTGGCAACCCCACTCTGAATAGATAAGTAGTCTTCTGCAGGCAGAGATCATGCAGTGTACCAGATCAAAGCTCTGAAAGCGGTCTGAAGACTGAAGTGGGAGGGAAGAAAGTTCAGGTAAACTATCACAGGAAACCTAACCTTGACCTCATGAAGTGCTAGTTACCCTAAACCACAACAATGATATCTCAACCCTGGCCACAACCTCACACACTGACAATAAACACACAACTTCTGCATGCCTCCCAGCACACAGGCGCCCTCCACACTATAAATCCAGTCCCCGCTTCTTTGATAGCCCCACACAATTAAGCTGGGTGTCACTCCCTGGTACGAAGGATATGGACGACACATGTGCGAGGGACTGCTGGAGACGCATGGGAACGCCGAGCTCCGCTTTAGAAACCACATCATCACCAAGTGGCGCCCACACACTCAGTGGGAGGCCCCTGCGCTAATAGCTTGTTGTGGGACTTTGGTGTCTTTTGGTGTGTGTCCTGCGCTCTCCGGCAGCGGTGGCTACGACAGCAGTGGGGACATTTTGGTGGGTCGTTTAAGCTGGGAGGTCACATATAAAAACGGCTACAGCTGCACTGGGACGGCTGGCCCACGCTCCTCACAGGGGATTCCCATTAGGCAGATTGATTGTTTCCTCTCCTCCCCTCCTTTGATTCATGTCTTCCATCTGAGCTCTAATGAGCCATCGGCCGTATGGCACCACTCAGGGCATCTGTGCATCGGCCCCAGTACTGTACATGGCTAATGGGAAGCACATACTGTACTGTAAATGCACACACACACACACACAAATGCAGTACAAACCACAGTCACACCTGGGATGTGTATTGTCTCCTGTTTTAGTTGCGTTCACCGACTCTGTCTCTTCACATAAAAATGGATTAACCAACTTGGAAAAATCAGAACAATGTTAATCACTCAGAGCTATAAATCTACAGTAACATCCCTGTTTGATAACTCAGTTAGCGTTATAGTACCTACTGACCTCACAGAACAAAGCAGATTTTGAGTGTAGATGTGCACAGAGCACGTGCGCACGTTATTTATTCTGCCACAGAAAAGAGGGGACAGCTTTACAGCCCTCCACCGCAACCATTATTTACAGCCTCAGTCATCCATATATCCTCCATCATCCACTTTTATGGTACACAGAGAATGATAATTATGATAACAATAATAACTACCCATATAAAATACCTTTACTGCACTTGGGAGTATGAATGAGCTCTATTCTTTACTAGACACTCTATGTTCCTCAGCGGAGAGTTAAAGCAAGCACCAGTTTCCCTCAAATGAAACTCAGCCTGCATCTGATATTGATTCACAGCCACGTTTTGGAACATTTTATTCAGGATAATTTTCTACCTTGGGAATTTTGGGGTGTAAAGGCTCCATAGCGAATCATTCAGCATGTTTGAAGATGCCGTATAATCGTTTTTTAAGCAAGAGTCCCTCTACTTTCAAAGTGCAACTGAAGGTAATACTCTCTCTCTCCCCCTCTCTCTCTCTCTGTCTCCCTCTCGCTCTGTGGTGCTTTTGCACATCAAAATGAGCTGGAAATGTGTATATCTCCATCTGCTTCCCTATCAAAACATTTTCTATTTGCTAAGAGGAAGCATAAAATACTATTTGCTCTCCCCCCTACTGCAGTGGCGTGTCAAAGATTTTAACTCACAGCTCTAGACAGACATATTTGTTCTGAAAATATGACACAAAAATTGTGTTTCTCCCTGATCCATATGCCTCCAGGCATTTTAGTATCGTTTTTAATCTTTCAATGCAAGTTCAAATCAATGCAAATAATTAAAGGTGTGTGTGTATGTATGTGAGACAGAAAGAAGGTGATGTAAAGAGAGAATGACAGCCAGTGACTGAAAGAGAAAAAGAGATAGGCTAGAGGGCAGACCAGTGTTTCAGCTTCAATGAACTGCAGATGAACTGAGCAAGTACAGGCAGAGTCATAAACACATGCTGCTCTGTGTTATTGATTGGGACGAATAAATGAATGTTTGCTAAACATATTAGATCAGAGAAGACACAGCTTGCACACTGATCAGGGTGATCTGCAGGGGTGGCCCAGGGTCTCAGCTGTTTGTGTTTGTTTAAGTGTGTGTGAGTGCCGGTATGCACTTTTAATGACGTGTGTACGTCAGACCGTGTGTTGGTTTGCAGGTGTGCGGAATTCTGTTCCAGCTTTTGTGTCAGTCTGTGCACATGCATTTAACAACGCATCCAGACTTAGCTCTTCAGTCCGGACTTGTCTGTGATCATACGCACACACACACACACACACTCACACCACCTCACCTCGACTTGTGCCGAAACACATCAGGTTGCCTCCCTACTGTATGTGGGGAGAACTGTCTCTAGAGGTCACTGCAGTTCCATGGGTGACAGATGCAGCTGAGGCCAGCAACAACATCCTGTTTAACACAGCCACTTAGACAATAGGCATGAACTCGGGGGGGGAAGAGGCAAAAGCTCGAAGAAACGAGGGAATATCACAGTCAGTTTCACACTGTCAAATAGCCACACGCAGACAGACATGCACCTATGAAACAAACCTTGCAACCTTGTCACCCAAAGCTGCAGATCTAAATCCGCATGAAGATGTGCTGGGATCTAATAGCAGTGATTTCACACTGACACTGAAAGGTCCATGGCTGTAGCTCACATGACTGCTGCTCTACGAGGTACAAAATAAAATGTAGTTTACTGGTTTACTGTGGATACTTATATATTTTATGTCATTTATATTACCTTATACTCCCACTCCACAGCAATTAATCTAGACTCATATTATCAACACAAAACATAATAGACAAATATATTATGATATATAATTTTAGTTAAGAACATACCTCTATCAGCATTAATGTAAAGGGGATATGCACATTAATATATCAATAAACATCATCCAGTAAATAATATATAGTGCATTATTCTGAAATGTATCATGATTCTGAATAATTCATACTTTGGATACTTTTGATGTATTTTGATGCTGACACTAATGTTTTGAATTCATTACTTTTACTTGTAAGTGTATTTCTACACTGTGATACTGATACTTTTATATCCGAGTGCTCCTTCCACCACTGACTTTCACAGCTATTATTTAACACCAATTCAGTGGTATTGACTACAGCACCATGGCATGCACATAACTCAATATGTTATTAAATTTTGATTTTCAGATTTTAAAGTGCTCTCTTGGGAAGGTTTGGAACACACAAAGATGGAGGATTTCCCAGCCACGGGCAGCTCTTAAAAACACAAAAGCAACTTCATCCTTTCCTTAGTTTTGGTTATGCTTCTCAAACTATTATTTTAATCTGGTACAGGAGGAGAAAAAGGGGAAAACATGCTGCCAGGCGCCTCTCTCCCACTAATTCTATTACACTGGGTTATTTTTAAAAGTTCCTTTTCTAAACATTTACTGTCAGTAGTACACTGGGAGCTGCTGTTCCATATGCTTTGTTTGTATTGTGGTTGTGGTCGCAGTGGGGCTGAACCCGCCTGCTTCCAGTGAGCTAGTGGCAGCAACGTGGTCCACCATGCCAAGTTTAAAATTAGTAACAAATTTAATATGTACTCTGCTGGCATCCGGTGCCTTTTGTAGAGTGCAAAATGCTCCGATAGTTTGTCGTGGGGTCTCTCTGGAAGACCACAACGAGGCCCAATATAGAAACTCCAATTGGAAGACGGGGGTGGGGGAAAGAAAGGCGAAATCCAGAGCAGATGCGGATAACGTCCACAGTGATCAGGCTAAGAAAGCTGAAGCACTAACACAGGACCACCAAGACAAACTCAGCTTTCGCAACGCCTCCCTTTTTGCTGGCAAAGGGGAGCAAGCGTTGCTCCATGCTCCTTCCCCACGGCCACAACCTCAAGCCCAAACTATTAGCATGACCTAAACGACAAAACCATGCTCCTGTTAATGGCATAATCGTGGAGGGACATGATTTATGGCTTTCATTTTTAAGGATCACTCTCCCCATAACTCCTAATATGGAGGAAAATATCTGTTTTCACTAAGGGAGCCCTCCCATATTGCCTTATAGGCTGTTAAAGCATGGAAAAGAACATATTGGTGTCATAAATCTAGATTTCAAACTAGACAGCATAAAACACAGTGTGGGATTACAGGCGGGACAATAGTGAAGAAGTTAAACCAAAGCAAAGGATTACAGTACATCTTGACTGGTTTGGATGTGAAGTCTGGAAGTTTGAGGTAATTTCTATTAATAGTGCTTCATCAGCAGATCTCTTCTTGGCTTCCTTTGCCATCCATCACATCCTCAACTGCCCACAGTAATGTACAGAGGATTTACAGCACATTTTTAAAATGGATAGGACTTGTCTTTACCTTTGACTGGTGCTAGGTAATACAAGTTATCCGTGAGTTTTAAAGGGATTCAGGCTCGCGGGATGTGGATAATTTGTCCTTTAAAATGTAATATATCACTTTTCATCTCATTCTCTCTGAGTGTGCATGTCATTTATCACGACTTGGATTTCTTCTAAAGGACACATAAAACAGATTTAAAATTTTAAGTGTGTGGTTATCTAAAAACTGAAATTAAGAAGCGGATTTTACGTTCAAAGAATATTTCCTCAACAAACCCTAACTGACACTACCTGCATTTTTCACCCCTGGTCCTGGCAGCAGACAGAGTCAGAGGGCTGGTAATTCACTCTACTGTAGTTTGGCCTCTGACCAGTAGAGGGAGGTCATTGATTTATTTCTGCCATGTTACAGCAGGGATCTGCATTTGCCTCCTCTGGGTTCTTGATTATGAGTGATTCTAAAAAAATGTGTCAGTTATTATTTTTAGACAACCGCATAATGCAAGCACAGTGGGCCCTTTGAAGGCTCATTTATTACGGAGGAGATAAGCATGTTCCAGCGGCCAGATTCCTCAGGAACAGGTCACCGGCTCTGATTAAAAGTGACTTCACGTCAGGCCATAAATATTTGTCAGCCCACCTTTGAAAGGCAGGCGAGCCGTGGCTTCTCTGCTCGTTTGCCACATGAAAGTGCAAATGGAAACACTTAGGGTTGGGAGCTGCATCAGTCATAGCTGGAATAAGATGGCCAATAAAAAGGGCGTAATTATGATGCTCCATCATTTGACACAGCTCGGGGGTTTGGGCTGTTTGCCTGTATGCTATAATAGAGGGAGAGAGAGAGAGAGAGAGAGAAATCCCACCCGTGAATAATGGGACCTGTACTTTTATGAGCGTACTGTGTTTAAGAGTGAACTTTGAAAATGTGTGGTCTGTGTGTCACCTCCCTCCACTGCTCCCTCCTCCCTGTCTTTCTCCACCACCTCCCTCCTCCTCCTCCTCCTCTCCCCTCAGCTGTTTACCTTGCTGCTGTAGAATGTGGAGCGTGTTTCGACTGCCCCTCTTTGATGCCTCTTATTGCTCCGATGTATCAAAACCACATCATGACTGACACGCCACCACAACAACGACGCCCTGTTGTCAGCCACCCTGCTGGCTTGTTGTGGGACTCTTTATGGCCCGTGCATTGATGCCACGATGTGAGCCTATTTGGTTTGTTTGCGATAAACAAAGCCATCTTTCACATTTCATGGCCTCCATACAATGTATTTAAAGGATTTCATTTTGATTTACAGGCCACGTGGCTCTCCAGTGTCTTAAATCACTTTTGTTTTTGATCAAGAGCCTCCTGTAGGTAATCAACACAACATAATTGCTTCAAAGTGCGCTTCTGTAATTTTTAGTCAGTTTGCATGCATAGGTTTTTGAGGTCAGCATTGTCACAGTAATGATACGTTCCCTAATCATGGAGATACTGTTCTTGGAAATGCCTCTAAATTCCTTGGTGTGTCTGCTTGATATATGAAGGCCTTGAGTAACAGTAAGCAGAGCTGATGTAGACATCAGGCAGGTGTGGAGACTCCATTAGAGCTAGCAACCATTTGACTTGCACACCAGTGTCTAATCCTACACAGGAGCTTCACACAGAGAGGCAGGCCCCCAAGCAGAGCCCGGTGGAGAAGAGTGCTGTCGACGCCATACTGTTACACAGCCCTGCTGCGAGTTTTCCTCCTGCCCGCATGATGCCAATGAAACTAATGTAGTGGAAATACTCTGTGTTCAGGTGGAGGAGGCTGTTCATTATAGGTGCTACTGCTACAGCTACTCATTGTGCTGCATATCTGTGAAGACGGGGAGAAAAAAAACCAGTCAGGTGCAGAGTCTCCAAGAGAGACAAGCTGCTGGCTTCACATGCTGGACTTCATCTGTCAAATCTGCAGTGGTGTTGGCACAGGCTGAGCTCAGGAAATTGGAGATATAAATTGAAGAGAATTGATCGTGCTGCTGCTGCTTTGCAGAATACTGTTGCTGAACATTGTTGCTGTCTGCAGTCCAAATGAACTGCTCCGGAGGCTGTCACCAATATAGCTTCACAAAAATAAACCTATTGTGACACGATTCCTCTCCAAATCATCTTAAATCAGCCTAAACCAAAAGTTTGACCCTGAATGTGATTTGTGTCCATGTAATGTGAAGTTACTAAATTGTGTGTGTCGGTCAGCACATGTTAAATATGTATGGGACTCTAAGCAAACCAAAAAATTGCCAACAAACATCATAAAACTTAACATTTTGCAGTTTCAGGACGCCCGCAAAATTACAATATTGTCGTCTCTTCTATAAAAACCATACATAACACAACAGAAAGTGAGAGAACTATGTTTCAACAGGGGGCACTATACTCCATTTATGTACCATATTAGAATAGTGGGACATCATTCCATTCCATTACTGTTACTGTATATAAACATATTGCTGAATACACATTCTGCAGTCTAAGCTCCAGTATTATGTTTTCATATAATGCTCAGCTTATATTTTACAGAAACATTTATTTACACTATGTCTAACACTATGTTTAACATTGAACAGAGACAGAAAATGCCACAAGAAGTTGATAAATACACGGTCACCGCCACATTTCTGGACTATTCCGCTTTTTCTTTTTTCTTTTTATGCATCTGGTGAACATGAAGTTAACCTGACTACACCAGATGGTTTGCTTCACAGAGCTGGGAAGTCATTCTTGGAAACTGTTTGGAAAAGGGCAGGCATTTTCAAAACATACTTGGCAGGTGATTGGATGAAACTATCACCACTTATCATGGGCAAACAGTGAGATCAGTGAACCATGTAATGTAGTCAACACCTTAACAACTTTCAGCGTCTTCTCCTGAAGGAATATTCACCAGTTCTGATATAACTGATGCTAACAGCATCTATGCTAACATATTTAGTAACCGCCATTTTTGTTTTTGAATGAGCAGTCACTCCTCACACATCGTCACACACGTAGCGGTGGTGCGTAACTACTGTACTCAGACACAAGTGCATAGCTTGAAGTGTAGCGAGATGAATTTTCACAAATCCGGCTGCTTCGTAATGTTAACATGATAAAACGTTAGATAAAAGTAGCAGGTCCAATATTCACTTTACTTTTAGCTCGGTTTTGGACTTCGCTAACATCTTCACCAAGTCTTTAGCTGCTTATTACTCCACTCTGTTCACCAGCAAGTTGTTAACTTTGTGATCTGGTTCTGTTCAGATTATGTACAGCATCTTTATAAGGTTAGGTAATGTTGGTTGTAAGGATGGAATATTGATTAGCTCAAACTCAGTCATTAAGTACTAAAGGTTTGGTGGCTGCAAGCCCAAATAAAGACCTAAAAACCTAATAGAGTTCCAGTGACATTTTTTCTTAACTTAACTTTAGCAATATACATGCACATGGTATAAAACAATACCCATCCACCACTTCACCCAAAACACCTGCACTTTTCATGTTATTTTACTGTCAATACACTGCCTGCATCAGTCAGTCAAATCTGTTTTAACTTTTGCAAAAGCCAAGCTGAAAGCTGGCTTGAAGGGGCTGTAGAACTTAGGATTTACACCTAGTTTGTGGTCAGGCTATGACATAATACACCCTGTTTAAAAGTCAAATGGAGACTCAACAGCAGGCATTAAAGGCCAACAGATGCCCAACATAAAGGGGAAGAAAAACACAAGGAGGGCGCGAGATTAAAAATTAGATGCAGGGGATTATTAAAAGGCATTAAAATGACACAGAAGATTAATCTGATGTTGGTGACGCCAGCCTAAGGTCAGCAACAGAAAACTGCCAGTCCAGCAGACAAACAGAAAAGAACAAACAAGATAACAGGAACAAGAGAGCACGCCATTTATCACTCTATGGGTGCAATGCAGGAATTCAGCCCACACATAAAAGCTCCCCTCTTGCTGAAATTAAGTAAGAATTTATTTCGTTGTGTTTCCTTGCGGGTTTGCCTTTTATTGTGTGGTTGGGGCTTCTCAATCTGCTTGTTTATTTCTGTCTGTGCTCAAAGTAAACATGATAATCTTTGCTCATGTTATCCCCTGACTTATTTGCACTCCTTCCAGTAGTTACAGATGGTCCAGAAGTGAGATTGACTTTGCCCTTTGGTTTAACATTTAGCAATTGACACCAGGGGAAAATCACTGGGCAGGCAGCAGGCGCCATGAAAGCAAAGATTTAAAGCTTTGTGACAGAGTAACTTTTACCTTCAGTATCACTTGAGCTAGGGGCTAGGCACCCCATTCACTGTTCACTGCTGACAGATTGTCAGTAAATTGAGATGAGAGACTAAAAGGAAACTTGGAATTTGGTTACAAGTCTTTATTCTATTACTTAAGGGACCAGAGAAGACCCTAAGAAGGCAAATGAAGTCCAGAAAAAGAAACAAGGCCCTGGGAAATGGCAGCATTAACATCACTTTGTGCCATGCTCCAGCCTGGCACAGGGGCCACAATGCAACATCTACCCAAACCGCACAAAGCCAGCTTTTCATCCCTTCTCTGGCCATTCCACCAAGTCCATAATTGTCTTTGACAAAACTCATTAGCAGAGACCTTGTAGCAACATCGGCAATCAGAAATTCCATGGAGAGAGACATGCACAGAAACAATGTCCCACACACATTTCATTGCGCCTTTTGACAAAATGTAATGAAGTGTGTATATTGTCCCCCTCATCTGAACTCTGAGCCACTGGTACAAAGACTTTGTTTTATGAGCCTTAGCTGCCCAGCGTGGGACACATCAAATGGCACCTCTATGCTGGCTCTTTTGTCAGACTAGAGGGCAAATTATTGTTCGAGATGTTGCTGTTGTTGTTATTATGGCTGCTATTTATACGGAAAAAGCCATTGCTATCATGTCAAAATAATTCATATTCTTTTACGCCGTGGGCTCATTAAGTGGGGGCCTAAATGTAAAGCGCACATGTGATGGATGCTCCGCACAATGCCTTGTCAGAAGTTACCCCCTCATTGACCTATGCTATTGTATTGTACAACATACCACAGTAACAGTCATTGTTAAACTGGTCTCAGTGCGTAAAAGACCCTGGTTAAGAGATACAGCAACAAAAAAAGGACGTGTAAATGTTGTATGTGTCCTCTCATGTCCCCTCTGGATAACATTAGGGATGGAATGTCATTATCTTTACCATTATTTTTTAGTGTTATGTGATTGTACATTATAAGTTACAGTTAGGCATGGTGCTGTCTTACAAGATGTATCAGAACAAAAATGAAAACAACTTAACTAGTGGATCTTTTAATAAGTGTTGCCACAGCACCCGTTGCCCATAGTTGTCCAAACTTATATTCATGTGGATTATTTTGCAGAGTTGTCCTTGAACTCAGGCTTAATAAGATTCACACATTGTTTCCAAAAGAAAGTTCAACTATAAAAAGCTTTATTGGACATCTTAATCTCGTATTCCAATGAAGTCAAGATTACGGTATTAGAATATAATTTACAAGTACAATTCAAAGAGTAGATATTATACCTTCATTGACAATGAATGTGCTTTGAAAACACCTGAAGGCACGGGTTGGTCAACCTGTGCATTGTATGCGAGAACTCGTGGTCATTTATATTGATTAAAAATCCACCACCATCACTCTGAACACTGACGGGGCTGAAAAAATAGCAAATCACCATGAAGAAAAAAAAGGTCTGTAATATTGTTTCCACCCTCTTTAATTTTTAATTTATTGTGCATGACGTTTTAAGATGACCTGCAAAACTTAAAGTGAAGAAAAATATATAAACTATGCAGCTGTCAAGGATATGACATTTCTTTCTTGTCTGATATTATGATTCTCTTTTGTCAGTGTGTACTGTGAAATGTTACGCAATATGTATCCTTTGTGTGAAAGTGAGGACGCAGGGTGAAGTCTGGTAACCCTTTACTTTAAATGATCGTGTTCAGAATTACAATTCTGTTCCTTCCATATATATAGAAGTGTCCCAGGCATTGACTTTAGCAGAACACCTTCCGTTTCTGACAGTCATCTGGCCACTGGACTTGAAAAGAGCAGAGGAAGCAAACAGCAACTCGGCCCAGAAAAGATCAATGATCCATGACAGTAGAGTAGAGGTGGGGGGGGGGGTGTTTGATAATTATACACATATGAATGTAAAGACAGCCTCTGAGTTCATGCAAGGGATGGTCACAGATTAATATTCATGTTTACCATAGCTTGTTTTTCTTTCTTTCGCATATTTGTGCCTCATTCACAGATTATCTAAAATCTGTTTTGGATTATACAAACATGCTCTCACAGGCAGCCATCTTCTCCCCCTCCCTAATGAAAAATGTAATTTACCAAGAGGGGAGAGGCGTGTATTAGGGAGATTTAGTTGTGCATATATAGGCTATCTAAGGAACTTATTATTCTGTAACGTTTTAGTTGTGCCACAGCTTTCATGTCAGCCTCAGATTAAAGATGTCAGACAAACATAATGTGTGTCCCCTCCCCCTCTGTGCACCACCACCACCAATAACGCCACAATTATGCTAAACATCCATTTATATATCCTTATTTCCACCTTAGGTTATTTTATCTGGCGTATTCAAATGATCCATATATTATAGATGTAAATGACATGATTGTAGCTTCTGATCCGTGACGTTCACACCAGCTTTTATTTACAGATGTGTCTCCTGATTGTCTCTGCTCTGCGCAGCTGCTCTGGCCGTATACAAAGCACTACGTATAGGACAGACTAATTGACCTGTTAGCTCCTTCAGGCATACGTTGCTATATGAGCCCATCATGGCCATTATCCACGCTTTCCCCCAGGTACATCGCAACGGTGGTAATCCCATCCCGCATGCATCATTACCTTCAATAGCATAAGGCAGCTTTTCTTTACAGCCCCCGATTTAATTAAATTTGGTTGTAAATATTTGATGCACACCTACATTTTAATGTAAAGAGCAACGCAGCAGGCGTCATGAGCGATTACTGCTGAGCAGGAGAGGCCCCCCCTGTTAGCAGCTTGTCATTAACAGGAGGACTGTTACACTATCGGCCTACTGACTGATCTAGACTTGGAAACTTTATATCAAAGGTACCCTCCACACACACACACACACACACACACACACACACACAGGTGACCTTCAGTTGAAAACATATTATATATCATAATGTTAATGATGCCAAACATTAATTCCACGTGTCCTCTTTATTGCTCGCTACCTTTGAGTAGACTTAGTCTTAAAAATAAATCTTTGGGGCTATATATATATATTTGTTTTTGCTTTCAGCTTCACGCAGATTATTTGTAATGTCTCAGATTAACACGGAAAGAAAAAAGAAATTGAAGTGGAAAAATCTAAACAGGCCTAAACTATTACTGGTGACCTTCCTCATCTTCACCGTGTAGCTTTTCCCGGATTTACCAGCCTCCGTGCGTTACTGACAGCTCCGCCATTGGCCAAGGGCGCATATGACCACAGCGCCTCTGAACTGAGCCTGAATTGCCCTAATACGGGGGAAAGACTTTTATTACAAGCATAATCCCACAAATATAACCTCAAGTGACGTTTTGCGGGGTTGTGGACGATTTGTAGGTATTTTCCTCAGAGGTCTGGAATAAAGTTCAAGTCCATCAAGTCCAAATCTTTGCCGAATGATGTAAGAGTAATTTACTTGTTTCAGGTGATAAGGTAGGGAAAGAGAAACGAACAGACCTTCACTATCAAGGAGATCGTTCATTTAATATTATTTAGACAATTTCTTCTAGTCAAACTGGTTGCTGGAAAGTTCTCGGTGTTGTACATCAGCTGCTCTGTAAAGTAAAGCAAGTTTCACATTGTCAAACTGAATATGGAGATCGCAGAACGGAGCGTCAAAATCAATAATCCCAGCGGCAATTAGTTTACACGGCTCCCTTTTGTCGTCTGCTCGGGAGCTGGTTGATTTTTAAAAGTTTGAAATGTGAAGATCAAAAAGTTTTTCAGAGCATCAGCAGGAATCAGAGACTACAGTGATCATCTTATTACAGCTGTCTGTAGGAGAGTCACAAGAGTTAGCCCATAACGAGATGGACCATAGGCAAAACAGCCAAATCAAAGGAACTTTGATGGACCATGTGAATTTCTCTGCCGGGTTTGATCCTACAAATGACCTTTTAATTAACACAATGTTAAGTTAGTGCAGCGGCTCGCTACACAGGGGACAAAGCAGCATTCATCCTATGGCCCTGCCTCGTTGCCTATCCTGAACAGTAACAAAGTGTTTGATGCCACTTCTGATTAGATGCTGACAATAGAGAGACGATGTCCCCTTTCTTCCACAACTTGTGGATTGCACTCACGTCCTCCTCTGAATTATGACCTTCCATCGGCGCCGCGGCTCCATGAGTCGAGTCAAGATGATCAACTTTGATCAAATGCACATCCGCAAATGTTTTAATTGGCCGATCGGACGTGCCGATCTGTGAATAACCACGACACAGGAAACGAGAGTTCTTGGGAAAAAAAATGTATTCTTAGAAAAAAAAGGAGAAAAAAAATAGACGTCATGAATGGCAAACACAGAAGAAGCTCACATTTGAACACAGTGACAAAAACTCTTCAGGTCCACGCGTAACACATGACAGGGGATCCAGTCCTTTTTATGTCCGACAGGCTCTTCTCTTTTACATCAGGCAAAATGACACGAAGCCACAGGAAAACATGTAACAAAATACTTAAGAGGAGATATTCAACCAATAACACACATTAAATAATAAACAAACAGACGACATAACAAAAATAATAAATACACAGAGAAATAAATAGGTTTGCTACACACTACACGATTGCCGTACACAAATTCGGCCGCTTTTATTTGGCCGTTCTGGTTCCTTTGCATCTAGACTTTTTCTTTTTTTTTTCTTTCTTTTTTTTTTTTTTTTGCATAAAGTCTTTTACCACCATAAAAACAAAGTTGTGCAAAATGATAGCCACATCCACAGTTTGACAGCTGCAGCGCCAGGTAGCTCCCATGTGTCTTATTGAGGCCGCTACTCGGCCAGTAAGTCCTTTAGTGCATAATAAATGTCCCATTTTATTTCATGTGATGCAGTTCCCAGCAATCTAGGGTAAAGAAAAAAGACAGCAGGAATTAAAATAGGCTCCCAGCACGAGAAAGAATAAACAGTCTGCTGTTTCATTACAAAAAAATGATAGAAATGTTACTTTTTTGTCTATTACATGTTACTTCTGACAACATGCATATTGGCAGTCTGTCACCTGTTTTTTTTTTTACAGATCTATATATTTGGATCAATTTTTAAATACTCTTTTGTGTTTAAATACAATATAGCAACATAGATTTTACAAAAAAAAGTAAGTTAGTGAGTTTTTGTGTCTATTCTTGTTCACCTGTGAGTGTTTTGTGGTGTTTTTCTGTGTGTGCTCTATGCTCTATGTGTGTGTCCGTGTGTGTGTGTCCGTGTGTAGGTTTACTGGTTTCTTCCAGTTCAGTGCAGACCCTCACCTGCTTCACCTCTTCATAACTGGTCTGAATGCAGTGACCTTGTCATCCTGCACGGTCCCACAGGCTTCGCTGAGGTCAGATGGCTGTGTCTCTGCTTTGCCACCAGAGAATCCTGCACACCACAATAAAAGCATATCTGAGAAACTTGCCTTCGATCCAAGTTGGTAAAAAGTGTCTTCATGACTATAAAGAAGTGAGTTTTCTTACATCCTACAATGCATGGGACTCTATTGATCATATTTGGCAGTACTGGGGTGTCAATGTACCCCACAGTAGAAATAACTGTGTATATAGCACAGAAAACCTCTGCATGTGGGAGATAGAAGAAAGACAAATTGTATCCCTTGCAATATGTTTTAAAATGCTGGTGTAAGTTTACCTACCTTCAATAGTGGAGTACTGGCATGTGTCTGGGAGTGTAGCATAGGATGAACAGTGCAACTGGAGGTCTTTGTGACTGTAGCTGCCGGTAGTATAGACTTTTGAGTGCAAGGATAGGCCCTCTGGGAAGAGGCTTCCAGTATTGGTGACATTGCTAGATTCATGGAGGCCTCTCATGCTCCCACACTGTCCAGTAGGAGCCCCGGTAAGTCTGGTGCTCTGGAGCTGGCAGTCCCCGCTTGAGTTGCCTGTCCTCAGCTCTGAGCCATGCTGCTGAGGGCTCAGTATGACCCCCGAAGCCGCCGTACGAGCCAGAGACCAAATCCGAGGCTTATCCGAGGCTTCAAAATGAGACAGGGACACTGTGCCCGTCAGGCCGGCTGAAGAGGGTGCCTTGGACACCACAGGATCCAGGAAGTCGGGCGGGAGAGAAGGGAGAGTGGTGACACTTTTGATGGCACAGGGGAACGCATGGAAGCTGTTAGTTAAGCTCAGGTGCAGCTCCGAGCTGCAGTCTCTCTTTTGAGGGGCGCCGGATAATGCCATGGCCCTCTGAAGGTCCTGATCATCTGCGGCCACCTTTTCGCAGTCACTGTCCAGCTTGTCACAGTCGTCCTCATCCATGTCCTCCAGATCACTGAGATGCAGGTCCTTCTCTTCCTTGCAGTCACTAGAATCTGCGTGCAAGAAAGGAGATTTTTAGGTTAAGCTGTTTGAGAAGTTTCATCTTGTAAATGTGAAGAGATTTAGTTTGTTCAGAAAACTTTCCAGTACACTTTACGCCGGAATTATCTTTTTGGTCTGAACGACTGGCAACTAAACGTAGTGTAAGTAACCATATTTTCAGCTGAATATTTATTAGCTGTATATTATTCATTACCTTTGGTGACACAGTCTTGCTCGCTCTTGTTAAGGTCATCCTTCCTGTCATCGCTGGCCTTATTCTTTGGTGACCAGGTCATCTTGTTCTCCTTCTTTAGCCTCCTCCTGGCGTTGGCGAACCAGGTGGACACTTGAGTGAGGGTCATTTTTGTGATGATGGCCAGCATGATCTTCTCTCCCTTGGTGGGGTAGGGGTTCTTACGGTGCTCATACAACCATGTTTTCAGGGTGCTGGTGGTTTCACGAGTTGCGTTCTTTCTTCTGGCTGTGCCATTAAAGTCTACTGTCCCGTATCTGGAAAGGGGCACAGACAAATTCATTACAATTCATACTACTCCCTGTTATATGAAATATATCTTCTGAATGCAGGTATCAGTATGGAGTTAGACTCTGACCTTTAATCTGTTTTTAAACCTGTTTTTAATATCCAGTTAAAAAAAAATACGCTTTGGTAGGTATGCTAATGCTCATATTATACATAGTGAGCAAGAACGAACATAAAGTTTACCTGTCATATTGATACTGTCCCAGCGAATGGTCATAAGGATAGTATGCAGCAGTTTGAGTGATGCCAGAGTGTAAAGTTCCCGTGCTGTCCTTAATGTCATACTGTGGATTCTGTAAAGGAAAATCAGATTATATGTTTACAATATTTAATATTTCTCTGCATTTTTCGATAATGATGGCATGCATAAATTGACATTTTTCTTCTCTATTTTATGCTCTAACAATAAATCACTCTGAGCATTGAGTGATTTAAGCTAGAAAATAACACTGACAGACACCAGTATGTCTTTTTGAAATGCATTTTAACAGGTGTAAAGTAGAATACATCACCCTAGCACGGTAATTACTTTTTGTGATGTTTTCAGGTACAGTGTGCAAGAAAAGTCATAGCAGCAGTGCAGAATATCCATTTAACAAGCCACGTATTCAAATATCACCCCACTGATTGTTTGTTTCATCCTTTTAACAAATATATTTTAACATTTTAACTGCTGGCTCAGCAACACACAAGTGCCAATATTTTTTCAAACAAGGCAGACTGACAAGGATTACTTTGTAATAATAAAATTACATTTGACTGAAATAAAACACATCCCTCTGCATTGCTTCCTCTCACCTAAGTGACTGGATTTTTTTTTTTACTTGTTTTCAAGGGGAAGCAGATAAGACTGGATGCTGGATTAAACGGCTTGTCGAGACGGATATGTTTGCTGTGTGGGATAAATTGATGAACAAAACCCGTTTGATCGATCAGCTTGAGCCCCCCTCCCCCCTGAGATGAAGCTGAAGTGAACCCACCAGAGTGGAGTAGATAGCGGATGGGTCGGTGCTGTAAGGAAAGTAGTTGGCGTAGTTCTGGCTGGCGGCGGCCGCTGCGGCGTAGGGAGAGCTGTACATCCCCAGCGCTGCGTTCAGCTCCGTCCGGCTGCTCGCCAGGAGCCGGTTCTCGTAGGACGGGCAGCAGAAGGAGGCAGCGGCGGCGGCTGCAGCGGCGGTCTGGGAGCCGCCTGTCCCGTCAGAGACCGACCTGGAAATCGAATCGCAGCAAGTCGTACTGGGGTTTGCCGACACGAAAAACTGCATGAAGAGAATCGTGGATAAACATGGTCATTGGCTGTTTCAGCTCCTGTCTGGATGTCTGTGATAACTCTGAAGTGATTGTGGGTGAAATGCTGTAAAAATGTATTTGAGTTAAGGGCTCAGTCTCGTGTTGAGTCTTGAAATCTTGAAATGAGTGAAAATATGAGCTGGTTTCCTTTGTTTTTAGTTTCCATCAGTTCAGTTATTGTCATGCTGACATCTTAACTTGTGACCTGCCTTAATCCAAGGTAAGTCACTTTTCAGAGAATTTCTGCAATCGGAGGAAGTAACTTTTATTGTCAAGTGTTCAATATCGCTTTTCAGCTTTTAGTAAAAAATACAACTGAACAAGTAAACGATAATGAAAGTTTATTTTTCAGTTGATATTAAGACGGAAAGGCGTGCGCAATCCGTGCGTAAAATCGACCCTGCTCCAGTTCATCATCGGTCTCAAAATTTGAACTTGTTCTTACTAAAAGGAAAATCTAAATTCAATGTCAGTCTGATAAATCTACATATTATTTCAAATGTAAACGTAATATGTAATGTTATCTATAATGTTCTACACGTTCAAAAATATTATCGAGATAAAAGTTGGGTGACAACTTTTCCATGAGAGTAACTTTTGTCCCCTGCACGTCCTGAACTTACTCGAACTTGTCATTAGGCTCAATAAGAGCGTCTTAAAATGTAAACAAATAACTTAATAACGAGTTGTAAAAGCTCTCAACACAGTGACATTTGTCAAACATCCCACACGTCCTAGTGATTTAAATAGAAAGTTTGCGAATGTGTGCAGCATCCGCTGCAGCCCAATTACACCTCGTAGCGAGCAATAGGTGACATTCATCTCTATTGTCATCAGAAAAACACGTGAGTTCATTCATAATTCAGTGTAATTGGACACGGCTGCGTGTATATCGATATTTGGTTCAACAATAAAAGCACCACGCCAAAATAGCTGTCAATACTGTCAGAGCAGCCGCTCACTCATGAATGTTTCCTACAGAGAAAAGTGCTCAGACTATAGCGAAATAAAAGAAAATATGCAAGAAAAAAAAGCCAAGTGTGTGTGTGCGCGCGTGTATGTGTGTGTGTATACAAAACTTAGGAGAAATAAAAAGTGTCTTACCTGTGAAGTTGCATTGTAAGGGTATCCAAATTGCGAGAAAGACATAGCTGCTTCTTTTGTTACCATCAGCAATATTCTTCACCCTTGATCGATTGCAACCAATTCTACTTCAAATCCACCGTCTTACACACATTTCCACGCACGGCCTTTCGCTCAATAATAGATGACTTCACTCATAGGAGGGAGACTTTAGGCTGGCACCAGCTGCAGATTGTTTTATATGAATGAATAATCCCCCCCAAGGACCCGATAAGAAATGAAATTAAGCGTCATTAAGTGCAAAAAAAAATTGTTGTTGTGTTAGCTGAAGGAGGCTTAAAGGATAACGTAAGACTTGCAAGATATGGACTCTGCTTGTGCTATTATTTGTGGCTCTATAGTTCTTTAGCATTCATCCATGCAAGGGTATCAGCGTGACGTCACTGTAATCCCGGAACGGCAGGGTACCAAGGATAGAATAATGTCTTTGCCAATCACGTCCAACGCAGGGTTTTCTTAAGGTGCACTGTACACAGTCTTGTCCCGCTTTTGTAATAGAATTCCTCACCAATTTGCTGAGATAACGTCTCGGAAAATTGTTTTTTTTCTTTTTCATTATTGAGTTGTATCGTTGCAACATATGGAAACCCTTTGTGAAGTTAAATAAATTTGAAAAAAAAGGAAACACTGAAGACGTTTTTTGGCAGTGTGGTGAGTTAACACATTCTGCAGAAGCGATTACTTTTCCTTTTCACCCAGACAAACAAGAATCGACCATGTAAACTGGAAAGTCTCCTGAGTATTTTCTATTCAAAAAGATTTTAGTGCAAAGTGGATTCTTTATTATTTACAATCTATCAAAATTAGGGCAAGCTGAATAAAGACATTTAAGACTTTTTTTTTCTTTTTTCTTTATTTCTTTTTTTTCCTTTTTTAATCTCGACCTCTGTTCGCCTCTGGCTCTTTGGCCAGAGGTCCATCCCGGAGTTAATGACGATGATGTTTCTATCTTTCTCTATTAGAGAGAGGGGCAGTCCCAGCAGGAACGGTTGGAGGGGTTTTTGGCAGGTCAATAGACCAGTGATTGATGCGCGCCTGGAGACTTACGTGACCATTACGCGTAATGCGTAATTGTATCAATTAACAAATTGATACATGCCCTTGTTTAACCAACGAGTAACAGAGTGAAAATATGCCTTAGAGGTGAAATCCGAAGAGCTGTGCGCGGGAAAAAAAAAGACAGTGGAAGCCCTGCTCCCCAGTCTAATTAAATATCCGTGGATAGGGGCGACGAGAATTGCATTTTAATTGAATGATGCTCACTTGAAAGATGAGTAAGGAATGATGCTGCCTCACAGTGAATGAAACGAGAAATAATTTTAAGCCTTATTAGATCAGCAGCTCAACCATCACCAGTTTTCTCGCGCTCTGCTATAAACATAAACAAGCTGCACCCCCCTCCTCGTGTTATGCTGAGTTGGAATAGGGAGGGAGGAAAGGGGCGTCTGTTATTTCCCCCTATACACACTTTATTTGTATTGACAGTGACAGCATGATCATTCCTACTGAGTCATATGATCTGCCCGTTCCTGACTCTGTGAGGTTCCCGTTGTCAAGACTGATACCTTGTGCCAAATTTGCCGGTGCCTTGCCTTTCCATAACTGATGTATGGCGTTTCCTTCCTTGGAGACCCATCTGCGATTATGGGCTTTCTCTCCGAGGGGCGCTAAAGAGCCACGTGTAGGAGATGAAGATCTCCCGTCAAGAGATTTTCCACAGAGATAAAGTGGACAGAGTGGTCATGGTCTAAGCTCAGGGAAGCGCATGGGAAATAAACACCCCACAGGCAACAGCAGCTCTTACACACACCACGTCTTTGGTTCTGACAAGTGCTCATTGCTTCTGACAGGCAACTAAGTTACTGCAGGGAACTTGTTGGATAACACACCATGGTCCTCAACAGGAAGCTTTGCACCTCATGTGACTGTGTAATATATTTCAATTATTGTTTCCATAAAATGTGCCTTTAATTTCCATTTTCCCCCCTACTTGTTGATCCTTTCAATGTCCAGTCACTTCTCCAGCCATGACTAATATTTCAGGCTCATTCTGCACCCAAAACATTTGCCAAAAGTCAGACAAAAATGCACACTGAGCAACCTTAAAAGTTCTGCCTACAAATGAAAGGGACGAGCCAGCTTCATTACATAATAGCGTTGTTTCCGAATACATTCTTGTGGTTTGAATGAAAACTGAAGAGAACAAGTGAAAAACTATGCAGTGTATACAGTATTAGTCATTTCCAGGATCAAATATATGAATGAACAAAACAATGAATCTCCAAAACATCTACTTTTCAAGAGAAAAGAAAGAAGAAAAACATAAACACACTCCTGTTTTCAGCTTTGTGACGATGCAATTGTTGGATAATCCAGTGAGTATTAAATTGTTTATTTAGCTAGTATGTTGTAAGTATTTTGTCAGTCCCCAGAGGACCATTTACTGTAATCTCTCCATTCAGAGAGATTCTCAATCACAACATTTGGAAATACACGGTCTTAACTGGATACCAACAACAGTTTAACACAGAGTAACGCAGATTTAAACAGTAAGTAAATTTGAACAAATCGACATGGGTGATGGATATCAGAACTTGTGTGGGGAGAATGCACACTTTCATGCCAAAACTGTTATTCCATATGAGAACACACAGAGCAGGTTGACACAGGCTAAATGTAATTGCATGCCGGTGGTCATGCATTTCTACAAGGGCATGCATGATGGCCCAAGTGCATATGGACAGCCTCATGCATAATGCATGTCCAGCAGTCACTGTAGATCTCACAGAATCAGGCCAAAATGAGCACTAATTGTAATGGCAGACTGACCATAGTGCCCTTCCCTCTAAAATGTGTGACAACCTCACAATGAGACACGGGATATGCATTTTTTTGTCTTAATTACTTAATAATCACATTATAGCAAGCTGTTGTTTTTTTTATCAGCTAAATGGCTGACAATGGCAATTAGTAATTCCTCTTTCACAGATGTTTTTCCTTTTTTCCTAAGTAGAATTACTCAAGAAGTCTTCCGTTTAAGCGGTTTAGAGTGACATAGAGTACTACCCTCTTATAACAGAGAGTAGCTTTTTGTTTGCAGCAGGATGGGTAGCGGGCATACTCATAGCCCCTGTGTGAACCTCCCTCGGTTTAACTCATGGTCAAACAAAACCGTGAAAGAAAAATCACATAGAAATCTGAATATTCTTTGGAAGTTACCACATTTGTGATGACAGTCACAAGCGTCAACACAAATAGCCCTAAAAAGTTCAGATGCTCTCAAAAAGTATTGTAAGTTAATTTCAGTATCATTTCCAATGTTAAGCATCCTGCACCGTGCTTTCTCGTGATGCAAAAAACTAACCGTGCCTCTACTTGAAACCGGCTGCAACAAACTCTGGCAGTTGGTATTTGTAGACATATCATTTGACCCATGACTGGTCATGTAATAGAACATTTAACTACTAGCAGACAAAGGCATTCACCCATATAGTACATTCACTCACGTTATTTAAGATTAAGCAAGTCCAAACCTCCATTATATCTTGTTCTAACGGATCCATGCGGTTACTAATGAGACTGAGTAATGCACGCATCCACCATTAGAAGCATCGCTGGGTGGAAAAAGGAAAAAAAAAACCTGGAAAGGTTAAGTCAACACTCAATAGCTCCCAGCCCTATTCTCCTATTTAATACATTTCCTATGCTGACTTAATGAACCACACAAAGCCTTTCTGGTTTTTCATCAGATGGGGGGTGGTGGTGGTGGAGGTGTGTGTGTGTGGGGGGGGGGGGGGGGGGGGGGGGGGGGTGTATGAAATGGTAATAAGGGCAGACAGACGGAGAGACGGAGGGAGAAGCCCGAGCCGAGCAGGGGATGAAGCTGCACCTTCCTGGAGGTGTGTGATCTCATTAAAGCTAAATTGGTATATGCCAATAAATCCAAGGCAGTTGTGATCTGGAATTATTACACACTGCATACACACAAACTTCCCCCATGAAGAGCATTATTAATACTGCAAAATTATCCAAAATGGAAAGAACAGTAATAAATATTGTAATGAGAAATAATGCAGCAGTGGCGGATATGGTCACAGCAGTGGCCGGTTAACACCAAAACAAACATCTTGAGGGCTGGTGAATAATTACAGCACGCGAAGGGAGTCATTAAAGCTCCATCACACAGAGAAAAAAGGGATAGGGCGAGTATGACATCACGACGACTGTCTCAATAAATCAATCTGGAGTAGAAAAAAAAGGATAATAACTGTATGTGATGACGGTACAAGTTTGATTGCTGTTTAAGTAGTGCCACTGTGCTGTGGTACGCTTTGATTGGTATGTTGACTTTAGGAGACAATGTGTATTTTGAAAGAGCATAATTACGCATATATCCATTACACTTTGTTTTTCATGATTTAAACTTGCATCTGTACGTTAATGGACACGCATAATTGGTGTTTCATTTGTAACCTCATCACTTTGTTTGCTTGTAGTCAGATGTTTAACTCAAGCAAACCCTAGGCATTTTGTGTTGGGAGCCGCATATCCCAGAGGCTCCTGGGGCTCCTGGGAGAGGGAGAGGGAGAGGGAGAGAGAGAGACAGAAGGGAGAAAGACAGAACAAGAAAGAGGCATGTGTGTGTTGTTTGTGTGTGCTGGCTGGCAGAGTCCCCTTGAGGCTCTACTGTAAAGCTATCATCAGTGGTGGTGTCAGGGATTTGTAGCTTGTCACTGAGAGAGCGAGAGAGTGCTGGCAGTGACTCTGGGAAATAACTGCTTATGGAGGGAGCCTGGCTCGCACAGCTTGTGCAAGTGTAGGTGTGTGTGAGAGAGAGATAGAGAGATGGAGAACGAGTGGGAGGAATGTGTGTCTATTTTCTCCCCGGGGTGTCTGGAGATGTGTGTGTGTGGACGGGTAGGTTGTGGGTCGATCATATGATGTGTGGATCCATGTGCCGTCTTTCATCTCGGGGCCTTAGGCTCTTTGTCTATGTGTGTTCTTGTCGGCAACTGGTGTGTGTACATGTCTATTCTGGGCGTGTCAAAGCTGCCACGGTGGCATTGCATGGATCTGTGTCTCCTTGTGAATTAATGTTCACATTTGGACCTGAATATGATCAAATGTGATTCAGTCTATTCAGTCACCGGCAATTAGGAGTCTGTGGAGGCTACCTCCCTGCTACTATGCCTGTGTTTGTGTATGTGTGGTCTTCGCCAAGATGGATGCTGACTTCAAACCGAACTTTCCCTCAAGGCGGAGGGCCAGCAGCAGCAAAACGCTGCTGTCGGGTAAATACATGTATCTGCAAAAAAACAAGTTCCTCTGGAATGACGAATGGAGGCCTCATTTTCTCATTGACAACCATGTATTTCTGAAATCGCGTGTTGGCGGTTGACCAGGTTTCAAGGGCCCGAGGGTCATGAAATTCACTCAACTCATAAATGATCATGTCAGCATTCAAACAGAGGAAGAAAGGGGAAGACGAGGAAAATTGCAGTTACATGGTTTCCATCTGACTGCAGCTGCTAAATCCACGGCAGCGTTGTGGCCCATCTCTAGGGCCCGCAGAGGCAGAAAGACAGTTCCTATTACTGTCAGTCCAATTACCGGCCACAGCACAGCCACCGCTGTCAACACCAGACAGGTCATGGTATGTATCGGCATCTTTTCTCTCATGTATAGCCATATTTTATCAGGGGAGCATGCATATTATGCAGCACAGCTTTGAGCCATAAGAAAACTGGTTATCAACATTTAATATAATCTTCTCTTATAAATTATCCATTATGCGAGGTCAAGAGTTCAGTAGAGTTGGATCAAAGATCTCACTTACTACGAGATCTTAAGGACATCTACAACCCGGTCTGTATGTATCGTAGTCTGCTTTAAGGATACACACTGGAAACAAGTGAAGATTTTGGAAG
Source organism: Nibea coibor (assembly GCA_023373845.1). Taxonomy (NCBI): domain Eukaryota; kingdom Metazoa; phylum Chordata; class Actinopteri; family Sciaenidae; genus Nibea; species Nibea coibor. The sequence goes on from CM041738.1 coordinate 17,185,128, forward strand.
AAAATGACAACACTGTTATGGTTGCAGTATTTCCCCTGTGGTTTCATGTGTCCTTGTGGCAATCCACCACACATATACACATATACACCCAGAAGTGGGGAATGTGATGAGAAGTGGTCTAAATATTGAAACACTCTCCATTACAGAAGACAGTGTTCCGCGTTGAGCGTGTCTGCTGAGCTGCCTCTAGTGTCGCACCACACGGAGACAGAAAAGGCCCAGCCCCATCTGGTCTTGGTTCAGTCTGGTTTACTGCAAAGTGGTGCCAATACAAATAGCTCCGCTTGATGTTTGTTTGCATAAATTGTTTTGAAAGGCTTCACCAAGAGTTTTTTGGGTGGATTACGGTGGGGAAGTTGGGGAGCCAACCGTGGTGGAATAATCCTCGCTGAGCTGACAGTTAGATTTGCTCTTCTTTAAAAATAAAAAAAAGAGATTGTTTTGGATTTTTCTTCTCGGTTCCTGGCAGTGAGTTTGGACTGTGAACTTTTCAGTGGGCTATGTGTATGTGTAAGTGTGTGCGTGTGCATATAATGTGGGCGTATGATGATGGAGAATGCTGAGCTGCTCTCTCTTCTCTCGTAGCATAGCGGTGTCAATTTCAATAACATCAGTGTAGCGTTTAACACATGCTAAAAGTTCAGTTGAAAGTTCAGAGGCCCAATGCAATGTAGGGAAAATGTTTCTCTTCCTAAAGCCCTCACATATCCACTTTGATTCTTCTCCCACAGGTCAAGTCAAAGGAAGGAAAATGCAAACTTATGTATGGAGGTGAATTAGGGTTGTATTACATCTATAAAATAAAGTGAAAATGTATCTTCCAATACAGTAGGCATGTCTATTTTTTTTGTTTTGATTGTACATCCTGGTAAAGAAGACGTACTGTAGAAACCAATTGGCAGTCATCATCACTTACCTCTAGTTTTGCTACAGGTATAAGAAAATTGACCTGATTGATTTCATGTCCAGGTAAGTGTGCCAGCTCAGCGCTAACTGGTACCAGACAGATTTTGTGTAGGCTGTATAGATACCCTGGCCCCCAAGTCTTAGCCAGAGCCCCCGATAGGATGGAAATCGCAATTCTACCAATGACAGTTCAATCGTTGGGGCCCTCTGTTCCTCATTTGCTGCTTAGCCAGTGGAGGTCCCTCCATGGTCGACTCCCAACCAGATCCAGATGCGGCTAAAAATATTTTTTGCTGCAACATTTCTTTGTCTTCAGCTCCTCTGCAGCCGCATCGTATCAGGCTGAGGAGCTAATGATGGTATATTTTCTTGTCCACGGACAAAAATCCTGACATTTCTGATCTACCCTTAACCCTTTATGGTTTGGTCTCAACATACACCGTGGTTTGACAAGCTCAGCAACCAGAGTGATACAATATGACAAGACATACTTGCCTTATCTTATCTGAAGACTGCTATCTAAGCAATGACTAGACATACAATGAATGGATGTGTTTCATTCTAAAGGTTGACAGATGAAAATTGTCTTGAAAAGTGTCTTCTGAATTCTAAAAGCATAGATAACTAATAAAATCCAGTGTCAACCTGCATGTTATGCTTTTTGCTTCTTAAAATGCCTTTCTCATCAGTTGGATTTCCACTCAGACATGGTAATTTAATTTCCCTTTCTTTCTCTCTTTTTCCAAATTCAGTCTCTATATGCAGACCTGAGTCTTTTTCCGTCGTGGTGGTGTGGGTCCACCTTAAGAAGAAAAAGAGAGAATGGGGTTGCCTCAATCCATCCAACTTAAAGCAGATGTTACATGGTTGCCAACATCAAAAGGTCCTGTTAACTGTAGAGAAGGTGAAATCATATACCTTTGATTAGCCTTTTCACTGGTTAATGTAAACGAGCTTAGTACATGGTTGCTGAGTGAACCCTGACCTTGGCCTCATGGCCAATACATCATCAGATTACAGAAAAAAACACAGTTTTGTTTTAACTGTGCCTTGTTAAGGCTAATTTTTGATTTGCAGATTGTCAAGCTTACTTTGGAGAAAGCAAGGAGACTGGATCACATCTCCACAAGGCCCCCTGCTCTGAGGTAATACTGACACTTCTAAATAAGAGGGCAGTATCCTTGAAATTCTATAACTTGGCTTCTTTTAGGATCCTCTTTCCCAGCTCAGCTCAAGATGTTTTCCATTTTGAGGCTGAGATATCTAAAATGTCGATGTGCCTTCTATTTATCTCAAGGATATTTATTCTGAGAACGATAAGGGGTAAAATATGGAGGGAAAAGTGGTGGAAGGGAGGAGGGTGAGGGGCTAACAGCATTCCTTTTAAATATATGGTGAATGAGGGTCCTTCAACAAGTGTTGTGTTTACTTTGCTTGTGGGAAACAAATCGACACAGGCGGCGTCTGAGGGGGCTGTAAAACAGCTCTTTGGTACGGAGCGTGGCTTAAATTCCATCGGAAAGCACAGCAGTGTCACCCCAAGGTGTTGAGAGTAAATATATGGTGTTACCTTTAGGGCTAAATAGGGGAAAAAAAACACACAGAGAATGAAGTGCACATCACTTTACTTAGGAGCAGCAAAATTGAGAAGAAACAATAACACTCATAACTTCCATTTGTTTTTAGCTCTTTTTATAATTAAGTTCACATATTCGATATGTAACAAAAGGAAACACTTGCACCGCAGTGTACTTTCACGTCAGCAGAGAGTAAAAATTAACTGAGAGGCTCACATTTTCATAATCAAATATTGAATACAGTGTCAAACAGGCCCATATAAGAGGTAACTTCTCCATCGGGAAACAGCAGTACTATGAAAGCTGCCTACCTTTTCTTGAGTGCTACAAAATAATATTAAAATAAATCAAATGATGAAATCATATGGATGAAAAATATGGTGAGAATGTACTGCCTTTCATCAGACCTCAACTGGGCAACTGACAAATATTTTATCGTGTATTTTACTTGAAGCCAACTTCAAAGTGATGGCTGCTATGTGATTTTCCCTCTGGTCTTTAGAAGTTAACATTAGCTTACGTTATGATTTCACTGAGGAACTGAAGATGCCCAACCCTGAATGTACATGTGTATTAAGTTAAAAATATTAATGTGTTATACCTAAGATATAACTGAAGGACTTTGACTATTGTATATTATCTGCTTGCATTAGCTGTCAGTCAATAGGTATGCCATTGCTAGGGAGGTTGTAGCGGTAGAACACGTCTAGTGTGTATAATTTGGGGGGCTCTGTTGGCAGAAATGACATTACAGTATGCAGAACTATATTTTTATTAGTGTATAAGAAGAATTACCTTCAAATGAGCAATGAATGTCACTCTAGATAGTGCCTTCAAGTGCCTTTTTCACAAGTCTTGATATGATTATACTTTCTCCTGCATGCTAGGAAGGACAGAGTGAGACGACAGGGTTGCAGTCAGCAACTACACCTCACTAAATTCTTCACACTGGTCCTTTAAAGTGCTCAGTAATGGCTCAGACTTTGAAAGAAGTGAGATTATAAAACCCTGACTAAAAAAAGATGATATCATGAGCAAAGTAAAAACACCTTTTACAGCCACAGGCACAGAAAGCAGCTTTTTGCTATGATGATTCATCCTGTCCGCACATGTCACCTTGTGTCCCATCAGATCATACCATGAGCTTTTCTACCAGACTTAAATTGCTGTTGCTGTTAGCTTCATAAACTTTGTCATTTTCTTGTAAGTCTGGTGACTGTATGTGCAGTGTGTGTGTGTGTGTTTGTGTGTACACTGCAGATTGTGTGGATGTAGAGCGTGCTTGACCTTTGCCAGTATGAGAGCAAATGCAGTGGAAGAGTGATACCACTGTGCGGTCCTCTAATCTGCTCACTTAGCCCCGGCTTTGGGGCTCACTTCGCTCCGCTTCATCTGAAGCTCCCTCATCACAAACTGCTGGCAGTACTCTCACAGACTTGAGCTCAGCTGCATTCACATACACCCATCTGCCTTTCTCTGCCTATGTGACTCCATTTCTCATCCTCCTTCTCTCTATCGCTCTACTTTCATTTTTTCTGTTCTACTCTTTTGGCCCTCAGCTTCACCTTAACCATCTTGTCAAGTTTAATCTTGGTAAGCACTGTAGCATCCCACTGTTATACTCTGGATGAAGTGCATATCTGTGGGTTGAACCTGACTACATTTACATCCAGCTCTCTCTCTCTCTCTCTCCCTCAACTCTCTGTGGTTAGCCTGCCTTGACCTTTCCGCACTTACAATCTGTAGAAGCAAAGCAGTACATGTGAAGTGTATATTCTGAGATTCTGAGACCCTTCCTGACTCCCGTACTGTAGGAGATGTGTAGACTACAGTATGTTTTCTCTCTCTTCCTCTCTCTCTCTCGCTCTCACTTTGTGTACTTGCCAGTGTCAGCACTCACAGAACTATTGTAATCCAGATGGAGTAGATATCTGGGCTATGAAAGATCCTTAATTATTGTTACTACTGGTGTGGGTGTTAAGAGTTTTATTATTAGATGAAGATGATAATGAAGTATAATGTGTGTAAGGGTAAAGAAGGGGACAAATGTCGATTTACTTTTCATTACATCAGAACAGTTCCTCATATTCAGAAACTCACCATTTGTAGATATAACAAGTAACTTCATACTAATTTTGTCTTAGATCTGATGTGTACTTTTCCTGTTTTTAAAAGTGTTAGCAATGTAAGTAAAGTCACTTTCATATATGTTTGATCCATTTAATTAGATTTGATCAGACTTCAACTTGATTTTTTCATATACAAACAACATTTTATTACACAAGATGTTCTTATTATTCTTTCAGTGTAAACACAAAATTTAATACATATGATAAACAACATCATATATTGTGCATATATATATTGCATTTAAACACATACAACTTTAAAAGCAGTCACAGACTTAATTAAACTTCCATTCCAATAAAATGACACAACAAGTATAATTCAGTATGTCTTGATTGACTTGATGTTTGCAGCAGTATTAACTCAGACTCTTTTATCCTTTTGTTTTTATTTGAAATGAACTATCTTCTTAAAATAGCATATATACTGTACATTTTTAGTCAGATACTATAAGCAAAAAACTTGGCAAAGAGATGGCTAGGCAGGGTCATCAGGGACTGAGCACTGAGGCTGAAGTCTTGTAGCCCCCAGTCCTCCCCCAGGGTGTGGGGGTCCTTGCCAGGGGCTTATCGTTTCACGAGCATTGCCATTTCCTATAGTCTCTCCCTATTCATCCTTCTCCCCATCCCTTTCCTTCCACCTTCCTGCAGTCCTTCCTCTCCTCTCTCTCCATAGCACCTCCTCAAGCTGTCGGCACTCTGGTTCGGAGGGTTTCCTTCAGGAAGGAGAGGTCCGTGTTCTGACCACAGGCTGATAGAGGGAACCCGATAACCTCTAAGCCAAGTGGTACGCTGCCAGCTGACATGAAGCAGAAGTCCTCCTGACCCCTTTCTCTTTGGGAACAGGACACCCAAACACAAATACTGAACGTCAGCAGAGCCCCTCTGCTACAGAGAAGGTGTGACGTGATACTTCAGACTCGAGCTACAGAAACTGAGCTTTGATGTGGCACGGTTATCATTCCGTAGATATATGTAAGCATACTAAAGCCATCAACTTGCTAGAAAGACCCTAAACAATAAAAACATCTATTTAATGTAGAAGAAATCAATTGGTTATACAACATTGTATTGGATTTGTTTACTGTGGTTTTATTTATTGGGGAATGCATTCTGTTTTTCTTGATCTTTTTCTTTTTATATATCATCTCAATCAGAAATGTTGTTTTATTCTGTTTTAGGATACCTTTTGTCTGTCAAGGACAACCAGATTAAAATTAGCCTCTGGCTCATTTAGGCTACAGTTTTTTTTTTCTTCCACTGATCAATTGTCCAGAACAAATAAATTGATAAAATGTAAATAATTGACTGGATTTAACAGAATCAATTATGTTATGAAAAATGTGTCTCGGAATAACCTGATGTGTTTTGAAAGTACATTGTTGCAACAGGACACAGTGACACTACAGTCTTTGTTAATTGCAATCTGGAGAGCCTTGTCGGACGTGGTTATCTATCAACAGTGGCAAGCTCAGACAAATCCAGCAGCAATCCAACATTGAATGTTACATGCAGTTTTTGTATTATAGAGGGAGCATAGGAAATTATGTAATATGGCCTAAAGCCTAGGTTATCTTGCACACACGGACACACACATACACTGGTCATCCTCTTGGGGAGGAAGGTGGAGTTGAGCGTGCACAGAGACCTTACAGCCTTGTGACCTCATTACTATTCAGAACCAGCGGTGAGAAGACGAGTGCTGCTGTGTTCCCAGTACAGCTCACCCCCAGCACTCGTAGATGATGTGCACGTATGGGGGAGGTTGTGGGGTGGGCAGAAGCTTCCCCTGAACCCCCCCCCCACCTCCCCCCTGCTACACACACACACACACACACACACACACACACACACACACACACATTCACTTCCTCCTGGGAGATAGGCGGCCTCTGCTTTCTGTCAGGGTGTCCTCAGCCGCAGACCCCTGGGGCCTCATGCTTGGTGGGAATCTGGTCTTCTCACTCCACAGATGCCCCCCCTCCTTCAGATGAGCAGGAAAACAAGACCTGAGGAAGATACTGCTGCTCATTCTCTGCTATCGTCTCCCATATTTTCTTTGCTGTCTCTCTCCTACGCCCACGTTCTCTTCTCTTCTTGTCTTTCTTCTGCCCAGGCGGTCGATACCGTTAATTGGCTCACTCAGTCACCGGCACATTGATTGCGGTCACTAATAAAAGGGCTATTGATTGGCACTTTGTTTAACACTGGCCCATGCAGTGAGAGCTGCCCTCTAATACTATCCTGACAGCAACCTTTTCCTGTTTGCCAGTCTCTTAATGTCATAAATTATGTCAGTCGATTAAGGAGATATTTCTCCCCTCATGTTTTTGCCCCATCAGTGTAAGGACATTTTTAGATTGCTGCTCCTGAAGAGGGGAGAGAAGTGTGGCACCTGTGAGCTGAGAGCAACACGACATCTCTGGTATAGACTTGTTTGCTGTCAAACCCACAATCAGATGAAAAGATTGATATGAACTCTCTGTACCCAGTACAAATATATATTCAGTTATTTAAAAAAGTTGCATTTGTTTTATTTCATGTGCTAAATAAACAAGTTATACATGGAAATATTTGATTGCAGAGTAGCTAATATGAAAAATAAATTGTTGTTGAATGTGTATATAGTATGTGTATTTTTAGGCAAACAAATCAACACAGACCTGGAATTAAAATTGTTCTGAGGCTGATCTTTAGTATGTGTATTGTTGCGATAACAGGAATTGCCAGCAACTTTGAGTAGTTTCCCACCAGCCATTGTCAGTTACAACACCTGAAGACTGCCTGTTAAACCTAGTCAGCAAGAGAGCAGTCAAAATAAATAGCTTAATATCAGTCTTAATGGTAAATAATTTTTAAAAATGCTTGTAATTAAAATGCAAAGCTTACTGTTGCGCTGGCAGTTGACTAAGCTCAACATGTCATATATGAAAAATAAAAGTGCATATGTTACATGCACTTTTATGTAATTCAATACTTATAATTGTGTTAATAGTATTAAGATCCAGTATAAAATTGATTCAGATGAACATGATGGCTTTGATGGAGGGGTACTTGAGCTTATTTGATGGAGCTGAGGTGGGACATCAGACAAAATAACTGGTGAACACTGAGATATCAATAATACAGCCTTCGAGTTGTAGGAGTTGTAGGGATTAATAAATATACAGTGCGGTTGATGTTTAAGAGAACAAACAAGGTTTTACACTCCATGTGTTTCTCATATGTGCTTTATCCCTTTCTTACCCAGCCCACCAAGGAATTTCAGCAACACATCATTTGGATCCAAATTGCATCATTGTCAGCATGTTAATTCACTAAAATGTTCCGTAAGGCAGGAACATTTTACAACATTTGCTGATAATTGGCCGCCTCAATTAGAATGCTACAAGGTGATTTTCACTTTACATTTCTGGTAGACACGTCTCTTCCACTGCGAGGAACACGCAGGTTGACAGGAAACAGCCTGCGCAATATTCTCAACATGAACTCAATATCTAGTTTTATTGCAATTAGCTGTGCGCTATTCTTCACCCAGCAGTTCTAAAGCTCCACTGAGTCAAAGGCAGGTCTCCTGAGTAAGACGGTGAAAACTGGAAATGGGGTGTAAGTACCTCCATGAGAGATTTAATTATCGCCATTAAATATTCAATGATCAATAGAATTTGTTTTAGCCGATCAATAGGTGGCCAGGCCTGAGAAGGACAATGTGCATAAGTTACTATTTGCATTTCAAAGCAGCTGTCACGTGGTCCAATTGGAAATCCATACCATTTTGTTAGGCTGTATTTCATATTTAGCTGCTTTATCCCCTTATCACTGACTGCTATTGATTCCCTTCCCTTTATTTACTGCCTGCAAACTGCCTTAGGTTTAAAATGTCAAAATGTTTTTAGGGAATCCGATATACCTCCATCTGCCTTCCTCATCTCATATCTAACTCTTTATTTCTCTCCCCCACCCCCTTCTCTCTCTCTCTCTCTCTCTCTCTCTCTCTTTAATTCCCTTGTCTCTCTTTCCTCTCGCTCTCAATACCCCTCTCAGTAGAGTTGGAAATTAAACCCTGTCATCTTCCCACCCACCGTATACTTTTCTGCTCACTCGGGTGTGAATCTGCACATTATTCAAATAAATATCTCAGAAGTGTCAGGGGAATACTCTGAGCCACTTCAAAGACGCCCACCCACCCCCCAACCCTTCAGTGTTGCTTGTTCTCACCGGATTCCTATTTTGTTTACCTGAACCGGCTCTAATGGCTTGTTTTTCACAGCACCTATCATATGTTCAAGAGCAACATTTAGCCCAAGTTCAAGTACACGCGTATTCAGGTCTCACCTCAGCTTTGATTGTTGTCCAAAACTGAATGTGATGTCTAGTTTCGGCCAAAAATATTGTACCTCTCTGTTTTTCTTGCAGTCTTTCATCTGTCTCTCTTAGCCCTATGTTTAATTCTTCTTCTCTAGCTTTGTACCCCCTTTCATATCCCTCACCGATTCCCCTCTGCCTCCCTTCCCCTTCACCTTTACTAATTCACGAGTTGGTTTCCCCAGGTGGGATATTGTGTAAAGCTACCTAGCACAATGTCTACTGAGAGGATGAGCTCTCAACAGAGGGAAACATTGTTGATCGATCATTGTGTACGCCTATGGAGCTGTAAATAGAAATCTAAAATATAGAAAAATATCAAAATCATTCAGATGCACATACACTGTATATTGTACATGTGCATATTGACCAGACATAGTAAAACCTATCCAATCAATATCCCTTGTATTATGTAGGTATTGCAAGCTCTGTATGTGGAAAAGAGACCAAGAGGCCATGACCTGCATGGTGCTCTACACATGGAGCTGCTAATACAGAAATATCGAGCCCCATCCATTCTGAAATGTGAAACAATAGCTGACTTATACTGCTGTGCACTCTGTTGAGTTCCACAGGACAGCCTCTCTGTCTGCGAGCAGGTCTATCTGTCAGAGAAGCCCTCAGCCAGGAGACCACAGAGGTCAGGGAGTTAACCTTCAGAGGCCCGAGGGCTGCATGAAGCATCATCAGTGCCATCAGGATACATGGTCTCAGTACTACCGCGCAGCTGGGGGATGGAAAATCTGGATGCGCTGAACGGGTGTGTACGTGTGCATTTATTTGCTTGCACATCTGTAGACGCCTGAGTGCATCTGTGTTGGTAGTGTAAATTTGAGGGTTGTGAATGATGGTTAAAATGTTGCTGGCAATAACCTGAAAAGCAGAAGGAGACACAAGCTGGGGGAGTCTGGACGAATCGCTTGAAAAATGAAAGTGAGGGTTAGGGTGACATCTTAAAAACTCTTCTTCGTACAATAATAATAATAATAATAATAATAATAATAATAATGAACTTGGCAACCTGCTCCAGCAGGGGGCGATGTGACGTCTGCTCCCACCTGCCAGAAAAGCGGATCACACGCAGAGGAACAGATGTCCTACGCTTAGACACGACGTGACGGACGCATGCGCAAAGTTTTGGCGCCATAAGACCTTCAGCAGATGCCGGAGTGTGTGACTAACTTCAGTAAGAGACTCTTTTTACCTCAACTTTTCAGCTGGCATTTTTAACGGTGTTCAACGTAATTTACTTAACAACCTCACCAACAAAACTAGCAGACCTATTTACTTCTGTATTTACACAAAGCCATGATTGGCTAGTTTGCCATGTTTAGCAAGCTAGCCTGCACCTCAGTAAACGCTAATGCTAGGGGACTCGTGACTGGTCGCTATCGTTACCATCGTGACTGGTCGCTATCGTTACAGTTACGCCGCGCAAGTGACCCAGACGTCACTGAGAGAATCAAAAGGTTTTTCAAAATAAAAGATCGTCCATGTACTCAGATAATACATAAAACGGAAATAATTAATTATTTCTTGTGCGGCCCGGTACCAATTGATCGACGGACCGGTACCGGTCAGCGGCACGGGGGTTGGGGACCAGTGACTGTAGATGACTCTATGTGTGTGTGTGTGTGTGTGTGTGTATGTATATATATATATATATATATATATGTATACATATATATATATATATATATATATATATATATATATATATATATGTATACATATATATGTTTATTCATTTATTAATTTCCAAGTTCATAGATTACGTTCCAATCTAACCTATAATTGCTACTATAAATCCTATAACTCACACATCATGTATGTGTAGTGTAGGGGGCATACAGTATATTTTATATCTTGTAAGGGGTCCTTGGCTGGATGAAAAAAAAAACCAAAAAAAAACTCTGCTGTATCTAGTCTTTCCGATCGTTTAAATTTCCATGATCCTGACTCTTGCTCCTCCACAATGCACAGTGTCGGCGTGATTATACACGGTGAGAGGCATCACTCACGACTGGGCCGGGACACTTCAGCTTGTATGTTTAAATTGCTCCCAGTAGTATCCTTAATCTGGGTGGAAATCAATATGGCTTTTACTGTCACATTGGAGGGGCGGGGACCATTTATTGATGTTCAGATGTCATTTCAGGGGGATTTGATGTTTCTGTCCTCTCTTAGTGAGGAGATGGCATGATAGATCAACCGACGGTGTCTGCTTGCTTTCTCAAGGGTTTTACTGGAGCCTGCCGTTGTTTGGAGTGAAATAGCAGACGTAAAGTTGAGTGCGAACGTGCTGAGCTTACAAAGAAAAATGAGGAGAAAAGGTTTAGGGAAAGTTGCTATTGATTTTTTTTTTTTTTTTTTTTTGTCAGGAAAGCTGTTTGAATTAAAGCCTGATATCTTAATGGGGTTATCACCATAAGCCCCAAACCCAGGATGAGGGCTCTGAAGAGACAATATCACACACAGATGACAGCACACACACACTCTTAAGCATGTTATCTAGCCATTGATCAGTATAGAAATAGTTTCTGCTCCTACTAACAAGTCAGATTTTGTTTTTGTCTTTATTCTCTTGTAGTGTCTTTATTCACCGTTTGATGAGTCTAAAGTGGTTGGAGTGATAGGCGTCTTAGAAGTGAAATAAAATAGGATGCAGTAGCTCTCAATGGATATAGATTGGTGAGGTTGTAAACAGAGTGACGCATAGAGATGGTAAGGTAGCAATGTTGATGGCAGTGATGTGTGAGTAATGTTTCCACCACTGTGCATAGCATGGGGTCGGGGTCACGAGGGGTTACACATTATCCAGGCTAACTAGCAATGGATAGGAGTCAACAGTAGGTATGGGAGGGCATGATATATCTGTTAATAATAATAATCATAATATTCAAAGTCATATATACTTGTCTTCTCTTTTCATAGATACACCTGCATGTAGGCAGATTTAGTAATCCAGCCGCTGGTAGAATGTGAATCGCCACTCATGATCCGCTTTGTCCTTCTGAATTGAGATCATAAGGTTTGTTAAACTGTATTCATTTTGTTTTGTTAAGGATTGAATGGTAGACGACGAAGGCGCCACGCGAACTGGTTAGATGAGAAGACGACAGATGAACTCAGACCTGAAACATGTCACGCCAGGTAAGCAGCATCTCAGTGTGTCATTCTTGCTGCACTTTGATCACCGTTGCTTACGTGCTGTAAACTAATCACAACTTTCTGGAAATTTGAAAGCTGCTGAAAACACCTGCAAGCGAGGAATATTTGCTTCATTCGTGATTCTTTTTTTTATGTTACCTAACAGCAGAAAGAGAGACTATCTTTGCCACAGCTTTTCCTTGTCACAACACATTAAATTGTAGTCAAGGTTACAATTTAACACAGTGCTCAAACACTTCACAGTACCAATTCTGGAAGTTATGTTGTGCAGAATTGGTTTTGAATAATTTTATTAGCTTCCTTTACTTGTGTCATTAACCTACATTCTGAGTTTGCTCTACGTTGCCTATCTCTGAAAACTATCTTCCACTGCCTCACCTCTCTCTCTCCATCTCTCTTTTACCATGATATTTATAGATTTAGCCTTTCTCCTGTCAGTCCACATCCCTCTCTGTCCCTGTCCCACTGCTTCTCTCTAAGGAGTCTTGCCTCCTCCCCAACAGCCTGTGAGCCCTAGAGTCACATTTCAGGCCTGGCTGCTACTTAAAGGCCCATAATCTGTTCTGAGAATGGCTACAGTGTGGCGGCCTGAGCGGAAGCAAATTATTCGCTTTAAGGACTCCTGCTGCTGTGGGACCCGAGGCTAGTGGCTGGTGCCGTTAACGTTAACACACACCCAGTGTGCAAGCCATCATTATTTATTTAACCCGTTAAGTGTTTAAAGTGGAAGGGGTCCACCGGGACAGAGCTTGGTTGATGAAATTATTCCACATATTTATATATATATACAGTATATAGTTTAATCCTTTAGGGAGAGGAGCAAGGGAACATAGAGAGATGAAGCCTTCCCTACATTCTTCAAGCTGTAAGATCTGATCACATGATAACAAACTGAGGGTGCGAGTGTGCTTGGCCGACATGGGGGTATTACAGACCTCACAATGTGGGAGGAATTCACTGTGATGTATTTGATATGAGTGTTTTCTGGGCTGTGTGTGAGAGCTAGGGAGACAATATATGTCTGTGTGTATCAGACAAGAATAATATGCATAAGTGTTTGTTTGTGTCTGACATGTTGTTACCAATTGGCAGTTCTACATAATGCTACTCCAACTAAACTGTGTTGTTTAGCGAGCTGTGGCTGAATATAAATATCGATATCCTCCTCACACTCACAGTGTTACGTGACCCTGATTCACCTTGAAGCGCGTCTTTTTTGTGTATCTGTATCCAGGTCTGCCTGTTTGATCACCGTAATAGACAGAGGGGATAGCATATTTGTTTTCTGTGTGTGTGTGGAATAAGGAGTCCCAGCATTAATAAGTAATCACTGGATGTTGGCCCTCCCATAACATGCTGGGCCAGTAGCACTTGCCCCCAGTAATGACACCATTACAGGACTGAAGTAGCCAGTTGTGACTTTACCTCTGGGAATCTCTTCTGATGTCTCCACTCTTTCTCACCTCCTTGTCATAAGGGCTGAGAGGTGGTATGTGCTGAACTTGCAGTGCACAAATGCTGCTCACTATAATAACCATCAGAGATGCACAAACAAATGCACAAATCTCTCTAAATTCTGGTCATCAAGTATGATACATTAGTACTTTTACACATTATACAAATCCAACTGATCCAAATCTTACCGATATGTAGATCAAATGCAATCAGAATCTTAATTTGTTATAGTGAAGACAACACACAGAGAGGACAAAGATAGAAATTGAGGTACTATTTATTAGATAATATAAACTACCGTGATGGCAAGCAGAGACAGAGAGAGGGATGGAGAGAGAGGGGGACTGAACAGATTGAATGGCTAATGAAATGAGTACCTCCAGGCCTGAATAAATTCTCTGGTCTGGCGATCCCCCAGGATGCTGGCCTCCCAGGGAGATTAATGACCACTGGGCCATGGTATAATGAAGTAGTTTGCCTTGGCAATGTGCTTGTGAATTCATCACAGTGTCCACAAGTGGGCTGGCCGAGCACAACATCTTTATAAATCCGCCTCACTCTTCTCTCCTGCTGCTGCTGATTTATGGTTCCGCCACCCCCAAATGGTTTGGCCCCTCTCACCAGACCCCGCCCTGACTGACCATCACTATCCTACCGAAAATCCAGGTCACTGCACTGATGGGGAAGAAATGGGAGGCTAATCAGATAATGGGAGGTGAAAATGGTCGAGAGTGAGGCGGAATCTTCAATCCCTCAACTCCTGCTCTGCCTGTCTCTGCTTCTTTGTGTCCCTCTCACTTGCATGCACATAGTCAGTTAGAAAAAGGTGATTCTTACATATACTTTTTTCATTGTTTATCTAATGTATGGCAATACTTTACCTACCTGAGGATTGGTCATAAACTAAGAGGTGATTAAGTAATTTAGGTCATTATTGATTCATTAATTTACATAATTACAAAATACAAATGAGTAAAATGCCTTTCAAAAGTAGACCTGGCATCCTTTTCCCCTTTGCTCTATGCTTCTATTCTGTAATAAGATAAAGAGAAATTGGAACATTCATTTACCAAAGAGGGAAAAATACACATTACTGTAAAAGGATCCAGTTTCAGTTCCTGGCAGTGGTGCTTTATGGCTTGACTATGAGCCCAGTTGACAGTGTCTGCAGGAGGGAAGGTGGCGAGGGATTGTATCCAAGTCGTTGCATCAGAGACTCCACCTGGTTAGATCGAGCACCTGTGCGGAAAGGGTTAGGATCTGGAGGGAGGATGCTGTTTGAACCTACCTTGTAGGGCTCACCGATATGGCAACAAACAAACAAAAAAAAATTCTGTCCTGCAAAAAGATTTAAATATGATTGAGCCTCTGTCTTTGGGATACATATTTAAAGAGATCCAGTTGATTTAGTATACGACAAGCATGGACGTCCAGTGTAATAAACAGTTTCACCTCAGCCAGACAGAACAGAACAGTTTGGACAGACTGGACAATGCCAAATGGCACACTGTTCGTTCTTGTCTTGTAACACAAACTATGACGTCAAATGAGTGATATAGCATGTTTCCATCTATTCTAATATTTATTGAAAAATGGATTAAAACATCTCGGTCACATCATTCGATAACTCTAATTGAAATTCCAAAACAAATTCATAAATACCTGTAATGACCAATCTTTATTAGATAGATAGGTAGAGGTACTGTGACTGGCTGCATTGACGTTATTACTTGCAAATAGTCAAAAATGGTTCTACTTCTAAACTTTATTATAATTTTCTATAAAATGTATGTAAATGTTCTCTAATCGGGCAGCTGTAACCACAAAGGAACAGCTTGCTATAGGGAGAAATGGTCCTCAGCCAAATTATTTGCTTACACACATAATGCTTATATCCCCAAATTACCCCATTCTGTCCTGGAGGCGTCATTATGAATCCCACTGCTTTTCTTTGCAAGATACACCCCGTGTAGCATTGAAGTAACTCTTGTTGGCTGTCAAGTAGTTGTTGCCTCCGTTGATTAGGTTGGTTAAGGTGAGAGGTAGGATGGGGTTAAATCAGAGGTTGGGATAGCCTATCAAAGACAGAATATGGGTGGGTCTTTGCGGAAAAGCAATATGATTCATAATGACACATCCTGCAGGTATCTCCAACCACAGTCACAGTATAAAGTGTGCTAGCATATCACAAAATGTCTAACTTACATCTGTAATCAATACTGATGTGGTGAATGGCAACAACTGGAGAAAACCTGAGGGTTTCCTAAGGGACACCTCACAATGATCCAGACATTTAAACTTCACATTTCACAACTCTCATTTCAGCCTGTGATGGATGCTGTGTACAACTAATTGTTAATAATTGTCCAGTGAATAGCTGAGTCCGAAATGCATTTCCACCAAAAGCCGAGCATTTGTTATAGGCCAGTGCCCCCTGTTGCAGAGACATTGCCAGCCCGTTAATGGCTGAGGACTGATGAGCCCCAGTGTTACACAACTCTGCCGGGCTCATAAAGCCTGTCTGCTTGATAACTGTAGCTCCATATGGAATAGTGGCAAGGAAATTAAAGGAGAACAATAAAGCATATTGAGGGATATTTAGATTAAAATGCATTTAATTGGGTTCTTGCCTAACGCAGTTGAGATGTGTTCTCACGTAGCTGTCCGTTCTGTGGGTGCTCTTTACTAAAGCTAAATGATGCTGCTGTCATGGTGTTTGTAGCCTAACCTGGTAAAGATTATTAATGTGTGCAATAAATCCAAATTGCATAATAGGAAGTTATGAAAAAAGGAATGTGAGAGTTAAGTCTAATGAGTATTTAGTTTGTTTACCAAGAGCAATTGTCACCCTTTGCCTTGTGTACTTAGTAATTGTCAAAGGCTTTACATCCCTATTCTTTCTCAAGACGGCTTATCTTAATCTACAGTGTCTTATTTTCCTTGGAAAGGGATGGATGAGTCGAGTAATTGTACAGTTGACATCGGCTTAGACAACATCATCCCCTTAGTCCCCAGCTAATCCTACAGAGTGATAACAATAATGGGAAAAAAGAATGGAGATATTTTTTTTTTTTTTTTTTTTTTTACAAAAGAAGATATGGAGTTTAATTTGTAATTAGCTGCAGAGGTCAAAGACTTGATCCTCCATCTGAAGGTTATCCTCCTTTATTTTTCTTTTTTTTCCTCTCTCTTCTGTTTCCCTTTCCCTCTCAGTAGTCAACCTCTGAATCAGATTATGACCTTGTTGTGAAGAAGTCAAGTGTTAATTGCGTGCAAGTGTGTGTGCTTAAAGGAAGATCAGTGAATAAAAATGGGGATATTTCCCTCAAGATTGCTTGACAGTTTGAAAAAGAGAGGTGTGTGTTTGTGTGCGTGTGTTTACTGACAATTGGAAGTGTAATTTATTTTGGGGGGGTTATGACCCTGGACCCCCATCCACTCCCCCACCCCATCTGCCCTGTATCAGACAGCTCCGTGTAGCCCCTTGGGGGCTCTGAAGTAGCCGAGTTGCCCTCTTTGCCCGTATGTGTTTGTGGTAGCCTGTGTGGAAAATCGGACCTTTTTGCTTGCGTGTGTATGTGTGTTTTAACGTGGGCGTGTGTGCGTCTGTGCTAGTATTGATCCCCCCCTCCTTTCTTATAATGAAGTGGAACTACAGCTCCATTACGAGCTCCTCCGCCATTGGCTGGAGGTAATATGAAATTAGCTAGCGTGCCGTGAGCCTGTCAGTATTGATTTCACTATCCAGATTACTTGTTACAAAAGAATAGAGCTGTCTGTGGCATAATTGAACAAGTTAACTCCTTGTCTCATAAAATGTAGGCCTGTATTGATTGTTACAGGGGAGGGCTCTGTGATATGCAGAGAGAAAGTAAGTTGTATGGGTGTTAACTGTGAAGAGGTGCTGATGCTTTCTTTTCTTCCCCATCAGTGTCACCCTGACACGGGGATCAAGGCGTTTCTTGCTGAGTTGCAGAATGGCGGACAGCAAATGAGTTGTGTTCCTTCAGCGTCACGTTACAACACACATTTCTAGTTTTTTCCTCCCTCTGTCATTTTTCATTCCATTTGCTTCAAGATTTGCCTCAGTCCCGTTTTCAATTTATTACCATATGTAAAAGGTGTCAGAGCTTGACACTGTCAGTGCAGATTTACTTTGGTTTATCGTGAGTGACCTGTTTGTAAGTAGAGCAGCCATTGCTTGAGTTGTGATGAGGAATGATGATGATGGCCGCAAAAGGCTCTCTATCTCCGTCTTTTGCTTCGCTGATGAACTGGAGCACGCCGGCCCTGTCTAATCACATGTGGCAGATTTGTGCCATGGAAAGTGAGGTGTTTAACAAGCGTCCCGGTCCATTAATTAAGGGTCTCCTTAAGAAGAAAAGGGGGAAAAAAAGTGTGTTCAATAATTTACATGAGCTAAAGGCAGCTATAACAGCCTTTGCCCACTGAGAGAAGGGAAGGATACTGTGGTCTTTGGGCTGTATAAATGGGTGAAGCCAAATGGATTCACAAACACACACTCCTCCCCTGCTGCACTGAGCTTTTAGCCTGTTAACCCTGGCAAGGGTTTTCACGATCCCTCTGCTGAGGGTATTTTCTACATATTTACCTTGGTTAATTAGCAAATGGTGCTCCAGTCAACAGTCAAAATGATTTACACAGACAAATTTCCTACGATTGTTCCCTGATAAGCTCAGGAAACTCAGGGCTCCTCTGAACAGGTATGGGGTAAAGAAGAGAGTGATGAATTGTTTGATGTGCGAATGATGCTGTTGTCCCTAAAACAGACATGGAAGGTACAGCGTTCCCCCCCCCTCCGACAGAGTGAGGGATTAATGAAATGCTCTTCCACGCGCCGATTTCCTGCACTCCACTGCTGAGTGATAAGTGGCTAACCAACGAAGCCTGTAATTACAATCTTACAGAAACCAGCCTGATCTGTATATAAATCTCACCATCCAATTACAAGATGTAATAATTCTGCACTCAGGCTGGTAATGAGGTCTAATACTAGCGCATGTGATAATCCCCTCTGGATGCGGGCTTGATCAGATGTTGGCTTTGTAATTAGACTGGCAGAAAATCATTATTTCGTGTTCGGAAAAAAATGAGGTTGGTGGGAAGTTAATTTTCTCCCCATTCTCTGAAGCGTAGACAAGAATTTAATGATTTAATCATGATTGTTAGCTATTTTGCAATCAATTTGTAATGATTGTGTCGCAACAGAAGCTTTCAGGGAGAAGGGCCTGTAAAGATTGAAGGTGTCATTGATATGGCATGGCTCTGTCAATAGATCTATACAGTGTAACACTGATACTGTGGAGGAGTGGGTGTATACAGTACTTAAATGCATGCACGTGAGTGAATGTGTGCATGAAAGCCTAGATGCCTGTATTTTTGTTTTTGTCTGTATGTATGCGTGCATATGAGAGTCAACCACAGGCAATCTGATAACAGCCACCCATAATTGTTTAACAAGCTCGAGCAGAAGATTAATACCCCTTTCCTTTGTGTCTTGAGGTAACTTCTACACTTTAATGAAAAAACATTTTTTTGTTCAACAGCCGAAAAACTTTTGGATCTTTTGGTAAACAATTAAACAAGAAGTCATTGTGAATTAATTACTAATCATATTCAAGAGTGATGAAATTGCAGAGAAGTTAGTAAAAAGGAAGTCCAACTGCAGTTGGGAGATAAAGACATTTTAACTGATTTTGTTTTTGAGTTATTTTTTTAAATATATAATTGCAAATCTGAAAATGTGCTGCAGACTATGGATGCTGTTTAAAACTGAGTTTTGAGTATTTTAACCCTTCTGCCGCCTCTTCTCTCTCCTCTCTGCTCTCTGTGGTACCTCTTGCATAAAGATGGAGATGAGCTCCCCACAAACAGACAGCAGAACTGAACAAAATCCACCAGGAAGGGTTACGAATAAATTATCAAACACCTGTTGAACACGTGGAACATACACTTGTAGAAATGTGACGTCTTCTCTGCCCACAGAAATTCACTGCCCGAGCCCATGTTTTACGCACAGACCTCATTATTATGGATTACGGGTCTTGTTATGCTGTTGTGAAAAAGCTAAAAACAATAAACAAAAATGTGCTATGTACCTGAAAATGAATTCTTGTTCAGGCTGAGACCAAGCAGCCCCTCCTCTCTACCAGCAGTACCTGAGTCAGTTCGTCTTCCCATCTGTCGGCAGCAGAGGAAGGAGCCATGATGCCACAGGGCAGTTATCCAGTTTAAACCGGTTAATAGCTTTAGGTAACCGTTAATTATCCCAAAAGTATGTAAAGTAATGCTATTGTTTTTGCTTTTGGTTGTGCCTGTACATCCTTGTCGATAAGGAGATTAGATTTGGCATTAATTGAACTATAAGCTAACATTATTACAAACAAGTGACAATAAATCAATATATTTATTAAATGGATATATTCTAGAAAGGATCTTTAAAGATTAGTATTGTATTATACTAAATTATATTTTCCATTTTTTTTCCAATTAATATTATTGGTTATCATACTGGCCACAGCACACAGATAATAATTGATGTAGTGTCTGGCCCTGGAATTACCAGTACATCTAGAATTACAGTCTACATTCAAAAAACACTGAAGTGAAATAGTGAATTATACAGTATAAATATTTCTATTGTCCTTTGGGAGCTCATATAATGCTCATAAAAATAGAGCTACAATTTTGACATACAGGAGCCTGTTTCTGCAATTCATAGTCTTATCATGTGGTCATGTGGTCCTCTTGCAAAACGCAGCATTCAGTGCTTAGAATATCCCCTGAGTGACTGATGTATTTAGTCTAGATCTCTGGGAAAGACTTTTCTGAGAAAACACAAGAAAGGATTGTAGCCTCTAGTCTGTTAAATGTGGAGTTAATATCTTGATATACAGTACATCTTTTCTAAATTGACTGAGTTTCCCAACTAACTTTATCTCTCCCTTATTGAAAATCAGTGACTTTGCTTGGCCACAATCAATTTCTAGGTACATTGTTTTTATTACTGAATCAGTTTGACTATCTTATAGATTTTGTTTAGAGTATTGAATAGTAATTGTAATGTAACAATATTTGCAGTGTGAGCAGACTAATTACAAAAATATATTGCCACATCTCAGTTCATGATCCAGTGAAGGCTTGAAAACAGTTCTCCAGAGGTTAACACTGTATTAACAGCTTCTGCTTCTGTAGCTCTATGCAGCGTTTGATTGGAATACCTCCTGTTTGATCATCTGAAGCTACTGAGTTTACTGGAGCATCCACCGTGCAGTAGATTTAGGTAGTCCTGTGGGTTTGCATTTAGCTCATCCCTCTCCTAACCTCCTGGTGATTGCCGCTGAATACTTTATTGATAGGGAATTGACTCCACTCCTCTGAGCCGATTTCTATAATTGATACAGTTTGAAGTTACTCCCAGAAGATGGAGCATTCAAAGGCTGGCTGCTTTTTTGATCAATTACATTAAAGCAAACTTAAAAAAAAATCTCGATTGAGACAATACTGCCTTTTAGCCTATTTAATTCAGCAGTGTTCTGCAGGTCGTAATGTCATAATGACCCAGATTAAGGATGCTAAATAACATATAACTGGGTAGTATAACGTGTTGTGGTCTGAAATGTTTTATATGTGGGTATAAGAACAGTATTGAAGGGATACTTGACATTTACTTAGAGTTGTTTGAGACTTGCCAAATTGAACAAAAGAAATGAATAAAGTTGGTTGTTATCAGAGGTATGAAACTTCTGGGAATGACGGTGTCAAATGTTTTGTTGTTTTTGGTTTAAGAAAAAAAAAACTCCAAGTGTCAGGTACTATCTCTTGAAATATGTATCAATGTTGCTCTCCTTTTTCCAAGCGTGGATACTTTTTAGGCAGCTTTTGTGGTTAGCCTTCATCCTGGGTGCCCAGCCTCACGCCTCCAATTTCTACTTCTGCCCAGCTGAAGGCTCCTCAGAGACGCTTGGCTGGAGCTCTGGGCCACTGGGCCTTTGGACCTCTGAGTCCTCCACTTCTGTGCATTGGATAGAGAAAGAGGGAGCTGCTTTACCCAGCCCTGCCCATTCTTGGCCCCAGTCCGCCTCACCGTACACTCCCACCTGCTCGATACCTCAGAAGAGCTTTCAAGTGCTCTTTGAAAGGGAAAAAAGCAGAAGGGAAGAAATCAGAGACTGTACTCTTCCATGCGCTCAATAGCATGGCACTAGCCTCTCTGAGCTCCCATGACACCACTCTCCCGCCCTCTTCTCTGTTCTTGGGTGTTTCACTCAATTTATTTTTCTGTTTTTTTCCCTTTCTATCTTCTCTCTCTTACAACTTTCCCCCTGACTGCCTTCTTGTCCCAGGCTATTGGCGTTTTCTTAGTGTTAGAGCTGCATTAGCCATAAACCAGGCCACTGGTTTTGCACCCTGCATACAGAAAGAAATGACAAATATGTACGTGAAATTATAGTAGTAAAGTTGCCTTTTGTATTGATAACTGAATGAATAAAAAATGAATATGTCACGTCTGTATATGACTGGTGTCATTTTGGCAGTTAATGGGAGTCTTTGTTGCCACAAAAACCTGCTCAGCTGCACCCTAAGAAGTAAATCATGTGCATGTCCACTGGCCACCATAGCAAAGGACCGAGTACTGAAGTTAAATAAAATATTGCCGTCAGGCTATAAAGATAATTAGTCTTGTCTCATCTCCTCTCTCCCTCGCAATTAAATATGACCCCTTTATGTTTTATGGATGCCAGCATAAACCCCTTCACTCCTAAAATACCTTGTAGATATGAGATGGGAAGTGTATTGTAAACTAATTGCTCCATATTGGACAGAAGCCACAAGAGATGATGATATTTTAAGTTGGTATTATTGATATTATTCTTGTGTCTGTGTAATGAGCCCATCCATACACACACACACACACACACACACACACACACACACATTCTGTAAGACCGTCTATGAATGCACACCGTCAGAACGAAACATCTTCACTGTTATGAAGCTGAGACTGTGCTTGGGAACGCTGTGATTTGAAGACATAAGCCGCGGGCTCCTCATTCCACTCTGCTTCTGAACTCCCCTTATACTCCCTGATATCGAGACACATTATAGTCCCTCCCTGTAGCTCTCTTCTTATCGTTGCCTGCTATAAAACTATCTCTGAGAAATAGGACAGGGTTAAGGTTTGAAGTAATCTGTTTCTTTTCATTCTTCCATGAAACATATGCCTGCTTTGTAACAAGAGGAAAACTAATTATAGACTTGTACTGGAAAGATAATACAGTTGTAGTGATTGCTTTGTACCCAGCGTTGGGCTTGTGTGTCGACAGTGTATGTGTACAGTAATGACGGCTTTATCTAGCCCCAATACTCCCATACAAACCTACAAAGCCCTATAATTATGTTAGATGCCCACAGAATGGCAGGCACACACTGGGGCACTGGCCATTGTGAAGGAAAGAAGTACCAAGCGTCTGTTAAAACTATTTCGCTCTATGATTGTGTTTCGGTACATAGGTTACTGCATGGGCAACGGCATGCTTGACTGGCAGCAGGCGCGCATGCAGTACAAACAAAGTCAATACAAATAAATACATGGAAAGGTTTGCTTGCCAAAGCTCGTAGGTCAGATCCTCAGTGCAGCAGTTTCCACTCCGCAGTCTTCGCAGACTGTTTACACATAGGTGGATAGCTTAGACGCCTGTCATTATGTGTAAAGATTGAGTTTAAATGTTGAACAATGAAAATACACCCTCTGTGATTATAGCACATGATCATAACACTAAGGGCAGAGTTGCTTTGCTTTTTTTTCTCAAACCCAAGTAGAATGATCCATGTCACATCCTTACAATATCTGTCAAACCTTGAACTTTTCTCAGGAAGGTAAACAAAGACACAGTTCCTTTTGCTGCAGTATCCCAGCCCTATATGATAATTTAAATTTATTATTAAATTAAAATTTTACATGTTACAAATAGTCTTTCTTTGAATCCCGAGGTCAAGGAGAGAAAAGGAAGGCTCTCTCTCTCTTACCCGTTTCTCTTTTTCTCTGACTCCATTTCCCACATGTAGTGAGTCAGGCAGTGCAGAGTCATCCAGCCGTGAAGCCATTTGGCGGTGAGGACGAGGAGTGGGCCAACTAAAGGTCAGTCTGAGGCACAGACATACTGTACATACGTGAATACAGAGAATCATTCCTCCATTAGCTGGGCCTCTGTTTACCATGAGGGGGACGCCAGGGATTTGGTGGCATATGCTCTAGCCCCTGGCAGCCTCGTGACAGAGCACTTACGTAGAGACGGCAGGCCAGGGCCTGGTTAAGGGCCACCCGGAGGCTTTGTCCTGAGGCAATGCTACTGGGCCGGGATGGACAGTGGGGATGACTGGCTCTCCAGCTTATCTACTGTCCCTATACTAACCTAAAAGCATTTCTAATTTTGTGTGAAGCCTGTAGAATGGGCTTCAGACAGCACCATGGGATATCTTCAGGAACACCACAGAAGAACTATTTCTGTCCAACTTCACACCACTGAACCCCTGGTTTCTGTGTGCTGTCTTGTATAATAGTGGTTTGAGAATATTCAGCCTGTATCTAAAACGTCCCAGCTTAAAAGTTGTTTGAAAAGAGGATGTATTGTTGTTGGCCAAGATGATGACTTCTGAATGTAGAAATGACATAATTTTCTTTTATCTGCCCCCAGTTTTGTTTTTCAGTTATCTTCCTAAATTCCCCATGGCCCTCTGCACTGTGTACAGTTTAGAATCATTTAGTGAAGAATGTTTGATAAATCTGTAGAAACTGCATCCCAGTGTGCATATGCATATTTAATGATCCTGTTAAGCAATGTCATGGTTGTGTATTACTATAAATAAGAATGTGAAAACATTTGCAAACTGCAGTAATTTATATATTATACCATTGTGCAGCCCACCATACAGAACCGACACCACAGAAAGTCAAACAACAGAAATAATTATTACACTCATATTAGGGTGTCATGTAACAGTCTGTATAACAGGTAATTACATCCATGCATTTTTTATTAGACATGAGGTGTTCCACGAGTGCTCATGTACAGTATAACAAGACTGGAACATTTTATATTACATACTGTGTGTGTACTGCTCTGTATCAGCACAGCTGTAGTTATCTTCAGCATTTAGCCTGCAGCATTGTGTCTACAACAGAGTTACAGCTGTACAGTGCAACAGTACTTCCTCTCCTGTGCCATTTCTCTGCTATGTTTGTTCCAAAGAGAATGAACAAAATCTGTTGTCAGTTGCCCTGGTCTGAAAGTTGGATCTTCCTTTGCTCTTGTTAGTGACTTTGAGTAGCCAATATTCCACAGAGTGCAAGATGGATAATAAGTGTGTGCTTTTTAGCTGGGCAGTTTCAAGACAACTCGGCGTGAAGCTGTCTTCATTAGGACCCTGTTAGACCTTGTTTCACCTGACTGACTGACAGACTGGCCGTGATGAGGCTCCATTAGACTGCTGCACAACTCTCTGTGGACTGCCCATTTACCGAAGGGCCCTCTCTCTCTCTCTTCCTCTACCTCTCCTTCCGTCTCTCTCTTGCTCTCTCTTGTTCTGTCTGACCAGGCTAACCCCAGGAGCCCCCTTAACCCACGGTGGTTGAGAGCCCAGTCAATCAGACGCAATGATGTTAAACTTCTCTCCAATGAATACCCTTCAGCAGTCATCAGAGAGATTGTCTGTGTCTGGTGGCTGATTAGAAGTTCATTTTAAGTAGGTTCATCTCAATTTACAGTCTGTCTGAAAAGAGGACCTTGCTATTCTATAGCTCTGTCCTCAACATGATTGCTTTACCTTGGAGCAAAGACACCTGTAATAAGATAATGGCATGGCTTAGCAATTTTTATAAGCCCCCTTATAGTTTTCTTCAAAACAAAGAACACCCTGTCTCTGTCTAAAACGGTAGGAAAGTTATCAGTTTCCCAGCAAATATATAAAGTCAGTGTGAAGGCAATTTGCAGATTCTGTTCAAAACACATTTAATATGTTGAAAAACGTGAAAAGACTTTGAACGATACATTATTTAACTTTGGAGTTAGAAAACAGTTTTTCACCTCTTCCCCAGTTTTAAGTCTCCAGATTTTTTGGGCGGTCCTAAAGGGTGGCTTGATGACACGCCAAGGCCACCATGAG
This sequence comes from Nibea coibor, assembly GCA_023373845.1. Taxonomy (NCBI): domain Eukaryota; kingdom Metazoa; phylum Chordata; class Actinopteri; family Sciaenidae; genus Nibea; species Nibea coibor. Next base: position 17,210,914 of record CM041738.1, read on the forward strand.
CATACCCCTGCACCGCTAGCAGAGAGATAGAGATTAATTCATCCCACTCAGTGTTTCAAAATTAGTCATTTTCTGAACCGATCTGTCTCGTTTCAGCCACTTCAAAATTGCTGCTTGACTTCTCCCATGAGTGGGCGTGACTTCAGCAAGTTCAGCCATATTTTTAATCATTCAAATCTGGCTGGTTGGCTAATACCACTTTCTTCTTTTGGGTTTGGATTTTTTTCTTTTATTATGGTGGAGTTCTATAGTGTGTATATATACTGTAGTTCTGAAAAAGAAAATGCTTTAGTGAAAAACAAGTCTTCCTCTTTATATCTTTATATGTATTTGATTAAACCATTGTATACAACAATGAACATTTCTGCTCAGAAAGAAACGCTCACAAAGTGAGGGCATTGTGAAGGTTATGCCAGGACAGGTAGACAGAATTTAAATTACTGTTTCTGGACTCCTTCCTGTGACACACTTTCAAGGAGAGATGAAAATGGCGTATATGGCATCGATCTCCATAATGCATTGCTCCCTGTTGCCAGAGGGAGGTGGATGGGGAAGACAGGTTTGAGGGTAATCTCCGGAGTATCTCTGTGTAAAGAGGTTAGCGGGCAAAGGATTTGATCATGCTCGGCCATTTGGTTTAGCGTTGAAGGATGTTGCTTGCAGCCGTGTCAGCCACTGAGTGCCCATCAAGCCAGACAAGTCAATAAGCTCCCATCACCTCTCATTGGTTGCCCTGAGTGATACGCCATTGGAGAGACTTAAACCCCATTCTCTCCCTCTCCCTCCCCCTGTCGTCACCTGTCAAGTGATATATAGGCAGCAGGGAATCAGCATCTCCTTATAGCACTCAACAGTCCAGCCAGCAGCACTCGCATCGACAGCCTTCAAAACTCTTCCACTCTAAAGTGTATTATCACTCACTGTGATGTGATTGCGGGCCTCTCCTTAGCGGTTTGTTGTGGTGTCTCTGCCAGATAGCTGCTACACCAGGTTCTCCTGTAGTCCGACAGCTGTGATTTGCCAGCAGGATGAAGGTGGCTTACAATTGACAGCAGCTAAAAACATTTTACGCAAACAAACCACATCGCAGTCACCCTTGGATGTACGCAGCCCTGCGAATTAAAATCTACTGTAGTGCAAGACAACAATGCACATGTACATCTCTGCAAGAGACTGTATATCTCAAGGGTTTTGCTTAGAAACAGCTATGGCTTAATTATGGTTGCGTGGTGAGTGCTTGAAGGAACTTCATTTATTAGGAAAAGGTAAACTAATATTATGCCATAAGCAAATCAGTAGACATGTTTTAGGGATATTTTGTTAAAGGATTCTTTTCCAAATTTTCCAAACCAAGAAAGCTGTGAACTCCATTAATTTACAAAGGCTGTGTTGGTGGGTAGTTCAAACAGTTGGCAGTACTTTTTAAGCTTGAGGTCAGTAAAGTAGAAATTGAAAGCTGTATCCATGCTCTCTGTATCTCTCTGGAATGACTTCTTAACATTTCCTTCTCAGATCAGAGAACATTAAATATATGCTGAAGAAAAAGAAGTATGAACCCTCTCTTTTTCTTCTCCTCAGTTGCTCCCTTTCTTTCTCTGTATCTCTCCCTCAGCTCTCATCTCTAATTTTCCCTACCACTTTATTGCTTCTTTCCCCTCCTACACTCCGCTTGCCACATACTGTATATGAGATAAAAGGTGAATTCTAGAAAGCCCTCCCTCTCCCTCTCGGACTGCTGCCGTCTTTATACTCCTCTTGGTGCTTGGAGTGTGGAAGACGTGGGGAAGAAGAGAGAGAGAAAAGAGAGAAACAAACAGCCGGCTGTGATAGTGAAAGCAGACGGTCAGACTCTGGCACCAGTACAGGCTTTATGCTTTGTTGTGTAGTTTGGGTGCTTTGGGACCAAGCTTGTAAGATAACGTTGGATACTCTCTTAACAGGCTTATATAGTACAAGACTCTGTTTTATGTGGAAATAAAAGCAGTGACTGTAAAATCCCATTTTAAGTTATCACCAACATAAAGAGTGAATTATAGGGCCGGTGAACAGTCAAGCCAAACAACCATTGTTCTCTCTTGGTCTCAGTTCTTTTTCTCTAGCCAGTATCCATTACATATTGTAGAGTCATCTCATCAAGCATTGTTTTTTTCTGAAATTTAACTAACTAGACATGTAACTACGCAAATGCAGAGAGAAAAGTGATTCTGTGACAAAATCATAAATCATTGTCGCCATGCATTCATGACTAGTGTGCATGACATGTTCAAAAACAAATACTTTACACTGGATTACTTCAGCCTCTTTCTCTGGGTAACGGTACTGTACTGTTGGAGACTTGCATTATGGCCTGAGTGTGATTTATTCCCCTTACTTATGTAAGGTAACAATGCGCTCTTTATATCAAGCCTGGATTTATAGATGCTTTCTTGGTTTCACCTGGGAAAATATGAGAAGTCAGAACATGTTTCACACAGGAGATCCACAGGTGGATACAGTACAAGTTACTGCAGAGATTTGACACCATCAGATCAGATCAGAGAAAAAGACGCCTCATGCATGATTTTATTTATCTTTTAAAGTTATCTATGATCACATTTTGCGTTCTTATTTTGGCTTAGGGTTATTGGGTATTGTAACTTTGACCCTTACAACTGGTTAGTGTCAATGTTTGCAATTTTGCTATTTTTACATACTTCTGCATCAGCTAAAACCATATGCTGGACTGAGCTCAGCAGTGCTTGGCTGGATGCTGCTACACACATGGTTGAGGTTTAGTTGGCTTCACTCCCAAAAGTTCAGTCTGTGGGGGAATCATGCAAGGGTTAGGACTTTAAAGCCATCTGATCAGGTGTGATGTGTTAAGATGTTGCAGCTTCGATATGGTGTGACCTAGGACCATGAAATATCTCTTCTGCTGTGAGCGTTTCATCTCTTTACTATAACAAACAGAGTTTGATGTATATTAAATTTAGTGCAGCCTCTTAAACCTCAGTTCATTTTAACAATCCTTTGTTGGGCAACAGTTTTCCAGATGTTTTCTCATAGCAGTTGGGCTTTATAGCATAACTAGACAAGATGTGCTCATCGTGTCCTTCCTACAAAAGGTCATAATTGAGTGCTTTTAAGTCAAAATATATAAATTATATGAAAAAGGATTAGTCTTTTCTCATGAAATCAACTTTTGTATCATCTTTCCCTTGCAATTATTCATATGATTCTTTGACTGATTTACTACATATAGTAGTTCCACACATGCTGAATGCACATCTGCTCAATATGAGAGCAGGTTACAAGAAATCACATGGACTAATCTATTTTTGAAAGTTGCAAAGCCTGTAAAGTTGACAACCATTGTCCCAAAATGTGGTGTATGTGTAACCGACCAGTTTAGCTCTGTGTAGGGGTGGGTTTATTTAAGGAGTATGATGTGAACATCAGAGGCACAAATTGTGTTGCTATGTAATTCTGGTTTGTGACAGTCCCAGAGCACTGTGTCCCAGAGCCACAGACGCATGTGCACAGGGGAATAAGACCTCTAAAACAGACCCCATCTTGTGGTGAAAGACTCAATAACATTTGTCTCAAGCACACTCTCAAGCTTTCCATCTTTCACGTCTCTCATCTCTTCATAAATAGGTCACTGTCATATACACTTTCTTGCAATACAAATAAAGTCTGATTGATTGAATAGTGTTTAGAGACCATCAGTTACACTGCTGAATGGCAAATATGTCCAAAATAAATCCAGTTATAAAAAATGCATTTGGATTGTGGATTGAGGAATATGCCTACTTGCAGTACATTGCCAAAAAAATTGACATTAAAACACATTAAGCTTCTGTATTTACGTTACTCTTACTCCTGATTAAAATAAATCTTTTTGTAGCATTACAGGTAGATTGGTGAGAAAGATTCATGTGTATCCACACTGTCTCACTCTAAAGTGCCTTTAAATGGTGTCCTGCTATCAAGGTTATACAAAATGTATACCTGCCATCACATAAAGATAAGCACTAGATTTATGCCATATAATTAGACTAGATTCTTTATTTACTATGTTGATCATAGTCTTCTAAATATTTATACTTATATACTATATTTATAAAAATATACTTGAGCTACCAACAATGTTTACTTCACATTTTCATGGTAAGTAGCATTATGGTTGAGATAAGAGGCAGTCTGTTTTGACCCACTAGTAGCAGCATAAGGGTGGTGGTGTTGATCAGTGGGTCAGTCCATCTGTTCTTTAAACTACTGCCAGATGCTACTGCAAAAATTTTGTTCTGAATATTTAGGATCCCTAGAGGGTGATTCCTCACCATTCTGGTCACCAAAAATGTCTGTTAACAAACACTTTAAACTCTAAAAAAGTAATTGCTGGATTGCCATGGAATTTTCCATGACCTTTCTGGGAGCATGATAGCTACGTATGTTAACCGAGTAAGCTTTTATCAAAATAGTTACGTTCCGATTAACTCTTTCATATTGTGAGATATGTGAATCTGTTATTTCTAGCTTTACTGTCTGTGAACACAGTGCCGGACTCTGCTACACACCACCTGGTAATGGCTTTCTGGCGTGGATTTGTTATTGTAGCGTTATCAGGGAAAGTCTCAGTGTGTCAGTGTCTCAGCAGCAATACACTCTCACAAGATCTGGCAGCACATATCTCTTCTCTCTGTCGGTGCTGAATCCTCAGTCTGGTTTCACCAAAGATGAATTCTAACAACTTAACTAAAATGTTAATAACTTTCTGAACCATTTCTAGCACTTCACAGTCTGCTTTCATCCACCCAACATTCACACTTGCAGTCAAGGTAGGTTTGGAGACTGATGAAACAAGAACTCTTTCACGCTTGCATTTTTATTGCTCTTACCACATGTCGATTACCTTACTCCTACATTAGTACATTAGTAAATAAGTACATGTAACATTAATAAAATTTTGTTGCTGGGGCTGACTTGACAGGAAAGGGCAGTGGGGAAAGAAAGGAACAAAACAGACAGGGTGCAGGACCTCTCTACACACTTGGCTTTTTAACTGTGCCATCACAAATGTCACACACAGTCATTCCCTTCTTTTTCTTTGGAGCAGACAGACTAGATGCTACAATGGCATATTTTTTTTGCCATATTTTTGTTATGAATATTTTGACAGTTATTTGTGTTTTTATATCGTCCATTCCTGTCAGATATTCCATCTGTGCTCCAGTTGGTCCCAGGTGTTTGATCAGCTTCCTCCTTGTAGTAAGTAATTGTCCTGTAATGTGTGATGTAATTTTCTTTTGTTAAAATTGATTTTAACAAATTGGTATTGCAAAGAGCTTGTATCTGTACCAGCCATGCTCAGCCACATTTCTTAAGGACATACCAGGACTTTTTTCTAACAATTACTTTGCTCCAGAAGATCACATAGGTATACTTCTGTATACTATACTGTGTCCAGTTAGATGTCAGAGCACTGACGGTGACAGTCTGTGTTGTGATCTGTCATGTCAGAGGTTAAAAGGCATGATCAGGTGTTTGAAGCGGGTGATCCGACTTCAGATCTAGCTTCCTGGCGACCTTTTAGTACCCGTACCTCCTCTGGGATCTCTTTCCACATCAGTATTCAGGTCCACTACTGTCAGCCCCTTCTCATTCCATCCACCCCTGGATTTATTTTCATACTATGGGGGTATGATAGCCACTTAATAATTCATATTTAGAGTGTATACCCATGCACTGAGAAATTCTGATTCATCCTCCTGAGTAGCTGCCCACCCTCTTGCATCATTTAAGCCTCCAAGTTCTAGCTGTGGCTTATTCGCTCAGTCTGCGCAATGCTCTTTGGAGTAGAGCTGTCAAAATTTTTAACGCAAGAGGGAAGTTTGTGTGGGTGGACAGGATAGTGTGTTTTCTTTTAGTCAGCATGCTTCTTTAAAGAGCAACAAGAGTCAGAAAATCCTAGTCTGAGGTCAACTTGTTGTTCCAAGACACCAGCTCTGAACCAGCAATGTGATGCATATGTTCCCTCTGAGGTTTGATTAAGCCTTTTAATGGTCTGTCTCCAATCTCGCGGACGTGAGATGAGACATCCACGAGGATCATTTAGCCAATAAATAAATAAATAAATATATTATAACATAAAAAGACCAAAACAAAGAAATCTTTAACTTATATTTGAAGAAAACATTAGATACGGAGTTTGATTGTAGGGCACATCCCTGTTCTGTCTTCTTTCTGGTTAATGATATTAACAGTAGTATTTAAAAAAAAATATTAATGAATACAGTAGTATATCTATAGAACGGCTCATTACAAGCTTTAAATGCTTCCTTACCAAACCAGTATTTGTACGCCATTTGTATTATCCATACATCTCACAGATGGAGCAGTAAATGTTTAGAAAAACAGTTCTGAAGGACAGTATCTGTGTAAAATTATTGAATGTTGGCACAACAAACAGTACAAGCTATATTGACATCAGTCTCCAAAAATGATACTGGCAGGGCTGTGAGTTGATACTCAGCCATTGGCCGATTGATTGTTATGAAACTGAAAACAAAGTAGAATGTTTGTAGTAATGTGATAGAAGCCAGTGCTATCTGGCTGCTCATGGTGTTACATGTGGTGTCCAAATCAAAACACCATGATGGTTTGAGTTATATGTGAACACTGAAGCTTCGCGTCATTTATTCACAGACAGTTTTGAGAGTGAATGCTCTGCCTTGTACTTTTCATCATCTCAGTTTCCTCATATGTTTTCTGTGAGTGACCATGTGCTTTGTTAGATGTTAGATATTGGACTTAGTGCGTCTCTTTTGACAACAAGTTGACCGACAAGCCTTTTTATGAGTTACAATTACGTGCCTGTTAAAGCATTGCATGAATAATCAGAATTTTGGCTTACAGAATGACGGCACTGTATATCCTGCAGGTTTACAGTAATTCTTTCGACTCAGAGAGAGAGAGCCAGAAAGGGATAGCTGTTTGGGCTTTGCTCTTTACACTATGTTCTTTTTCAAGTCCCACTTGTCAGAGAGAAAAAGATAAATATAGTTTATGACAAACCAAAATAAATGGGTGGGTTCAGAAATGCGCAGAACAACAAGCCGCAGAGGAAGATGTGGCCTACACAGGCCACATACAAACAGCCTGCCTCTGCCACGGAAATAGATGCTTACATGGGGAAAGAAAATAGTTGTGACACTGTCACAATAATTAGAGCTGGAAATGTTGTTAAGAGTGGTTGAATCCTCTCATACAAACCTACCTGATGTTGAATGTAGACTTAACTGGGGTTGTGCAGTTTTGACTGTGGAAAAGTTTAATTCTATCATTTAGCTTTATAGACTGGTCATAGTTTTATGTGATCACGGGTTAAATATAGTTAGCAATGACACATGTGGGACAAATTTACTGGAAGTGTTTTTGTCCAGCACTACATAACCTTTGCTGCATCTTTTTTAAGATTTTGAGTCAAATCCTGTGGAGAAAAGTGTCACTCTACCATGCACATATTTCTGTATGTCTTTGAGAATGGGAAATGGCTGTTAAGTATTAAGAAACTACTGAAAATACTAAATGATTATTTAGTTAAAATACATCTAACTAAATAATCTTAGAAATGTGATCTTTTTAATGCGATAGGTTTCTCTGTATTGGCCTAAGTTCATAAATACACAGTTATACCTACATATCATGCTGCATCCAATGTACAAATACAGATATTATGCTCACAACATTGGGACAGAAGCTTTGTTAGCCATTAGTGATTTTACTGCACAGCACAAATGCTCTATTGATGAGCTGAAGGCCTTAAAATAATACTCTTCTAAAATATTGATACACTGCTTGTATTAGTGACATTCACACAAACCTGCCACCTAACCCATCATCTCCTTAAGTGATTTCCAAGACGTGTCCAAGAAAAAGTGGCAGACAAAGTGCTAGAGCCCACATAATTGGTGCCAAGCCTAATGTTGTTTTTTTTAGTACCCCGGCATGCCAACACTGGTGATTACACAGCTACAATTAGCAACCGGTGTTGATACACTGCTGCAATTTGTGATACCAAGTGGGGCACAAAATTAGCACCAGCCACCAGCCAAATGCTGGTGCAGTATGCAAGTGGCTGGTAGATTTGCTTCACTCTATTGAGTGGCTGGTGAAATTTAAACAACCCTGAAGTGGATGTCAGGTGGGTGTATAAGCTTACAAAATATTCTGTATTTCATTCTAGGATGTGGATGTGAATGTGCTAATTCCATTTTGCAGATTGTCTTAAGAGAACATTGAATTAAACATTAACATGGTAATATGTTAGTCAAAACAGCATATTTACAGTGCTTAATATATATACATGTTTTTTTCAGGCCATCAATCATTTAAAAATATGTAGGCGGGACATAGAGCAGTGTATGATTTACTGTACAAAACAGATGTTTTTATGGGTATTTGTGCATGCTTGTCCTGAATATGTATGGAGATCTAACAGAGATATCAGAAGACTAAACCAGTGGCAATATTTTGAACACGTAATTTGTCATGATGCCAATAACTGAAAAGTAAGGCCATGATCAAAACTATGCCAATAAGAGGAGTAGCATGCATGTAAACTTGGAAACATAGTTCTGTGGACACATCCACTTTTGAAACAAACCTCACATTTTACAAGCTTCCTCCATCCACAGTTATGTGACTATTCAGTATAACAACAGTGTGTCTGCTGAAAGAGGGGGAGCAGGAAGAGGAGAGGATGGGAAGTCTCCCAGGAGAGCGCTGCCCGGAGGAGGCACGATTAGGAGGTGAAGCAGTCAAACGCTCACACCAAATGTGCTGGCACGTCATGATAACCCCAGGCTGTTCTAGGGTAAGAGGACTGACAGGCAGACTCTCCTTATGGCTGACTTCAGCTGGATTGTTTATCATCTCCTATAGCCAGGCTTGTGACGAGCCCTCTACCCTCCTGCTGCTCATTTGGAGCTTGCACACATGCACAAGCTTGTGCACTGACACACAGCCATGTGGTGAAACTCACAATTGTAGCCACAGAAAAAACACGCTGCTTTTTACAGCATGTTTGCTGAGTGACTTCTGTTTGACTTCATCCCTGAAATTAAAATGTTTGGAGAAAAAAAATGGACTCATTGAGGATTTACACTAAGAATAAACATGTATTTCCACAGTGTCTTCCACAAATACACTGTGTATATATCAATATGCATATTGAGGTAGTCAAGGTAAAAACAAAGTCACATAATTTGTTCAAATAAATTCAACCCACATAGTCCTAAACTACATTGTAGAAACTATCCCTTCATGTTACCTCTGCTGCATCACTTAAAGGATAACCTAACAGGTGACTTCAAAGTTGTTGCTGTACGAATATTCATGTAAGGTCATGGTATTTTTAAAATGCAGCAAACAGCCTTACATCTTTACCTTATTTTGTCCAGGTGTTGAATCCAAAATGCTTACACGCATTGTTTCTCAGTTCGCTTAGTGATCATGTGGTCAGCAAAGACACACTGGTTTCTTCCTTTTTGCATTAACAAAGACATGAACTGTTGCAGAGTATACACATAGGGCATCTAGGCAGATAATAGATCAGAGTAACAGTTGAGTTTACTAACCTCCCCGCTAAGGTAAAAGGCATGTTAGTGCAAGGCTATTGTGTTTATACAGTGTTAAGTTAGAATTTGAGCAGATAATAACAGATTGGATATTTACTTTATTCCATTTTCCAATGATGGCTCCTTTTCAATAAAAAGTAAATGTCTTAATGAACATAAATACAGGTATGAAAACACTGTTCTACTGCGTGAGATGAATACATTGTCATGATGAAGTCAGACCAACATGTTCTTCCTACAAACTCACTATCTAACCTGTAATGCATTTATAGCGCACGTGTGCACCACCCCATCAGCTTCAGATGTGTAATTAAGACAGAGCCATCTCACTTTCTGCATACATGTGCTTGTATGAAACAAAGACAAATCAGCGCAGAGCCATGCTCAGTGTGCTGTGAATAGACTCCTGAAATGGAAGAAACACCTGGTTGCCTGCGGTAGTTATCTTTCATTTCATTCAGCAGCTTGTGTCAGCTGACAAGATGGCCGTCACTATGAAAACACCTTGGGTGTTACAGCTGCTGAATGGCTCCTTTGTTTTTGCATTCTTCTGTTGTGTGAACACTGTTATGGTTTCCTTGGCTGATAATTACTGAAGCAATGTGTTTTTTTTTTGTTTTTTTTTTGCAGGCTCTCACAAACGCCTGCCGGGCTTGTAACCTCTGTCTGTGTGTGTGAGTGCATGTTTGTGTAGACCTTGACTGTAATAGTACCTGACACCTACTTTAGTACCTTTCAAGCACAAAGAAGCTATAATCTGCCAAAGTTTTTGACTCGGGAGAGGAAGAACAATTGTCTTGGCACAAATGGACAGGGGAAGGGTTTTGTTTTCCCAGAGATAATTTGAAGCAGGTCAAAAATGAGAGCATCATAATATGATTGCCAGGTGAATTGAACGAGGCCCATGGGCCGGGGGCCCTCTTTGTTTTTCCAGCAGCGGTGGCTGGGAGCGTTTGATGGATCCTAATTGAACACATATTTATTGTGCTAGGTTCAGCTGGAGTGTGACTAGTATGATGATGCCTCAATTAGAACCATTAACAGGATGATTGTGCATGCCTTTCTGGAAAGTTTTTTAGTGAATGAGTTTTTTTTTCCCCCTCCTTGCCACTGTGATCTTGCTTTCAAAGCACAAGTGCCCAGCGGCCATCTGGGAAAATCACCTCATGCTTTGACGAAAAGGATGATGGCGGCTTGATTCGTCAGTTGTCGTAGAGGCACAATGCAATAACAATCCTTTTAGCCTGTGAAAGAAAAATGCCAGGATGTGTGAAACAGCCAGAAGGGTGAGGAAACTGTGCTTTGAGATGTCTGTCGAAGAGCCAGAGACTGAACACAAAGTTATCTTCACTCCTGTCTGCAGGGCAAAATGTGAGCAGTCACGGGAGGCATGCTAGGGTGTCAGAGCTGGTTGAGAACTTATAGCTTGTTTAAGGCTTAGGAGAGTGTTGTGACCGTAGAGGCCTGTGTAGCAGCTGATAGGTTTGAGTGTGTCTAACCCTGTGATCTGTGTGCTAACATTGGCCTACTGGGGTAAGATCAGTTCCTCAACTCTCTGCCTTTGTCCCCAGTGAAGGGAGGCTTACCCAAGGACCCCCTGTTTACTCTGGCCTGCACAATGGTGAAGTCTAAACTCCCTTTGTAGGGTGGATTTAGGCTAGATTTACTTCAATTTGATCTGGGAGGGCCCCTTTTCATCAGCCTGGAGGTCTAATGCCTTTAACTGGCTTAACCTGGCTCCCCCTGTGAGCCTAGGACCCTCATGCCCACAATCTCTCGCCTCTTTGCCACTCCTACTTATCCCCCGCTCTCTGCCTCGCCCTCAAGTCCCCTGAGAATCCTCAAAATCACCGGGGTTTGACTGTGGCAAAGCATGCTGGGGCATGGTTTGTGACACCTGAAACTTATGTTCAATGTGTCCTAAGCAGGCTAAGAATGAGCATAAAACATCAGCATGAAATACGTCCTATGTCTGAACATTGTGTGAGGAACCCGCGTTCTGGGAATGAATAAGTAGATGCACTTTCTTCAACTGCGGACATGGCAGTATGCAGTCTCACTGAATAGATGCTCTTCTTTGGTAGGCTTGTGTTTTCCTAACTGTTTAGAGTTTAATATCCACTGTTGTGGCTTTGCTCATGAATAAAGATGAGATGTCAGTATATTCTTTTAACCTACGACTCAGTGATATGAGAGTGCTCTCTCTGAAAGCAGAGGCTACTTTCAGAAAACACATTTTCAGGATGCAGTTAGAAAGTGATAAAAGTGTGTATTTTTGCATGCCTTTTATCACTGCTGTCAAGCATCATCATGCACTCTGTATAGGGCTAAAGCTCATCTGTGGTGTTTGCCCTTTAGCACTGATATTCCTTTTCCACACAACCTTATAATCTCTGTTTGTAGTAATCCGGATGGGCACTCGCTTCAGAACATGTAGAACTTCCTGTTGGCTTGAACTGGGCTTCCTGGTTGACAAATCAATTGATGAACATGAGGAAAAGCAGAGCACCCTGATATTGTCATTTCCCAGATATGCTGCCAGTCTTTAGTCCTCGTCTTTTGACAGAGCCAGGGGTAGGGTAGCCACAAAATGGTCTCCCGTTGTTGCTATGTGCAATTTAAACCCTGCCTCCCTAATTCTGTATTCATGAGACGAAAAAATATTCTTTTCAAAAAGTTGTTTTGAATTGCAGATTCTCCCAAATCAGCACCTTGCAGAACACAGTGGAAGAGAGTAAATGCAGGGACAGTATGGCGCTTATCCCTTACCCCTGTAAGCTTCCCCACACTGACACACTGGCTGCCAGACTGTACTCTGACATATGTGCCCAAATTGTCATGGCATAATTATGTAACCTAGACCATCCAGATTATTCAAATGTCGCCTGAAAGTGTCATCTTCAGTGCCGGTGAGACTCTTGAGACCTGTCACCTACTGAATTCGAAATGGTTAAATTTTGAGGATGGGTCTCTCTCTCTCTCTCTTGTTCCACCCGCTCTCGTCTCTCTCTCCCCTCTAGCTTGGCCTAATCCAGAGGCACAGCGTCACTGCAGCATCAGTGTTACCTTTGATGGGCCCGGATTAAAGCAAATCTACATTCCTTTGGTGGATTTCAAACGCTGCCTGAACAATGATGCCAACCAGAGGCGAGTTAATGAGGCCTGCAGTGGACTGGCAAAGAGTGACTTTAAAATCAACCTGATTAGGGGCAGAGATATTATCCGTGCACCTCCCTCCTCCTTTTTCTCCTTCGCTCTGTGTGTCTGTCTCTCTCTTCCATCTTGCAGCTTCATTTTTTTGGCCTCTTTCCTCCTTTCAATTTTCCAAGTCTCCTCATTTTTTGCTCTCTCCTTCCCAACTCCACTCCTGTTTCTCTCCTCTTTCCCTCTCTCCCCTTTACTCCTGCTCCCTAGTGAGTGAGGCCTGACTTAATTAGTGGGCTGGAGTGTGAATGTGCCTTTCACAGGGTGTTAATGAAAAGCTTTGCGCTTTCCCTTTCAGTGTATTAGTGACTGACTGCAACCCCCCCACACACCCTCTTTGCTTTCCTCCTCTCCTCCTCCCTCTTCTCCTCCCTCCACTTCTCCTCAGCCCTCCTGACCGGAGGGAGGTGTTATTACAGGGGCTGTTGACTCTGCGGCTTTAGGTTTTGGGTCTCTGTTGTACTGAGCTGATAGCTTAATTAAACATGCAAATCGGATCTATCGAACACGTCTTAACAACCATTCTCTGTGTAAGTGTTCTGTCGTGTCAGATGGTCTTTCTTTGTGTTTGAGCCTTTTTAAAAATCTAATTATACGATACCAGCTCATGTGAACACGCTGTTCCACCCAAGGTGAATTAAATTCAACATATACCTGATTGATTTTGGTAAAGCAGCATATGCACAGCAGTGCAGGTCATTGGTGAAACACACAATACACCAAAGAATTGACCATTAATTTTTCTTCTCATATTACTCGTACTCGCGCCTGTTGTATCTTTTCTTATTTGTTTAACAAATATTTAGCCTTTTTATTTGGATGTAGATTCATACATGACTATATGTACTACTAAGTGTGGCAGAGTACACTTTAAGTCCTACTGTGTGCCACCAACAGTCCGAGAAACCAAATTTTGAGTGCCCAAAGTCCACGCAGTGCAACAATAGTAAAATAAGCTAACATATTCATCTGTCACCAGTAATATTCATGTATAAGCACCTTATGTCAATGCTACTGTCACCACAAGCTTGTGTAATGGCTGGTATGCAGGCATGATGAGTAGTATTTCACCAGGGGTTAAGCAAACACTCAAGATTGATTGATGCTTTTTGACTACTGATATGGTTGCACTGCAAGTAATGATGAATTAGGGACAACTTCGACCTCCTCTTGTCTACACCCCCCAGGCAAACCATGGCTCAGTCATAGAGAATATGTAGTCTTACATATAATACAACGGGTAGCTTCACCCATGCAATCTGTTGCTGTAGCAATGTTTTGTATTAAACTATGATGTATTAACAGTTGTTTCTGGCTTATACTAACACTTCTGCATGTATTAAATACAGTGAAAAAAATGTTTTTAGACACTTGTGGGGCTGTTCCTTGTACATATTGCATCACTGTGATATCTAATTATGGGCATGTCAATATCGGGTTAGTGATTATGACAAGAAAACAAATTTTATGTGGTAGTCAAGCTGTACAAATATGCTATTTATATGATGGAATATATTTAAGTTATGTTTTATAGGTAAACTTGCATACACTGTCAGACTTTATTGGTTTTGAGATTTTTAATTTTACTTCTCACCGTCTTCTTAAGCTAATACATATATATAATTTAGTAAACCAGCATCAGGTACAGACACAGTTAATAGAGAAACATGAATACAACAGATGTAATGTAGAGCTTGAAAAACAAAGCCAATTGTTTGTTAGTGATGATGATCTACTTATTATTTACTTGTATTTTATACAAATACTTGTATCAACATTGGTTGAATGGTGTTAATAATTTAAATACAGCTTGTGTTGGTGGTGGCACATTTAGTTATTATTGTAGATCCTTACATTTAGCTGTTCTTATTGTCATCTGCCCGTCACTCAGTGATGTTTGATGAAGCTGTTTCTCCATAGACTCCATAGACTGTCTCATGGCAGCACCCAGCCAGGGAGCAAGCTAATCCTATGTTGCAGGGATGTATAATGATATCCCAGGGCGCTATAGGATGTTTCTCTCGGTATGGTGCCAGTTTCCTGGGCCTCTGGCGCTACTCTTTATGGGCCCTGGCCCAACCCCAGCATCCCAATGCCAGCCATAGCCTTAAGGTGAGGGGCAGGTTTTGTAAGGCCTTGCCTTGTCACTTCCCACCAAGGAAAATACAAAGCAATGACACAAAGAGCAATTTCTTGGCCATTGCTTGTTGTCAGGCTAATTGAGAAAGGAGGGTATGTTTGGAGTCTGGGGATGGCAGACAGGTCCATGTGGCAGAGGGGGGACTTCTTGATTGGCAGTGGCCATGTGGGAGAAACAAGTACTTATGTGTGTTTTTGTGAGTTTGCGTGCACCCATGTCCATGTGTGTATGCGTCTGGGTCTGTGTGCGGGATAATCCTGGAGAATCTCTCTCTTTGAAGGGGAACAGATGTAGATTTACATATGTGGAGGGTCCCCAGCCTGTGATGAGATTAGCTGGTTGGGATCTTTCTTCACAGCAACTGGAAGGTGCATATTTAATAAATGCCTGGAGCTAGGCTGGGGCGTGCGGGGCTTGGCCCTCAGAGAGCCACGGGACAAAGGCAAACGAGGCCCATGGCAGGCTGGCCCATATGGGAACAGGGTTGCTTACAGATTGCACTGGCCTTTCATTGGTTGTGAGACTAGGCTTTAAGGGTTTACATACAGAGAGGGGAGCACTTGGCGAGCCACTTCTGCGTCCTCTCCACAACGAGAGGTAATAAAGGGATTTTGAGCTTGTCATGGTTCATCTGTGTGCTTGTTTGCTTTCTTGTGTCTGTGTGTGTCTGTGTGTGTGTGTGTGTGTGTGAGAGAGAGAGAGAGAGAGAGAGAGAGAGCTTTTCGTTTGTTGAAGGTAAATGTGTGTGTGGTGTCTGTTTGTGTATATCACAATGCAACAAATTGTGTAAATTTAAACATAACATAGTATAAAAAATACATTTTAATACAGCACGCAGCAAACACAACATAAACGGAAAAGAAGATGACGTAATATATACCTAATAACATAAACCTAACATGCAGCAGTGGCTGTGAGGAGGATGTCAAACATGATTTGCACTTGTCTGCTCATGACTATTTATTTCAGGCAATAAAGCTTCTCAGTTGTTGAGTTCCTGTTGTACAGTGCATTATCCCTCTCTTGCGTCAGGTAAGGTTGTCAAGTCTTGTTTACACAAAGAACAAGTAGAACAAGTGTCCCCATATTTTCCCAACTTCCCACTGGACTACTACAAGCCATTTGAACAAAAATAGAGCTGTATTCCAGCACACCACCATAGATGCGCATAAACCACAGCAGACATTACAGCTCGCGTACATCTGTTACGAATTCCAACCTATTAATGGAGAAGTCGTCACGGACTGATTTCAGTGTAATGTTTTGGCAAGTCACTGTTGTTCAAGAGTTTTCTGACATAGACGAAACCAAAGTTAATAAGTTTTAATCCTGAAACAAAGTCACAGAAGTGTAGTACTTTTCTTAACAAGTAACAAGAAAACTTTACTTTGTCTAGCCTTATTGTTATCTTTTCTCTTTTTTCCTCCTGTTTCTCTATTGATTTTTTTTTTCAATGAGAGCATAAAAAGATAAAACATATCCCAGAAATCTTCAATCTTGTTCTTAGAGTATCCCGATGAGCTGTTCCCTATTCATTGGGGAAGCAGCTCATTTTTTTAAGGGATTGTGGAAGAAAGGAGTTTGGAGGAGTCTATAATTTCCATCTTTCTTTCTGTTACTCTCTCTAGGCTTTCCCCTTCCAGTTTGTGGAGGGACTGTGTCCACTCAGTATGGTTTGATCATCGGTGTCTCACAGGGAAAGGGGAAAGTGAGAAAGAGTAAAAGATGAGAGAGAAGAGAGATAGAGAAAGAAGCTGGACTCTCCCCGTGGTACATTCTTTCCCGGCGCAGGCCGGCATAATTCAAACATGTGTGTGAATACGTACCGCTTTACCTCTCAAAGGCAGTCACCGAGGGTAAAGTGTAAAGTGTACCAGATTCCAGCTCTTAGGTCTCTGGCTTGTTTACCCCAAGATCTAGCGTCGAGTGGAGCTGGGAGACACGTTTTTCTTTTTTTGTTCTCTTTCACTTCTACATCTGGAGATGCATTAGAAAGACCAAACAACATGCATGCAGGGGGATGGGGGAGGTAAATGGAACTTTATCACAGACAGGAGAGCAGGATGAGAGGATAATATGAGAAGAACTGACAATACAGTAAAGCGATGTTTTGAGAGAATTTGGGGTTAAAGAATTGCAGAGAGAGTAAGGAGGTGGGGGATAATGATGGAGGGAATGAAGAGGAAGGAGGAGAGAGACAGAGGCAGCGCACGGGAGGCCTTGATTGGAAGGGGGTATGAGGAGTGGGGGTTGGCCTACCCAGCATTCTCAGTGGATGTGGCAGCCCTCTGTGGACCTCCTCACACAGACACCCCAGCTAATGAATCAGACCTGGTTTCTACCAGTCAGAAGAACTCCGTCTCCATGTCTCTGTGCTCGCCAGAACAAAGCACACCTCCATTAATATTTTAGCGTTCTTTTTATCTCAATGCTAACACCGCTCAACACGATTTTTGTTAGGGAGACCGTGAAAGAGAAATATTGGGAAAGATGGAGAGGGGGAAAGTGAAAGAAAGAGAGACAGACAAAAAGACAGCCAGAAAGACCTTGTGTTCTCAGGATTTCAACTTGTCTGGTGTAATAGTCCCATTGGTAGAAGAGTTTCTTTCTTTGTGCCGCCCAGCAGGACATCAAAGAAAAAACCTGATATCCAAACTACTGTACACACAGTAGAAACATTTGGACGAGTCCAACACAGGCAAACCTGTCTGTATGATTGCATTCTAGCCAGACACAATACCTGTCCGATACCTAAACTACAATGCTTGTCAGTGCTGATATTTACATGGTTTTTCATGCAGTATATTGCTTCAATTGTTGAAAAAGTCATTCTCAGCATTGTTCATGGCAGGAACTTCAACTGTCGGAAACTTTGCTACAAATGTAGCCTCAGCGAAGCGTGCCGTTCTATATTTTGAGGAAGCTGATCTGAGATTTCCCGTCACTTACTCTGATCTCTTATCCTACGCTTGTCTGCTATCTTTTTCCAGTGTATACCTAAGAGGGAAGAGCTGATACTGTTGGGCGATCTTTTTCCTGCTTTGTTTTTCTCTCTCTTCACTCTTTACTCTTTCTCCATCTCTTCGCTCGGAGGCAAGAGAGAGGATAGCTGCAAGATTCCCATCTGGCCTCTCTTAGACTGTAACCACAGGAACATCTCATAATTTTCCCTTAATTGAATTATCACACCGCGCTCCTCTGGGATGGCACTCCGCCCTAATAAAATGGAGCGAGGTAATCCATAAGAAACTATTGGGGAGGGCAGAGATGCTTAGCCATGCCTATTACAGCCACAGACATTTAACACACTTAATCTACTATTAAATGAAATGTATTATTTTTTAACATCCCACGAGAACCTCCTACCCAACCCATTTGTAATCACCTCATAGGTAACATTAGCCAAAAAAAGGGGGAAAAAATAAAGAACCAAGTCATTACAATTCAACATGTATTCTACACATTACAGTAATTACTGGGCAACAATGGACCCTGGCTCTCTGAGTTAGCTCGGCAGAGAGAGATCCACAAACACAATGGGAAGGCCTTCCTAGACACCCTGTCTCAGACACGTAGATTAATTGCTTCTTTGTACCCAGAAATGGAGGAGCAGCGCCTTTACCTGTATGCTGCTGCCAGGGGTGCTCGGCCCAGGGGATATGTACAGGGAAGGAGGAGGACCATGGTCGTGTACAGGGGAGGGGGGCTACATCAGTAGGGGGTTGGCGGCCTGTTTTGGGGTGTCGCATAGAGCCTGAGGTGAAATAGGTGGTGGGGTGGTAGTGAGGGAGGGGTGAAGGGTGCCGTCAGGAGATCCCGGGGCAAGCGGCCGTGGGCATTCGGCTGTGAAAAGTCATTCAGAGGGAAAACGCCAGGCATCCTTTATTTATTTGTGTCTGAAATATTTATCTGTCACGCGGGCCGTTTTATAATGGGCCTGTCAGTCTCCTCTGCCCACTCAAGGGTGCGGACATGTTGCCCTGAGCACCCACTGTGGATCTCCCGTGAATAATTGCTGGAATTTCACTTTTGGGAACGTTGCACTTTGACCCTGAAGCTTGTTGTTTTTCTGCATCAAAAGAAAGGTAGAATGTTTTTAAGTATTTACCTTGGCTTGGCTTTTTCATCCATCACCAACACGCACATACACGCACATTCAAATGCATGCACGCACACACACACACACACACTTCCGTATACTCTCACACAAACATTCAAGTTGGAAAATAAATAATTCATCCCTTTACTCCAAGATGAAAACCCAATCAAGCTGAAAATCCCTGTCTTGCTGCACCTCTGAGCTGCCAGTGCCGCCGGTTAATGTGATGCTCACTGTTCTAATGCACCGTTGTGTCGACATTCAAAGCGGAGGCCTCTTCTAAAGGAACGTGCACTCCCCAACATTAATGGTAATTTTAATCTGGTGTAATCGCCTAAATGAAAGCCTACTTGAGTGTTTCACAGCGAGCTGTAATGCTGAGTGAACGTCAGGAGCCGCCATCTTTTGAATTGTTTCTTCACCGTTGTCTCTTTAGGGAGAGACGTGCGAGTTTGAAACCCTGTCAGGCGGATAAAGAGACTAAGCACACAACAACAATACAAATATGTTTTGTCGAGGGTGGAAGTCGGCTCTGATGAGCGCGGGTCAGGTGGGAACCCTTTATGACACACTACATCTCATCTGTTCACACTGAATGGGCTTAGCTAACGTGGGTTGACTTCCTCCAGCTTTTTTTTTTGCACATGCAACATACTGCACCGTTATTGAACTGACTACTCAGAAGTTAGTGTGACTTATTCGCAGACAATATCGTAGTTTAACACAGACTGTGTGTCTCTGCACTCGTGGACCTGCAGTGTCATACACAAAGATGTTATATTCATTATGTGGAGGTGTACACCGAGAGCCGCCAACGATCTACACAGAGACATATGCATATAGGAGACGCACAAAGGTATGCTCACACACGCGCGCACGTCCCACACATAAACACTCACAATTAAGCAAGTGAGCACATAACAAATGTACGCAGACAAACACACATACACATGCACACCCAACTGCATTGCCTGTAGTCTGAGCATGCATAATTAAGGTGTACCTTGTTTGGAGAGAGTGCATGTCGCCTCTCGATGTGCACACCACATCCCCAGAAAGAAGCTTTGAATAATGAAAAGTGTCACCTATGCAAAATGCAGGAGATGAGTATGCCTGCCTGTGAATATGCTTTGTGCATGTTTTTGTGTGTGCATACTTGTGTATATACTGTATATGATGGTGTGGTTGTATCGTGCATATCAGAAAATGTGCGCACAGGTGTGCATCTGTGTGTGTGTGTGTGTGTGTGTGTATACACATCTATGTGTGCGCTCATCTACAGACAGAGGTGTCTGTAAAGTTGTGTCTGTCTATGATGATGGAGAGGGAGGGCTCTTTGTCATTTAACATAGTGCTACTAGGACACTGAACCATATGTGAGTGTGCAAAGCTGACAGCTGAGGCCCAGGCTTCCCTCGTCCACCCTCCCACATCCTCAATCCCACCCCCCCCCCAAGCATCCCTCCCTCTCCCTGCCTATCCTCTCTGACTGACAGCTCTTGTTGTCCTGTGAAGCAAAGGCACAAACACAGACATGGTCCAGGACATCTGTCGGGAGCCACGTCTTCATCACGGTCTTTGTGCTGATGATGAGCTCTGAACAGGATGGGGTGGAAGTGGCTGACAGCTTGAGCACTCACATATCCACATCACATTTAACGCTACAAATACAATGTTTTGATATACTTGTCCTATAATAACCCCGACTTAAATTAAATGTAGCTCTTGTTCATGAATAATACAATGCTCAGATGACGCCATTGTCACTGCAGCATATACCTACCCCGAGTCACAATGAGCAGGATTCACGATGAATGTCTTGTTATCTTTGTTAAACATGTAATGTGTTAAATTAATTTTCCATCACAACTAAGAGATACAGTCGACATGTAATGCAGCTCTAGAGTCAGTCAAGTGACAAATATATTGCCTTGTTTGGAACTGTTGTCGTGCCCTTATTTAGCTCATCAGTGTGAAATGTTTTGTCAAAGCCAGTCATTGATAGGGTCTGCCAGCCAGTGAGTAAAAGCCCAGTTGTGTTCATTTGAGAGCTCCTCGAGACAAAACCACTGCATAATTTCTTGGTTACATGAGAAATTGAAACGTAAACCCGAGTGAGGTCAGCTATACAGTGTATTCATGATTAATGACGGTCACGGAGAAGTGCCTCATTAATCTGCTTGCAAAGTTCTCATACAATGATGTCGTTATGACTTTTATAAATCATTTGATATGCTGTTCAACATCAGTGATACTCTTCTAATTTCCTCTACGCTGTGTTCTATGCTTGTATCAATAAATCCAATCCAGCATCACCAGTCATGTCTACTTGTCACTTCTGTGTCATCCGTGGTCCCAGTGGTCAGTAGATGGAAAAGTCTCACTAGGATGCCTTGATGCTGTAATTGGCCTTAGGCGCACTAGTGTAGCTGTATAATAAATAAATTGTTACATTTATTTGATGGAGGAACATGTGCCATTGATGAACTAAGGGACAGGGCTGACACTGTAGAGCAGTCTCATTAATGGTGTTATTTCCCACAAGTCTTGATGGCATGTCATGTCTAATTGTTTGAAAAAAAAAAACCTTGAGATTCTGTTTGGCTTGACAAGAGCGAAAACGCTGTTTTAGATGTAAGATATGGAAAATCAAGTACATTAGATGGTCTACAGGTACAGCATTGCAGTGGGATTCATTGTTATGGATGGAGGAGTGACCCCATGGTGATGGGTTACCAAGTCTGCTGAAGCAGAAGCAGGACAAGGAATCAGGACAATCAAATGGAGTGGATCTGTACTTTACAGGGACAAAAGCAGTGCAGATAGACCAGAGAATGATAAAGAAAGATAAGGAGATGGATTGTGCCCTTAGTGTTCAGAGACTGAAGTTAGGCCATGAATTAGTAAAGTGGAAAAAGTAGCTAATCGTGTTCGAGAGCTGGTTCCTACATGGGGGTATGATGAGAGCTGAGCAGAGAATCAGGTAGAGGCCAATAAAAACTCCTCTTGGGTCATACTGTAGGGAACATCACAGCCTTCATATCATTAATATCTGCAGGGCTTGGGACAAAACATAAGGAGGGTCTTTTTAGGGTCATGTTCTTTTTTTTGGAGAGCATCAGGAGAGCACAGTGTGTTAGAGAACACTAAATTATTTGAGGCTGAGAGACTGGAGTCTAGCTTTCAAAATGAAAGTTGCAATGTTTTGGGAAAAAGATATTTTTGAAAGAGGTGATGTATGATTATTCATGAAACCATCGTGGCATTTGGCTGTACACAGTTAATAGCATACAGATTTTTCAATAACTAAAACACAAAATAAAGAACACTGGGGTGACATGAACTGCACACATTTTTCTTAAAAAAGAAATTATACGGTATGCTGTATATATGAGGCATACAAGGCCTTGCGATACCTAGAGATTTGCAACCAGTTGTTTCCACACTATTTCAGCTGTAACATCTCCATTGTTGTCAAATGATTACTAGGTTATGCTAGATAATGCTAGGCTGTGCTAGGTAATGGGAAAAAAACAAAAACAAAACAAAAAACAAATTCCTCCAGACCAGCTGAGCAATTTAACCCTGGGGTCTTTTCATATTTGCAACTGAATTTTGATTTTGCAGAACGGTGTTGTGATAACCCACGGCTGTTTACACCTCCCTAATGTGAACAATTTACTCTAGAGGGAGAGACCGGGAAAGTGAGAGAGAGAAAGAGAGAGAGGCAGGCTCCTCACTGCCCAAAGCGGCTTTTTGATGAAAATGGAGGATAAATGTTTATTTTCCTTAACTGTGCCACAAGGGAGGGTAATTGTAATTATTCCTAAGAGCAAACAAGGAAGTTAAAGCAAGCTAATGATGAAGTGCTCTCACTTCCTTGCCATTTAATAATAATTGCGACCTGGGCCATACATAGTTTGGAGACTATAAATAAGAAACGCTGACACACAATGCCAACTGCGATGGATATCGAGAGATTTGTTTAAGAACTCATATATTTCTAAAATGGAAGTGATGAATTCTGAAAAATAAATTATTTGCAAAGCGATATGTCTTTGGTGATGTAGAATAAACCTCCATTCTCCACCTCTTAATGTTTCCTGATTTAACTACACACGGTGCCCTCCTCCCCGCTCACTGACAACAGCTACCTTAAAACACAACCCCGTAGCTATGGACGAGACATAATATCTAATTAAGTTTCAGAGCTGCATTTTCATTTGTTAATCACTTAAGTGCTTCGAGGATAACCTGATATCCAAAGGTCTGGTCCCAGTAGCCCAAAATGTCAAAATGCAATTATATGCATGATTAGCCTGACCTGTTTCTATAGCACCCTCCCTCCCTGCCTCTCGCTGCTGGAGAAGCTGACAACTGCTGGCATGTTTATTTTGATGAGATTAGGTGTAGAGGAGGCCCCCACCGTGTGCAGCAGTCATGGCACCCCCATCTGGTCACTGGCGGAACTAACAACAGAGCATCTCGAGTAAGCCGAGGGGAGAATGAATTGAGGGGAGAAAGAGTGGGAGGGAGGAGGAGAGAGCGCTTGCTCAGGTGGGGAAGATAATCTTTCAATCTCTGTTTAGCCTTAGGAACTGCGGGAGAGAGGGGAAAAAAAATCTGGAAACAAATGGAAAATAAATAAATAAAAATAAAAACAATTTATGCTTCTTAAAGGATAATATGATCACAAATTATTAATCAAATCATCTTGATCCGGAAGGAGGGGTGCTTTACTTTGTGGTGCTTAGCAGAGCAGCAATCCTCTCTAATCTGATTGTGTAGAGATAAGGCGGCTTTAGCCTCACCATTGTGCTACTCTGATTAAAGAGGGCAGGAGGCACGCTGCTTTCCATGGTGGTCATGGAGACAGGTGAAGCACGCGCGCGCACCCAGACACTCATGCAAATGCTGATAGAGATACAAATGTGTACAATTACTCGAATGCAGTCGCAGACATGCACGCGGAGAACATGTACAGACTTGGATTAACGCACATAACAGTAATTATTGTAATTACAGCACGGATCTGCTCTTTTTCTCCATGTCGTCTTCACTTGTGTGCATGAACAGATGCATAATGGAGCAAAGATTTTGCCACTTCCACACTTCTATCCCACGTAATAATCATCCGAAATTAGCTAAGAATTTACAGAAAAAATCAAGACTCTTGTACTAAGTATTAAAACGTTTTGTGAGGTGTGTACAGGTATAATTGTTTGAAGTGTTTTCTAGACATATCTCTTTATTGGCTAATTATTTCTCTCAGTAAACCTCTGTGGTATAACCCTGATGAGCAGTCCACTGTCACACAACGCTTAATCATAAGCAAACACGCACCCGCCCATACACATGCCATTTCAGAACTTTCTCATGCCATGTGTCTCATGCAGTTCCTATGAAGTTGGCCTGCTTAGCCTAATTGGGTGTGGATTTGAGTTTGGAGTTAATAGATTTGAAAAGGAATATCTGAGGAAGTGTGCATTTTGACAAAGGCTGCAGGCTCGGATGTATGGAGCCCATGTGTCTCCGGAGAGTGGCGTCAGGTCCCTAGGTAGCCCATTAGAGAGTGTACCCCTTCCCGACCACCACCCCCACCCCCGGCTACACGGCTCCCCATACCGAGGGAGACCACAGCAGCCAGACGCAAAGGAGAATATTCATGTTACACTACCGTGTGCGTGTGATCCTTCAGTCGGCTTAAGCACACACAGACGCGCGCACCCACGTGTACACACAGACAAACATAACACTCACAGCCGCCGACACATCTGCGCGCGCACACAAACATGAAAAAGCCCGAGCACCCCGATGAATGTTTGAAATGAGGAAAAAAGGAACAGGCCTAGTCATTTTAAACATCAAAAATAACGGCATCAAGTGAACTTTTGAATTACATTGCATCATCCGTCTGAAACAGTACACAGAATGTTGAAACGCAGAGTAAATCATGGGCTGGTTTCAAGCGAGTTTGTCTTCAGGATACTTCATGCAGAGGGGATTGGGCATCTGAGGCCAAAACCATGGGAAGGTTTGGACACACTAATGCAAGGGCCCTAGCCAACAGGAAAGGCTTTGAGAGGTGTCTGAGCCTCAACAGGCGATTTACAGTCCCACATCAGAGTCAGGGGGTGGGGTGGGGAAGGGGGGCAGATTGACCCATGACCGGGACCATTTTCACCTTGGCACAGACCACCTGGAAAAGCAGTGAGTTAATGTTAACTACCATTTATGCAGCCCCTCCAACCCTGCCCAAACAAACCTCAGCGTTTGTAAAGATGTACAGTGGACATGCTGTACAGGTAGCATGCTATATTACACCTCGTGCACATTGTTGGCTTGGACTTAAAAGGGTTAATAACATCAAATGTTATTTTTTTTCATGAGCCGAACATCCAGAACAGTAAAACGAACGTAAAACCATAGAGCTAGTGCACGGAAACAATATTAGACGACAGTAAAACATCACTACGTATCCGGTGTATAGAACAAAGGCAAATTCAGAAGCAGGTGCAGCCTTCAGAAACTTGCAATGAGAATGAAAGTGTGGAGTTTTAGCATTTTCTGCTACTCTTTCCAATCACTAGGTTGCTCAACAGGAGCACCGTACATTGTGTGAGTCAGCTCTATAAGTGTTGATTAGGTTTAGGTATTTTAAGTTTATAATACGTCAGCTTGGTTTTGCTCAGTGGTATACAAGAAAAACAACACTTCCCTCTGTGCTAACGCTCCAGCATTTACTTTGACCCTCTTAAAGAATATACAACATCAATGCAAAAACAGCCCACTGTCTAAAAATAATGAAATTCAGATTAGTCATCATCGAGCCACCCCCCCACCCTGACTTGTGTTGACTTGATGTTTGCTCACAGGATGTTGGCAGGGCCAGCAGTTTGAGGTGCTGTGGGCTGCGAGGCTTTGAGTGTGACCTCATGTTCCATTCTGTTTCTATGCCGCTGTGCCTCGGCTCTCCGTCCTCCTGGGCTGACACTTCACTGTAGCTCCAACAACTGCTGTGGGACACCGAACATCTGTAAGCCACCGCTCCTACTCACTCAGCTGCCTCCGCGCTGGGCTGCTGTGTGTGTGTATTTCCAGCACAGCTTGTGAGGTTATGTGCAGCATACTTTGATGCTGGTCCTATTTGGTACGAGTTGTGTGCCACTGTGTCCGCGTGTGCACAGCAAGCCGTTGCAACGGGGACTTTTTATGTGCCGCACGACTGCGAGAGTTAACAAATTAGAAAACTAGTGTCAGCTACGATGAGAGTAGTTTCCTGCGTGTGTGATGCGTGTGCTACCCACAAAACTTGCACATACATATGTCTTTTAACCGACTCTACAATGCCTTCATTTGCCCTCACATTTCCGCAATCTAACCAGGGCAGGCCCGATCTGACAGAAAATGACTGGATCGTTGCCACTCTTTGCAGTCAATCATGTGACTCAACAGTTCTCGCCTTTTTCTTTTTGTTGTGTCGTGTGAGAGGGAAAACAGTGAAAACCTTTGTAGTGAATTCAGCAGGAAAAAAAAAATGTTTTATTAAACGCCTTATGTTTATTGACTTCTCTTTCATGTCAGTTCTTTTGTTCTGCCTTTGTAGTGGCAAAAGATCTCTGTGCATCATCATTTGTGAGCGATCTGAGATGTCAGAGGTGTCCTTTTGATGTGGAGTGCAGACCTCATACGAGGCACCACCTGTGCAGCTTTCGCCGCGCGCCTGTGAATGTTTTAGTGCGCTTGCATATGAGCGAATAACTGCGTGTGGGTGTAGATCTTCGTGCGGATTTGCATGGAGACGTGCCTGCACGTGTAATTATGAGTGTGTCTGTCTGTGTCTGTGTGTGTGTAATCAGCCACCTCCAGCTTCTGTTCCAGAGGGAGCAGAATGGGCGTTGAAACATCACCGTTCTTCTCCTCGTACCTTACCCTAATCACTCCGGTAATTGCGACAGTCTGATGCTCATTGGCAGCGTGTCACTGCCTTTGATCCCGGTATTACCACGCGCAAGTTCCGAAAACACATAGTTTGTGACACATTAACACAGGCGCGCACAATTTCAAAAAGGTTTCATGAGACTCTCTGCTGTTGCCCCGTGTGTCATCATACATCAAGCAGATGACCTCAGTGGCAGTCAATGAAGATAGATAATGGAATTGATGTGCAGGAAGAGCGATCATGTCAGCAAAACTCAGTAGTCACTTATGCAAGTCTGAGTCAAGTCTTCAATGTTTAGTCATGAGTCTGAGTCAAGTCTCAATCCGTCTAAACTAACTAATCTATCTAATCTAAACTTATATCTGTAAAAAAAATGCTTTTGATTAAATGATATTTTATTTAGCTGTTGAGTTTTCCCTCATATCAGAAGCTATTTCATTGACATGAAATAGTTTGCACAATCACATATTATATTAAACGACTGTGCAACTTGGTGAATCTTTGGGTAGTTAATAATTATAACAGGCTGTGAAACTTGAAAAACTTATTACTATGTAAGATGAGAGAAAGATTTTCTCAATGAGTCTTTGGACTTTCTCTTTCTAACCCTCCTATATGTTGAGCATAGTCTAAATGCTAAGGTATCGCATTGCATTGTGGGACTGTGAGCAGAAACTTTTTTTTTTCATTCTATTTCCATACATCAAAACGAAGTTTGCATATGTCAGGTACAACCTAAAAATCGCTATGCAACTGTTGTGCTGTTTTGCAGGTGATAATTATTCACAAGTCCAGGTCAAGTCTCAGATCATTATGTCAGGTCCTATTTAAATGAGATGTCTGCATGAACACATTTCTTTGTGCCTCAAGTGCACAAAACAACCTTGAATCCCAGTTCCCAAACTGAAGCACACAATATCACGCTAACTGAAACCTGGCAACACGTTCACACTTTTATTCACGCCGACTGTCAAGTCTCCAGATCAACCTACTTCACTTAGCAGATTTTTTGAGTGACCTGTAAAGGCTGACAACACTCCACTGTGCTGATCTTAAGACTAAATACAAATTATAGAGAAACCTCAAATCAATTATAGTTCAAACAACAATGTGTAATCATTATTTCTTGCAAAGTCTGGCAACATTTTGCTGCTGCCACCGTGATAAATATTAAATATTTCAAACTCGAGAGATGCCATCCATCTCCCAGTAACATTTGACAAGTTCATTTCTCAGAAGGGTTTGTTAAAAGATTTTTATTTTTTATATATATATATCTGGGTCAGCCTTTTACCTCCCCCTTCCCCTTCAGTGTCATCTGATAAAAGGGAAGGCGACAGCTTTTTCCTCATTTATTAATGCTTGTTAACTAATTACTTTTAATTATCTTAGAAAATCCCAGATTAATAAGAATACTCATATATTTATAACATGTTTACGCCACCATGCTTACTCAAATGCAAACAAGCCCCACAAATAAACATTTTAAATGAGGCTGGTTTGTTTGTGTTGAATATCTACAAATGATCTTTTAAACATGCCATTGGTAGAACTTCTCTAAAGTCACTCCAGGAAACAACCAGAAAGGCTACCTGGGGACAATTCCTCGAGCGCAGCTAATGAATAGAGGAAGGGAGACAACAAACATGTTTTCTCCTTTTAATTCTCCTGGCCTTGGCTGTTTGATATAAGATGCATGCCAGAACCTCTTGTGATTCGGTGCGGTGCAGAGGGGAGACTATAAAAAGAGAAGCCATTAGATGGAGCTTGTCTTTAGTATGCATGCTAAAAGTAACATTAACTCCGTGACACATGCTCTCTTGGCGAGAATGGGGATATAAAAACGTAACAAAGCCTTAGCCCCATCTGTTTGACTTTAATCAAAACTGCAAAAAACATCGTACCCTATTCAGTCCAACTTGTTGCCTTCATCTTCCTGTTTCTTTGTATATTGTTCTCATTTCCCTCCTTCACTGTGTCGAGTAACCTTTGCAGTTTGTTAAAAGATACAATCTGTGTTATTTTCCCTTGTATCTATGCAAAGGTACATGTGTTTATTAAGGCTGATTACCCTCTTTTTGTTGTCATGACTTTGTCCTGTCATTTGTCAGATTTAGCCCATGACATATCAATTATCTCTCATCTCTTACTGTCTCTCTCAGTATGATGTTTTTATTCACATTCTGCTTTTGGTCCTTTGTTAGCGACGTGTTTGAAAGAGTCTCGGAAATGCAGAGGACCTCCCAAATACACACGCATACACCCACACACTCCTCCACTGTCAATCAGCCTTCCCCATCTTCTCCACTGCCACCTCCTATACTGCGGGGAAAAGGTCCTGCTGATTAGAACAGGCCTCTCACTGAGTGCCATCCATCATCATCTAACCTACTGGTCCTCACTTCTGATTACTTTGTCTCTCTCTCTCACACACACGTACACGTGCGCACGTATACAAGTAGCATAAACACACACACGCACACAATATCCGAATAGTTCACATTGATTGAATCAGGATTAATTAGCTATGAGGTAATCATTGGCTGCAAACAAGGCTGTATGTCAGGAGAGTTGACATTTAGTCGACACAGGAGAGGAAGGGGTGTTGGGGGTGGGGGGGGCAGTATCGCTGCTGTTTGAAGCATTACACAGTTTGCTCTTTCTCTACTGTCGGAGAGAGGGTCTGACTGAGGCCTGTTTGGTTGTAAAAGCAAGCTGACAGCTTTGTTAACAAGTCCGAGCAGATGAGAGGGATTATTTTATTCCATGGCACGAGGACGGTTTTGAGCAGACAGCCTTCAGTTAGCTTTGGATTTGTCAGCTTCCAGTGATTCACTTATGATTTTTCATAAATTTGCCTGTTACACAGTACGAGACAGTCATAGCTGTCAGTGTTAGGACAGGCGTGTTGTCTTTCAGGTGACACTGCGTGTGTCATCTTGTGGCCTCTAGTATCATGAAAACAACATTGTAGGATGAGATGTAATGGCTTTGTGCAATTACATGAAGAGACATCATGATAAGACAGAGGCGGCTTTTTTTGTTAGGAAGGATCCTGAACTGACTGAAATGACCTGGAAGTATGTGAGGGGCAGCCATGATAAGACTTGTTTGAATTCTGTAAATGCTAAGAAAATGTGCTTCCTTTATTTATCTTGAGCACAGGAGAAACTGGACCATCCTTTACCAAAGCAAAGGACATAATTCTGTCCCTTTATTCTTTTAATAATAATTCCATTGTACTTTGACCACAGCAGTCCCGTGTAAATGTAGAAACAACGGAGCACCTAATTCATACTTTTGACACGATTGTCTGGGCCCCAAAACAATAAAAATAGATTTAGTCTTTTAGAAGTATCCAGTTAAGAGTCTAGGCTAATGGTAAGTGCGGGAGTCAGATTCTCTTTGTGCCGTGGCTGCCCTCTTGTTTTGTCCTTCACATCTTGCCTTAATGATATTTTCCATCAAAGTCAAGGAAATGTGTGACTTATGTAAAAAATCTTTTTTGGTTGATTTGACTGCAGCAAGGGCATCGAAGTAGTTCTGTTTACCGAGCACGCATCTCTAGAAGGACGCTATAGGCGCTGCTTCCCCTACTTCACCATATATGTCGCTCAACCATAGTGATATTTTTCTTATCAGTCATTCACTATTATATAGTTTATAGATTAGTTCTACTTATGTAGAAGTTTAAGTTTGTGTCAATTTAAATGTCTGCATTTCTGTATACCACGTATGCAGGAGTGTATATGCAATTTTAATATACAATATATATGTATATACACTTCTTTATAATTTAGTGTGTGCCCTATCCGTTACTTGTTACTGTGAGTTAAAGCAGTGTCAGAAAGTAAAATATTGTCCTTCCGGTGAACTTCACTTACATTTGATCATAATTATTTTATGATAATATTTGAGTGTGCAACATGAGGCCAAAAAGGCATTTTTCTAATACATTTCAATTATATATCTTCAGAGATCTCTCCGTGCCTGTGTTTGACATTTTTCTCCATAGCAGAACATGCTTTCAGGATGTGTGAGAAACGTGCTAACACAATAGCACACCAAGCTAATTATGTTGCTGTCAATTATTCATCGGTGACTCAGGTTTGCAAGCTCGCAGACACATACAGCATACAGTTTCCTCTTCACCCAGTGCGTCTTAAAGGCTTGCTCGCAGGGACCACAGAAGAAGTTATAAGCATTAATATTTCATAGACAATTATTACACCAAAGCCACTGACTTTAATATTCCTGGAGAGGCGCTTGTGGTGGGTTTCTGCAGCTCATTGTTGTTAGTGACACACCAGGCTGGAGGAATGTCAGATGAATTAATAAATATAGTAGGCTATGGATAGTCAAACCGCTCATTCTGTCCAACCGCACATGTGCATGCGAGTTAGCACACACGTGAATAAGCAGACATGGAAAGTACTTGTCACACTCCTATGTTACACTCCTGTAATATTGTCTATAACAAGCTGTTTGTCCAGCTATAATGGCTTGCTATTGTTTCTCTATCACTAATAGAGACAGATCACTATCTGTCCCGCCCACACCGGAGGGGAAAACAATGCATCGCAATCAGTTGCCTTATGTATTATGTGGAGGTGCATGTTGTCAGTTCTGTCTCCTAGAAAACATTTTAAAAAAAGCTACCTAAAAAGCTGCTGTGTGCAGGGATGTACTACCAACAAGGTAAAGAAGTCAGAGGGAAGTTTTTATAAGGTGACTGACTGAAAAACTGAACCTTTAAGGAGACAAAAAGCAATAAGACGTGAGGCAGCATCAGCGTGAAAAAAGGGAAAACTGGGACCCTGACACTCATGTATGCCATGCTTTTTTTTTTTTAGATAACTGTAGAGGTTTAAGCTAGCTAAGCTGTGCACGGCCTAGTTTTGACCTTTGTTAGGTAAAATGTTGACCTTACTACAAGGTTTGATCAAAAGTATTTCACTTCTCCCATTCAGCGGACTCTTTCCTTCAAGAAAAGCAAGATGTGCAGAAAGGATACAGGTTTGTCAGTGCACCTTTTCCTCTCTGGTAGACATAGGGTGCTAAAATATGTTTTTGACATGCTATAATTGTTATAGCTAGCTTCCAGGCATTTTGTTAACATTTCAGGCCTTGCATATTTGTGGCGCAGACTGTCTTCCCCACCGATAGACGTGTTGCGCTCTGTCTCCGTTGTCAGACAACTCATTTTTTTCTCAAATACAGCTATTTAAACACAGCAAAAAAACAAGCAAACAAACAATACAAACATTCAACGGACTAAAGACGCCAAGAAAAATATACAAATGTCACTCCATTGACTGTCATGTATTGTACCCCCACCTGACTCAGCCATTACCCCCAGGGGGCAAAGCTGGGTATTTGGAAGTAGGCAATGTTAGTTTAGTCCCACCTCTGGGACTAATCACCTAATGAGGGCATTAGAGGAGTGTTAGGGTCACAGTGATTTGTATTAGCGTGTGTGTTTGGTGCAGGTGGTGTCCCTTGACATAGAGAGACCCCAGGGAGATATTGAGGGGACCAAAGCAGGCTTGAGGGCCTAAGCTGCGCCCAGTCAAAAACTGCTTGGACGGTGATGGATACCTTGCCCCAGGGAGAATGTCCACAAGAGCACTTAACCGTAACCAGGCACAGACAAACACAGGCACGCACACAAATGTTCCACAGACAGAGCAAGATCCAAGTCCCAGACACGGAGCAGACACGGCGCACCGCGAGGTGGAAATGAGATGTTTAGCTTGATGATGCGTGACATCTGTAATGCATTCTAATTCTCCCCATCGGAGCACTAGTCTTTAAGAATGATTGATGATGTTGTTTCATCGTCTCAGTAAACACAGCTTAATAAATGAAGACCATGTCTGATCATCCTTGAATGGAAACACCTTTCAGTGATTCAAACTGAACTCCGCATTGTCCTAAAAATACAATATAGCATCATGTAAATTTCACTCATTTTTCATTTCTAGGAATGCTGAATCCCCCCTTTTCACAATGTTTGTTTCCGTGTAACATCATTCTAACTCATTTTTCATTAATTCATACCAAGGAACATTGGATTTCATTTCCTTGCGACCGTGTAGCTATGTACGCCATTGAGCGATGTCAGCATGTGTGTGTCTCTGTCTCTCCGAAGTGTGTCATTGTGTATGCCTTTGTGACCGGGTTGCTTGACAGTAAAACAGCTTGTTTGACTGTTCTGTAAACGGTGCAGAGGGTAGTAATTTCACAATCATCACATCACGCTTTGCAGACAGCGTTATTACAGATGTGGTGTGGCCAACTCTGCTATTATCATTACTTAACCCCAGTGCAGTTGCCTCGAACATAAGCCTACTATTTACATTAAATGTTAATCACCCATGCAACCAGCCAGCTTGCTGCCTAGGCTGGCTGCAGCATCGTATTCCAATGTATTCTGCATATATTGAACAGCTACCATGTAATTGGCTAATACATTTCAAATCAGGTAGATGCTGGATTATGTTTAGAAAAAAAAAGAGAATAGCGCCCGAATGGAGCGGACACGCTGCATGTTTGTGTGTGCAAGTGAGTGTATCTCTGTAGGAGTCCTTTGTTGAAAACATTTGCATTTTGGGTTCTCGAAGCAGCTTGTGTATTCACAGCAGGCATGCTTCTTAGCACAACTTCAGCTGCACTTTTGTATGCTAAATTCATCACATACAGTACACAACTTACCTCTGTGAATTTCCTCTACGGTATTGAACTGCTGTATTGCTCAATGGTTTATCCATACAATATATTCTGAAAGTATTGATGGGTGCAGTACGCACTGTGCACTGCAGTGCAGTAGCAATGTGTCAATACCCCAAGACATGAGTTGACATACACACCAGTACAGTGAGCTGCTGTAATTCTCTGGAGAGGAGGGCATTGAATACCTAGCACCACAGACCTAGCAGTCAATGACATCAGAGGGCCTTGTGAGGTTCCTCCACAGGGGACCATCATCTCATGGGACCCAGAAGATTACAGTTGGAGTGAATCAGCTAGGGTAGTATTTTCTCCATATGCTGTGTTTGGTATAAGTAGAGGTTTGGGCCATCTGATGATTTTCGAGTCAGCTTTGTGTAGAAAACCAATACTGGCTGAGACGAGGATCTGTCCTGTCTTAAATGTATGTAGAATAATCACAGGAACCTAATCAAATTCATTTGTAATATACACTTGTTATTTACATGTAGCATAATGGGAACATGTAAACTTTCTATCCTTTAACACCTTTCAAACCATGTATTATTTATTGTGCTGCAAATTTATTAAGAAAGAAAAGCATGTAGCTTGGCACCTTACAGCATTATTTTCTTTTCCTATCTGATCCTTTTTCCTTCATCCATTTCATCTAGTGTGGTTTCAATCAGATTTCCCTAATACAGTGTTGACAATGCCATGATCTGCTTTTGTTGTCATAAGCTTAAAGAAGGAAACTGCTAAGTATGGTGCTGACAGCTTTTAAATCCACATAAAATAACCATAAATAAACCAGTTCCACCATTCCACAATTCTGTGATCGTCACAGTGGTGTGGTCCACAGCAAATTATAGTGAGAAAATAAGGCCTCTTATATAATGGCAAACACTGTTTGAATTTCATTTCAAGCGAAGCTCTGTAGTCCTTAGTCATGGATTGACTAGTCATAACTTAACATGACAAAAATGACACAATACACAGCTATATTCCAAACCTTCCTTTCTATAACAATGCCATACTAAACTGTATACTAGTATTTCTAAATAAATCTCTACTTATCACTTATCTTTTCACCTGTTTCAAGCCTCTAACTATCACATGATTTCTTATTCTTGAAATGAGGAATTACAACAACCAGCTTGTGGTTCAGATTTTGATCTCTATTCACACAGGTCACATTTCTTTCTTTTTTTTTTAAAGATATTTTTTGGCCTTTTTGAGCTTTATTTGACAAAGACAGCTTGAAGTGTGACAGGAAATGTGGGGAGAGAGAGATGGGGAATGACATGCAGGAAAGAGCCACAGGTCGGATCCGAACCCTGGGCTACCGCGGCAGGACTGAGCCTTTATACATGGGCCGGATGCTCCACCGACTGAGCTAAACGACACCCACGGGTCACATTTCTAGTATGGGTTTTTTCTAGCATGGTCGACATTTCTCTTGAACAGGTGACATCAATCTCCCTGTGTGACTCCATCTGTAGACCACACTGTTCACAGAGAATTAAGACCCTTGTGTTCAAAAATTTCAGCTTGGATTTACATGTATATTATATAATCACTTCTCCTGAAATACAGGACTAAACAATATATATAGCATGTTGATAAGTGGGTGCTACTAGGCAGATTTAATTGACAGGTTTAGACTAGCTCTTTTCCTCTATTTTTAGTCATTATGTTTAGCTAAGCAAACTTGTCTCCTGGCTGTAGCTTCATACATAATGGATAGACAGAGAGCAATGTCAATCTCAATTGACTTATGTAACTTTTTTTTCAAGAAAGTAAATAATATCCTAAAATGTTAAAAGTTTTACTATTTGCCCTATTAAACTAGTACAGCATTACAACTTATGTCATATCTGTGGCAATCATTTTGTTATTATATATATATACATTGCTCAAACAAATGTAAAATTGTGCTTAATTGGTGGATTATAATGAGCTCCATTTGTTCAGTCTTGTCAAGGAATGAGTGTTACAGCAGCAGCTTCTATACTATATGTTTACTTTTTGTAATAAGTAGATGTACCTGTTTGCAAGGGCTACTGACAGATGACGTGAAGACACTATTAATACCCTTGGCTAAAAGCAAATGAAGCATGTACCAAAAGAATGCTCTAAAAGGAGCAGATAGTTACTGTGGTGTACAAAACTGACACCATGCTTTAAAAAAATCTGCATTTGCCAGCCACTGGGACATTCTCCGCAACAAGGTTTACAGACTAACAAATTAAAGGAATAGAGAATGACAATGTGACTACACATGCTTGCCTTTAGTGTCAGTTTCTTGGCCCAAATCCCAAAATGAAGAAACCAAGGAAAATGCATGACATGAAAGTTCAGGTTTCGTAGAACAGTGGGTAGCTTATTAAATCCTCTTTGATCCCGCTGTCTTTGATATCTGTGCTCTCATAAAGAATTCACTTTCAGTAGTAAATATAGGTAGTTCAGAGAGACATCATGACACACACCCCTCATTCCCTTACAGTCTCTTTAAATTATACAAAACAACCTGGGAAGATATGCAGGTCATATTAAAAAAAAAAAAAAAAAAATCAGCAAAAAGGAGTGGGAATATTCTGTTCCTTGACTTAGTTACATTAGGGATTTGGGGGAGTTGCAGGTTATGAGGATACTGAGATTTTGTGAGTTCAGAACAAGTTTGCTTGAACATTTGGAATTGTTTTAATTTGGACAGTGAGCATGGCTGTTAATGAAGAAAAAAATAAATATATGGTTCATTATTAGGTCTTAATGTTCTGCTTAATGTTCTACTGGTAAGTGTTAATTATTTTCAGAATAATAGGTCAGATTGAAAGGTAAATGCTGTGAAACTATTTGTTTTATGTTTTCGTCATCTGGCCTGTCTTTATCTTTGAAGAAGGCATATACAACACTGCAAATACCTAGCAAAAATCCAAATCAAATCACCAAATCAAAAGAAAACAAATGCATCTGAGTCGAACTGGTTAAACAATTCTTGTGCTCATCACACAAGAGGTTGAACACAGATAGTGAGACAGTGATACTACGCCCTCAAAAGTTTCTTGCTCAATCAAATGTTAGAAACTTTACGTGTGTACTTGTCCATGTGTGTGCTCTTGTGTAGCTGTGTTGACAAATGTGGCTCGGTTAGCTGGGATGAGAAGCCCTCTGCCTGTGACCTCTTACCCTAGTTGCCACGGCATCTCTCTGTTTGTAATTGTCCCAGTTTTCTGGGTTGAAAATAATGACCAGCATCTATCAGAGGCCTGCCATCCCTTCCTGTCCTGTCCCAGGCTATACTCTGACCTGGCAATGCCACCCCGCTGAGCCCACCCTGCCCGGAGGCCAGGCCTGTTTGTTTGCCTTGCCCAAAGTATGACACTGTGCCGCGGAGACGGAAAGGTCGTGGCTGCCCCTGACCTGACCTCTCACCCCTCCTTCTGCTTAATGCCAGGGCACTGGGGGTGTGATGACTGGATAACACACATTTACTCACAGTTAGATAAATGAGCATGCACACATGGATTCACACACACACACACAAAGAGAATCCACATTAACCCGCACAGTCAAGCAAACTTTCAGACGGGATCTTTGTGTGTCTCGGTTTCTCACTCTGCTACATGTTTCAACTGTTTGATGGATATATGTGTTGTAGTCCCCATTTGTTGGTTTTTGTCTGGAAAACCAACAACAAACAAGGTTTCCACAACAAAGAGATACATCTTTCAAAGAAATAACTCTACTTGATGTCTAAGTGAAAGTTTATTTAATTGGAGCTGTAATCTGCCATGTTAGTGGAGCCAGAATGATTCAGCCCCCGCGTCCTCATTAAAAAAGTACAAACCTACTTTTGAACAGTAAGTTGGCGGATTGATTAGGAAGCTAACGCCTGTTGTGATATCCATTTCTTTCATTGTTCTCTGCTGGCTCAATACGGCAGGCATTTTTCATGGTGCATTCCAATTACCTTGGTGCAGATCAAGAAAGGTGCCAGATTAACTAGAGAAACCTTGCTTAACACAAAGAGAATTCCTAACTTAACAAGATGTCATTTCTCATTGATAAGCCCTGTCAGAATTTCCGTGGCTTCCCTTTCGGAATAATTAGGAGGTTTGGATTTGAATACATATACAGAGACTTCAGAAATCCTTAGATACAGTGTGCAATGCTGTGTTTAATATTTCACAAATTTCCTTTTTCAGTCAAGCCCATGAATATTTGTAATGGGTTCTTTCAACTTCCTTTTTCAAGCTCTTGCTCAAAAACATGTGAAGTAGAGAAAGCTCAAGTATATCCAGATTTGATATAATGTACAGTATGTTGCAACTGGTATAACTCTTCTTGACATTCAAGTTAATAATTGAGCTTAGTTCATATGTTGCTGTGCAGTTACATTAATGGTATGTCAGCCATTTCCTTTTCATGGAAACTTTTAATGTTAATATTACAGTACATGGTTAAGATTTTGTTCATAAAGTTTTAAGGACTTTCTTTCTGCACACTTTCTCCCTCTTTGATTGAGCTTCGATTGTCCTTCCTCTCGGTAATCATTGCACTGTATTTATTTTCCTTTGTGGCCACTCGTCTTTGTTAACTGAGTTTAGACCTCTAATGGGCATCAAGAGTCTACAGAGGACAAAATCGACTTTATCGGGGCCACTTACTTTCATGTCGTTCACCAAAGAATCATCTGCACGGAAGATTTGGCCTCACACAGTGCCTCACTAGTGTACATTTGCTGTGAGAGTCTCATTTTTGTGGAGCTCTGGGGGCATTTTAAGTGTCATCATTTAGACTTCAGCAGCCTTAGTCGAAATGAGGAGGGCCCTTATGATAATGACCATCACCCTTCCCTGTATGCTAAATGGCATTACATCTTTTCCCCTCAATTTGAGATTTAAAATAGATTAGTTTCCCCTGAATAATGTCTGTTAGTAATGGAAACTCTTCAGAGGCTGGGCTGAAAATACACATTCACACATAGGCCCACACACGCACACACACACACCATGTTATTATCACACTCCAGGGGAAGTCTTATTAATCTTCAGAGTTTTTTTTTTTGCGCCCTTCTTCCTCATTTGGAGGCAGCTCATGAACAATTCAGCTTCTGCCTGCTAATGGTGTTTCACAAGGCTCTGTGGGATATCTTTTATACATCAATAAGGGCAATTATCAGCTTAACTGAGAAAGCAGTGTCGCCAGCTCAGCCATGCCCTTCTATTCTGTGCTCTACACCAGTGTACTGTCTTGACATGCTTTAGTAAATGCACCAGCACTGCCAGAATTAAGGGTTTCGCTTACAGCTGGAGCTGGGCCTTACCATTAAAAGCAAAGCAGAATAAATATCCCAGTTGGGCACTTACTTACAGGTGAAAAAGTGTCACAAATTTCAGCAAATTTAATTTAACAGCTTTAAGGATGACCTAAATGACATACCACCATTTAGTGAATTTTGAGCTTTCAGCAAATATATTGTTGATTTAATAGTAGATATAACTGTAGAGTGCTTTTGAAGCCGTTAACATTTGACTGCTAACCAGATATTTATTATTTTAAAAATGCATTCAAAATTTTATTGCTGATAACGTTTCAGCTATTTTCTGACGCTACTCTTCTTAATATCAAGTTAAAACACTTGGCACAAGATGGCACTACAGCCACGCATACCCCCCGGGGATGCCACCCCACCCCATCCCAACTGTCCTGACTCAATGCCGTTCTTTTGTTCAGAAGAGATTCTGGGGAGGGAGTGGGTGGGGTGGGCAGCCATGCACAGCTGGCAGCATTAGCGGCTTAACCCTTGATGCTAATGCTAATATAGGATTGAGCCTGGAGCGGACATTGTGAGCCATATGACCACTGGTGGGCAGGACTTGAGAGGGGCAAGGGGTTGCTGGTGGTGAACTGATCCATGCATGGATTAGTGGGCAACATGGCAGAGGTAGTCCATTGGAGAATACCACCACTTGGGTTTAGCTCCCATTCTGCTAATTAGATCAAGTCTAGGAGATGTTGTGTGTTTGGGATTCAAGATTGTTAATCCCTACCTCTGTTGGGTTAGTCAGCATCATTTTCATATAATATCTATCAAGTGACTGAGCTCAAAAGTCCCAGTATTGTATTTTCCTTTGAAAAGGATACATCCACATCCTTTCACTTTTTAACTAGCCTCTCCAAATGAAGTCTGTGCGAAATAATCCTCAGGCCACTTTTCTTTTAAGCAGTGCAGCATAATCTCCAAGTCAATTTGAAACGGTGCCCTGTGGCCTCTCTGCTCTCCCATGCTCCAACTCTCGTATCTCTGCCACCATCTCTCCCAGTGCCAACCGTTGCTTCATCCCTCTGTTCTGGAGTTCAGTCCTCTCATTGGCTGCCCAACTGTCCTCATCTGGTGAGACACCAGCAGCTGGCCAGACAAACCTGAGGTAGTATAGTAGCTGTGGAGCTCAGTTGCCCTCAGAGGCCCACAAACCTTTGTGCTCAGTTCCCACAGCAGCTCCAACCACTGTTTATGAACAAGAGGGATCAGACCAGGGCTTATATTTATAACCACACCACCATGACCGCCGCCGCACCATCACAGTAATCACCACTGTGCATTGAGCCTGAGTGGAGCAGACACTTGGCCCGCTCCAGATGGGCACCGGCCAGCTTGGCCCCTCAGCCCGGCAGCTCTGAACTGAAATCATAGATGGGCTTTGCCCCTGCCAGCTCCGAACTGGCAAACCAGTTGTTGTGATCTAGGGGAGGAAAAAAAATAGGGAACATGATGATAATGTTTCAGCTTAATCATTTGAAAGGTCAGTTTTGCTTTGTTCCCTGTTGCGCTTTGTACGGTGATTTGTGAATGCAAGGTCTCAAATTGCTGGACTAATGTTCTCATGCAGAGTGTCTGTGTCATACATTTTGGCAGACTGTATGATTTTGTTTTAGACTGATGAATTTAAACGACTGCCAGAAATGCTATTTATATTTCCAAACCAGAAAGATTAAAAGGCTTAGTGCTAGTCAGCTGTTTTTATTTTTATCTCTTTCTGTGTAGAACCACTGATCTCTTCCTTTGTCAGCTAATTCTGGTTTTCTTTCTCTTTCCAAAATCTCTTTATCCAAGCCTTATTTGAGTCAAACAATTTGTCCCCAGACATGGGTATTTTACAAGGTCCTGGAAGAACATTTTTCTTATTTTCATTTAAACAGATTTCTTTTCCTGTCGTGACCCCTGGAAAGTTATGCAGTTGCGGTGGCTAGAAATGGGGGGAAAGTGAGGACCAGTCTCACCGCACATCCCACCACAACAACCTGACAATGCTACATTTCCTCACTGTTAGTGATCTACTAGATTCATCTAGCCAAGGCACATCAGCAAACACATCCCTTAAACCATCTTTCTACATGTCGAGGTCAGCTTCAGTGGTCCCGAGGTGCAGGAAAGTACACTCCACCGTGCCAGTTTAAACTTAGCCCACACTGACATGCCCATTTGAGGTTTTAGGTTGCGTTTCAATGGTTTTCTGTGAATGCCTTAAAAAACGCCCATGGGGAGAATTAGTGGGAGCTTTGGCAGTATAGTTGAGCCACAAGTAGGTGAAAGGCAAACAGAGCTCACGGATAGGCCATGTCAGTCAAATGGTTGTAGAGCACTAGCCATTAGCTCATTAGCAGAACCCAGCTCCGTAGTCAGCTACATGCTGGGTTTGGCTGGTGTGCATAAATGGTGAGG
The DNA here is from genome assembly GCA_023373845.1 of Nibea coibor. NCBI lineage: Eukaryota > Metazoa > Chordata > Actinopteri > Sciaenidae > Nibea > Nibea coibor. The sequence continues at coordinate 17,252,356 of CM041738.1, forward strand.
AGATGATAGCTATTTTGCTATCAGACCATAAGAATGAGAAATTGTGGCACACTAAAAAAGTCATGGAAATTGTTTCAGTACTTCTAGACTAGTAGAGTTCACGATGATGTCATTTTTATGGGCTTATTGTTTCAATTATACATGGCTTTTAAAGTCAACAGTGATCTCAACACTATTATCAATACTTAACCTTCCATTTTCTCAGAATTGGCATTTGTTTTCTTGAACCAGAATGCAAAAACATTTTAAAATGCAGGCACCAGGCCTGAAAACCAAACCTGTTCAGGATTAGATTGAAGGCCTCAGCATAAAGAGTAAATCCCCTGGGATTGAGTGGCATCAGCCAGCCTTGTTGACTTCCTGGATTTTTGTAGACACAATTCACATTGACCATTGTCCCTCTGACAGGTGGTGCGTATGAAGCTTTGAGGAAAGGTCTGCCTTACAATATAATTGCATATTATGACTTTAATCAAGGATTTCACTGAATATTTTATTTCTGAAATGCATAATATGTGTATAAGGTCTAAACCTTTAGAGAACAGAATGCAGCATTTTAAATTCAGTTGAACGTTCTAAGTCCAAATTAACTAGTAAAGTCAATGAGTAAGTTGTGTAATTCAAGTATTATCAGAGGTCCTTCAGTGAGAACATCAGGCTAGTTTTTGTAAAGCAAATCTTCAATGAAAGGGAGTTCACTTGAAAGTTAAAGTGTCATCAACAAAAGTGATTGTTGACTGCAGAGAGAGAAGCCATCACCTCTGGCTTTCCTTGTAGAAGAGCAGCAGATTTTGTAGTCTACAAAATCACTTTCCAGTTCAGTTTGGCATAAACTTGCCCCAGGCTTGGCTCTTCTGTTTTCTGTGTCTTGGATCATTGTTTTAGTCTCACTGTTCCACATCCCATTCATCGCTCAATCATTGTCATTCACACACACACACACACACATGCACCTACATATACATATACACACACACCTGCATGCGTTTGTACGTTTCATTGGATTTTTCAATGCTCCTAAGAAATTGCAGGAGGTTAGTGGGTTAGATGGTCTGTAGCGAGGCAAGTGTTGGCAGAGCTATTAAAATATAAATTGTGCGCATGACATCACATGTTTGTAAATAGTCCTCTCTGCCTATAGCCTGTATTGAATGTGCCTCATCACTGCCTGTCTGGGAATGACAAAGGCATGTACATGAATGCAGTCCAAAGCCCAGTTGTCTTGTCATCTGTCTCTATGTGTGTGTGTGTGTGTGTGCGCATACAAGGTTTGCAAAGCTTGTAGTCGGCTCCTGGACATATGGGTGTGCGTATGTGTGTTTGAGTGGAAGAGAATGAGATCAGGTTACGCTGGGGATAATCCTCCCAAAGCCGTTTTGTTCAGGCCTAAATCACTGGATATTACCCTACCCATAAGTGATTTTAATTGGTTGTCTCATATAACACACACTCCCGCCTAACGCTAATGCCACTCTGTAATTGGCTGAAGGCTGCCTCTGCCTGTTAAATTCATGGGACAATAATGGTTTAGGTGGCAAAGTTACTGGATATTGGAAGTGATCAAAGGATCAGACTCTTAACCATCTCACATTCATTGTCTGGCTTTGGTGCTGTTTTGGGCCCAGGAGGCTCAGGGTGTGTCCAATGTGTGTGTATGCACACATGTGTACTGTATGTGGATTTTCACGGGGCATGCATGGCTTGAATGTAACATGTTTATGAGGGGCTTGTGTCCATTGTCCAATTCACTGCTGTTTTGCCTGAACCGGAGATGGCACATATTGTCCTTTTGCCACCCACCTCCCCTAATTGAAGACTTGGCTCTCCAGATGATTCCAGACCTCTCAGTTACCATAGTGATCATGGTGGCTTTGATAACCATGGATGGCTGTAATGCTGCCTCCTGCAGACTCCATTGACCACAGTTTGGCCGGCCATCTGGGGTTCTAGCTGGCTGGCTAGAGGGACTTTGGTGCATGCTGGTTGGCCGCTGGCATGTTCAACCTGCCACTTGGCTTGTCCATTATCATCTTTTAGCCGGGGGATTCCAACACAGTCTCGTATAATTTTATAATTTTGAGCACGAACTCTGAAACATGTTGTGAACACAAATAATATAAGACAATAACCCAGTATGCCCATCTCTTTCCTGTCTGAACAATTATAGTTGGTGTAGTAAGTATAATAAATAACTGAATAAAACAATTTCGATAAAACTTATGACTTTGAAGCAATGTAAAAGGTTATTCATCAAACCCCCAGTGGTCTGTTTTTATATGTACATACTTTCTTGCTGTCATCTGACCCGACACCTGAGTTGTTTCAAAGCAAGGGCAACTCTCAACTGGAGGTTTGGTTGGGAGTGTTGGGATTGAATCTTCTCCCATATGGTTGTAGAACACTAGCCATTATCTCACCCTGTTTTATTGGGTGCATACCAAATAATCCTTTTGTGGTAGTATTGTTTGTCTCTGCTGTGCTTTTGCATTGAGCTCATGTTTTCTTCCTAAGAAATGCTTGTTATAATATTTTGTAATGTTAGGGTGGGGTTGGACACAAAGCACACAATGCTTATTCTTAACTAGCTCAAAATTTGATAAGGTCACAGTGTATCAAATCCATCGCAGCAGTTAGTCACTTATGTTGAGACTAAGGGCAAACAATGACACAGGACAGTTCCACTCCCTTCCACTCTTCCCACTCCCCTTCTCTAAACCTCACAATAAACCCCCTTTCTATTAGCATCTGTTGCAGACAAGGCTAAAGCATCTATTTCTCTCTAATCCCCTTTAAGAGCAATGCACACTTTATTTTTGCAAGGCCATTTGTCCCAGACAATGTGCACTATAACAGGCTAGACTCTGTGTTACTTGCACCCCTCCACCGCCACCAACCACCCACAAAACCTCCACTACCATTGCACAGGTGCATGTGTGCATGCCCTGACCTTGGGAGCAATGCAGAGCTTGTCTTTATGAGGCCTTGAAACATGGCATTTGTGGCATTTAACCCCCTCATCACTCTGTGACCCCCATTCATGCCCCCCCTGCGTTGTACTGTCATTCTCTTTCCACCCTCCTTCCTCTCTAACCACTCTCCCTCACTTTCTACCCTTGCTGCATATTCATCCTCTTCCACCTTCCTTGCTTCCTTGTTAAATCTCCTTCTGTCACTGACTTCAGCCCTTTAACCTGGCAGGTAAACAGCCATGGTCCAGGTGTGTGTGTTTGTGTGTGTGTGTTAGGGGTAAGCAGACAGCCACAGAGTGTACCCCCCCTCCTCCTATATCCTGGGCTAGCTTAGAGAGGGTAGAGAGATCTTGACAAGGTCACTGAGCTTTGTAGCTCATAATTACCCAGCCTGGGTCTACAGTAGATATGTCAAAGCAGCTAGAACGTGCAGGGTTCACACTACACAGAAAGAGATGAATCTGTAGGCCAAAAAGTGGTTGGAATGGATCTGTAGTTTTATCTCAGGCTGTCTTTACAGTGGTGATTTTGTTTTTCCCTTGGGTTTCCAGTACAAAGAGTTGTTTTAACCATGAATGTCCACAGTACTTTTCAGATCAAATCAGATTATGAGTTCTCTTGTGTCCAAGAAAAGCAAGGCCTCCAAATAAAATGACGAAATATGACGTTTGTCATGGATCTTCAAAGTGGTACATATTGCATGACATAATGCAACGTTGAATGGCTGGACAGTGGCCTCCCATGTTGTCTACCACCTTTTGTTGACCTGTCTCCTTCAGCAGAGTTTGGCTATATAGCAGCTTTATGCTACTTAATCCTTTGCTTTCAATGGGCACGTTATATAGCTGCTAAAAATCTTGTTTTCTTGTGGGGGACATGAATGTGCTCTGTAAATGTGAGGGCTATTTCCCAGTTTGAATGTTGGATTCATTCTAATCTAAGATCCTTGCATGTGCTTCACCTGCTTTAGTGATGCTGCTGTGGTCAACAGGTCACCTAAGTCATTTGAATAATCCTCATGACCAGCCAAAACACATCTAACAACTCTCTGTGTACTGTAGTTGCAAAAAGCTGTAAAATTCTTATTGTTCTCGCTTCGTCAATGCAATATATGAATGTTAAACTAACCAAACCTTCACTGACTGTTTACTATAGTCTTAATTACATATATTCCCCTCTGCTTAATCTTCCTCTCTCTCCAGCTCCAGTACTTCTCTGCCCTAAGATTAAGATATTATGTTGATGCTTTTGATCTAACTCTTAAATCGTATCCAAGTCAATCCAGTCAACAATACAAACTGTAAAAATGAATTATGCAACATGCACGTTTTCTTTCACTCGTTCACTTTCCACTGCTACTGAACAACACTCATGGTAAAAGTCTCTTTGAAGCCGGTATTTCTTTGGGGGGAAAGTTTAAATTGAATTCATTCATTCAGAGATTTTCCTCACTCTGGTAGAGGTTAATGTCTCCATAGTGACTGCTGTTGGTGGTGCTTTGAGAGCTGTGCATCTGGTTGTTGCGCACAACTTCACTCGTTGCTGTCCTTTGTGTATTTCCAGTAAAACAGCCCTCACTCACCTGATGCTTAACAAGATTTAAGATGGAGGAAGCCACATGGGACCTCATTACCATCGTAAATATGTATCCCACTGTTCCATTTTTTCCCAATTTTCCATTTTTCTATTGCATGGTGAGAAGAGGAGACAATACACAAGACAATGTAAGAGGAGGGGAGTTTATGTTGTTGTGGGAATGCAGCACCATCCTTCTCCTCCTCTCTCCTCTATGGTTTTTTCCCAAGTTGTGGTCTTTCTCTCCTCGACGGTTTCCTCTGTGGGCCCTTGGCCCACTACTTCCCAGCTCCATCTCCCTGGATTGCTCTCAGTTTTTTTTCAGCAACTGCAATTACAGTCATCACACACAGACGCAACTACTAATGTAGAACTATGGAGGCAGCAGAGAAGGTTGCACAGACTGAAGGATACCAGAGGAAGAGTGTGAGAGAACAGGTGATTCTGAGGCCCGGAGCTAATCATAAAACCTTGTTGAAGAAGCAGCAAATAGTGAAATGAATAGTTCACAAGTCCTCCAGTTTTCTACTGCATTTCATTTTATTTTAACTTTGCCAAGCACAAGCAGTAAAAAAAGGTTTCACGAGACGACCTTTTAAAGCTATCTTACTGTCATATATTGTTTGAACGAGGACAGAAAAGCCTGCTTTACCCTCTAGTTTTGCAGACTTCTGATTCCATGTCACAGTCCTGTAACTGTAACGGCACAAAAGGGAGCAGCTTGAACATGCTGACGTGAAAAAAGTCTACAAACAGATGGGTGAACAATAGAACTTTAACGACATGAGATACGTAGTCCCCTGACTTCTTCTGTGATTTCGCAAGATGCCAGTTCTCCATTTTTCAAAGGGAATACTCAAAGTGGTTATATCAGGATGAATCAAGACAAAGCTACGACATGACTCCTATATCCAGTATGCCACTTTATAGACATACCTTGTTTGATCTAGTTTGATCTCCACTTGTAACTGTCTACAAAAAAAAGTAAGAAAAAAAAAATAAAGGGGATATGTTTCATTTGAATGCAGCTGAATCGACAGACAGCCCTCATTAGACCAATTGTTTGAGTTTCAGGTCACATAGGAGTCAAACATGCCAGATGGATGTCTGTTTTGTTTATTGGCGATTGCTCTATTGGAAAACATTCGTTCATTCGTTGTCCATGGTTTATGTATACAGATACATACGCACAGATATTAAAATGAGACTTACTGATAGCATTGTATTTCTTATTTCATTTTCTTAATATTTTTTACAAGACTGTAGCTCAGGGAGTGAGTGTGGATTCATGTCCAACACCACCACCAACATAGTCACTATAGATTTCAAAGGACCCACAGCCATTGTCATGTCAGTCACGAGAGCAGCAGTTAAGATATACTTGCATTCTGCTTTTAAAGGGGGCGTTCAGTATGCCTTTATTTATAATACACTGGCATACCAAATACTCAGTACACATTTTAATGCACACATATGTCAAATCTTTTTGTCAACATCTTCACCCTGATGTACCCTTGTTGAAAAGTGTGATAAACCATAAAATAGACGCTCTCCTTTACTGGTACTAGTGAAGCAATGCAAACACTTCTTCTCTTTGGGGGATAGAAAGCCTAAGGCTGCATCCTGTTTTGGCAGCTGTAAAGATAGAAGTGGCTCTTCTCCGCTCCTCTGGCACTTTGCCTTCTGGGGGAAGAAGCTAGGGGACAGGTGGGGACCGACTGGCCCATGCCAGCTGACCTGTCAGCTTTAGACCCTGTGTGTTTGAATAAAAGGAGGAAGGGGAGGGAGGGGAGTTCGGTGAGGGGATGATGGGCTTTGGTAGGGTTGGCTGCAGCGTCTGTTTTGTGTGTGTGTGTGAAAGGGAGAAAGGGAGAGGAAAAGAGATGGAGGAACAGAGGATGACAAGAGAGGGAGACAGAACAGGATGGTACTGCTGATGGAGATGGGATGTGACAGTTCTCCCTGGGATTGTGTGATTAATTGGGATCAGGTCACCTCTTCAATGTCTGGACAGTAATGCTATGCAGTCTCATATGGCTATTTACATACAGTGGGCTCCCTGGGCTCCACACACACACACACACACACACACACACACACGCACATATGCACGTGCAGGGGAGACAAAACACACACACTCATGCACACACACTCTATGTGGAATACTGTCATTATTTTTAGCACAGATACTAGTCCAAGTTGTTGTAGTAGCAGCAGTGGAGCTTGTTGGTTTCCATGTTGTATTCAGATACAACTTTTTTTTTCTTGTTTTTCTTTTTCATATTTTCCTTGTGCTGGAACAAATATATGTACTTGACAAGAGCTCCTACTAAGAAAGTGGTTGTCGGTGCTGAAGTTCCTGTGTTACCTTTTGCAAACTCTGTCTCAAAGCACCAGCCCCTCTTTCAGAAGAGGGGATAAGATAGCATCCCAATGGAAAGCGCAGATACTAAGCAGACACATGGCACTGAATAATTTATGGCCCAGCAAAATAGAGACAGCCACTTGAAGTCCTGAGTAAGTAGGAGATATAGACAGTGGTGACATATCAAGCCACAATAAAGACACAGGGAACAGTAGAGAAGGCAGGGGGAAAACGTTCTGTGAATTTCCCGAGTTAAGAGTTTGTTTTGGTTTCCTGCACTAGCTGCCTTTCTGTTTGAAAGTTGTATTGCTCTGCCTTGTTTACCAAGTCCTCTTGCTGCTCGCTCTGTCACACCGGGGATAGTACCCAGGTGAGCGCTGCTACACACAAGGAAGAGAGGAGCCAGTGGCCCTTTGATTCCGGGCCGCTGGTTCCCTCAGATTAGCTATTCTCTCTATACCCTGACGAATCCACTGGCAGAGCAGCCAGTGTAACGGAGGGAGACACTTCCATCCCAATCGGGTGGCAGAGGCATTGTGGCTGGCTGACTGGCTGGCTGGCTGACGGGCTGCCAGGTTGGGTGCTGGCTGCTTGCATGCTAGGTGGGTACGACATTTAAGACTTGGCCCCTGTTGGGCACAGAGACAGACACCCCAGACGGCCGTTGGAGATTCCAGGCCCCTCCAGTCTCTTCCCATTACACCTCAGCAGCACTGATGATGGCAGGTCGCGGTGGAGTAGCTGTCCTCATGCCGCCCGTCACATCTCTGCCACTTTCATCTCCTTGCTCACTTCAAAAGTGACATCTGTCATCGCTAAGAACCTCGGAAGCGCCGTGTTCCTGCGATGTGCTGCTTTGATGGTGATTTGGCCCCAGGCGTTTGTCATACATAACTTAGGTGAAGAACAATGTGAAATCAGACTTGGATTTTAAAGGAGAAAAGAGTCTAAGTACACTACAGGCGGGTAAAATCAAAATCGCTCTAACCACTGGAGGGAGCGAATCAAAGTGCAGCATGAGCTGGTAGAACTATCGTTCGTTGCTCATATCACAGTCTTGTCAGTTTTCTTCTTGTTCGCCTCGTTACTGTGTCCCCATCTGTGGAATGAAGCATCTGCCAATGGCAACCCATCAGCCTGGTGGTATACCTGTGTGCCTTTTGGAGAACTTTGTGATTGTATGCTTTTTCTCTGTACCCACAGCAACTTGCCGTCTATCGTACGTCTGCTACCAACAACAGTATTATCAAAATTATCAAATCTTGTCAACAGGATTCATGAGTCAGTTTGTCAGTCTGCAGTCGGATATACCACAAGTTTAGTTTGAAGCATATTTGTGTTGGACACTTGTGTGTGTGTTTGTCTGAGACAGAAAGAATGAGCGGTCGTGTAGCTCTCTGCAAGGTTTAGTGTGCCTGGTAGATGTGTGCGAAGAGCTCTGCAAATCTGTGCGTGTTTCGCTGCGTGTTCAGCACTGTGTGTGTAGGTGTGCAGCACAAAGAGCTTTGTGTGTGTGTGTGTGTGTGTGTGTGTGTGTGTGTGTACATGTGGCTATTTGTAAAACTGAGCCACGATGACCCTGACAATGCTTTTCACCAGAGCTGTCAAAAACACGTCTCTCTCGGTGACCTTGTTTTGGCGTTGGTGATACTTGACCCCCCATCTTTAGCATGTCCAAATCAACTTCTGTAGTCTTCATATCTGTCAATGTAACCTTTAGACCCAACTTCTCTCACTGTCGAGTTCCCATTGTCTTTTACTTGTTTTTTTTGTCTCCGTTTGTCTCTTGTCGTGTCTCTCTCTCTCTCCCTCTCCTTCATTCTTCCCCCTCTTTGGGGTTAACCCAGAGTTCAGCCATCCCTCTTTCTCACCTCTCTGTGACTGACAGGCCTGTCTTCCAGATGGCTGCCAGATTGCCAAGCTCCCTGTCAGTTCATATTAAGCTTTGTTTGATTAATGCATAATTTAAGGGCCAGTTAAGTTCTCCACGAATATATGTGTATCTAATTAGCATTGTTAGGCTATGTGACATCACTTCCTAACTATTTATTGTTTTATTTTTTTTTCCTTTTATTTTTTTCCCTTCATGGCATTTTCTTCTACTTATAGCCTCCTTAGCTGGGGTAAAAATCCAGGCGCTTCACCTTTCTCATCTCGTCCCATTCTGTTAATGTAAACTGTCAGTGGAACCGACGTGGAACAGGATGATTAAACTTGTTTACCTCTGACTTTCGGATACACACATACATATTTGGAGGAGACTAAACAGTTTGTGCATCTGTTTGTGTGTGTGTGTGCGCGTGTATTTATGTGTTGCTACATGTGAGCATGGTCCAAGCCACAAGTGATTTGAACAAAACAAGGGTCAGACGTGGAGCTTAACTAACACAGTTCCATTTGAGTTGGTTCAACTGAAGGCGATTCTTAATACAGCTAAACAGACAGATATAGGACATTATGCACAAAACACAGCTAGTATTTACTAGTCTACAACAGGTGGATGTTGCATAGCCTACATGCTATAAGCCTAGAAATGAGCCAGTGAAAGGACCACAGATGTCAGTTATCAATACGTTTGACAGTAAGTATCTGATCTCTCATCGGACCACAGGTACTTGTGTCTTGATACTATGCTTCAGCCGATGCTTCACCGACTAAGCTTACCCGAGTATTCTGCTCACAGTGGGGACAGATTGGATTGTGCTTGAACTGCTGCAACTTAATAAAGCAGATTTCTCAGCACTTGTTTGACAGTCACTGTGCTCTTATGTCTCTCCATGTGTATGGTTTCTGTGTGTGTGTGTGTGTGTGTGTGTGTGTTTGTGTATCCCTTAGGCATTCCCGTGTTTGAGTTTTGAGGCCTCACTGCTGTATCACACCCACCATTATACTTATTATTCACCCATTCCAATGCAGTCACTCCAGGGGAAACAGAAGGTAGAGACACAGGGTTGACACCATCAGCCACACTTGCACACACATCAGAGAGACAGATATTTCTGTCCATCTTTCCATTTGCTTGTTGGCGCATCTATTCGTCGTGCTGTCAATCCTTGTCCCAAAATGTGGATAGAAATAACTGAGCAATGCTCACCTGTACACCTGCAATTAAAGTTGAGTGATCCTCAACCTGAAACTGTCAATTAGCCCACGGTGAAAGACTGGAGTGGGACTGGTTGCCTCCATGGGTATGCTGAAATATCCATTTATAGAGAGTAGGTTGGTGGAGTTCTTTCAGGTTTTCAAGCAGTGGTAACAAAGTGATGGCACGAGGACCAAAGCCAGGCCAACTTAGACACAATGCCCCTGGGCTGACAACACACCGGTATCTGGTCAGAGCAGAACAGCCTGCAGGTAATAAGGGGGAACAAAACACTAACTCAGCCATCACAAACACGCGCGCGCGCGCACACACACACACACACACACACACTCCCACTGACATTTTCTTGTCTTTCAGCCATGCTACCTAATACAAATACACTCTGCCTGACTTACTGGGTGTTTATGCAAGTTGGATGCATGGTTTTCTTAAGGTGTAATTGAACTGGATGCAGTGTTGTGATCATGTCTCTGAAGCGATGGTTACCGCAGGGCATCTGCAGTTATGACATGACAGTTTCTTATGAAAATATAAGGGCTTTACAAAAATCTGCTCGGTGGTCATTTTTGGGAGAAATCTTTACTGGCAGAATCCGTGGAAATTTCTTCCGTTAAATTCACGATGCTCTGGACACACATTTTTGTTCTATAATCAAATGACAGACCGATAATATTACATCAGCTTTCTGTAGCTGAAAGATAAACACAGTTATGTTACATGTGGTAGCTCACCGTAAATGTCACATTCCCAAGTACTAGCTCATCAAGTTCAGCGCCAGTACACAAGGGAGGCGTGGGCCCACTTCAAACAGAGCCTGCTGAGGGCTGATGAAAGTGTCGCCTCCATGGCACAAGCTGCAACTTTCATTTGTTTAGCAAGAGTGTTGACAGATCTATCGCTCATAAATATCCTGGAGAGACTGATGGAGGAAATAGGAGAGGAGACGAAATGAGGGAATAACAAAAAGGCAGAGGGGACGGGCCTCAGACATTTATAGTTGTGTGTGTGTGTGTGTGGGTGTGGGTGTGGGTGTATGTGTGTGTACACGTATTTTCCTCTTCATTAAAACAAGATTCAGGATTCAGGCATCTGCTTGTCAGTGCCTGAACCCGTCAATGTATCTCCGGTAGCTGTCATTGAGATGTGAGTTAAGAGTGAGTTACACCCCCACCCTCACTCATCACAATTGTCATATAAGATTCATTTGTACACATATATGTGAGACAACCTCCCGCAAACACACATGTCCCCTGTTTCTTTTTTTTTTTTTTCCCCACCCGCCATGTGACCATACCAACTACACAGAGCAGAGGGCTGCAGTTTCAGTCGTACGCCGCATGCATAAATCAGCGCTCTTCTTGGGAGCGACATATTAATCAATGATAGAAACACGAAAACATTCTTTTGCGCTAATCATCAACACTGTGTTTGATCTATCCAGAGCTTTAATCTTGTCTCATGTGGACAGAACCGTGCCTGTTGAGCACGAAGAGCATTGTTGTAGGTGCATCAGAGCACTCTTAGCTTTGGACAAGTTTACACTGATTGTTTCATGTATCTAGGCCTGGGCTCCTGACGCCTGCAATGCTTTTGAACCTGGCCTTTTGTGTCCTCCAACAGAGCTTTTGTTCTAGATGAAACAGACTATGTATGGTCAGCACTGAGCTGTGTCAGCTCCAGTACACACACACGCACACACACGCACACATAACTGTAGGCAAGTTGGCATGTAGACCCATACTTGTGTACAACAACATGTAAACCCATGCCCGCACATATTTATGGAGTGTGTGCTTGTGTATGAGAGTGTGTGTGGGGGTGGACAGGGGCATCTGTTTTTTCTCAGCAGTACGACATCCTACAAGAGCAATCTCAATTACAAGAGAAACTTCAGAATTAAAGTTTCATCTTGTAACACCATGGCCTCTTCCAGGCACGTCAGAGCACTGCTGTTTTCTTTTTTAACAACCAAACCATGTTTTTTATCTCTCAGAGGGATTAAGTTTACTTTTATTTAAAAAGAAATTTAAAGCAGGTAGGAACTTGCTGAATTTATATGCGGCTGTCCACACAAACAACCAGGCTTGTATACTCAAATCCTCTGTTTGCAGCGATAGACAACGGAAGCTACATTCTATTTTACATTTCTGCTATTTTACCGAGTCTCTCATCCAAAGTAACTTCAAATGAGTGCAACGGTAGACTGAGTTTTAATTTATATATGCAAACAATAGTAAAGTGTGCTCAGGTCAAAGTCGCAGCAGCCAGCCATCAGATGTGTGAGGCAACAAAGTAAAAGCCAGAGAGGAAAAGATGATTATTTCTTTAGAGGAAAATCGGATACATGTCCTGCAAAATATGACACCGTATGATCTTAATATTGAGGAACTGTGAAAGCTGTTTAAGAGAATCCTGACTTTTTTGTGTCACCGACACATCAAGGAATATTTTGAATAGAAAGACACAAACAAACATGCATGGAGAGTTTTCACTTGTTTCACTTATTTCGTCTAAAACTGTGTCAAATATTCTTCTTTATTCTCCTTTCTACAATAATTTAAATTCCTAGCCAGAATAAGGTTTTACTGCAACGTTTCAGCAATATTAAATTCACCTGTTTTAATATTCTGAATCAGAAATCATGGAAACAGAATCACAACTGAAACATTAGACACAGTTACAAAATAAGCAGACTTGTTGCCCTAAAAATGTGTAAGAGCTGCATGTGCGACAGCGACAATGCAGGCCTTTGGTTGTTTTGTCAGAATCTTGGTCGCACTTGTTCCAATGGTAATGTAACAACTGATACCAGAAGTCTTTGTGCTCGGATGTTTTTGAAATAAAGGAGAAAAAGGGGGACAGCAAGAAGATTTTTTTTTTTTTACCAAATACTAGGGGTGGTGCATGAAAAAGTAAATGAGCATCCTAATATTGGGGCCTCTTAATTTTTCAGCAGACGTGATGAAGTGAGTTTTGACTGATGTTTCCTGAAAGTGGCAACACGTGTCCCTCTTACCCGGCTGGTGCAGTCCTCTCGTCTACAGATGTGTCGCTTGATGTACCCATCGAATGGCACACTGCCACTTAATAAAATATCACTCTTGCTTTGACAGGGAAGCCTTAATTGAGTCCCTTGTCAGTTTTATCAAACTGTGTGTTATCGTCGTTTGAAACTTTTTTTTCCTCCTCTCTTTCCCCCCTCAGTCTCGCTCTCGCTCTTATGGAATATGCTAGCATTTGAATCCTCTGCAACTAAGAGAGAAGTCGGGGGAAGTGGAGGGGTGGGCGAACAACACTGGGATCGAAAGAGGAATAAAGAACAAGAGTAAAAGTGAGAGAAAGCCAGAAAGAGAGAGAGGAGGAGAAATAGCCAAGAGAGACGGTGCAGAGAAAGAGCCTTCGGAGGCTATCTTGTCATTGGATTTATAATTCAGGTTCATGATTTTAATTTCCCTCTGTTCTTATCAAAGGCCGGTGGAGCAGCAGGGGGAAGGCTGGTAGTTAGCTGGATAACTGCATATGAGATGAGCTGCAGCGCTCTGTCACAATGCCTGGACGACATAATAGGGATGGAAATGTGCCGAAGAACAGAGTATCCGCTCGCTCACAGTGACTTCCTCTTTGAACCACCAAAAACCCACAATCATGCCTTGTTTACAAAAACCCTTTTTTTGACATCATCTCCATTTTTCCTCAGAAGCTGTAAGCAATCTCTCATCCCCCAAAGCATATTCAATCACACACTCAGAGAAAGACAATATGCTTGTGTAAAGCCCCGCGAATATACTGCAGATGAATAATGAATTTTGACTGTGTGTTTGGATGAAGTCTTTTGATTTGATAATATTCTCTTGTATGTCTATAATAAAACTGCTGTTCTATCAAAGTGTATGTGTTTACTGCAATGTAAGAACATTGTCACAAACCATCAAGGCCACAGGGCCAGTGTTTTAGGTTTGTAGGCAGCTTTTAGAAAGAAAAAGCCACGTCTGAGTGTCCATAAAGACTTTAAATAGGTACAAACTAAATCATATGGTCAGCATACGCCACAGCCGCGTTGTGCATATTGCACAAACTAGATGGCGCTGTAGCAGCCCGCACTGAGGTTTATGTTCCCACTGCTACTTTGAAGGCACATGCAACTCTACACGAACACGTACACACACACACTACACACACAGTATTGAAGATGTTTTGATGTCTGTTTTGTTTTTTGTTTTTTTTGTTTTTTTGCCTTCCTCCCTCATATTCATATTTTCCGCTCTGGTATTCTCCTCTCCTCCCTCTGCTATTGCTGTTGTCTCCCCCCTACTCTCTCTCTCTCTCTCTCTCTCTCTCTCTCTCTCTCTCTCTCTCTCTCTCTCTCTCTCTCTCCCTCTCTCCCTCTCTCTCTCACCCCTCCCTCTCCCCCTCCCTTCCCGTCTATCTTTATTTCTTTGGCTTTGGTGCTTACAGGACTCAGTAGTGCCACTGTACTTCTCAGTCAGCTATTTGATCATTAATTTATCACAGTTCCAGCAGTTTGTTTGACAGGTGCAAGTGCTTTCATCTCACTAGTGCTAGGCATTGCTGAATGAACAAGGTAACCCAGACCTATATGTTGAGTAAGCAGGTGAGCTCGGAGTTGAGCGAACCGATAGGTCTGTCCTCAGAATGAGCAAGTGCAGCAACATGGGCCTACCTGCTAAGTGGACATGTGAGCCAGCATGTGCGTCAGTAACGCGGCCTCAGAGGGCACTCCAAGTGCTGGTCTCACACAAACTCCCTGCCAGACTCTTAAGATCCCAAATGTTTCTAGTCCCTGTGCAGGCAGGATGTAGAGATCTACTTCTACTGTTGCAACATCTGCACTTCAAAGAAAATCCCCACTTGTCACTCCCGTGCCTCCAGACAGCAGCTCCAAATGAGGTGCACAGTGTGTCACAGCACAGGTACTGTTGGCAATTTGTTGTTGACTGTAGTGGATTTAATTACCACTAATCCTTACAACTGTACAATCTACTAACAGGCCACAACATGCTCTGAACGCCTTGATCATTAGCAACAGGAAAGAACGGTGTTATCATTCTTTATCCATTATGGTCTCAGCAGAAAGAGTTATACTCTCTCAAACATTTGAAGCAAAAATGGCAACCTGTGACCATAATGCATGGAACAGAGATGGCCTCTTAATACTTAAACAGGCCATTATTGTATCCATTTACATGGGTTGAGTCCCTCCTACGTGGTCTCCATGAACTTCACAAATTGCCAGTCACATGTAGTGTATGTAGAAGGGACCCCAGGACTGCAAAGGGAAGGGAATGTCTAATGGGGGGCTGCAGGGTGATGTATTTATAGTAAACCAAAGCAAAACCTTCAGAGAGTTCTGTTGGTGACGAAGCATTTGTGAACCCTCCGCTTGCCCTTCTTATGACGACGCATGTTCTCTGCTTCCCTGGTCATGTTGGTGGAGCACTCTTCTGCTTTTCTACGTTCATGTGTGAATTTTCTCAGTAAAAGCATTTAAGGTTTTAATATACTCTAAAATGTTTATTTTACTTTCTTTTCCTTAGGCCTGAGGCACACTGCTTTCCATCTACAAGTGACAACCATTGCCTCGTTGTAGAATGGCTGAAATAAGCCTCATGTAGTTAGTAATAAAGTTGGTGAAGGCACACATAAACATGTGATTTCTCAATGAAGGACCCAATAGTATGTCTCCCTAAAGACCCGGATTTTGATGTTACACCCTCACAACCCTTCACCGAGTCTGTCTGTCTCTCTGTCTCTCTTTTACCTCTGTCTCTCTGATTATGTCTCTCTGTCCTTCCACTCACTCTCTCTCTCTTTCTCTCTCTCTCTGTCTTCAGCTGCAGATCATTAAAAACAGACCCTCTCCTCTCCAATATTCAATATTTCTTCGGCTCTCTAAACTCACCACCAACTCTATTATTAAAGCATTCTTTTCACTCAGATGCTATGAATAACATTGTTTATGTATTATTTATATAAATATGCTGTGTACTGGATGCTCTGCAAGACCTAGAAGCCAGGGGCCTCAGAGGAGACCAGTGTTGGCTCTCCCGTAAGAGCCTTTCACACCTTTCTTCTTTATCCTGTCCTCCAGTGCCAAAACTGTCTGAATTCATTTAATGCAAAGATTTATTTACTGGCCAAGACCGGATTGTATTGCCGAGTCGTTTGCAGTATACTGCAGTGTTGAACAATCATACGAAACCCATAAATTTCCCCCCTTTCCTTCTTTCCTTCTCAGTAATACTTAAGTTCTCCTGTGTTTTCTTTCCAGCCTCTTTCTTTCTTTTCCCTCCCTCTATCCCCGGAATCAAGGTCTGCTGGGGCATTTTTAAGACAGAGGCTTCCTGGACTATTTTGGTATCAAAGCTTTGAGGCAGCAAGAGCATGCTCTCTGAAGTTGACATGTAAGGAGAGGAGGGCCTTCCTCTCTCACTGGTTTGTAGGGGGCAATGGGAGGGAGGGGGCCACTCAGTAGCCCTGCCAGGAGCGATCTCTACTGGGGATATGAGCCTCAAACGCTCGCCTTCAAACCCAGACCATCCTGAGTCCGTTGGGGAGGTTTACGTTTCATATGTTTGGTGCCCAGTTGACTGTATGTATGGATGTATGGTTTTAGGATGGGCGTGTGTGTGTACGTGCATAAGCTTTTGTGTTTCAATGTGGCGTCGCCTTTGAGTGTCGTAACATAATGCAATTGTTTGCCAGATTTTACATTTTAACTGAAGTAAAGCAACATCGTACCATGGGCGGCCCCAAACGGCAGCGAGATGGAACTGTTCGATTTTTGTAATAATCTAGAAACATTTGGTGTTTCCAAATGCGATGGCGATAAAATACACAATCTAAACTAAATGTGTTTTAGTAGACGATCGTTGTGTGTGGATGTAGTAGGTCAGGCTTTCTCAAAAAACTGTTTTCTACTTCAAATGTTCATGTGAATAAAGTGTTATTATTAATGTCATTATTTCAGACATTAGGAATCAATTTGGGAAAAACGGGGTGAATTTCAGTCCTTCAGATCAGTGAATAGGAATTTTGTCCCTGTGAAGTTGATTTTCAGGGTGATTAAACGTTGTGTTTTTTTACATAAAAATCCTTCCCTCAAGCTTAAATGTGAATTAGCTCCAGGCCTTTATGTGGTAGACTGTTGTCCAGATGACCTCCTCTGTTTTTCTCTCCGTGCTGAGGAAGTCCAGCCTGCAGAGGATCTGACTGTGAATCTGTCTGACCTGGCTAGTCTCTCTACCAACACACTGCTCCATGATTCATCTGCTGCCAACCCCTTCAAGTTATTCATCTGGAAGAAATATGCATTCATCATTGTATTTTTAATCACACCAAATAGATAGACAAAGAGAATGCCTTAGGGAGAGGGGGAGCAATCTACAATTCCCAGAGCTCAGATGGTATTCCTGCCCTGCATCGCCAAACATTCCCCAAATTGACTCTGAATGAATTTATTTTTAATGTGTGGAAGATGCGCTACCACAGAGAATAGAGATAGTGTGTATATGAGTTTGCGTGTGTTTGTGCTCTTGTCAGTTTGCACAGTAATCGTACGTTTCGTCTTTTTTTGTGTGTTTGTACGTGCGTGTATCAGCATTGCAGCTGCACACTGCATACACATTTACAAGCTTTCATATCTGGAAGTGTGTGTGGTTTAGTCCTTTATGTTTGTGTTTACATGCACTGGTGTTGAGACTGCGCGAACAAGACGGCTCGATTAAATAGTGACCTAAACACGGCACTGAATATAGCTTGCCTAATATTATACATTATGAAACTGTGCTGTTTTTTTTTTTTTTAGTTGTCCCACCACAAACCCACCACAAAGCTATTAAAGTCTCCATTGCATAATCCTCGTTTGACCCATCTCCTTCCCAATCAAAGCCCGGTATTGTAGTGGAGCTGTTTGGCCTAGCCAACCCCGAACAAACGAGCAAGCTCATCCCTCCATTCTCCATTCCATTGTATTCATTAATATATTAATTTATCAGCTCGTCCTGGTTCCAGCCTAATTGAGTCCCATTGCAGCCTTGTAAGTAGGACACGTACAGATCCGACAAATGGAATGGTATCCGGCCCTCAGTCCTCAGGGCTATGCCTTGGCCCTGTACCCTGGAACACACTGCTTTGTTAGCTGCTCCGCGTGTGTGTGTGTGCGTGTGTGTGTCTCTTTGTGTGTGTGTGTGTGTCTGAGCGTGGATAGATCTGATACCTCTTTCATCTGCTTTGAGCTATCTGTTGATTATCTCAGTGCTGTGCGGTCGTATTCTGTGTTAGCTGGGACGGATTGGAAGGTGGGGGTCGCTCTGGGAGGATAGGAAGAAAGAGAGAAGAGCAGAGGGAGGAAGGGGGCTTCCTGTTACCCCATCAAAGATGAGCCCTCACAGTGCTGTGTGTCTGCATATACGCATACATAAATGCACAACTTGTGTGTGCACGCACGCACACACACTCTGCAAACAGATGTGGGCTCACAGAAAAGGGAGTGTCTTCTATAGCTTAATGCCATTACATTAAATTTTAAATAATGTTATGCAAATCAGAAATGACAGGAGATTATCTCCTTGGGACCTTGAAAGGGATTCGTCAGTTCTTATTCCAATAGCCCTGGAAAATAGCCCAGACGTCCTGAGTGGAGAAATATGGCAGGGCGTGACGGAGCCTGCCGCTGCTGAAAGAGGAGACCGTGAGAAAAGGCCCCAAGTGTTGGCTATTAAAATCAATTTACCCAGGAAGTCAATGAAGAGAAATCCCTTAGTAAAGGCACCTCCCAGGACAGCTCAGGGGTCCTGGAAGAAGAGCACAGGCGAGGATAGAGGATGCAATCGCCGCATGCCAAGGTGAAAGTAACACACACGCCAGAGGAAGGAGGAGAACATAGTCGGGGGGGGGGCAGGGAGGGTGAGGACTGTCTTTCATGTTTTCCCCCTGTGCCTGTTTTATCTCGACAGCCCTGCCGTATGTGCAAGATAGTTTTAAAGAGCTTGGCCTGGCGTGGATGCTTCCTGCCTGCAATGCTTCACATGGTGATGGAGTTTTTTGTTGTTGTTGTTGTTGTTGTGAGAATTGGATGTGGAGGAGACACAATGGGTTTACAATGCTGTTATGGAGCGATAAATATCCTGTGGTTTGCTGTCCCTCCAAGTGCCAGTACCTGCTGACATACTGTATGCACATCATGTTGAGGGTGAAGGCCCCCACCTCACCACCCCCCGTTTCCACTCTCACTGAAGGCCAGGAGTGCGGCAGCCATGCTTGAACAACATATTGCGCTAAAGAGAGAGCCGTCCATTACGGAGAAAACAAAGTCTTGTCTGTCTCCAGTGCTTTGGGCCAACAATTAAAGACATCACGCCAGCACAGTGGCACTGGAGAGGCGAGGGGGCTGGTCGGGGACCAGACCTTATCAGAGTCATTCCATCAAAAATTGATGAACCTAATTGAGGTTCTTAGGCGCTACAAAGCTTCCTGAAGAGTATCTGTTTTTACGGCAAAATACAGTCCTGGTCGACTGGAGCAGACAGCGAGAAGAGTGCAGTCTTGTGTGTAAATTGCATGTTATGTAGACTAACTGCAGGCAATTGCATGTTATTGAGATGGAAGATGAGGCAGAAACTTGTACCAATGAAATTCTTCTCCCACGGATGGAAAGTATGTCAACACCAGGCTATTGTAACAGACGCATTATTATGTTATATCTCAAATACAAATGTATGAGGAAGATTTGAAATTATGATCATGTCATGATATGATTCTTCTTCTTCCTTTTGTATATTCTTTCCTATTCTGTCAGAAAACAGAAATAGCATCTGGGCTCCCTTTTGGTGTATATGTTTTCTCTCTCTCTCTCTCTCTCTCTCTCTCTCTCTCTCTCCCCCTTTCAGTCATTTTGAGATAATGCAGGATTACGTTTCAATCTTTTTTGCTTGAAATATAAAACTTTACTGCTGCAGTTCTTATCCCTCTCTGTCTCTCAGTGCTGGTCCCTGGTGACACCAGCCTGAGAATGGCAGCTTTAATTTGCAGGAAAACAAGTTGAGAATATTGATTTCAAAAAGTGCTCTCTTCTCCCCTCGGAAAAAAAAAGAGGAAGAAAAAAAAAACTGTCTGCTATGTGAAAACCTGTAGCCTTCAATTAAGTGGGGCTTGTAGGTGTGTGTGTTTTCATTTGGGCACGGTGTTCACTTGAAATGACACATTAAAGGCTGTGTTTTACTTCAATCAGACTGTGAAAATATACACACAGACCTAAGTGTCTCTTGAAGGGCTCCGATGTTGGCACACACACACCCCGCCACCATACAGCACCAGACAGATGGGCGGTATTTATCTTAGAATAAGAACCATGTTTTCCCGCTCCAAGAAGGGAAAACACTGCCTTTCCCACTTCTGAAGACGACACGTGTCCTGGAATTCATGTCAGTTGATGTTCACAGGTCTCAAGTCTCACTTCCCCTCCCTGAGACTTTTTGTAAAGCACAATAATCTTATACAGTCTTTTTCCCCCATGCACAAAACAGAAATCAGAGCTTTGCTCCTTGGCTCCATCCCCATGCTGGACTCTTGAACCACTGCCTTTTCTATTTATTTTGACTCACAATAAACCTACAGCGATTCACTTGATCTTATTTGGTGAATAGTCAGTCCCTGTGGTAAGGTTTATCCCCTTTAATGCCAGGCCTATTTGGGGTTCTGATCTGGTGCTTAGGGCCAGGCAGAGTTGGGTATCAACGCAGGGACTGAGTCGAGCTAGTGGTTGTAACACGCCATCCCAGAGGCTTTGGAAGTCATCCCGCTAATACAGACATGACTAAAGCTCCTATCATCCCCCACAGAATGACACTGCATGGCTCCAAGACTTAACTCTTACAAAGAGCTTAAATATCTTAGATGTGTAATGCATAATAGAGGTGTGTTCTGTACTTTGGGGCGCAGAGTATTCCCATCGCTATACTAGGCTGTACGACAATAGCATGCTGGCTTGTTCTCCGTATCGCACAGCAGTGTCAACAGTGTGAGGTGCGTGTGGGTGTCTGAATAAAGTCCACAATTACTATAAAATGATAAAGACCTTTACCAGGTTAAAAAAAAGGCAATTTATGTTAATAGCAATGATCATGTTTGCTCTCCTCTCTTTGTTTCTCTTTTTGTCTCTACCACTAACCCTGTGTGTGCGCGCGCCATGTGCTCCTCTGTGTTTGCACACAGTGTGTGCTCAAGTTTGCTGAAAAGGGGGTTGGAAGCTCCCCTAGTGGCTCCTCTAGAGAATTACCTTAGAGAGTACTGCTCTGCTCAGCAGCAAACACACTAATGGCACGAAAAATAGCAAACACATTACTTTTTTGTTTCCATCTCAGCAGTCCAACTGCGTACCTTCTATTTTTGTTTGCTTACATATATATGTAGAGGGGAAGGCTTGTTTGTGAAAAAATAGTGTGAGCTCAAAAAGGGTGTAGCTATTTAGTGTTTGCAATTCAAGTACAATGTTCTCATCAACTACTACTAAATAAAATAAAAGTGTTAAGGGAGAGACTTGTTTATTTTCATATACATGATTTTCAACTTGATTGTAAGAAGATGGTAATTTTTTCATTTTTTATTTTTTTTTTTGCCTTCACAACCACTATGATTCAGTCTAATATATTCTGTTTGGTACTGAGAAAAGTAGGCTGCAGGATAGAGCCTCAGAGAGTAGCAAATAATATGATCTACTCTTTTTTAACTTGGATATTAATGTTTCACTGTATTTAGACGCTGTTTAATCTATGCAGTTTTTCAAAGAAGCAAACACACTTGCAGGCCAGGCCAATAAATTAAATCGTAATTAATGACTAGCCTCTCAGGCTAAAGTGCTGAAAACAGAGTTCCCGGCACTGTCGGTCAGGAGAGAATGAAATGGATTTCCCCCACAGACCCGAATGTGTGTGTCTGATGGCACGAGATAGCCTCCCATTGAGCCGTTTAGCAATCTAGTCTAGATATGAAATCCAGATGAGATGTGTGGAAACATGCGATTGGCTAATACGTATGTCAACATGTAGTAGAGGATAAACGTGTTCCTTTGGGTGTGTACATGCGTTATGCATGTTAATTGAGCCTTTGGCTAAATGAAAAGTGGTCCATCATCTCCAGCGTCCACTTCGTGCTATTATGAGCTCGAAGAAGTGAACCGTCTCCCTTGGCAGGACAATGCTGATTAGGCTATGATGACTTGTTATCTTCACTTCACCTTTCATTTGTTTTGATCTTTAAGTGCTCTGAACGTTGTGTGTCCGTGTGAGAGAGGGAGAGAGAAGGAGGGAGCAGTGAGAACGGTGCCGTCTTGATGTGTTTGTTCTAAATTGATTTATCCGCTTGCTATTTTTTCATCATCTTGTTTCTTCCTCTTTGAATGTGCTGCGCTGATTGTATCAGGAAGCGGTCAGCAGCCATGGATATTTCAATTTCATTGGATTTAAAGAGGACTGGGAGGAGGTGTGCACATTAGCGCCTCAATGCAATTGCATTTGTCAGCATGATCCTTTTTAAGTGCATTTCAATTAAGCAGTGATTCTTTGATTTTATTATGCCCCGGCCTTGCCGGCAAAATCTCACTGCTGGTTGAACAAGGCTCTGTCTAATGTACACAATTTAATTTTCTTAATTGAGCTAACGTGCTTTTCATATCCTAATTCCTAGAATAATCTTTGATTCCTGGATCTGCTGCGGCAGGCTTTTAATGAAAGAGGGCAGCCTAAAAACATCTGTTAGACCTGTGATTAAATCATCCGCATAACATCTGCATTTATGAGGGTGTTAGCATGCCGCTTGGCCCTTTATCTATTTTGGGCAATTATCTTGTGTGACTGTAGTAATACAAGATATTAATATAGATGTGTTTGTGTTTGT
This sequence comes from Nibea coibor, assembly GCA_023373845.1. Taxonomy (NCBI): domain Eukaryota; kingdom Metazoa; phylum Chordata; class Actinopteri; family Sciaenidae; genus Nibea; species Nibea coibor. The sequence continues at coordinate 17,275,280 of CM041738.1, forward strand.
TACCCCCTCTTCTTCGCACTGATGACTGTCATCTGGCTTTGTTTCCGCAGAGAACTCTGGCTATTGATACAACGTACCAGAAGTCTCCTTTAAACAAAAGCAGGGGGAGATGCTTTGTTCTTTGTTTGAGCAGTGTGCGTAAGCTATTTGTGTAGACTCTTCTTCTGAAAGGTGGGAAGCATGTTGAGCAAATCCTGTTTCCTCTTTGGCAAGTGGTTAGGTAATTGATTAAGCTGTTAAATACGCACAGACACAAGCGCGCGCGCACCATGCTCGTATGGATCCTCGTGCATACTAACACATGGACGTGTTACACAGTGTTTCCATACCTGCTGGCTTCACACAGTGTCGCTGGAGTACCGGCTGAGAGCCTTCTAGCCCACTGCAGTGTAAAATAGAGTATGTCTTCTTGCGTTACTCCCTCCCTCATTACCTTACATCAGACCCACTTTTATCAAGAATCACATAAAAGGGGGGTATCAAATGAAATTCATCCCTCTCCTCCTTAACAACATCTACCTATCCCCACCTCTTCTCCCCTCCATCCTTCCCCCTTCTCCTCCCACGTCTTCCTGGTGGCGTGGTCATCTGTCCATTAAGAGGGGGTGAGTCCGTCACCTGCCGCTTGGCCCCCTCATCATATGACACACGGTGGCACAGCACGGCTGTCATCACCTCCGCCGAGCCTGGATCAGGTGACCAGATTATCTCCCTGCCGTCTTCCATTTCCCACATTCTCATGTGCTACACTGAAAACAGATCACACACAATCGGGATGAAACTAGCCAAAAGACCAACCCGTCCGCTTCCCTGTGAACTCAGCAACATGTGTCGGAGAACTGCTCAGGTCAGACCCTGTTGACTCTACGGTCTTGGCATTAGTTTGAGTCTGATGGGCGACGTTCCAAAGTGAGTAATGCTGCTTGTCAAGCATGCACCTCTCTGAGTTGAAAACCATGTTGTTTGGGGTGTTAGCGTGGCCTGGTGGTTAGAGAGTTTGTTGGGTATCTAGAAGAACACAGGTTCAGTCTCAGGCTACAGTGACCACTGTGACCATCCTGTCCAGTTGTCAGTTACCAAGGCATGACAAGCTGTTGCTTGTTCCATGGGTGACATCTCTGCTTTCTACCTGGATCCCTGGGATTTCTATGCGACGACGCAAAGTTCTCAAGCTTCTCTATCTTTTGCTCAGTGATGGCCTCTTGGGTTGCAAGAGGTAACTGCAATAATTGCAGACCATCCAGAGTCGTACTTGTGACATCGCCTCTCAGTGCTGTTGTGTACTATAAAGAGCTTACTGAAAATGTTCTTGCCTGACCACGTCATGCTTTACATAATTGATTTGCTAAAGCCTTAAAAACATACATGAAGAAATGAATGTGAAATTTTGACTTTTTTGACAGCATTCCTGACTTTCTGACAGCTCTTGCTTGAACAGACTTTAGTATTGTCAGTCAGAAAGTTACTACCCTGAGCAATGGCTTCAAAATCCAACCAAGGTAAATGTGTCAGTCTTAACATTTAAAAGCAACTATTGACCCTGCAGAAGACATCAAATGATGATATTTTAATGAAATAATTATATAGTATGTAATCAGGTTTGATTTCAGTGTGCAGTAGCTGTTGATTGAACTCCGCTTTTATGATCAATCAAAGGTCAGGGGGTCAACAAAGAGGAAGGGAGTTGTCTAAGTTAAGCCAGATGTTGTTTATTTTATTGTGTCACAGCAATGTCATGTCATTCATTACACGGCTCTGTGGTCATGGACAGATGAGTGTCTTCAGACCATAGCCACACCCAGGGATAAGGCTAATTGGTGCTGTACTACCATTGTCTTTAAAGCCCCATTTTGTGGCTGCCGCGCTAACTGGTGCAGCAACAAGGGACACATGGATGCACACTGGCAGTGCCCTTCATGTGGTGGGTACCAGTTTTGTTTCTGATTATGGAACATGATTTTGTTTTTTCCTCCTCTCATCTCGTGTTTTTCTTGCTGTCTCTCTTTGTGCCTGGTCTGTTTTAACTGCTTGGGTTTGGCTCTCCATGGGCGGTGCTGTGTCCCCAAGTGCCGGCACGGAGGTTGTCTCTGCCTCACTGGTGCCCACATTAGGGAACAACTTTCCCTAACCACTGAACCCACCCAGAACCTTTTTGCCTCAGTCTCATTTTTCCCTCAGTGACTGACTTTTATGCAGGGCGCAACAGAAAACTCACAGCCAAATAATGAACGAAGGGGTGAGCTTGAAATTCAACCGTAAGAGTAGTACAGCAGTATAACCTCAAGGTATGATGATTGACGTTTTAAAACTACAATATATCATCCAAAAGAATTCTCATTAAAAGTGTTTGGCTGTGTGGTTAGCATTGCAAAAGAGGAATTATCTACTTTGTCTGGCTGCGTTTGATGGTGTAAAGTCCCCCAGGGCGAAGCCTGTGAGAACTTCTTGTCTAGATACTCATCACTTTAATGTGTAAAATGTTTCTGACAGATGCTCCAGTAAAAGTCCAGTGCCATCAACTCATTCTCCCTCTTGCGCTCTCCCCATAGACGAATCTCAGAGCCAGTTTGTGTAGAGAGAGCTCAAATCCTTGACCTACCCCCTTCGTGGGACCTCTCCTGGCGGAGTGGAGTGTAGTAATCTGACCAGTGCACTCCTTGCAGACACAGTCGAGTCCCCTCTGTTGTGCTATTATCAGCTGAGTGTTATTACCCCCTCTTTGCACAGGAAAATATGCCTTGATTTCCATCGACCCGTCCCTGAATCAATGCTTTTAAAAATCTGAGACACCTTTTACTTAAGAGCAAAAGCATGCATTTTATGTTTTGACATGGTCATATTGATTGGGGTGCTGGGGAGACGGGTGGAGTGGGACGGAAAGGGGGTGTGGTGGGGAGTGTTGACCTCTCTCTCTCTCTATCTCTCTCTCCTCCAATCTTTGCGCATCTCTCTTTTGCGCTCTCAGTCGCTGCCAGTGTCTGGTAACACTGCCATCCTTAATGGCTTTCCTGTGCTCCATCTACTCCCCCCCTCCCCACCTCGCCCCCACCTCTCTGCTAAGCCATCTCTCGCTCGCATCCCCTCCGCCTCCCCACCCTATCTTCCTCGCTCTCTTTCTCTTCGGAGCCCCCCCCCCCCTTTGCGCTGTGCACTTTTTTTTTCTCCCCCCACTAATCAATACTCAGAGCTCCCCCCTGTCCACACCCCACGTCACTCACATTTGGCTCGCTGATAAATTATGGATGGGGGCCTCTCACATCACATCTAAAATTTCTATTGTGTTTGTCAATGGATGATCGATACTTCACCTCGCCTCATCCTCAAAGCTCCCCGTGCTTCTCCTCTCTGTCCACTTTCATCCCATGCCTCTTCTACCATTTTTTGTTTGTTTATGATTTCGGTTTGCTGGAAGTGCTTCGGGTGCTGAGGTCTCTCGGGCTGCAACTAACAAAAAAGTAATCATCAAATAAATGCATCCGCCCTCCTCTCTTACCTCGCCTTCTCGCTCTGCCACTTTCATCCCTCACCTTGCCTTTTCTCCCACTCTTTTCCCCGCCGAAATGTCGTTAACATGTGTCAACACCGGCTTCAGACAAAACACCGGAGTTTGAAATCTGTGGCTTGATGCCAGTTTCCGGATGCGCATACGTGTTTGACAAAACCACATAGGCCTCCATCTTCCATTCTCATCGGCAGCCTTTGTCCACCCACACGCCCTGAGAGTTGTGAAGGCAAATCAGCACTGGGGTGGATGTTTGAAGTGAAAGAGAATTTGAAGAATGGGAAGGACTATAAACAGACAAACATGCCCTTAGCTGTCATAACTGACTGGACTTTATTTAGCTGTCAGTGTTTTCTCTTTAATGTATATACTATACAGTATGTAGACACTTGTATAACCTTCACCATTAAAAGAAAGAGAGAGCCGCACACTCACACACTTTCGCACACACTCACATACGTCCACATGTCTCAGCTTTTGTTTCTCACACTTATGCCCTCAACTCTCTCACTTTCTCTCTCTCTCACACACATACGAACCATACAGGGTCAAAGCGGTGTTGGGGGTGTAATTTAAGTGGCATCGGGCTTATCACAGCCTAAGGTTCAGCTGTGATCTCTGGCCCCGAGCAGCACCTGCTCCTCACACCAGATCTCACCTCCCACCTGCTGACGAGAGAAAATATGCTGCCTAATAACTTCAGCGGCGGGTTCCCTGCCTCCTTTTCCATGACCACTTAACCCCTGACGCGGCCTTTTAAGTGAAGGTCTGGTATGTGTCTGCCAGCCTCAGCTTGGCAGCCAAGCTTTTGTGCCATTAACTTAAGTAACATGCAATCTCCTGTCAGCAGTGAGGCAAGAAACTACTTCAACCAACGACTCTCGAGAAGAGTGGTTGGTCAGTTTTATTTTCTGGCCTTGTGTTTTTTCTTGGGCAGCTGGGACGTTAATGCAGCAACAATTGGCAAGCAATAAAAGACAAGAAAAGTTGGAAGACTATACTGTTGCCTGTCATAAACTGTTATAAGCTTTGAAGGTTTATCTATATACTATTTTCTTTCTTTAATTTTGGAGCAAGGTCAAAGTAGCTCAGTGTTCATAGGAAGGGTCAAAAGGGCTGAGACTGTTGAGACTCGGCCTCTCAGAGTGTGATCTGCTTCCTGTCTGTCTGCACCTCTGCTCCCTCTTCATCAGTGGCAGGGCAACAGCCTCGCACACACACACATACACACAGTTGTCCATTCTCATAGCTCTGCCATGCCCCTCACCCCTTACCAAACCAGGCGAGGTGAAAATCTTTAAGACCAACCTCCGTCTCCAGACAGTCTTGGACACGCCTTACTGGCTTACACGAAGAGTCCAAGTTGACCCTTGCTACATAGATACACACACACACAGGCAGGCAGAATTTTTCTTATATAGACTTGCGTGCACACACTCAGCCCCACTGACAGACGAGCCACAGAGCAGCACGGCATGCCAGGCAGGAAGAGAATCTCTGTCTGAGCAGAGGTCAATGGCTTTTATCTTTAGTGTGTCTGACCTTAGCGTGGGTCTTATTCATCTGAAGGTCTCACATGCATGAGAGTAGCTGCTAGTAAATGCTGAATTATGGGTATCTATTTCTGAATGTGAACATCAGCGTAGCGGATATTATCTGTAACCCAGTAAAAGGAGGCAGGAGGGCGAGTTGAGATTACAAAGATCATAGTGCACCTCTTTATATTTGGTAAATCTAATCCCCCAAAACCACAGGTCAATCATCAACCTCATGCACATGTCCAAGTGTTCTTCAGTGTGAGCTGCAGATCACTCACTGTTCTGTAAGTCACTCTGGATAACAGCATGAGAAACTTTAGTGGCAAAAATGTAGAAATGTTTGTTCAGAGATAATATTCCAGTTAATATTAGTATTTATGAATTCCAGAAAAAAAAAAAATCACACAATGAGAGGTAATGATTGGTATGTATATTGTACTCGCTGGTGTATCTCATCTATTTAGCAATGACTGGAACATTTACTTGGCAAGCATTTCAGTCGTGTTTGACCTCTTGCAGAAAGGCTGACATTGCTCCCTTTAGCTCTTCCTATCTTTCTCGCTCTTCCTTTCTGGGGTTTCAATCTTGCACACCCATAGGCGAGCTTCCTCTCTCACTTTCTCACCAACAGCTTCCTTTTCAGGCCCGAGTCCTGTGGAAAAGGCGGTGTCATCCTCCGTTCTCACCCGTCGGTTCAGATTTGCCTCCGAGTGCAGCGAGACTTCCTGATTTGTGTGACAAACACAAATGCCTTTAAATTCTCCATAGCCCCGGCTCCTTACCAGCCTCATACCTTGTAATGCATTATTCACATCCTCTCCCCCCCCACCACCACCTCCCCCTCCAGCCCTCTTGCTTCAGGAGAGGGACAGCCGCACACGACTTTCCTGGCAGAAAATCCATACGGCCTTGACGTCTTTGCTTCAAGTGGGCAATTAATAGAACTGCAAGCCGGATCTATTTTCTCTCATAATTGTAGTAAAAGGTGAGGACATAATGATGGCCTTAAATGACAATGTTAATCTCTCTTTTTTTTTTTTTGCAAGGAGACTATGATCATCAAGGCATGATATCGTACTGAGTTGGTAACGGCCTTTCCAGAGTGCCAGTTACACGTTTGAGTTGCCAAAACAAAGAGAATATTTACTGGATAGTAAGCCCTCCCACCTTGACCTTAAGGATCCCAGTGCGCTGGTCGAGACTGGTTAGACATATTAGATATCAAGGCAATGGTAGCAATAAAAAATAAACTGCTCCGCTGAATGCTTGACACTATTTCTCATAAATACCTGGATTACCTGGAGTATTTATAACGATGCTACCCTTTCCACTTCTCTTGCACAGTCGATAGAAAAAAATAACACTGGCTTCATTTTTGTGACTATATGAGTGACCAGTCAAATTGCTCTTCCTGTTGACCGAGCACACTGGCAGCCATTTGTGCGTTTTTTGTCAAGATGGTAAATTTCTTAACGTCACCCATGTGTCGTGCCAACACATAAGCAAGCTAAGCACCCCATGCTGTGGCCGCAGCCCTCGCAGTATAACCTGTCTTCCTGCCGACTCACTCCCATGCGCTGACACCCTGCTGCAGCTGAGCGCAGGCCCGTCTGCTTCTTAATGGTGAAAAACGAGAGCTGTCATGTCGTAATCGTGTAATAACCGTGCATGGTGTCACTTTCAGCAATTAATGGAGACGCTGTGACTGGGCCGCGTAAATCCTGGCTAAGTCGGCAGCGGCAGGGTACAGCAGTGGAGGAGAGTCGGAGAGGCTTATGGAGAGTTTGTTGGTTTATTTGTCCCTGCATGTGTGGCTAAAGGGTTGGAGGTAAAGATTTGCATGCGTCTAAGTGTTTTTACATGTGATTGTCAGAAATAGAGGGATTAAAAGTGTGTGTCTGTGAATATCTGGTGATTAGTTGCATATGTCTGTTTGCTTACACAATCACGTGGGTGTATAGAAAAGAAGAAAAAAGCTGGATAATAGTGAAATTGGTGGAGTTTTTTGGCCATAGTAACTGACTGACTGTTAGTCTGACTTGGCAGACTGTTTTGCTGCCCTCCCTGCCCTGGATGTCTTGTTACTCTTTGCTGTGTTATAAATCAACAAAGCCATAAAAAGTGATCCTCAGTGGAACGTCACAGTGGTGAAAGATATTAGGGCTTTGAGAGGTTAGTATACAGTTATCCTGGGGATAGAGAACTATTTTTACCTCTACCCTTTTTTAGTTTGTGAGCTCCTTAGTACTGATTGCTTGTTATTTGTGATTTAGTCTAGCATGCTCTTCTGCAGTTATTCTAAACTCAGGGCAAGGGATAATTTAACCTGCACCGGTCCAAACGATTAAGCTTTGACAATTGTGTAAGATTAGAAATTCTAATATACATCTTTACTATCTTCTACTATTATAGTCACATAATTTTATGTTACATCTACTGTTATATTGTTCGATTTATTTGAAGTTTGATGTGTGAATGAGAACAAAAACACATCATGTTTTTGACGCCGTGTTATTGAAAGTTTTAAAATAAAAGTTACTTTTGAGCGGCGTGACAGTCTGTCCTCAGCAGTAGCAGTTGAGAATAAAAGTATACACACCATGCCGAAATTGTCAGAAGAGGGTCTAGGGGGCCAGTATCAGAGCAAGGGTATGAAAAGGGGTCGGGTGGGGGCTCTGAGCCTGCCCATAAGGCTGGTCTTTATAGAGGGCAGACAGATGAGGTGAGCAGGGCAAGCTGTCACTGAGACCAGAGTAATGACTAGAGCAGTCTGCTCCTGCCAGACCCTCTGATTGTTTTAAATTTGTTTGGGCGTGGGCGGTCTCTGACTTTATGAGGTGTTGGGATAACATAAAGTTTGTGTGTGTGCTCAAGTGTGCAGATTACTGTGTAAATTTCTCTGTACATAGATCATCCCCTCTGTAAAGAGATTGAGATTATTTTTTTTTAATACACGAGAAACACACAACTCTCACTAAATTAAATCAAATTAAATCAGTCTCACTGGCTGCACTGGCGCTCACACACACATGCACACACACTCATCTTAACCCCATGTCATTGGCTTGACGAGTGGACAAAATTAGAAGCCAAAATTTTCTTTCACTTCACTTGACACTTCAAAATCTGTTTGAGTCTTTCTCTCCCTCTGTCTCCATAACACTCGCACACTCACTCTCTCTCACACACACACAGACATATGCCAAATCTCTCTATGGCCTACATTATACCCTTCTTGAGACTTATCACAATTTCTCTTTCTTCCCTTGGCTCATCAGTTTACTTACAAAATAGATTTTGTCAGAGTTATTGATGTATAATGCATTGGCACCAGTGAGCTTATTTTCACTTTAATAATACTGAAATCTTTTTTAATATCATCTGATTTTGCATAGATCTTTGTGACAGAATGAAAGCAGTATGGAGATGATCAAACAGCCGCTTGTTTCAGGTCACGTCTCCTCCGTCTATCTGTCAAAGCCACTCCGGAGAGGGTTAGGGAATGAGAGAGCACTTTAACTGGAGGGAATTTCTCCAAAACAACGCCAAATCATTCACTTTTTTTTTGCTCCTTCCTATCCACCATGGAGACATGTCAGAATCCAACGTCTGTCACAGTATCCCAAGGCAGCCTCTAGATCCAACAACGAACTGGCGCCTCTTGTCTTGTCACCTGTTATCTTTACCATGTCTTGGAGTTCTGCGTCAGATCACTCACAGCTTTCTTAAAAAAAATGCAGGGTGGGAGCTTTACAACGTAGAACGTGCCGTGGCATTTATTCAGTTCTGTTGAAGCTGGTGGCCCATAATGGCTGGAAACAAGTTAAATAAGAACAAGTCATTCAGAAATCATGCTTCTTTATTATCTAGTCAAGTTGATGGTTTAGAGCGTGTGTCTTAGATTAGCAACTGGATGTAAACCAACTACTACGATGGATGACAGATGACATGCATTTTCTCATGAGCAAAGCATCGATGTCTTCTAGAAATTATGTTCATGTGCAACTAATTTACAATGGCAACGTTTAGTGCCAGTGCAGAGGGTCATGAGAGGTTCATGCGGCATGCGAAATGGAAAAGGTTGGTAGATTAATGCATTTAACCAGACACTGTTTGTATAATCCAATGCCTCAAGTCAGCATTGCCTTTTCAGATTGACCGCAATCTTTACTCCATGTTAACTCAGTGGTTTAAACATTAATCATCTGCTAACCATACTGTTGGTGCAATGACATTGATGATTACCTAAAACCATAAAGATGTTGATCACCTTCCTTGCCATCGTCTACAAGTGCTTGATCATGGTGGGGATTGTCAGGTCTTTCTAAATAATATAAAGAGTCTAGACCTGCCATATATGGAAAATGTCATGAGATATCTTCTGTTATGATTTGGCACCGTATAAATAAAAATGAATCTAGTTGCCACGAGCAGGGATGGCAAAGGGAAACATTTTTGCATTAAAATAATCATTTGGGTGACATTTCAGTAAAAACTCTAAACCATGTGGCATTATCTTTCCTTAAAAATATATTTTGCTATTGCAAAATTCTTGTGTATTACCATAATAAGGGTGTTGCCACAAACATTTGTTTCAGATTATGTTTTGAATGATAGTCACTGAAAGCTGCTCTCTGCCTCTTAACACGTATGGTCTCCCCATGTTTCAACAGCCACATCTGACAGAGAGAGAGACAAATGTTTTACAATTTACATATTTAGTTATTATTACCTAATTACCAAAGAATGTTGCATGGAGCGTGGACATCCTGTCAGCGCTGTCTAAAAGGCAAAACATATCAAACACATCTTTTCGAGAGCTGAGAAGTGGCTCTTGCGCACATTCTTAAGGCTGACTCTGTTTTTTGAAATGCTGTCCCTAAACAGCAGACACCAGCAAATACACACCAACCACCTCCCAGATTCAAGTCGTTGAAGATAACAGGTTAGCACATCCAGCAAACAAAGAGTTTCTGACCAAATGATATATACAAGTGAAAGATCCATGTTTTTTTGGTCTACACCAGCTCCTGGTTAGATTGATTGGTTAGACTGTTTTCACCAGTTGGTAACTGTGTGTTAACCACTAAGAGCTGGGCAGGTAGCGTACACTGGGTTTATCGGAACCTTTGTTTTGTTTTTGAAAAGGCTTACCGTGTGGAGCAACTGAGATCTAACTGACAATAGATTTACCATACAATAGTTAAAGAAGTTTCAGGAAAATAAGTTAAAACTAGAGTTAAGAAATGACATTCAAGTTGTTGCCCCTGAAAGAAGGGGTGCTTTCAGAGTATCCTGCGGGGAAGACGACATCTTTGTCTGAGGAGCTTGTCTATGACTCCCCCATGCGGCTTCCTCTTTTGGCATCTCCTCTGACAGGCAGATTACGTTTGCTGTATAAAATCGTTGTAGGTACAAGCATACAGTATGTACTTTGGATTAATAGGGAGTGATATATGTGTAAAGAGTTGTGTACTTTCTAAACCCTGAGTAGTCCTGTGGTGAGTGCGTGGTGCTCAAGGTAAGGATTAGCAGAGCGCTTGTGGCAACATAACATCTTACAGGTGTTCTGTAGCTGAATTGTGTATGTGTGTGGGTGTGGGACTGTGTGACACTTAAGTATTATAAATTACTCTAAATAGCAATAATCATGAAATAATATGCTATTTAAATTATACGATTAAAATGTATTTTTAATTTTTGTCTCCCTCTGTCTGTGTGCATGCTTTTGCATGCATTTCTCTGTGGCTCTGTGTCAGACTGTCAGCATTTGTTTTTCAGAGTTTTACACAATGTCACATTCCTAAAGTTGTCATATTGAGTCCGCTGAGGTACACAGTAAAAAACCCACAGGCATACCAGTGAGCTTAGACACGCCACAAATATCCACCCTGAGATACGACACAGCCCTAAAGTCAGGAAATAAAAATGTCTACTGAGTGATACGATTTTGTTTCTTTGTTTGCTTCTTTGTATTCTTTGTTTTTCTTTCTTTCTTAGTTGCTTGCTTTCTTTTTTTTCCCCACCTCGCTCTTTCAGTGTCCCTGCAGATTCCCCTGCTGTCGGCTCTCGTCACATTCCCCAATCTGTTAGCCTTCTGATACCGAGGCCAGACTTGAAAGGAAGTCTTAAGGACGAGAGCTTATACACTGTGCCAGATTTTGTTAAATAACTACGAGATGTTGGTGCCAATTCATCGGTAATTGTCCCTTCTGGCACAGTCTGTTGAAAGTCCTGGAGAAGCCTAAGCTCAAGATCACTGCAAGTGTTAATCTTCTTATACTTAAGGTATCAGGTTTTCTTTTGATGTCGCTAAACATGTTGACTCCTATCGCAGCGCAGAAGGCAATCCAGACATAGCTACGAGCGAGATGGGGGTTTGTCTGCCTTTTTCTTCCAAGAATCTCATGGTTTATGTGTTCCTCTGCTAGCATTCATTACGGAGTTAAAATAAAGCAACAACAAAATGAAAGGCTAAAAGAAAACAGAAAGGAAACGGGAAGAACGGGATTGATTGATTCTCTGCTAATTGTCCTGGCAAAATTTGGCCTGGTCTTAAATATTTGTACGTATGCTCTTGCCTGATTTATTTTCAATGAGGCAAAATCCGATTTGTCAGACTATTCAGTATAATAGCCCACGGTTATTTCCAAGACCTGCTCTGTCAGTAGGCTCCTTTCAAGTTCCACAGAAAAGACAATTGTCTCAAATTGTAAATGATTTAGTGTCTTAATTAATTTTCCTGTCTCCAGGGTGTACTGTATGTTTTAGGTTGGTATGTTGCAGTCAGTGGTAGATTGCGTACTTACACGTAGCGGCGGTGATGACCACACAGATACATGTGCTGGGGAATCTGCCCCAGGGTGTCAGGTGGACAAACCCAGGAAAGGTGCACCCTCTTGAGGCCCGCAGTCCTTGGCACGTCGAGCCCCCTCAGGTGCTCAGGTGAGCCCTGGTGATCAATCACTTAAGCTTTTTGTCAGGTGAGATTCTCCAATCAGTCAGTCAGTCATCCAGGCAGGGCCTCAGGTGGTGGGTGATAGTGCAGAGGCTGTGGGATCAGGGCGAGCTCCCACATGTGCAACAACACTGATCCCACACACAGGTGGAGATTTGTCATGGGCTGGTAGGAGCTCATCTGTGATTGAATAAGGTGTTTGAATGTGACCTGTGCACATGCACACACAGGCACACACAGGCACACACACACACACAGACTAGATGAATGTGTGTGTGTATCTGTGTGCTTTTAAAAATCCTCAAATAAGAACTTTGTCTACATTTTTTCTGTGCATTGTAGCATGTACGTCAACACACAAACATGTACAGTATACTCTCTGTATATAAATACTTATGACTTTTTCAATAAAAAGTCAGGAACCCAGACACAAACTTCTTTTTTTTTTTTCTTCCTCACGCTGCAATCAAAAGCAAATGTCTGCCTGCCTGGAGGGACTCTTTAAACATGCGTCCTGGAAGATTTATTGCAGAGTTTAGAACTTAATTGTGCGGGGTTGTTATTGGAAAAAGACAGGTGGAGACTGAGCCGAGACATGTTTTATCAATTTGGCTGTGTGTCTTTCGATGTATCTTAAAGTATTGGCATAATACAACCCGTGTTTTACTGTAATTCCACTTTTGATTTAGAGGTGTCTGTCTTTGGCAGGCAGTGTGGTGAATGCTCCCACTGTAACGGCTGGCTGTGGAGAAACTGGCTGGAGGTGATTGGGTGTTACTGTGTACTAGTGTGAATCCCGTGTCAGAGACGTGTCACCAAGCACGGTCAACAAGTTCATCAAAAAAGGAAAAGGGTGGAGTGCAAGCCAGTGATTGGCTTTCACATTCTCTGAAGCCGTTTAACAAAAATCCCGTTGTCCAATTGGTGAAAATACTCAAGGACCATCCTATTTTTGTTTGATTTATATAGCAGGTACCCATGATAATTTATAGCTTCTAAAACATGTCTGATTGTTTTATAGGAGAAGCAGTCCATATACATGCACACGTGGAGTTCATGATACCGTGAGCCAATCTAGACCAAACTGAGCCGGACAAAACCCATTACAGAGCTCAAATGACGCTTGGTGGGTAGACTGGCATCAGTCAAACCCACAGGCTGCCCCCGGGTCACACCAAAGCTGGCACTTAAAGTTTTAACACACAGACAGCACACACATTATCCAGCTAATGACGGAATTACAGCACTGACTCACCATGTAGCTACATGTAAGCGATGTGGGGACGGCAATAGATTATCGTCTGAGAAAAGAGGCACTTTCCCAGGAAAAGCAGCTGTCAGTGAGAAAGGGAGACGGAGAGAAAGAAAGTAAGGTGGAGATGGACATAAACTTCCAAGAATGGAGGTTAAGATGATTGTAATTATGACTCTATAAAGCGCTCAATACTGTCATTATCATTGAGTCATATGTCCATGCAAGAGAAAGGGATGTTTAAAGGGATATGTCATCGGTGTCTGAGGTCGAAATGGGTAGGACAGGTTTACACTGGGAAAGAATAAGATATACAGACTGTCCTTTAAAACTGGCACTGTCAACAAACATTTATAACATATCCAAGAGGACGTAATGGATTATGGTAACTGTCTGTGTGTATGTGTGTTTGTGTGTGTGGGTGTGTGTCACTGAGGGGGTGTGTTTTTTTTTTTTTTCCTTGTGTGCACGTACGTGCATGTTTTCATTTGTTTCTGAATGCTTGTGTTCCTCATACGGACACATGTGGATATGTTTAAATGTTTACATGCTTGTATAGATGTGTACTCATGCTGTGGGTAGATGTGTGTGTGTGCGGAGAGCCTAAAGTGTCTACGCCTTAATACCAAGAAGCTGTAAGTGCGAGTACAGTGACTATAGGCCTCTGTGTTGCGGTGACTCTGTATAAACGCTGTGGTTGCTCTGTTTTCTTACTTGGGTTTCAGAGCGAATGTCTGAAAAGTTCATATTTTCAATGGCAACTCTGAAGGAACCATAAATTCACAGGGTGCTGTATTTTTATCCTCTTCACATAATGAAAGTTCCAGAGGACAAAACAGTCCCAGCGAGGGTGGGGTGGGTTGTGAGAAAGCAGTGTGGGGGTTGGAGGGCGGGGGTTGATTGTGGTTTTGGGGACATAAGAGAAGGGTGCAACTGTACTGGACATGTAGCCGTTTGGGAAAAGCGACTAAGAAGTGTTCCCCAGCCTGTGCTCACTGCTCAAAAAAAAAAAAAAGAGAGAGAGCTTTTTGAGCAGTGTGTGCGGGATGTCTGTCGGCTTTTCCAAGTGAAATCCAATCGAGCTGGGTCTGAATATTCTCAAGCAAAATGGCTCCAAGTTCAATTACACATTACAAGCCGCATGACAGTTTCCATTGTGCAATACTCAATCTAACAAGACTGCGCTAAATCGGCCAGGCACCCCTGTTCACACTGGAGTCAGTGTGCCGAGACAGGAGGGAAGGGCCCTCGACAAGAGGCCCTCTTAACTACTCTATTATGGTAACACATACCTGTAGAGAAGCAGACACCTGAGACCCAGAGTGAAGCAGCTAGAGGCACCTAGCTAACACAGCTTCCCTCTGATTGCCCCCTCTTGTACCTGAATGTTGTCAAACTGTTGTGGTTCTAATGCTTTTGTGTTGATTGTGGGAGTCTGAGGCATGGGGAGATTATCTTGTGGCCCTGTAGCCTCGGGCTTAGTTCTTGTAATTAATCTAATAAATCCTTCGCTTTAAATCTCTGCTAGAAGATAGTTTTGCTAAACTGTATACCCAGCTCGTACAAAGCTCATGCTGATGAATAATATTGTAACCATCAGTGACACTCCACAGGTCGTAGACATTCATAACGGTTTGCTTAGGCTGTTTCAGGGTGTAATTCACAGCTCATCCATGTAACCTCCTTTCCCTTTGGTGGCTGAGAGAGGAAAAGAGAAGCCCCCTCTCTGTAGTTAGATCACTGTGGTGGTGGGAAGGCTGGAACCAACCCTGTTAAAACTTGAAAACATCCCCTCTTCAAACCACCATGACTGAGTAGATTAGGCCCCCATCCGCAGGAAAACAATCTTATTTCCTGAAGATATTCGGGGCGTTTAATTCAGAAACAATGCAGGCTGGCGTACCGAGCCCCTTTTATTGCATGCCTTTTTATTACCATTCTAGAAGTTATTCAAATAAAGTAAATGAGTGGTTTAGTGAAACGTGTTAAGATGCACACCAAATACATTGGTGTCAGGCTTAATTATTCCCCCAGATGAGCCTTTTCTTGTGTCTACACCAATTAAAGTCGAGGGAATAGAATCACAGAAACACACGTTCCTGTGTATGCGGTATAGTCTTTGTAGAAGCCATGTCATTGATGACACACGGCTATATGCATATTTCATTGGGACATGCATATTTTACAGTGTAATCCTTGGCACACCGCTGCTTTGTTCACAGTATGCGGAGAGGCCTGAAGAGTAGGAGGTTTTCTTTGTGGGCCGTGTAATATCAGCAAGAGAGAAATGGGAAAAAATCTAAATTTGTTCCGTCTGTCAGAGTCATTTCAGTGCTACTACGGAGTCTTTCATAACCACACAGGAGTGCAGGTAGAGACATTGATTTTGCTTGCACATTCAATTTTCGATGCTCAACCGATACTGACTTTTTTCCTGCTAATTAACACACGCGGCAGAATGCATCGTCAGTTTATCGTTCTAATCTATATTTCATATTATTCCAAAGTTCTCTAATAGTTTAACACTATTGACATTACTGGGAGGATAATTACTATAATTCAATTTACCGTCACTACACTGGGCTGAAATGAAATATAATCCACAAAGAGCACTTACTCACAACCCGACAAAAAGTCAGGAGGCTGCGGCAGACTATACAGGAGCCGAGCGAAGCCAAATGTGCTTGTGCAGCAAACATGATTGCATGTGGTAATTTCCTGTGCTCTGTCTGCATGGTGTTGTGGTTGAAGGAGTGATTATACCGTGCCAGAGAAATGCTAATGTATGTGTTCACAAGAGACATAACATCCAGACACAATTAAAAGCACAAACAAGTGTCAGCCAGTGTTTGTGTTAATAACTGGGTTTGGTGGAGAACGGAGTGAGAGGGTGAAAAACAGAGAGGGAGAGAAAGAGAGAGGGAGAGTGCGGTCACAAACACGTGTTGCCTGAGCTCAATGGAGGAAAGAATGGCAGCACTTACGAGTGGAATCCGACTGGAGACAAGGAGGGGAGTTGTGTGGCCACTCGGATAAATATCGACTGTTAGGCCGTACACCCCCTCGCACCTCCAACTCAAGTACCCCCCCCCCCCCCTTCCCCTCCCAAGCCCCACCCTCCCCCAAAACAGGACCAAGCGTCTAGTCACGGCAAAGTTCACAGGAGTAACTTCAACCGTATCACTCACATCTAATAGCCCTGTGTACTTTGGCTACTCATGCTACAAGCACTTGATCATTGTGTTGTGTTAGGTGCCTCTGGTCCTGCTTCCTTTAGATTCAGCCTCATTCACCCATACAGACAGCGGAGATGGAATGCAGTAAAGCTTTGGCCCAGCCGCTGGTCAAGAAATGCCTGCGGTCAGAGCGTGCTCGAGTGGAAACAGGAGATTCTGGACAAGCTGATACAAGTATAATGCTGTACTGGATAGCATGTATGACTGACAGGGAGATCAGAGAGGTTTTAAATGATTCTTGTGTCTTAATCACTACTTATAAGTAAAGTCTTTGATGCTTACACCACCCCCCCAGTGTTCATATTAATTTGTGAATGTGTGCATTGTTGTGAAATACATGTGTATGCAGACACATGTAGGCATGCACACAGGGGATTTAAGAGCAGGTCTTTATCAGCAACTGATTGACCTGTATCAGGGTCTGCTAATACTAATGAGGCTTGGGAGTTCTTCCTCTGATGTTTTCTTTATTGATCGCAGGCAAGTACATCTTCATTGGTCTAGGTCGCCCAGGACCTGAGTGATCAGTACTTGGCATATTCACCCACACCTGTGCACGCATCGACATGCATTTGGAAATGTGGGAAAATATATCACCGACAGATTATAGAGATGATATATGGATTTAATATGTGCAAGCGATCTAGCTATTTACCTGTGGTGTTTCAGTTTTTTAGTGCCACGTATTAACTTACAGTGACATTTTTGTTGGATTCGGGGGCGATCCTGCCAGATGTTGGTGTCTGATCGCCTACGGTAAAAACATGACACAACACGAATCAAAAACAGATCCCTCTCTCTTAAAACACTATTGCTCATTCATTCAGGGGGAGATCACATATCGTGTTCGTCTGTTGCCAAAACACAAAGTGTCTCAAACTATTCCAAGATTACAGCCTGAGATAGCTCTGCTTATCCATCTGTCACCATACAAAGAGTTATCTTTTCTTGTTTAAGTCACTCAGGCTCAACGTCTAATCTGAAGCGCGTGTTTGTGTGTGTGTCACTCCCATACATGGCAAAGCACTCTAAACAGGCCTTATGTTGAGAGAGAGAGTGTAGCCCTGCCAAAGCCTCAAATATTTCCCCTGCACATCATTACATCCCTTCCCCAGCCTGCATGCTTTCAATTTGATGTTATTGAATATTAATTGTTAAAAAAGCCAGGCTTATTATCTGTGTTGGCAGACACTACCTGGCCATGCAAAGCCTGTTTTTTTTTTTTGTTTTTTTTTGGTTGTTGTTTTTTCTGTGGTAGATGTGCATACTCAGGGAGAAAGGTGGCCATAGTTTGTAAAAGTCACACACTGATAAAGTGTCTCTGTCTGTCCTGCGTGTCTGCAGCGTCTTCCTGTGTTTGCAGCCTGTATCCTTTGTCCTCCAGCATCTGTATGCCCTCTGATGGTCTCAAGAACAAGGAAAGAGCTCTTCCTCGCGAGGTCAAATGCTTAACTATCACGCTATGCCATCGATGGCTGGTGACTTACAAATCATAAGTATTGATCATGGCAGCGATCAAACTGGATGTAGGGCAGACAGTAAAATCATATCCACTTAGGCTTAATAGCCCACATTAAAGCAATTATGCACACAAAATAGGACTAACTGTACGCATATTATGCCGGTCCATATATCTTTTTTTTTTTCTTTTTTACTTAGCATTTTTATCCATGCACTTTTGATAATGAATCAAGGTTTTACTTGCTATTGACTGCTTCAGGTGGAACAGTTGTAATTGGTTGGACGACCTCTCATCAACTCTACTCCCTGTAGCCTCGGAGGTAAAACTGCTCTTGTCAATGACATAATGTGCGTAAGGTTTTTACTGTATATGTGTGTGTCAATACTCATGTATTTACTAATGAAGGCGCGAGTGCCGACTGGTGACCTGCTAATGAAGTTGGTGCATTTGTGAGTCAGTCAGCAGGTCAAGGACTGGAGGGGATCTCGCAGTCGTCCTCTGGGAGTGCGCTGGCACACGGGGGAAGCAGTTAAGCCATTTTCAGTTTATTTCAAGTAAACACTTGAAATTATGGCCAGAGTGTCTATTTTCAAACTGTTTATTCAGGAAATGTCAGCTGAGCGTCTGTGGTCTTTTTCATTGCTGTACTGGAACAGCTGGACGTTAAATGCCTTGCTCAGTGGCACAGTGATTGTGCTTAATAAGCGTTTTTATACATTTTCCTGGAATTTATTAGGGATTGTGGATTTTCCCTGATTACCATCCGTTCACAAGCCCATCTAAATTTACTGCAAATTGTTTATACTATGTAAAATACATAATTAAATTGGATATAATTGGATTTGGATTTTTTTATGTTCACTGATAGAGTTTACTCCATCAATTACATAAAGGTTGTTTTAGTGAAAAACAAATACATTTTTTTCTTCACATACCTTTTATTCCAGTGTGGCAAACCCCACCCATCTAGCACCTGTTAGGCTGAAATAAACCATGAAAAATATTTGCAAATACTGTTGGAACAAAGTCTACTCTACATGCATCCACCCTATCCGGAGAGACTAAAGCTCATGTGTGTGGAAGCTGAAGCATCATTCATTAAAATTCCAGGATTCCCACAGGCGACAGACAGTGTGATTATAACCTATTGGTGATATATGCAAGTGAACCTGTTGACCGTTGCTCCAATGTGTTTCCAATAAGAGAGAAAAAAAAATGTCTTTTTTTAACTTGTGGCACAGAAAACTTACATTCTAGAAATACTACCAAACTGCATAATAGGAGGTTTTAACTGTTCCCATTTAGCATACTGTATGCAGTACAATAATTCATACTATATACACACTTGTCAGAGAATTGAAATGGCTTGTGAAGCAAAACACCCACTTAGAAACTTCATTTTTAACGCCATTTTCACTCTGTTGATTCCGTCTTTTGTTTAATAACCACTTTCCCCTTCTTCCTTTTTATCTGCTTTAAGATGAAACATGTTCATGAAAAATTTATCGCTGTGATCTGCATATGCCGATTCCCCTGATTGGGTTGCCGTCTCTTGTTTTGAGAAAAAAAAGGAATGAAAGCAAGATCGGGCCACACTGAGTGAATCTCAATTTCTCCTTTAGACAAATGCGTTTTATCACCACCGTGCTAGCGGAAAGAGGTTATCAGAGCCAGAACGGCCTCTTCCTAAACCTCTCCATCCACTCCATCAAACAGAAAGAGAGTGAGAGCAAGGGAGGGCGATGAATATTTAAAGAACTTTAACTGGTTACATTTAATGTTAAACGCGTGAGAGCCAAAGCATCGCTACATTTGCGCCGGCTTCTTACTCTGCTTGCACATACTTTATATAGCTTATAATTTTAACTACAAATTCTGGGGTTATGATATATGGGCAAATTACATGCATGTTATTTGAGGGGGAATCTGGTATGTGCTATTTTGCACTGCGCGCTTCGAAAGACCCACCATTTGGTGGGAGAGCGTGCACTAGAAAGAGGCAGAAAGTGAGCTTTCTCAGAAAACTTATGTCATCAAACACTTTCATTATCTAACGTTAACACCCAAGAGATCAACATTGCCTCGAAGATATGGGGTTATAATTGCTTTTATTGGTTTATTGTGCGAGAGAAGAAGCTCTTTGATGTATTTAAGGGACCAACCTAATGAATCAGTGAATGCAGAAACAGCCTATCCAGGGAGCTGATCTCAAAGAGGGTGATAGTGGGGGTGGGGATTTGTGTGTGCATCTGTGGGTGGGGGAGTGTGTGTGTGTGGTGGTGGTGGGAGGGGGTGAAGTTGCAACAATGCGTTCTTTAGTTGCTAGCAATGGTGAACAAGCAAGGACTTAATCAAGCACAGTTGGCCAAAGAGCAGGGGATAGCAAGGCATGTGGAGTAATCAAGTGTAAACATCCTACACAATGTTGAACGGAGGGATGCGTGACCCCGGAGTTATGGGAGCGGGTTGGATGGAAGGGGGTGGGCTTATTTAGCAAATATGTAGAAGTGCTTTTGACCTCTTAGTGACCTCCTCACAAGCCCACCGACACACAAACCCGTCAACCGTTAATCATCATTTGTGATGAGAGCAGGCCTTGTTTGATCAGAATAATGCAATGTGTCAACACGGCGCCTTCATTTTCCAACATGGTCGTCGCCTCCTACGTGGACTGTGGGCTCGGTGATTTTTGTCGACTCATTGCTAAGACTTTATAGTGGCTTCCACGCTTTTTTCCTCTTTGAAAGTGGTGCACCGGGGGGCTGTGAGAGGTTGTTGTGTGGTGGAGGGCAGAAGAAGCAGTGTGGATCTGGTTACCCCTGGCTTTTCCCACAAAAGTGATCAGAGGCTGAAAGTTGAGATCATGTGTACCTTGCAGCAGGTTTACTCGCATTTCCAGTTTAACCTTTTATTAAACTGTCCATTGTGCTCCTACTCTACCCACAGACCCACCGCTACATTCTCATGCCCATCAGGTCAGTCAGGGTTAACAGCCAAAAGGGAGGTAGCAGGGAAGAGGGCGACATTATCTCATCCCTGCCCCTCTGTGGCTCCGGAGACTGTGCAACACATTGGAAGAAAGGGAGAAGTATATACTACAACCGTTTGATGAGCAGCAGGGCAATAAATTCATTAATCATCATTATATGCCTCATCAAACTCTTTGCCAGCCTCTCCATGGGAGTTACACAAATTAGCCAGTGAAAAAAGCAGTAATTTTAGAGGAGCTAGGTAAGTGCTTTTTGATTGCTTTCGTGAACAATGCTTCCCCTGACAAGCTAATAAATCAGATCTTTCTATGCTTAAAGTGCAGCTACTGTGAACCCAATCTGAGCTCCCCAAACAAAAAAAAAGGGAGGCTGTGTGGGACAAGGGGTTTTACTACAGCCAAAGCTCTTTCACAGATTTGTTTTGGATTCCTCGTCTTTATTCTGCAACAAAGAGGCCTGGGTACAAAGCTTTTGATAACTGAATGAACTGCTGTTATGTCTCCAGATGCAACCAGGGATTTTCTCATATTGGATCAAAATAACCTCATGTTTGAGGTTTGGATGAATAAAAAACAGAACCAATAGTGACCATATGGTGCAAAATTTAATTAGCTCGTCTTCCTTTTTTTCTCCCCTCTTTCCTTCTTTTTGTTAGGCTAGTCTGGATTTAAACATATTAACTCAAGCGAGATGCATAGGCAGACACATAGAGCGCGCATGTTGTAGTCTATACAGGGAATCCTAGCTGGCAGGTGATGCATACCTACTACGGCGATCATATCCTTCCATCCAGATGGCCATTCCATGCAAGACCAACAAATCATCCATCAGACTGGAAATGGCTTCTTTATTGAAAATGAGGTCAATTGAAGATTTGAGCCTGGTTTGTGGCTGGCCGTGTTAGCCTCGTTCAGGTATTAGCAGCTCTCAGTTAGTGTGTTAGATGGGAGGTCTCATGCGGGAAGGGTTGTATTTGGAGGGGTTGGGGTTTGGGGGGGGTGGCGTAGTTAGGGGTGGTCTTTATCTGTTTAAAGCCCCTCTCTGATGAGATTACCTATTGGAGTTGGCTGTAAACCACCCTGTTAATCAGGGTACAGCAGCCAACACACTCCCACTGGCATGCAGCCACCGCTTGATTTTTCTTTTCTTTTTTCTTTTTTTTTTTGATGTTTTTTTCAGGAAGGAAAAGACACCTACCAAACATTTTTTTTTCACTGAAATCATCTGCTATGTCGAGAGCGTTCACGTCAAGTGTAACGCGTGCAAGCGTGGACCTGAACTAAACTGAACTGTGTTCCTCAGCGTTTACGTTTACATCCGGCTGCCGTCTAATTCGTCTTTTGGACGGCAAAGCCCAGCAGCTACCTGCGTGCACGACCTGCGACCAGGGCAGCCAGAGCGCCGCCTTTTCACTGGACGGTTTCCGAGTTGCATCACTAGCAGTCACTTTACTAAATTGGCATCGAGACACCATCAACACATGGGGCCCATGCAGCTTTCTTCCCTCATTGTGTGTGGGAGTGCGGGCCAGACTGGAGCGCAGAGTTTTTGAATGAGTCCAGCAGTGGCGTCGTCTCCTCGCCCCTCCTCATTAACGTTCTCTCCACACACCACTGAACTGAGCACAGCTCAAAATAACTTGGGGAAGAGGGAGTGTGGGGGGGGGGGGAGAAAAGGCAGTGCCCCGTTTATCTCCATCTTGGGAACTGATCCAATTAAGTAAGTGCCCATTTGCATCCATCAGACTACACCAAACTGGGAGGAAAAGCGGAATGCTCGGAGCAAACAAAAGGCCCAGCAGTGAGAGGAGGTCCATTTGTTGTGCAAGGTGGTTTGGAGAGGGTAAAGTGTCCCATATGAACGGGGAATAATGGTAATGTTACAGGCAGCGTGTGTGTGTGTGTGTGTGTGTGTGTGTGTGTGTGTGTGTGTGTGTGTGTGTGTGTGTGTGTGAGTGCTCGTGTTGGAGCAAGTGTGTGTGTGTGTGAGTGCAGGCATTATAGCGGTCATTAGGACAGATATCTGTGTGGTAATGTGGAGCAGATGTTGAGAAGAAAGGGATCATTTAAAAAGGGCAAATGTAAATAAACAGTCAGGCAGCTCGGTGCCCCTCCTCCCTCTTGGATCCTCTGAAGTCACTGAAAGAAAACAGTTCATCAATCTTCATCACAACCATTAACATTGTAATATTAGAAGGCCTTATTGTACACACTGATGCGCTTTGTAATGCTCCCTCACAAACCCGCAACGCCATATATTGCCATTTAACAAATTCACAAGTTACATCTACAGAGACCGTGACCCCGGTGTAGCCCAGTGGGAAGAGATCAATACGACATGGCCGTTATGTTATTTTAGATTATCTTTAATGGTGTGATGAAAACTGCCGAGGAGGATGCTGCATTGTGTGAGGAAGCCGGGGTTGTGTCACAGAACACAGGCATTAGTCAGTGTTTCAGGAGTGGGCGTGCTGAACTTGCTCACCTTGTGACCAGAGAGAGAGAGAGAGAGCGAGAGAGAGAGGGAGGAGCCAGGCGAGGACACAGACAGGACCTGTACAGTCGCGGGAGGAAGAACCTGCCGGTGTCTCCACCTCTCAGACTGGATGCACACACTTACTGCTCTGTGGCTGTGCATACCTGAGGGGGTTTGGCGTGGAGTATAAGTCCCTCCCGCGTGTGTGTGTATATATGTGTGTGTGTGTGTGTGCGCACACGTCACCTCCTCCAGGGCAGGGCAGAAACCCCCAGTGTGGGCGCCAGTGAGCCCTTACATGGCCACTGAACACAGACCCTTTGCAGTCACGGGGTCAGAAGCTCACGCCACACTGCTGTCAGAGCAGATTGGTCAATGAGCAGCCCCTTTCAAGGAGTCAAGGTGCTCGCAGAGTGCGGCTCTGTGGGTGTGCTTGTGTCTTTGTGTGCGTGTGTGTGTGTCATGTCATCTGTGTAATAATAAGTCGACTTGTTTGCATAGCTGAAAGATTTTGAATTTAAATGATCGCCTTTAAAAAAAATATATATATATTTTGCTTAATGAAGATGCTGTAATAATCCAGCCACTCCTAAATAGGCTTATTATTATTTGCCACTGGAACTGAATCCCTCAGTTCTCCCAACCTCAACCCCTGGCCTCCTAGGACTTCATAGTTCATCACTCTTCGTTAATGTTTTTTTTTTTCTTTCTCCCCCCTTTTCCCCTTCTTCATAGAAATGTTTTATTTATGTTGGGGCAGGGGGGGAGGTGGAGGTGGTGGTGGTGGTGGTGGAGGGGGGGGGGGGGACACTTAAACCATCTCACAGCTGAAAATTACACGTGTAATCTGTCCCAGAGGAACTCCACGGAGAAATAGAAAAACAGTCCGTGAAGTGCAAAAAAATAGTGGTAAATCACTCTCTGCCACCTTATCTGGGCTGCTTTACAGTGTGTTCATGAGCGTTTTATAACTCCACTTAACATGAACGTCGGAGGTGCCAAAGGCTCGAGACGTGATATATTTTTTTTTCTTTCTTTTCCAAATGTGGATAAATAAACACACGGTCCAGAAGCCATTTGTTTGATTCTTTTTGATTCTTTTTTTAAAAAAAAGTGTTTGTTTGACAGGTTGTTGCAGCGAAAAAAACACCACACCACATCCTGTCAAGCCCAAGTCTCAAGTCTTGTGTGCAGTCTGGCCAGAAGACTAAAGCTGAAATATGTGTCCTTAATTAGCCTTCTCATTTAGGGAATGATGATGATTAAATAGCCAAGAGCAGTTACTGAAGTCCTTACTGTAGCTCAGTAAGGAGCGCTTGCTTGCTTGCTTGACATGCAAGAAGAAGTGAAAGCAAATATTCCATTGGCACAATGTGCATCTGTGCACACTGCACAGCGTGTTACACAGATATCATATCAGCCCTATAGAATGCATATGCACATAATATATAGAGAAATAAAACGCTGGCTGCCACAGACGCAGCTGCTGCCTGTAAAACTGCCCCCTTTTTTTTTCCCTGTTTGGTTTTGAAGTCGGAGGCTATTTTTGAAGAGGAAACGTGAAAATCCAAGGGAAAACAAATAACCTCGACAGCCGCCTGCGTTTCAGTCACAGTTATGAACGAGCCCTTTTGTGAAAAAAAAAAAAAAAAGAAGAGCCCTCCTTTCACTTCAGCCCTCTTTTATACCGCATTTAGCAACACACTCATGTTGCTGATGATGCCCCCCCCCCCCCCCCGCGAATAATCTGTCCGGGTCAAGTACAGCGGGTGTCTATTTACGCGTTTGAGCTGAATCTGACCCCGGCTCGTACGCGTTGTATCGTGTAGCCGGACGTTTTATCAGCGGGCTGTTTATACGCTGCAGCGTGCGGCCCGCTGGGTAATCCTTCACTGATATTGGGAGTGTGTTTATCAACAGGTTTTGGTTTCACCCTGTGCTCTGACATACAGTAGCATTCGAGAGGCGTTCACGGAGCTGTCCAGTGGCAGGTGTCTAATCTGTTCGGTCCACAGCTCCCAAGTTTTTTTCACAAGTCTGACCCCCACCCCCACCTCCCCTTCCCGCTTCATATCTCCTGCCAAACTACTAATAGGCCTACCTCAGACTCGTAGTTTGCAATACGTTTTCGACTAGTCACAAAGCAGTGATGGGTACAGGTTGGATTTAATAGAAACGCTTTTATTGCGTATTTCAAATGTTTCCCCTGTCAAATACGCGTGCGTCTGTAATTCTCTGTACACGCCGTAAAAGATGCGTAAAGTTCGATCAGAGGAACAAAAAAATAAATAGATTTAACGTAACTCCAGTAATATGTTGCTTTGTAAAGTGGACACTAACATTAAACGTCAGATAAATGTTCGATAACGTGGCTTTACCTCTGACAGGCCTGCGCGCTGTCTGGCTGCAGATAATTACAGTAATGAGAGGGATCGTGATCATACGGAGCCGCAGATGCCTTCGCTTAACTTTCACTTCACGAGATCCCAGCGCTCCCAAAAGTGCCGAAAACAAACAAGAACCCCCGGTTTCCTCTTGTTATCCATTAGTCTTATATTAGCACTATTTTAAGTCGCCACCGAAAGTCTCCCTCATGTCACCAGCACGCCGGGGCGCGCACCGTATCGACTTTTAGAGTAAATATGCACACAAACCCGCAGAGGAAGAAGAGGAAGAACGCAGTAGTTGTTATTTGTCACTTGTTTTCTACTGAGGGTCTGCTCCAGTACGCATAGCACGTGTTAATTCGATCTGAGAGAGTTTTAGTGAACGCGTGTATTTTTGAAGCAGGAATATTTCACTTCGATTCAGAACATTTAAATGAACCGTGAGTCACGGCCCTCAGACTGAACGTATAGCCAAGGGCCTTTATTTTCTGCTTTGGAGAAGGAGAAAAATAGTATTTTAATTAATATGACGACAACAATAAGAATCGTTTTTTTTCCAAACACCCCGGAATCTGCGTCTGTACGCTCAACAATAACAAAGTCGGAGTGAAGGGTACAGACCTTATCCTTCTCTTTTCTCCTCTGCTTCTTCTGCTGTCGGATTATTTCCCCCATTTTCACACGTGGGAACGGTTTCACCCCCTACTTAGTATTCCCACATTGTAGCAATCCCAACAATGAACCGACACGCCATTCAAGCGGAGGGGAAGCCAGGGACCAAGTTGTATAAAGTTGCAGAGAGCATCTCCCCTGCAGGCTACCGTGTCTCTGATGGAGGGCTGCACAACCTCTCGCTCCGCTTCCTCGAGCACTCTGGGGTTAATTGACTGGCTTTTATCACGGACAGAAATAGAACAAGTATAATCAACGATCAAATGTATAGTTTTAATTAGTGAGAGGATATATTTTTTTTATTTCCTTAAATTTATTTTTCCTCCATACGCAGCCATGAAGGGAACATGGTGAGCTGGAATATAGTGACACCAAAACTGTCACGGAATCCCCCTATATAGGATGTAAAAATATAAAATCAGCTTCTAGGCCATACCTTTTCCAGATAGAAGAAATAATAATAATAATAATAATAATAATAATAATATTGCAGTGCAAATGATTAATGCTTTTTTTTCTTTCTCTCACTGCTTGTGATTTGGTAAACAGTTGTGGGGGTGAGCTAAAGAATACATTTGGACATCTGTGGGAAAATATGATTATAAGATGGGACAAGAAAAAAAGAAAAGAAATCATCCCTCCCGCAAAACATAAAAAAACCCCAAACAAGTCAAACGCCTGTCTGAATGGTGAGAAAGGAGTCAGGCATGTTTAATCACGTCTGCCCCTGGTTTGGCAATCCAATATATCCCGTGTAAATTCGCATTAAGTAAGTTCATTGGAATAACATCATCAACGGGCTCTGCGTTTTGCTCGCGCCATTGTAACTCCTCAGCCTCCCCCCGCCCCTGCCACACACACACACACACACGCACACGCACGCGCACGAACCTGAAAAAAAACCCCTAGCCTATCTGACATATAAACGTCATAGTATTTACCACACAGATGATTTACGCCGCAGAAATCGTGTGTATATTGTCCCTGCGAAACATTACTTCTTCAATCAATTCAGAGAAAACAACGCAGTTTCTAATAAAACTCTAATACTCTCTTAGGGGGCATTGCATCGAACAGTTCAATCCCCCGGGGATCAGCAAAGAAAAAACATAATTATGCTATTTAGCCGGCTGATGTGTCGCAATCACTGCTTCAGCACACTCTGTCAGATTAAAATAGAGGGCCCGAATAGAGGACATTAAGGCTAAGGGAATTATAGAAACCTCAGGGGAGATTTCAAATTGGAGAAGGGAGAAGTAAACTATAGAGATTAATGGCAGCCATAAACAAGAGCACGCTGTCCCACTTCAGTGGAGGTCAACAATAACAGCATTAATAATAATAATAATAATAATAATAATAATAATAATAATAATAATAATTTGCTGTCTTTCGAAAAGAAGGCTACTGTAACCAACAGTGAATAAACGAATATATAAAAAAAATGTTAAATAATAATAATAATCATAATGATCATATTTATAATTATTATGAAGATGTAATTTAGGCCCATGCTACTAAATCTTGGTGGCCTACAACTGTTCCAATACCGAGAAGGTTTCAAAATAATATTTAATAATAATGATAAAAATAAAATAATCATAAAACAATCTCTTTTTCGTTCCTTAAAACTATAGTTTAAAAAAATCAAAACAGAAAAAAACACCTTTCTTTTATTCGGTGTACCTGGAAATAAACCCCCCTCCTCTCTCTTTTCCTTCTTGTTCTGCATGTCGGTCAAGTAATTCGTGCCTTTTTTTTTATCCACTTGTCAAAGTTGCTATAATCCTCATAATAACTGTGATCATTGTGTGTGCCCCATTGGCTCCACCTTTTTTTTCCCCCTTTAACTAGGCCATTTGATCAGGGATGGGTTTCCGTGACGGATTAACAAAGAAGTCCCCCCCTGAAATTAGGAGCAAGTGTGACACCTACCTGCAGAAGTTGGAAGAGTTAGAAGACAGTGCCTGGCTACCGGCTGCACAGTATAACGCTATCTGTCTGCCTGAAGTGTGTGCATGACAGCATTCTCCTCTTTTTCTCCAAACAGTGTTTCACATCTAACGCGCCATTAAAGAGACTCTCCATTAATGATATATAATAGGGCAGTATGTTCTAAATGCATGGTCGCGTCCCTTTTAACAGGCTTGCCACGCCTAGGAAAATAGTAATGAGGTCTAAATTTGGCATAAAATCGAGCTCATTACCGGAGTTCACCACCTGATTGCTCTGCATAAAACACGATAGGTAATTGGGTTAAATGACTGCGCCTCGCTGTTGTTATTATATCAATATCCACTTTTGGAAACGTGCTCCAGTAAAAAGAGAGAAAAAATGAAGGCCCTGGTTGTATTTAAAGAAAAAAATATATAGACCTCCATATTGTTTCCAGCATTTTTCATTCACAAAATTCTTGTGAATATTTGCCCCAACCCAAACGAAACCGAGCACTTCTAGTGTTTAGATATCCCAGCATCCCTTTGCTGAATGTAGGCCTTTTCTTTCAAGTCTGCCAGAGCTCTCACTGCCATAATATTTGGAGATGATGATTACCATTGAAACATCTGTCACGGTGCAAAATTTAATTAATATTTCGTATAAATTAATTGGCTTTGAAGCACTTTAGACATATCAGGCATTGCCAACTGTTCCCCAAAATAATCGCTGCACAAGTATATTTTTTTTTCCATAATTTACTTCAAAGATAGTGTGTTGTCCATTTTAAATACAAAAATGCTACATTAAATATACATGTTAGTCTTTAATACAAATAGACTCAGGCGGCTGCAGCGATTAAGACCATTCTTGTTACATTTTAGGATTAACCATTCAGAAACTAAAAATTTGAGGATAAGCATTTACTCAGAAAATAACTGTTCTCAGAATTTGCTTCATCATTGTTCTTTTTTTTTCTTTTTTTTAATGCAACCACAAAAAAATAAATAAAAGTCCGCGGTGAGTGGAAAATATTCAGGTATTAAATGTTTGACATACCTTTCTTTAGTTCATAAGGGGAGTCTTTACAAAGATCTACCTGCGTTTGGCCTCTGACTTTCTGGCTCTCCCTTACCAAAGCCTCTGCTCTATTTAACACAGTCTGGTTTAATCCATTGAAATGTGCCGTGGAGCCCGTGGTTACCGAGCCGTGGTTACTGTGAAGATGTCCAAAACTGCTACCATAGTTCGTGTAGCCGGGGTAGAAAGGGGAGGTGTAGTACAGAGGCCTGGATAGGACCGTGCTGTTGGGAAGCGGGCACTGGGGGGAGGACCGTGATGGAGACGCGTTGGTGCCGATTACTGCGCTCTGACCCAAACCAGGGCAAGACTGTGTCGCATCGCTGCTGCCCTTACACCTGTCTGAAGACGTGGCGATCTCCGCAAGGGACCAGAGTTTGGGTTTAGGGGCCGAAGGGGGCGAGTGGATAACAGAGGTCACGTTGCTGGTCACCGTACCCGGTGCATGGCTCAAATCTGACGGCTTGTCTTGTTGCGCGACGGTCTGGTTCCCCCGGGGCACCGCCGAGGGAGACGAAGTGGTGGGTTTCGCGGAATCCGGCAGCAACTCTGTAGTCCGCTCCTCCTGGTCTTTTAACTCCGAGTCGCTCAGAAGGGGATCCGTGTCTTTGCCATGGTTCTCCTCTTTAAATCTGTCACAGCCTATGTCCCCTGGGTTCAGCAGTTTATGATCTAAAGCACAAATAAAGAACAGAATTACTGCCAAATAAGCGTAACATTAAAATGATGGTAAAGCTGTAACATATGGTCTAAAGTGATCGCGAGGCAAACGATGCAAGCTGAAATCGGATACATAAAAATAATTAGGCTACTTATGCACGTTTCCTCAAGAAGCAGCTCTTATTTGGGTGCTATAAATTGTCCTCATAAAGACGCGTGCCAGCCTAAAAAAAGGTGAATGAACTCTCCACAATTGTGAAGGAGCGCAGACACGAACAACGTGGTGCAAATCTCCCAGTCCTATGTTGGCCATTTAAATTTGCAAATATATTTTCGGATTAAATATCATCGCCTCATATCGATAGTTATGGTAATAAACACTCAGCAGCCGTTCAAAACTGATATAATTATCATACAAAGGCAATATTTTTTAGCCGAATATCCGGCGCAGTACACCAGCTGTATCCTTATTATGCACTTAAAGATAAATTGACTGCTAAACACTTTGCGTCACCAGCAATTTCAGCCCCTGAGAAGTCAAACGAGGGGAGTTCAAGGTGATTATTATTTAAAGCAATTGTCCCATTATAAATAATATACCACCATTAACCAGCAATCAATTTTGCACCCTGAGTGGAAACGACTGCGATGAAAAATTGATGATTTTTTTTTTTTTTTTTTTTTTGCCTTTTTTTTCTCCTCTCCCCCCTGCACCACCGACCTGCTTCTGTGTCTGTAGAGTCTCCCTTGTCTGTGGGCTTGTTTGGCTCGTCGTCGTCGTTTTTCTCCAAATCAATATTCTCGTCCTCCTCCTCGTCCTCGCTCCGGTTCCTGGGGGTCCAGGTCATCTTGTTCTCCTTCTTTAGCCTCCTCCTGGCGTTGGCGAACCAGGTGGACACCTGGGTGAGGGTCATTTTGGTGATGATGGCCAGCATGATCTTCTCGCCCTTGGTGGGGTAGGGATTTTTACGGTGCTCGTTGAGCCAGGCCTTCAGGGTGGCAGTGGCGTCCCGGGTTGCGTTTTTACGGTATGCTGGGTCACCATAAGGGTAGGTGCCCAAGGGTGCTGCGTAAGGGTGGTATCCTATTGAGCCGGCCATACCCGTAGTGTGATCATAGGGAGAACTCTGTGATTAAAAAAAAAATGTATATCATGATGAAAAAAAGTGTCTAAAAGTTCAGTCAGTCATTTTCTAAACTGTCTGAAAATAGTTCGAAGGACTTACGGCACACAAACACACGCGCACACGCGTTGACATGCGCGCGCACAGAGGCCAACACACGCGCACGCACGCACACACACACACACACACACACTGTGTTTAATCCAGTAGTTCAAGTTTGAGGTTAATGTTTATGGACTGTGTTGGGATTTGATTGTGTTTCTGAAATGTGATGTGTCTCTCTGCATTTTAATTATTATCCCAGTGATGTCATCATGCAGTGTCTATTATTGTCTCCATTTAAATAGTACTTTTATTGTTTTTTTTATAAATTCTGATAACATATTGGCATTACGCATGATAGGCCTATCGTTTAGTCCCTTTGCCTGCTCTCCTGCGATCAGTCTTTGTCGTAACAGGGCCTGTGGCCGTGAGATCACTCGCTGAGAATACAACAAAAGTCAAACACAGATTTCCTCCGTCTCGAGTCCAAAGCTGCATTATTCAAGTTTTTCAACTCGCACAGCTATTGTGGTGATAGGAAACAAACAGTGACCTAAATTGCCATCGCACGGCGCGTTGCAGTCACTCATGACCGTGGAGGCTTCGACCAGGCATTGCCCACTCCTTCGCATAAAAACTACAATTTGCTGGAGAACCGTATAATAGCACGGCGCTCGGCTAAATTAGTCCAGTTTACTCAAACAGCGTGTTTTGTGGACCTGACATTCTGTAATATTATATCCACGCACTCTTCGCTGACGCACACTTCCCTCCTAATCGCTTGGCTGAGAATGCAGAGCGGACACTTAAGACTTCTATAACGAGTTAATATCATCGCTTTTACTTCCTATTAGATGGAATAATCACCTTTAGTTTACTCACCACGTACGAGGTGAATGTGGCAGCTGCCGCCGCGTCTGCACTGTACGGTAAGTGGGAGTTGTAGCCTGGCGAGGCGCTGGTGAACGCAGTAGATCCGGCATAGGGCGCAAAAGCAGATCCCGAAGAGGATCTCCCAAGTTCCTCGGTTCTGGGTCCCGATATAACGCTGGTGCTGTACGCAGGGCACGAATACAGGGCTAGGGAAGCGGACGGCTGGTACAAGTAGCCCTGAGGATACGCCATGCTGGAGCCCGGAGAGTATAAGCCACTTAACTTGCGCACTTTCCCCCTCTTTATTTTCTCACGCGCTGCTGTCGGAGCGCATAGAGCCGTGTGTCTGCAGACCCGCTGTCTGTCCCCCCTTCTAAATGACAATGGTGAAGGCAAAAAGTAAAAGTGATTCAATAAAGAGAGGGTTAGATGTTGGGTGGATTATTTTGGTCGCTGCCAGCCAGCCAGCCACTGCCCGTCGGATGTTTTGTCTGGTTGTGTTTTTCTGTTGCTCCCTTATCTGAGTTGCACCGCCGCTCTCATGCCCGCGCAGAAGTTTTTTTTTTACCCGTCGAACGGGGGCTTTGCTTGGGAAAATGTCCTGCCAAGATGCTAAGTTGAAAAATTGAGGATCCCGACGCCTACTACGCTCCTCCTCTCGGGGTGTAGTCGCCGAAGGAAAAGGCAAGCTTATGCTGGGTAACCACAGCCCTGCCCAAATCCATGCTCTCTCTCTCTCTCTCTCTCTCTCTCTCTCTCTCTCTCTCTCTCTCTCTCTCTCTCTCCCTCTCGCTCTCGCTCGCTCTCCCCGTTTCTTCCTCACCCCCTCCCTCTCGCGTTAACTAACAATCCTTCTCATTCTCTATTTCTCTATTTTTTTTCCTCTTTAACAAGGCTCGTTGCAGTAAGTCTCAAGTGCGCCTGGCAGCCCCCCTTCGGATGGCGACATCATGCGAGTCTGTCAACTCCCAACTCGCTTCTTTCTTTTTTTTCTCCTTTTCTTTCTTTCTTTCTTTCTTTCTTTCTTTCTTTCTTTCTTTCTTTCTTTCTTTCTTTCTTTTTTCCTTAAACCAAATACGAAGCCGTCACTTTCACACTTGATCAATAACAAATCGGCTGTTGTGTGCCAGGATGTGGGCTTGCAAGATACCGGCAGGAATTAAACAGGCGCTCCACTGCTGTGTGCTCTCTCTCTTTTTTTTTTTTGTTGCTATTCTTTTTTTCCCATTTTGTGCGTAAAAAAAAAAAAAGTCGTCATTTGAAGTGTGCGCGTTAAATCAACAGAATGACGCTCCGCGATCTCCGCGCGCCTTTGCGTTAAAATCCGCAGTGGGAGTTTCAAATGGATTATTATGCACGTCGCCTTTCTAACGCCAGATGAATATTGCATTGGTAAGATTTATGACAACTGAAAAGTCAGAGTAAGATGGCGCAAACAGTCGGCTGAACGACTCTATCAGAATAGTGTGTGTGTGTGCGCGCGCGCGTGTGTGTAAACAAACTTTTGCCTTATCGACGTTCATATTTTGGGGCTGTTGAAGTGTGTTCTCTTGTCGGCTAAATAGTTTGTTGCAATAAATCAGAGATACACACTCCCTGAAAGTCATAAACTCTCGAGACAGGACAGGTTAGCGCCACACACCAAACCCACCTGCACCAGTGGATCATCTGGTTTGATCACAGTCTTATAACTTCAATTCATTTAATATACCACTGCAATTACTTCTTTTCTTATATTTAACTGACATTAGACACCTGCCGAATCCGCCCCGATAAGTGTTATTATTGTTGTTGTTATTTTCAGACAAATGCTCTAATAATAATTTATAGGCCTTCCATAATTTAATTTAGCCGCTTTAAAATTTTAAGCGGGCTGTTATAAATATTACCGACTGCGTTTCAAACGGCGACAAGCCATTTTCATCCTGGTGATTGACTTTCCAGTTCAAGTCTCAGATAAGCCGAAAGGGATCGCTGTAGGCGCTGCTAAAGAGTGTGTGCACACACTGTCACGTGTTTTTTTACGCTCTGAAAACCTCTAGAGAGCAAAGAATGATGACGCCGGTACAGTGGGAGCCGACGCAGACTTAAAAAAAAAAAAAAGAAGGAAAGAGAGAGTGAGAGTGAGAGAGAGGAAATAAAGAGAGAAGGATGGATACACAAAGCGACCCTACAGTATAGCCTAATCAGATGACAGTGATACGATGAGACCTAGTTTCACAGCCTCCTGTAGTGTGCAGACAATCAACTAATTGCCGGAACTTTCCTCATAACAACAGCTACAAGACGAACCAATTGAAAGCGTTGATACCGGCAATTATCATTCTTACTTATGTTAAAGCTGGTGGGGGGAAAAAAAGAGTCATTATTAGACACGGGTGTATTCCGCTTATAATGAAATCATTGTCCGTCATGTATATCCCGAAATATAAAAGAACACTTCCACATTTTAACACACTCTGCGTGCCACGTGAGCTGTTAAAGAATCAGCGACCGTACGCGTTTCGTTTATTTATCCATCCGACCAAGTTTCTGGAGGAGACAGCCTGTGCCTCCTTAATGCGCTTTGGTTTTCTGAAGTAGGAGGAGGACCCATAATTTGAGATCACGGAGACTATAATAGGAGTAGGTTATGGCAACTGCTTCCACCTCTCAGCACTGCACTGATAAAGGAGGAGGTGTAGGTGAGTATGGCTTTGGTCATTTGCGCTTTTTTTCCCTTTAGATTTGGGGAATAGAATATATATCGTATCAGTTTTTAGATGCGTAAAAAAAGTGGGCTCTTCTCACGCAATGTGCGGGTCCGGATCTAAATCTTTATGTTTGTTGCTTTTGACAGCCTCTAACTTTACCGCTTCCTCTCCGGCATCGCTTCTTCTTCTTCTTCTTCTTCTTTTTTTAAATCTCCTTTTTCTTTCCCTCCTTTAGAGAGCGAGGTCGGTATTGACGCATGAAAACGGCTTTACGTGGCGAAGAAGAAGTGAATGAAAGATGATGCATGTCATTTAAAATGCCTGAGGGAGCAAGTGTAATCTAAATTGGATATAGAGGGTATTATTACACAACATTATGCGTTGTGGCGGACTAATTGCGTGGCTGGGCGAGTTAAACAGTCAGTTAATGTCGAGTGGCGGACAGGTTTCTGGAGCGCACAAGGTCAGCTGTACTGCTCCCAAGCCTTTAGTGGTATACAGAAAAAAAATGCTTGAAGTATTCATGGGATTTTTAACCATTCTAAATCTGTGTCCTAAACCGATTAGTTGACACCAATTTTTCTTTGATGTATTAGCTGAGGGCTTTTGCCACTTGGAAGCCAATTGAAATTCAAAACAGTTTTCGCTCCAAATGCTTTGGGGAGATCTGCTGCAAATAATGGATGTAATTTATTTTTGACCTTGCATTTTTTTTTTTTTTGAAGAGGGGGGCTTATTAAATGATTAAACATATGTGCACTATGCTGCTTGACTAAACAACTGGCATCCTATACATGCCACGATTAGCTGAAGACACAGCAATAATTTTACCTGTTTCTTTTTATGTATTTTAAAAAACGTGAAAGTCTCGACTTTGGTTGTTAATTTTTTTTTTTTGTTTATTTTACTTACTCTTACAAAGTTGTTGTTTTGTTATTTTTTTCCAGATGCATTAAAAATAATAATTCACCGTTTGTTTGTCTTTGTTTTGAATTTGTCCAGATCCATGTTGAGGAAGTCTCGTGTCACCAAGCAGTCAGTGAAATACACCCCTCCCCAACGTCCCAGCACACACACACACATTTGCACATACACATGCAGATGAAACCTTACCATGGCACCAATTAAATTCACTTTATTTACCGTTTGAAGTGATATTTATTGGACAAACGTGCACATGGGCTGTAATGTAATCTTCAGTTGTGCATTCATATTTATCACATTTTGTGTGTTTCAAATAATTGAATTAACTGAGGAATGCAATCGTCGCTACACTTCTGTGATTGTTTATATAGAAAAGTTTAATGTTTCTCCTAATATCACAGCCATCACTCTCAGGAGCTGATGCACAGCTCAAACTCGACTTTATTTGGCTTCGAAAATCACACAGTTTACATGGAGCACAATGAGCCGATGTGGCTTTCAGAAGAGAGAATCTATTTTCTGTTCTTGTGATCTCTTTTTTTTCTTTTATAGACCTGAATGAAGATGTATGGAGCTGGAGAGTGTGTGTGTGTTCGTTCAGTGTACTCCTGATGGGGGCCTGTCTGCCCCCCCCCCCCCACCTCCCCTCTCTCTCTACTCCGCATGATCCCCGCAAGGCTGAGTGGCAGGGCTCTGGATAGGCTAAGTGATGAAATGATGACCCTATTATGAGAAGCGATTCCAAAATGAGAGGTATCAGACAAAGATTGCACCCTTCTCCCACTGCCACACCGTCCCCCTGCTCCACACTGCCAGCTGCGCAGATGATGATTGATTAGCTTGAGACGGATCACAGGAAGCACCCATTGATCTTACAGCGTTTTATCAAAAATATTTATTTACAGTTGTATCCATAGGGCGTATCCAGACTCAGCCCATTCTCCCTTTTCCAAACGGGGGGTGGTGGTATAAAAGGGATAATTCCCCCTCTTCCATGACAAGACAAATGACCTGTAATATTATTTCAGAAATAAGTCAATAGGCTCAGTGACTAAACGAATATTGATTGGATATAATGAAGCCTGAGTGTGACTATGAGCTCTTTCAGGGGCCCCTGCTGCGGAATCCACTGTCAGCATCTGTGTACAGAAGCCAGACCTTACCAAGCAAGTGTTTTACACACAATACAGACCTGCTTCTACAGCTGGGACAAAATATACCTCATGTTTGTGAATATCACAGATGGTGAATCCACAAACTCACTACTCCCCTATTCCTCTCACTAGTGTGTACCTGTATATTTTGATTCATGATCTGAGAGCTTTCCATGCCTGAGTGTTTCCTAACCAGACCTACAGCTAAATAGCATGTTTGTTTTGAAGGTGCTATAGGTGCCATATGGTAATCGTCTAAATCCCATACTACGTAAAGCTCTTGAGGCATGTAGGAGGTACTCCTGCAATGCCTGCATGAAGGTAAAGTGATACAACGTACAAATCAAATGACTACCAGAATGCTAAAACCACAGTGTGGGAGCTGTGCCCTAGATATTTGCACTGACTTAATCCAATAGAAATAGTATGAGTGAGTTGCAGGGGCTCCCAGATCTGTTGCTCGCTTATGTATGTGATGCATAATAGAAGTTGACGAGGTTGGTGATAGATCACAGCCCAGGTAATGTAAACACATTAATCCCTCAGGGTTCATGTGCATGTTCTTTCTCTCCTTTTCTCTTTCTCTTTCTATCAGCCTCTCTCTCTCTCTCTTTATCTCTCTCTCTTTCTTTGAGACCCCCCCCCCCCCCCCCCCCCGCCCTCCCTCCTCCGTCCATGTTCATCATCTTCCTTTAAATGCGTTAGTGAAGCACAAACCAGAAGCAGCCTTAATCTGTCAACATGCCCTTTAATTGGAGGCAGAAAACAACACGTGCTTCTGGTTGTGCCATTCCTAAGTGCACATGCCAAAGAAACACAGAGTTCATGGAAGAAGTGATCCCGGGAGAGCGGGGCATAATTAAAAGTATCTTTTAATAGGCTTGTAATGCTGTGCCTGACTCTTGTTGCCTTAAGTAGAGGGCAAACTCTGTGGCTGGAGACGGACATGCGAGGGGCTTCTGCTGAGAGGGCCTGTAAGCGATATGCTGCCTGGCCGTCATCAGACATGCAGTCTCTGCCTCAGTCGCCACACTCGGGACAACAACAGCTTCCCACCCCTTGCCGTGGACACCTCGGCTCACCCATTCCCATGTTCTTTTGTTCCCCAAATGAGGGATTCTGCTCCACAACATCACCTCTCCTCCCAGGCCACTTTGGCAAGTTGTGTTCTACCTCCTACTCACAGCACCAGTGGGGAGCGAGAGTTGGGACTAAGGGGTTGATTTGGGGCCTGCTACACTGTAATCAAATGAGACTGCTTAGGGGAGAGGAGAAGGAGGAGGGTGGAGTATTATGTTCTGTCGTGCATTCCACTGCAGCATTGTTGCTTTTTTGTTTTTGTCAGGGCAGACTTTGATGCTGTATCCCCTTACCTTTGTAGTCCCGGCAGCCATGTTTCATAAACACAGAATGGGAAACATCCTCAGCATTAGAAATTTAGATTGCCGCTTTCCTCTTGCCACTCTGCATTCCGCACGTGCCCAGTCACATTCTCCATCTCCCAGTGCTGAG
This sequence comes from Nibea coibor, assembly GCA_023373845.1. Taxonomy (NCBI): domain Eukaryota; kingdom Metazoa; phylum Chordata; class Actinopteri; family Sciaenidae; genus Nibea; species Nibea coibor. The sequence continues at coordinate 17,313,749 of CM041738.1, forward strand.
GCATTAAGTTTCCTCTCCCATGCCTCTGATACATTTAAACATCTTACAATCAGCCTCTTTTATTTGGTGTGTCATGTATAATCTGCGGCAACAACAATGCCAACATGGCTCTATGTTCTTTTCCCCTCTCTTGGTACTGAAGTATTCCGCTGCCACTGTTTTGTTTCAGGACAATTGCGCATGCAGAAAGCTTACTTGCTTGAAATTAAGACGGTGCCAGGTGTTCAATTTAGACCTTGTCTTTATGATTGTGTGTGTCATATTAATATTAAGCTAAGCAATCTATAGTATGCTCCTTACTTTGCGTTATCACACGGGGAATAGGCAGTGCTCAATTGTCTTTGTAGTTAACTGAAAATCTCAATGGGATACAGTGTAATGTTATTCTAAATCTATCTTAACTCATTAAAACCCAAAGTGTTCAGCTCTGCTTCCCATATTTTATTGTCTTACTGCAGTCTTCCCAGTGTACTGTATTCTCAGCAGACTAATTTCACATGTAATTGAATATTTAAATGTCAAACATTGATGAGAATCAGGGCAAAATAATGAAATTACCTCCGCAAAAAGGGCGTTTTTATTAGACATGGTGCTTTTACCATCAGAAAACCTCTTCTCTATACTGTGCCGAGCCCCAGGTCTTCCTCCTCCTCCTCCTTCTCCTCCACCTCCTCTTCCTCCTCTTCTTTGAGAGAGTATCAGTTTTGTCCAACATCTGACACACTGCCCTGGGTGATTGAGCCAGACGTGGAAAGCCAAAGCGGAGATGCTCTCCTTAATGCCTGACACCTGGTGCAGATTTGGAAGGGATTGCACTACAGGTACCATCTTACCTCTTCCCCAATCCCTGAGGTATTTCCTTTCCTGTCCACGGCTGTGTTTGTTTCTCCTCTGCTTTGCCACCCAACTCCTCCAGCCTACGTCAAAGTCGGCCCTTGTGTTGGGATTAGGGTGATAAGGTGTTGGAATATAATGCCTACGATTCCTTTGACACACACTATTTTGATTTCTTTTGTTTGTTTTTTTTTTGTTTTTAGGCCTTAAAACATGTCAATATGGTTAAAATCTTTTGCTGTGTGTTTTAGAGTTTTTCTTATTAAAAACAAATAAGAGCAAAAAAAAAAAAAGTTAATGTCTATTTAGTTATTTTACTTAAAGGTTAACATTTCCAGAGCTGACATCAATTATTTCCTGATCCCACGTGCCTTCTACCTTGTATCCGTCTGTTCCTGTTGTTTACACCCCCTCCCGCCCCCGCCACACCCTCTGTCAGGATGTGCTTTTACAACTGGACACGTTACTCAGGAGCGTTGCTGCTCACCTTACAGCTTGCAGGCACATCTGCAGGCTGTGCTGGGACAGCATTGCTAGCCAACATTAACACAGCAAGGACATCAAAGGCTGGCAGCCTGGGCCGCGCCACCTGAGCATGTTGATTGCAATGCACCACAGTGTCACCTGACCTGCGAATGGAGAGGATTTTGTTGTGCCAAGTGGAGGCATTATATCCAGGAAGTGCTAAGTAGGCTTGCTGCCAGAGTATACAGTGTTAGTAATACACTGTTTAAAGATAAAAGCTTTGGGATATTTTTATTTGTTCCAAAAGGTGTTCAGAGCCGACATTTTTGAGGATCTGCTGTATACATTTTCAACCCTTAATGCGAAATAATATTACAATAATGACTAACGCAAACACCGGGTTGACAGAATCACCTTTGAAACACAAGCAAGTGCACTCTCGGTGAGCTTCACAGACACACTGTTTATGTTGACACATGCAACTCTCTTCCTCATGCAAATGCAATCTAAACATTAGGCGAAAGGAAGGCAAGCGTGGCCCATAAAGGCTGTGAGCTCCAAACACTTTGAACAGACAACTATCACTAATCACTCCCAGAGCAGTGCGGCGTGTAATTACTCTGCCAAACGTTTGCCTTTCACAGCTTAGCACCGGGAGCCCTGACCCTGCGCTTCCCTGTCTTTCCTCACCACCGTGCATGTGGAAGGGGAGGACCCCCTCCTCGCTCCCTCCCTCCCTCCCTCCCTCCCCTTCCCCTTCTCTTGACCGAGGGGGTAGGCAAGCTGAGCTCCCTCTCAATATTTAGAGAAAGAGTGGAGGAGGAAAGAGAGAGGGAGAAAGACAGGGAGGGAGAGGACTGAGGTTGGTGCTTCCGGCTTTGTGGGAGCCCATTTAAACAGGCTTTGAAACCCTAGCCATCCGGAGATCAGAAATAGCCTTATTGACTGCATGGGCCCAGAAGTGACTGAGCACACAGGGTTCTTAGAGTTCACCCTTCCTCGCCACTCAGAACATGAGGGGAGGGGGGCATCATATGCTAGAGCCATCTACAAAGACTACAGACATTAATTTTACATAAGGAGAAAATTAAAATTGTCCTGGCTATTTTTAGTGTCACAAGGTTGTGCCGCCGTTCAATTTCTTTGTGATGTGTTTCTCCTTTTCCTCACGGGGTGCAGGACGTCTAATTCTCCTCGCTCTCCTCTCCCTCTGTCTTATTTACTCATATTAGTGATTCGGCTGTCAGTCTGCAGTGTGATCTGTCTTCTGTCTGGGTGAATGCTGATAAGATGACACAATGCAAATATGAAATGTGAGGGAGCCGTCTTGGCAAGCAGGTAGGGTGTGCAGGGGACCGGGATCCCATAATGACTATTAGCTGGATTTCACAGCCTGCTTCTGATCTCTTGCAATGACAGGGACCTTTTATAAGAGGATGGGTGTGCCGCTACCCCTCCTAATAGCTCACACACACACACACACCTACATGTGCACACACACACACACAATGGATAATGTATAGGAGACAGTGATATGTGTCATAGGAGGTTTGATAATATATGACACATCATTTTCTATCACAAATCTCTTTTTTTCTTTTATTTCTTAATTATTTTCGTAGCGATTAAGTCACGAATAAATGAAGGAATGGATGTTTTCGTATTTTTAGCAGGCACAATGGGAACACAGAACCTTCAAGCAGAAACGATAATTTCGGGATATTATAGACACATAATGTATCCTTATCTTCATTTCACTACTAGTCGTCACCATATTGTCATGCACTTCACCACTGCTGTACAAGTTCATTTAGACTTGCAGTAGCTTAAAGAGCTCTCTTGGTTGCTGCGTGATCTTGTAAAGGCTTTTCAGAGAGCCCCATTTTATCACTGATGTAGTAATTTCACTTCATCAGTCAGTTGTGACTAAAAATACATCAGGGATTAGCTTCATGGCCAGACTATCTCACACAGCTTTGATAATATAATGGGGGGCTGGTTGCTCGTGGTTACAGTCATCTGATATGTATGCTCATAACATTCAAAACTACACTTAGAATACTACAGGGTTTTGTGAAAAAAAAAAAAAAAAGAATGATAGAGTGTGATCTTTTTAAACTCTCATGAAAATTGCGTGTCTTCCCTTTTAAATCCTTTGTAGGAGCATTTTGCAAAGATGAAAACAGTGCCCACCCCCCACTCCTTCCCCTTTCCCTTTTCTATTCTACACAAATTAGCTATGGTCCTGGAGGGCAAAATGACAAGAGGTTACTGGAAGACTGTGTGTTTAATTAATTGAAAAATGCTTAAATTGCTTTTACAGTTGTTATGTGGAGTGAAAAAAGGGAATCCGTGTTGCCAGTACTCAACCATAATTAGCACCCACGGGAATTAAATATTTAGCATTAGCTGTGTTGCAGCACTTAGGACACAAATTTCTATTTTAACTATGAAAGCGAGCCTGTCTTAAGTGCATGAGTCTGTGTGGACAGCTGTGCAAAGGGGAACTGCACAGGATATTTCAGCGAGACACCCCAGTGGCATTCCGGGTCCTTCCACATCACATGTGTAAGAGATATGGCAGTTGTATTCCCGAGGGTTAGGCATTACTCAGAGTATTTAGTTTTCTAATTAGGCTGAGGGCCTTCGTCCATGCCTGCCACCACCATGGGAGCCAATGAGAATTTCCTCTCTTATATGTCAACTCTCTCTCTCTCTCTCTCTCTCTCTCTCTAAGACACAGGGAGAAAAAGAGAAATGGAGAGAGGGAGCGAAAGAGAAAGCATGTGTGAAAATGAGAGAGAGATACACACATGGTTGAGGGAGAAATAAAAGACCTGGGGAAAAGCCTTTGTTTATTCCAACTTTAATTACACATTGGCTTTAATGACTCCACTGGTGTGTTTAAGGCTGCAGAGAGGGAGAGAGGCTGTGGAGCCTTAATGATCTGTAGTAGTGGATGTCAGCCGTGCCGTTGGAGACTTCAAGCCCATTTTTAACAGTCCCTTTTGGTTTGGGCCTAGAGGCGACAGTGTAAATGGGGTTCATGCTAAGCCACACTACACTAGACTCGGGGACTGCTTCAGTGTCTGGTCAGGCTCTTTCGCAGAGGGGCCGGCCCATTTGGAGGCATCAGCAGCTGACCGCAGCAACTGTTGGACTTGTCAGTGTGCATCAGGTTACCCACTAATGAGAAGTAATAAGGGTTATCCCAACTTTATAAGACTTTGATCTCTGTGCATGGTGGGATTTAGACATAGAGTTGGGGAAGGTACGCTAAGATTGGAATTGGAATTTGACCCCCCATTTTATGTGTGTGTAGAAGAGGGTGGAGGAAAAGAGGAAACACAGAGGTAATTAAAAAGCTCTAACTTTGGAGTTTGGATGAACATTTTTTGGAGTATGATATATTGTAGACTCGACCGAAATGGATATCTTGGTTTAGTCACTCATGGGGAGGGACACGCAAGATTACCACCAGACTGGGAGCTTGTCCAAAATCACAGTGGTCAAACACAGTTGCTGTCAAAATACAATATACCATAAAAAGGCCACCACAAATGATGATTTATCTTTCCAAACTTGAATCTTTCTCTGGGAACGATGCATCGGTGCATTGAACTCGGAACAGATGACTGTACCGAATTAAATCACTGAGTCATGTTCAATTAACACAACAGAACATGTAGCTCTTTGAACAGCTGTGTTATTTGTTTTGACACACAGTTCTCTCAAAAAAAAAATCAAACCACCTCAGCTCCAGCGCAGAATGTTAAAACCCCTTGTTCTGTAAAACAAATTCTCCGGATTATTCAAAGCTCTGAGAATTAGAATGGAAAAATCCATGCGTAAAATTACCGTCCATTCAACTTCAGGCAATATTTTCCTCTAGAGGCAGATATGTTAATTGGGCTTCCAGAGTAGCTCAATCCTCAGGTTATTTAATTTCCCCAAAAGCCTTAGCTGTGCTGAATTCAGAGGGAGCATGGGTGTGAAAGCCTTCACACCAGCGAGATGGCCATCGAGGGAAAAGTAGCAGCAATCAGGAAAAATGGAAAAGAAACTAACAGTGGAGGTTTGAGAAAAACAGACACATCTGCAGCGCATTGAAAGCTGTGAAAGACATGGCAGTGGACGTTGTTAATGCTTTTTAAAATACCAAAAGAAAAAGCTATTTTAATCTTTCATGATGCGGTACAGTAAATTCACAAATATGTTAATGTAGCAGCAAGCCACTAAATCACACAGAATGTAACCATGAATAAAACTGAACTCAGCTTGATCTGCCAAAGAATCCTCATCTTCATGACTGTCATGTCATCTAATTGCTTCTGTGTGTTTTTCCCAAAGACTGTGTGCAGCTCGGTCGCTGGCCATCAGTGCTCCAACAGCCTGGTCAAAAAAACAAAAAAAAAACCATCCTGGCAGGGTCCCAGGGTGGATGCATCACCCACGCACGCTGCCCTCGCCAGCTCCCAGAAGTCTTTGTGGTGAACCACTGACCGTGCTGCTCCCTATTTTCCTCCAGCCCAGCAAATAATGTGTCAGAAAAAGATTATTGATAGCCCATAAAAGAAGAGCCAGAATGTTGTTGCCTCTCTGATTCAACTTTGCAGAACAATACAAAGTGCTAAACCATCAGTTTGAATGCTGCGCTGCCCCTGAAAGAGCACAGCGTTTATTTTTCCCATTGTTGTTTTGTTGGGATAAAATGAGTTACAACTGTAACATGAACAGACAACAATGACTTCTGTTTGTTTAAAACGCTGCTTCATTTTCCTTTTACATTTGAAAACCTTGTAGTAAGGTTGGCAACCTTGTTACCGGCTCTTTTCAAAGGAAAAAAAAAATTAGATTCCTCAAAAGGAACATTAAAATTTCCTCTCTGCTCCGTTGAGTCATTCACAGTTTCGCCCGGTTTACCAGATGCTGGCTGAGGCTTTTGCTCATCTGGCCTAAATGTGGCCTGAGTGGGTGATTCTCAGACACACAAGGGGAGCTATATTTACAGAATTAACAACACACTCCATCCGCCACATAACAGCTGCCTGCTTCACTTAGCTGATTGAGACTGCAGGCCCGCTCCCGTTCGCGGAGCACCGTGATTGAACAGTCGGGGCGGCTTTATGTGTGTTTTGCTCTCCCGATGCTAGAAATCAACACTGACACTCCCATGCAAAAGCAAACACTTGTTCAGGCAGATTGACTGTGTTGGGACCGCTCGTGAGAAGTCCGCCCTCTTTTGTTCAAGCGTCTCACTTTTAATGTTGATCGGCCATCTTATCCACATGTTGGCTTTCTGGGGGAGGCAGCGCACGGTGTGCCGCAGAGATAGAGTCAGATTTGGCTCAGCGGTGATGCTGTTAAATGAAAGAAAGAGCGGGCGATTCAAGTCGGTGTGTGTATACAACACTGTTTTGCTGTAAAAACTGTGTTTATGTTCACTGCAGGCATAATTCACAGTGTGTGTTAAAGGGCTGCAGGCTATGCAGACGCATGACTGGCAAACTATTTCTCCCCATTGTGAGAACAAGAATGAAAAAACATAAAAAATCTATGTATGGGGAAATAAAACATGCTTTTTGACGTTATGTATACAAAAAAAAAAGAAAAGAAAGAAATGTTTAAATTCTCCTGCCATGGCTGGATTTCTTTTCATACTCTGCTTTATGTTTGTTGCTATATTCTCAGTCAAACCCAGATGTCAGTAACTTATACAAAGCCAGACATAAGCAGGGTATCATAACGTATAATAGGAATAATGGCCCTTTGATTTTTGGATTTCCTATTGGAACACCTGTCACTTTTTGGCAAGGGCACACCCCGGCACCAGGTCTCCTTTGGTAGCGCTGGGGGAGGAGTGTATGTATGAGTGTGTGTGAGAGAGAGTGGAAGATGAAACAGCCGCCGCGGAGGCAGTGATCACACAGACAGACGGGGTGAGTGACAGACAATACCTGCTGTAAAATTCCCTCACATCTCCCCTGATCTGTATTCATAGATCTCGGCTGCTACGCACTGCAAACTGTAGCCCACACCAACGGGCTCTTTTGGCGCGCCGCCCCGCTCAGTTTCGCTCTTGCAACTCACTACACAGAACCCCCTTTTTCTCTCCTTCCCAAAATATTTGCTGTCTTTTGTTCTTTGTCTAAATGATGCCTCTGATCACGAGGTGAGAGCTGAAAGGAGCTCCTTGACAAATATGGACTTTTTCCCATCTCTTCTAATCGCTCCTAATTCTGCTCCTTCAAATGTAGGGCTCCCCTTTTGAGTGTATTCTTAGACTCTAATACCTTAGAGATAAGTACGATTTTGGGGTCTTTTTTTTTTTTTTCCTTCTTTTCTTGGCAAAGGACTACTCTCCTTGCTCGGCGTGATGAAACGATGAATGAAAACCCTCACATTAAATGTTTGTTTGGCTTTTTCTACCTGCATGCTGCGCACATTGTTCCAGATCCCTCAAATCGCTTTCCAGTGATTCCTTTAGACTTTTGCACACTGTTGATACTCGGCGAAAGTCCTTCTAAGGGGTGGACACATGGCCATTATCAGTGCTATCAGAGCCCTTGTTTTTGTGCTGTTACCCCCCCCCAACCATCGATGACTGACTCCAGGCCTGAAACGTCCTGAAACCTAAGCTGTGTTACAAGAGAAACACACACACTCCAAGGACACCACAACACAGGGGCTGCTCAAACTGGATTAGGTTTGTTGTGGCAGATCTGGGTTTCAGGTTTGACTTGACTAATGCGTCGTTTAATTTCTTCGGGAATTGTTTTGACAAAACAAGTTAGCGTTAAGTCGGAAGTGTCGTCTAAAACAAAAAGGGTGTGTATGTTGGGTTTTTTTTTTTCTCCGTTTTTTTTTTTTTTTTTTTTTTTGTTTCTTCCTCTTTCACGCTCATGTGAAGCATATGTCAGTCATCAGCGAAGTGTTACAGTGGAAGTGACATCAGAACCCTGGAGGGCTTGCACTGTGAGAGAGGCTTTTTGATATGATTTCTGAGAACAGAGAGTTTAGTGAAAAGAAAGAGAGTTGCTTGTGTCTCTGTTGTTGGAGGAGAAAAAAAAAAAGTCTTTCTATACAAACAGTGGAGATGAACTGGAAGGTGCTGTGCCACGCTTTTACTGAATCTTTATCATTGTAGCTGTCAGCAGAGGTAAATGCCGTGATTTGTGTCGCTAAATTACACAGTTAGCGTGACAAGGGTAATTATCGTGACACACACAGATGGAGAAATGTTTGTCAGCCGTGATTATAATTACAATCATTCCGTGATACTGAAACTGAACAGTGTTGTGTTTGAATGACCTGCGTGTTGAAGCCAATTTACTGCGCTGCTTTGCATTTCTCCAACTTGATGGGCACCGACCGGCACACGATCGCTAGAAGTAAAAGTAAGTGGAACTCCGGGGTGCAATCTCTTCTCTGGCCGCGAGTGGACAGCTGGGACAACGCCGCCGATTGGCCGCAGCCTGCAGAGCTGATCTTTATCCTGGCTTGTCTCAGGCTGGAGGTGATGATGCCCACAGCAGCCAGAGATTGATGGGGGGCCGAGACAAGCGGTGAGAATGAGCTCTGGCCTTTGAAGTCGTCCACATGGAGGGAAATTGATATATCAGTTTAAGCCCTGGACCCTATTAAAGGAGCCCCCGTCAGGTTAATGTGATAGCCTCCATGTTACCCCCAGACCCATTCAGGTCAGCCCTAATTCCTGCCCCCGCTCTCTGCAATCTCATTTTAGTTTCCCATCAGTAATGTTTTTCCATCAGAGAAACTCTGCTAGGGAGTATATCACACAGTCAAACACTGGGCCATCTTTCTCTCAGAGTGATTTAAACCTCCAGCCAGCACGTTAATCACCAGCCAGAGATTCCCGTGGTTTTTCTGTACAGGCTGGACAGTCTTTAAAGTCGGTTTTGTAGCAGTATACACCTCCCTAGACAGCACTCCTGCATCCCTTCTTTCCTCCAGACCCCACTTCACTTGCCTCTTCTTCTTTCAAGTCCTTCCTGAGGACTCAGCCCCTTGTCCCCATGGTCAAACAGCTGAGCGAGGGCCCCTGGTCCACAGGGGTGAGCCCTGCAATCATTCATTTTTAATTGCATGCAGAAATACATTTACATTAAAAATGTAGAGCGGTGTCTTTTTAATTCAGACACAGTGTATTTATTATTAAACCTTTGTCTTGGAGGTCAGCTCACAAGGAATCATCTGTCCATCAGATTCAAGACAACGCACGCACCTTGGTCGGCCAGATCATCCCCACATTTTAAACACGTCTCTTATTCACTTTGATTTTCTTCTTCTGTCTTAAGTCATCAGGCTGCACTGAATTACAACATCAAAAAGGAGAGTCACGTCACCAGAATAAAACATGAATAAGACTAATGGCAAAACTCTATGCTTAAAAGGGACAGTTGAGAGTGGTCAAAAGCTGCAGGAAATTAAAAATTCAACTGAAGATAACTAATGTGATCTTAATCTTATTCACATTTTGAAATGAACTCTCTTACAGTCCTGCAGCCATCCTCTGGAGCCTCATCTCCTTCTTTGGCCAAAGTTAAAGAAACTGTCTCAAACTGTAATCAGAGTTTACATATTGAAAAATATGTAACATTGTCCAGATGGCAAAAAAATACAAGCTGAATGCAATAAAAGTAGTACCTACTGTATAAGTATGAAGTGGCCGTGTGTTTGAAGCAATTTACAGGTATATATAGTAGGTGGACACAATAACAGGAACACCTGTATAATCAGCAATGTTACATTTGTGTACTTTTTATTATAATATTAGTTAGATTCGTTGTGAAATTGCTCAGGGTCATGTTGTTTAAATATTATTTTCAAATTTACTGTAAGAAAAGTCATATTCATTGCTTTAGCGGATTCTCTAACTTTTGGTACGACTTTCTTTCTTTGGGTCTTCTTTATATCTTTGCCGAGAATCCTGTATCCTGAGCTTCCGTATGTAAAGAAAGAAAAAAAAAAAACGAGTGAAAACTCAAACAAATTTGTTTCTAACAACGTCTTTTTAGATCTGTCGGCCCATGCATATTTTGTCTCGTCTGAGTCGAGAGTGTTGAGATTAATCCCATGTTGTTCCTATTATTGGCCTCTCCTGAGACATTATGATGTGAATGACTGTCTAAGCGCCATCAGATCCATCAATTGGATTCAAAGAAATGTTATCCATTACTCTCTCCAACCCAGCAGATGTTGAGGTTTTTGTAAGTCGAATTCCTTTATTATGTTAATACCACTGTTTTGTCACATGCACCATTTCCATTTGAGTGGGGTGGAAAAATCATCAGATGGATTTGGCTCCCTCAATAAGAGATGTTTGACATTCAATGAGATGAGAAACATGAAAAACACATTTCAATGGCAAGTGGCATATGACAATCACAACAAGAAGGCCCTTTGAATGAGCGGAAGATCACAATATAATCGCGGCAACATGTTGTGTTTTTTAAGACACTGCCTTGTATAAATTTAGCATTGATTGTGTTGTTTTGAAATGTGCAGGATACAAAGGATTGGGACATTTTTGTTGCAACAATGGCTGTTTCTTTTTTCTTTTCTGCTTCTGGCTGGACTTTTTCTTATAAAAGCTGACAACAAACACGCAGCCATATGGGCACGTAGCCTTGAAGAAACGGGAGTGTGAAATACAGAGTTGGCTTCCTCTGTTGTTCGACATTTAAAATTAATTGGCACAGACATACCTGTTCCAAGACACATGCTGCCTTGTTTGCACGCCAGGGTGTGGCTGGGAGTGTATATGTGCATAAATGTATAGTATAGTATGTGCAAAGACATCTCATTCTTAGTACATATCATTTTTAATTCCTTCCCAGTCGGAGAACTTGAATTTTTATTGACACCCAGCTTGTGATAAATTTAGCAGAGGTGATCAGGAACCTAATTTAGATCGAGTGGTGGATCTCTTTTTAATGGCCGATCTGTATGTGTATAATATATGTTTGCGTTCATGTCTGTCTGAGAGTAAGAGGCTGAGTGCATGAGTGTTGTGTGACCGAGTGCATGTACTGTGTCTGGATGTCTGCATATCTGCAAGTGTGTGTGTGTGCGCGTGTGTGTGTTAGTCGTAGGCTCAGAGGCATAGCATGGGTCTGCATGAGGGAGTGTGGTGGCGGAGCGCTCCTCTGATAGGCCGGATCCAGGGTGCACTGAAGCCTTTCGCATATATATGGAATTTTTGAATATCTAAACCATTATTTAGCATCCAAATCAGTTCTGCTTGTCTGACTGATGGACAATTTCAGTGTGACCCCGGTCTTTTTGCATGTGACCTATACTGTCGGGATTCTTGCATATTGTTTGGATGTTCACGTTGACTCCTCTCCCGTTTTTCTCTTTGATCCTTTTAGCATGCTCTTTGTGTCGGAATTCATGAAATATTCATAGCTGGACTGTGGCTTTTCCATATCTTTATGTACAATTATTGGCAGGCGTCCTGTTATGTCGAGCCATCTTAATAGTAGGTATTGGGCTCGGTTAAGTGTGACTTCAGATTTTTCTGACAGTTTAGCTGGTCTGTGTTATGAATTGATAAGGTGGGGCATTATATTTGCAGATTGTGCAGCGTGGTTGCCTTTTTAGCCTACCATTAATATTGATAAACGCAAATAATGCGTCTCACATGAGAGACTTAAGAGCAGCTCTGGAAGATGAGATTGAAAGGAGCTATTATTATGATATGATGCATGTATTTATTATTATTATTATTATTATTATTATTATTATTATTATTATTATTATTATTATTATTATTATTTCCAAATTACAGAATATATCCAATGTTTTATTAACAATTCCTGCTTTGGTCTCTCTAATAATCACCTTCATCGTCACCTTAATAGAGTCCTGATTTGAGGTATGCTGGTTGTGTCGATAATGCTAACAGGGTTAATAGTGTGTTCCTCTCCATCATGACCAGTGCTATTGGCAGCTGGAGTAATTGGACAGAGGATGTCATTATCATGCCCCGTGTGCAGCCGAGGATTTGCAGGACCACAGAGGCCCGCGGTGTGGCTCTTGCCAAACACACCGCTGTCCTCTGGAGTTTCACATGTAAATACTGTCTATTCTCCCAACATTTAATAAATGTTTCTGGAGGTTTATTAATGTGCAAATGGGTGAGAGCGCTGCTCCCCCCGCGCCGGCACAACGTGTGCACAGAGGCACAGAGCTGTTTAAGGAGAAGAGATTCACAAATCAGCCAGTGTGGAGCTAAGCCTGTGGCTCTCTCCACTAGGGAACCACTAAGAGTATTTAATTCTCTCTCTTCTCCCCCCCTCTCTCCATATATGCGGATGTGACCTGTGTGTGTGTCTGCATGTGCGTGCGTGAGAGTCCATTACCTGCCCAGGAGTCTCCATGTTTACTCATTTGTACCATTCTCCAATAAGTTCTCCCAGTGCCTCTCCAGCCCGTGAATGGCAGTGGCCGCGCGAGCGAAATTGGGCCGAAAGATGTGAGAGACATCCAGATACTGGTATCGTGCATAGAGTTCCTGCATTCACAGGGGCATACAAATGGGCAAATCTAAGGATAAAGGCTCCCAGGATCCAGCTATAGTCATATGAATGCAAATAGGATTAAAGTGCCAGCTTTAGAGGCTGATATACAATTCACAGCTCTTATAGGAGCCTGGCTGCAGCCAGACCCCGTACACCGTCCTCTGCTCCTTGAAAATGAGGATGTTTATGAAGATGGCTTTCTTGTCCCAACACCCCCCCCCCCCCCCCCCCCACACACACACACACACACTTTTTTCACCCCTTCCTTCTCTCAAATTGAGGCTCACTGTGATTAACAGCTTGGAAGGCCACTCTCATTAGCATTCACTTTCTCATCTTTCAGGTGTTTTTCAGTCAATATTAGTTTGATCTTTGTCTGGGGGATAAATGATTGGCTTGATGTAGTGTGCATTTGTTTTTACAAACCCAACAGAGTGAACTACAAAGGGCTTTTCATTCAGGTTTAGACAGCACTCGAAAGGATTTTTTTTCCGCCTCTCTTTTTTTTTTTTTTTTTTTAACTTGGCTGATTTAACAAGCGCTTAAACTGACTGATCTCCAAAAAAAAAAAAGAAAGAAAGAAAGAAAGAAAGAAAAATGTGTTTCATGCTGCGGCTGGCTCTTTCTGTTTCACAAAATAGTTAGTGAGTGCAGTCAGGGCCTCTGTGTCCATAACCTTTCAATGACTGTTGATCGCAATAAATATTACTTGACGTTTGGCTGCCGTTTTTCTTGTCGGGGGAGAGAATAACAAGGGCCATTCTGCTTCATATATTTTCACTCATTAGGTTCTCTTTGAGAAACTAAACCTCGTCTTCCTCTCTCTCTCTGTCTTGCTTTCTCTCCCCCCCCCCCCCCTTTTCTGTGCTCTTAGCGGGGCTCTGTCAAAACCAAGGCCTGCTTTATCTCCATCCATGAAGTTAAGAAAGCTGGCAAAGCTGTAAATTCGGACGCCCTTCGTTAGAAGAGCTCCCCCAGCTGTAATTCATCTCAATCCTCAGCGGTCTTTAGTTCCCTTTCAGAGGCTGTAAAGTACTGCCTAACACTCACTGGGAGCTGGGAGAGATGGGGGTCCAGAGGGCCCAGGGGTTACCAGAGAAGGGCTCGTGTTTGAGGGGACAGTCCAGGGTCTGTGACACATCGGGGTCAGATGACAGACCCGGAGATGATATATGGACGCTCGTGTGACACAGTGCTAACAAGACTGGCTTTTACAATGGGTCTCTCTTTTTTTTTTTTTCCTTTTGTTCCCGTTTCTCCTTCCTTTCTCCGTCGTTCACTTTTCCTCGTCTCATTTTCTCCGTGTCTCTCCCTCAATTTCCGTCATCACTTGTTAGCATGTTGTATCCTTTTAAAACCTCGACCTGTGACGGGTTTCAAAGCCGAGAGCAGAAAAGGATAATACGGAGTAATATTGCTGTGGAGAAGACTAGTTGGAAATTCTTAATAAGATTTTAGTAAAGAGTAAATAGCAAAAGCAAAATAAATATCAACTCTGAATGTTACATTTGCAATGTGAAAAAATAATTACCTCTATATTGAATGATCAAACTTTGCATTAATTACTTTTTGTAAGCGAGGATCTAAGGCTGGTCTTTACGTTCTGTAGTATTTCATGACGCCATGTATACACTAATTATCATTTTATAAGAGTAGGTGTCAGTTGCTCGTAAAATTATGGATTACGCTTTATGGGACACGGCCAGAAGGATGTGACAGGGTCAGAGGGGTTAAAGCGCCAGTCATATGGTATTATTATATGAAATCCTGGATCAGCTATAGCATAAATCAGAGAATAAATCTTTGAAAACAAACCCACCCGTTTGAAATTTCACAGACCTTACACATGATAAAATAACACAGAGCTCCTCATTTCCTGTTTATCCTGCACATAAAGGCAGCCATCACACGCAGGTGGCTCCAACATGTTTTGAAACAGTAGCTATAAGCTAATTGAATTTATGAGGAGATGACCAGACATGTGCATGTGTAAGATCAGAGTGTGAACTTTGTGTAACTATGTTCTCTATTTTTGTGGTCCAGTAAAACTCGTATTGGCTCGATGGCCAGGTTTTATTTAGGGACGTTCGTCTGGAGAAGGAATAGACTGAGCTGTGTCCATGAGGGGGCAGTTTGTTAGAGGACTCATTTGATGGGGAGTCTGGGAAACAGGTGGGGGGTGAGAGTGTGTGTTTCTCTGTATGTGTGTGTGTGTGTGCTGGGGTGAGGGGTCAGAAATAGCACTCGGAGCTGGGTCCTTACGTACCAACTATCCACCCAGCCAACGAGGCAGGAAGAGAGGCCTCTGCCTGCCTTCCTCCTGCCCACATTCCAGCTCAGATCTGATTGCAAGACAAACATGGCATCTCACCCCGGATCCCTTGGTAAACATTTTCTGAAATAGAAAGGCTGTGAATGTCTAATGAGTTAATTATGAGAATACGGGAAACTGCCATGTGATCACAGCCCAGTTGAGTCAGTCACAATTTATAGTACAGTCAGGTACCATGCCCCTTCAGCTATGATCACAGATCTTGCAGGGTTGCTTTTCTTGTTGTGTGTAAGGGAGCTAGCTGAGAAATAAAGGCATTTATATATGCATCACTATCACCTGCCAGCAAGAGTCAGAGACTATATTGTTTAAATAAGCACATCGGTTAGATGGCTTCATGTTTTTATTGTACCAGCAACATCTGGGTCCACATTTGTGAGGTTAAAAGAGAAGGCTGCTGCTTTAGGTCAGAACCTAAAAATAGGACAGTCTTCAGAAGCTGTGCCACAGGCAGCCAGGAAATGCTTTGATTTCTCTTCCCCCCTTTTTTTGATTTTATAAGAATATTCAATAAAGCCTCTGGATCTGGCAAACAGGTGGCAGGGCTTAGGTTCCCCCACAGTGCTAAAGCAAACTTCCCCTACATATTTTAGCATCACAAAGCCCTGTAACACATGCAAAATAATGCTCCTCTGTTATTTACTGTATAGTAAAAAGCCTTGCGTTTTCTCTGGTAAAATGTGGCCAGAATAATGGCGTTATTGATAATAAACAAGGGAAAACATATTCCCTCTGCTTGTTCATTAAAAAGTATTAGCAGAGTATTAATGCGGTATTAAAATTGTCTCGAATAAATGATTCAGGGTTTCGGTGCGTACAGTATTGTGTGTGTTTGTGAGCATGTGACGCACATTGTGGACCGTCTCAGTAACCTGAAGCCAGGCTTAAAGGCCCACCTGTCTCTAGTTGTGGACAGACGAGGCCTGGCTGCCAGGCGCTCCATTCATCTCTATTGCTAATGCTAATACTAATGCTAACATTAGTGCTAACATTAGCTACTGTTCTTGTTTCACTCTGTCAGCCTCATGCCATTCCCCTGGCCTGAGCCAAAAGGGAGACCGATAGCCTACTTATGCTGATGGCCTTACTCTACATTCATTATATTAGTGCCTGGAAATAAATACAATAAAAGATCTGTGTATATATTAAGTGATGAATTTTTAATAGTTGCTTCGGGTTGTTAAGTTATACGTTATGAATACCCGTGGGGAAATTCATTTCTGCGTTGACCCATCCTAACTATTTAGGAGCATAGTGCAGTGGCAAGAGACCAACTACAGTCTAGTGCTTTGGTCAATACCAACAGTAACCTGGACATCTTTGAGTAATCTACATGAATTATGGGGAGGAACATGTTCCATCCCATTGGCCCTAGTGGGGTTTGAGCCAAAGACCATTTTGTTGTCATGTGACAGTGCTTGCCATGCATACTTATACATACTCTCCTGTGTATCTGGAATAACTTATTTTTCGGCAACTTGTGAGGAACACAAACAAGCTGTGCGACCCTTTTTTTTGACAGTTTACATGACAAATAGTTAATTATCTAGCTCTATTTTTGTCTTTGGCTAGATGTGTCTGTCTGCCGCTTTGTGGCGAGTAGATAGTGTACAGTCAGTTTTTAGCATTTTTTTTCCCCCCACTAAAACAGATGCCTACACTGAAGACAATGTTGTTTTCACATCGGCCTTCGATCCATTGTTGTAAAAGTAAAAATAAAACTGCACGACCAGGATACAGCTCAGTTTTGTCTCAGTAAGTTGTAAATTGCTTACATTATAGTTGTATGTAAGTATGTGGTGGGCCTTTGTCCTACTAATGTATACATTCACTTCCTACCATTTTACACCACAGATGTACAAGTCGTTGTGTTGAAAATATGTTTGAAAGGTAATTAAAAGTGCAACTACGATGCCAAACTAATTAAGTTTTGAAGCAGGTGTGTCCTTTTGAAAAAAAAAGAAAAAAAAAAAACAATATAGAAATCTCAACTCAGCTTGTTGAAAACTTGAAAGGGGTCTTATCTGTGTATAGGGGAATTTGCCAAATTAAGTGTTCAGTGCAACAACATATGCTTTAATTTGCCTGGAAAATGGGTTGCACAGTGAGATCCATGGTTGTGTCTAAGAGTGTTACTTTAGCTTGTTCTGTTTTTTTCCCTGTGTAATTACAGCGTGTTTTCTTTTGGCAACATGCATCCTGGAATTAGCAAATGAATGTTTTAACCCTGTTGAACTTCCACAGTGTTTTATGCACTCCCCTCCCTATTACATCGCATGGCTTTGGAAATGAACACAGCCACTAATGACCTTTAGCATCACTGGCAAGTTTTAAGTGTGATCAGTGGGTATATGTTTAAACGTGTTGTCCTGTGCCTCAGGAGATTACAGTAACGATACCAATTAGCCCAATCTCATTAGCCAGCGAAACTCCACCGAGTCACACAAATTAAGGACCCTCTCTAATCTGACAGTCCTAGAAATGGTCCCGTGCCCTCTGTGTGTGTGTGTGCATGAGAATGTAAAAGAGAGACAAAGAGTGTGGTCTTTCATTTTGTTAACTGTGGGTTTATGTATGACCTATTAACTCCGAATGCGTGTGTGTGTGGGGGTGTGTGTGTGTGTGTGCATACAAGTGTGTAAAGCTATAAGCTTAATTACCAGTCAAGGATCAGACACAGCTTCTATATGTATACCCTCCCTGCTTGCACACAGTCATGCTCACACGCGCGCACACACACACACACACACACACACACACACACACACACACACACACACACACAGCAGAGCAGCATCTAACTTTCATGTGTTTGTTTGGACATTTTCACCGCCTGGTGATTAATTTATGAATTCTTGAAAGATGGAGGGTGCGCTCACTCTCAGGTTTAAAAGCTTCATGTGTTCCTCTCTCTCTCTCTCTGTTTCTCTGATACACACACACACACACACACACACACACACACACATTCTCACTTCATATGTCTGTTTTTGTCAGTTTAAAGCATTCTTTAAAGGTTTGGTCCTATAATTTTAAAGACATTTTTGATATATGCATCACAAAACACTGATTCTATCCGAACATGCTACATTAGATTACTTCAAATCGGCTTTTTAAACCATGCTTTGTAATTTTTAAACCTTAATATAATGTATAAGACTCCTTTCTCTGTCTCTCTTGCGCTCTCTCCCCAGGCCCACATCTGATTAGTGTCTATTAAAGATCAGAGGGGTGAGGAGGAAGTGCCCTGCTGATCTGGGTGCTGAGTGCTGTGTTATCTTTGGATGAGTTTGGCCGCCCCGCTGGCACACCACAGTACCTTATTACTGAGTATATATGAGCACCTTTGAAACAGGTAGGTTTTGAACTGAAGCAACATGGATCATCTACTCGTTTAGGGGGCAAGCATTTACTTTAAATAGGGATAATTAAATTCTGAATAAATGCAATAATTTCCGCTGTGTAATTCCATAGGATTACTGTTGCACCGTGGTGTAAAAAGTAAATGAAATGCACTAAAATAAGTCAGCTTCACTAAAGAAGTAAAGCTCGGTAACTTGTTTGTTTGTTTTAATATATTGCTGTGTGTATGGTGTAATCTGCTTTAAACAGATTAATCATTTAATGACCGGTTGTGTTGTTAGAGTTTCATATGTAGCAACAGGAAAATAAGTCATTTTTTCCCCCCTCCACTGTACGTCTCACAGTCAGTGCTTTCTCTTGGGATTTGTAGACCCGTGACCCTATGACCCGGACCTAACCTTAACCATAACCAGAGTATGTAAACGTAAGACTTTTATGTGTTGGTCGTCGTACTGTGCAGGCTGTGTTCAGTGGGCTGAGTGAATAAATGATATTTCTGTTTTCAAACATCGCAGAAGTTACATTGTTGAATTAATTTGATATCATATAAGATATCTGATGTCACCTTTTGTCTCGAACATACTGTATGTAGAGATTCCAGATTTTAATTTCCTTTGTCTGAAAGCTAAATGTGTCTGTAAAGAATAAAACACAGTAGTTCAGCTAAATTTAAATTAAATTATTACGTATTATCATCGATGACGCGGGAGCTGCTTTAATCTCTTAGT
Source organism: Nibea coibor (assembly GCA_023373845.1). Taxonomy (NCBI): domain Eukaryota; kingdom Metazoa; phylum Chordata; class Actinopteri; family Sciaenidae; genus Nibea; species Nibea coibor. The sequence continues at coordinate 17,333,017 of CM041738.1, forward strand.
GTGTATTTGATTTTTTCATTTGTTTTTTGTTTTTTTTTTCCATTTCGCGACACTATTTTACTTTCACTGACATTACATTACACCGTTTTTGTAGAAAGTGTTATAATTTACCCTTTTAAAAAAAAGGCTTACGCCACTCCACTAAGTCCCACTAATGCCGTTTAACCCTGTGTTTCCCCTTCTCTCATGCTTGGTCTCATTAGGTCAGGATTAACAGGGGATTACTGTAGCCATGGGCTACTTGCTCTTTAACACTAATATCTCGAAGAGATGCTCCATAATTTCATTTTGAACGCCTCAAATGACTTGAAACAGACGGGGGTATCTGGGCCTTGGCAGCTAATCAAAGAAAATAACTCGGGGATGGCTTTGATAGGGGAGCACTTTCCACTCACGCCTTCATAGAGGCTGCGTTTATTTATTGTCCTCAGAGGCAGGAAATTAAAGCTGGCGTGTTTAGTGTAATTGGTCATTTTGTGTTATTCACATATCATCAGGCCCCCGCAGATTAACACTACCTGTTATTGCAAAAAAAATAATTTCTTTTAGTGAGATGACTTGAGGGATGAAGGGTATTATTCTGTCTCTGCATTCATTCTCGTTTCCCTCCTTCGTCTCTTCCTCGCTTTATTTACAGCTCTGTTTTCCCGGGCCAGATGTGGAGGATGACTGAACACCGGGGCTCACAAGGTGTGTGTCAAAGAGTGTGTGTATGAGAGAGACACATCAAACTGAATTGACGAACACACGGGCCACTCGCTTCAAGGGCCTGTGACAATCATGACATCAAATCCGAGAATTCAACGATACACGCGCACACGTACGCACACACGCCCGCCCGCGCGCGCGCATGCAGAGTCTGTCACGCAGGCTCGATATCCTGTTCTCAGGAAACCTTTTGGTGGTGTTGTAGGTCTAGTCACTGCGGCAGCTGTTGCTGTTTGTGCTGTTGTTTTTGGGTGAGATCTGTACCTGTAAAGAACTGAGCAACCTCCACAAAATGTCGATGATTGATCACTGTATTCTGCCATCATCTTCTGTCGCCTTACTCGCTCGGCGAAAATCAAAACACTTTGCTTTCAGAATTCTCAAATATGGAGAACAGTGTCGGGAAGTAAATTGGCATCTTTTTGGTTTGTTTGTGTGCCTTGTAACTCTACCTAACAGCCACCAGGCCACAAGACAACAGAGGAGTGATTTCAGTTACACATCTGAAGTCAAGCAGCGATATAACACCGCCTGCCAAAATGACACTCAAGTGAGCTGTAATGACTACATTGTTTTTACTGCGTCTCTTTCCACCCTTCTTCTAAGCAGCAGGCAAACGCACCGTCGTAAGCTAGCGGCACACCGAAGTCTGTGTGCTCGGAGAACTTAAGGAGTTTTGAAAGTTAAAAGAGGGCTTTTCTTCTCCCTGATCCTGTTGTGATGTTTCCCTGGCTGTCTTTTTTGTTGGAGTGCACTAGACGATGCTATTATGTTAGAGGTAAAGTAATATGACTGTGACAGGCTTCAGTATCCATTTGAAAAGCACGTTTGGAAGACAGCCTCGTGTAGTGCAACGCCTCCCTTTAAGAAATGCACTTTTCCCTCATGCACACTTTCAAGAATCTTGTTAAACACAAAAGGAGCAGCACCTGCTTCTGTGGGACGAAGTGGGGGGAAAAAAAAAAGAGAAAGGAGAAAATAACTTTCAAAAAATATATTATAAATGTGCTTGCCAGGTATATGAATGTCGAGTCGAATTTGGTGCAAAGCCTGAAACAGTGCAGTTAAAGAGCTTAAAGGCTGACCTTGAAAAGTCTGCCGTCAGAATCGTGTTAGTAGACCTGCTTCTCGCCTGTCAAGGTACGGTAGAATCACGACATTGTTTATTCACTTTGATTTGTCAGGGATGCATGCAAGAGTATTGACAAAAGATCTCTCCTCGCTGCACCTCCTGCCTGTGTATCCCTTCTCGTGTTTCCATTTCGCCTTCACTGTGCCTGGTACCATGTGCGCCACAGTCGTGCCCGTGCATGGGCCTTTATTGATGTCCCTGCCTAATTATGTACCTCTGCTAGTGGCACTTAGGGAAACATTGATGAAATGTTTTATTTTAAGGGTCAGCGCCGCCCATTAGAATTAGGCTAAGGCGTTTGTCATGCGTGTCACACACACGGCTCTCTCTCTTCCAGCCCTGCCTCCCCCCATGTGCACTCCATCTGTGGGGGGAGAGAGAGGCTTGGCGGCGGCGGTGAAGGGGTTGATGGGGGGTGCTGTCCATACGGGGGCTGTGGTCCTCTCAGTGTGGCACATCAAACTCTATAAAGGGAATCATTTATGTGCCACTCCCTATTACTGAACAGCATGGAGACAGCTAATGAGGGCCAAGGCAAAAGGAATATATCCACCACTTTGCTGTTAGACAGACACTGGCAGGGAAAGAAAACCAGGAGTCTTCAGGGAATCATTGTTTTCAGGAGGAAAAAAAGAGAAGAACAAAAGGATCCTGTCTGTGTGTGTGCGTGTGTGTGTGTGCGTGTGCGCACGTGTGTGTGTGTTTTCCTCACACCCGCTTCATTGTCAGTTTATTTATTTATTTCTTCACCCGCTAGCGTTGTACTTAAGCTATGGTAACAGCTTGAGGTGAAGATTCTGCAAAACACACAGCGTTTTGTGCGTGCTGTGTGTGCGTTTTTTCTTTTTTTTCTTCCTCTTTCTTTTCCCACTGGTGAATATCTGATTTATGGTGATGATGGGGAGTAAATATGTGCGCGCGCTAACCTGCAAATAAACGTATGCCTTGGGTGTGAGCGCTAACGGACACCTATGCTCGAACCACGTATGTTTGCACTGTATGCGTATATGTGCGCATGTACGTGTACGTGAGTTCACACGCGCACAAAGGGGTCTAGTGGTGCTGATAAAAAGGTAGCTGTGACATTTCCAATTTGCCATGCACCAGCCCACTCCATTTTCTTCCCTGCTGCCTCTTACATGGTAGAGTAAGCCTCTAGGATTGACAATAATTACAGCCTGCATAAAATGAAGAGGGTAATATGAACACAGCTTTGCCATAATTGCCTTTTCATTATTTGCTAACAGTGAGCTATTCAGTCATAAGAAAGAGATTGCATAGTAATTGGCTGACAATGGGAGGCTGAGGCTCTGTTCAGAGGCTGTGGTAATTTTTGTGTTGCTGTGAAGGTTTTTTGAGGGGCTTTTTTTATTTAAAATCTGAAGCATTAAACTGTAATTTAAAACTACAATTTCCAGCATGAATGAAAATCTGGGTATTAACATGAGCTCCTATTTAGAGTGGAACATCCTATTAGCAGTATTAGCACTATTTGGTAACTTTCCATATGGGCTGCCTCTCAGCCCAAATGGGATTTGAGACAGCTTTGTTTCTCTCTCAGTCAGTCTCACACATCAACAACACAAGGTTGTTTACACTGGTGGAAATTTCCTGTGTAACGGGCGTATAGGCAAGTGTGTTTGTGGTAATTGAGGGTTGGGGAAAAAAAAAAAGTTTGACAGTCTGTGGCGCGCACGCTCAAACGGCATCGGGATGTATATGTTCACTACATACGACCACACACACACACACACACACACACATTAGGATGTAGCCCAGTTGTGTTTTCATTGAGCAATAAGTGAACATCAATTTGTTAATATGAGAGGCACATACTTTTGCACTCAGGCAACATGAGAATATTTATGCCATACATCCGATAATGTTTTTCGAAGCAAGCAATCCATCTCATATATTACATCACAAACCATTTGCTGTGTTGCAACGGGAGGGCCTTATGTTAATTTGGCTAAACAGGATTTTGAGGTTATGCCTGGGCCTCTGGAGATGTCGCTACAATATGATGTCAAGGACGATGAAACAAGACAGGCAGAGTATGAGAGGAAGAGAGGAAACGGGACGAAGTGATCCTTAATAAACATTAATACCCTCTCGTATATCAGGACGAATTCAGGTCACCTGACATCCTATTCTGATAACTATATTTTGGCATTTACTGGCACACACACACACACTCCTATAAAGCTCTTCAGTGAATACGAATCATTATTATTTTTTTCTATAACTCACCTTCCAAACATGGCGGGTTGATCTTGAAATGTATTCGTTTGCCAATTACTTGCTAGAAATGTCACGAGTAACATAATTCTGTTCTGAGAACAGAAACTAATTACTTTGTCTTCTTACAAAAGCCAAACAATGAGCTGCAATGCACGCTGATTTGAACTATTATTTGGAAATGTATAAAATGATATTTGCAACAGGTCACACGTTCAAAATAAAAGCAATAAATATATTCTACATGCGCAATATTAAAGTGATATGATGATTATTTTTTTTATAATCAGACTCATACTTAGTGCAATACAGTTACATATCATTTGCTACTAATTAACCTGTTCCTGTCTACACACATGTTAGCAGGCTTTTAGTGCTTTATTGCTAAATGGACAGGAGGAAAAAAATGATAAAAAAAAAAAAAAGAGCGATGGTGAGAGAGAGACACAGTCTGTTTTGTTTTGGATCTGAAAGAGTGGAATTCCTGTGAAATGGCCGTTTATGGCTGAGCCAGGTCGAGCCAGCCTATTCTTTATTTGGAACAAGCCTAGTTGGCACAAGACAACTCTGAACACTCCTCTCCCTCTCCTCTTTACAGACGTCTCTTCTCACTCAGACCTTATTCTTCACTGTAGCTAACAAACCCTTCAGTCAATCAATATTTATCTTATATAGTGTGCTGCTCCTCAGTAGCCATAATCGTTTAGCTCAAGTGCTTGCATGAGTGAGAAATAAATTACATTTACAGTGCTATCATTGAGGGCCTGATGTTTCCCAGGCATTAGCGGATATTTAGAGATGGCCAAACGTGGTAGGACATTAAAGAACAAGGCTGAAGGAGATTGATTAGATGAGCAAACAACGGCCAAGCAGATGTAGAGAGTAAGTGGAGGTTAATATGATTGCTGAACTGAAGAATTATCCATCTGAGTCACTTAAGCTAATATTGACTCTTAAGTTTTTATTTTAGTTAAAAATAAGTGGTATAATTCACTCAGGGTGGCGTCCAGCCCAGTTCAGCTCCTGGAATTGTTTTTTAAATGTATTTAGTTTTTCATAAAGTGGTGTGAACTTGAGTCTAGTGTGGTAACTTCCCTCATTTAAATACACTTTTGCTTGTTTTCAGACAAATTACTGAAGCAGTTTTTGCTTGTAATTTTTTTTGCTACAGTATAATTCTTCAGTGATACAGAAAAAACAAAAAAAACAAGTTGTCTGATTTTTTTTTTTTTCTTGTGCTCTATTTAAAGATCCAAATCCGATTTTAAGGTGTGGGTGTGTTGTAAACATGAATAATATTCTTCCACATGCTGAGATCCCGACGCCAATAACTTTCCATGTCCATCCACTTGGCCGCTCCAGTCTCTGGCAGCCTGTGCTTGATTCCTCTTTTCCCCCGTGATCATAACCATGGTACACCAGCCAGGCAGGTGCTCTGTGTGTTTAAGGTGTAAGTTGGTATGATAATTATCTAACACAACGGGGTTGCTGCTCTTATTAGTAATTAGCTCCTACCAAAACTGATTGGTATGGGTTCCTCCGCTCATCCCTTTTAATGTTTAAACATTTACTTTGTGCTTGAAGGATTTGTTTGTATATATCTTGTGTGTGATGAGCGCTTTTCAAGTAATTGGCTCCTCGGGGACAACACTTTCTAACAGTTAAAGAATAATTACGGCCCTATGAAATGTTAAACTGCCCTGACTGTCTTTTCGCAGGGGCTTAATTGCGTGCAACAAGTAAGGCAGGCTTTTCATTTTGTTCCATCACAGGAACGGACTGAACTCTCATGGAAACACACAGAAATTTTGTCGAGTCGTAAATAGCTTCTCATATGGTAATTTTGTAGGACACCAAAGCAGTCTGAAAGGCTCAGCTCTCATTGAAAGCGATGCCGGTAGCTTGTTTTTTTTTTTTTTTTTTTCATGTTGTGGAAAGGGGAAGCGAGGGCCTGGTGTCTGTGTTTTTATGCTCTAATGGACTTTTGCATATATTCATTATAAGGGAATCCTTAAAGAGGGAAAGACAGCATAAAATATCTACAATTACTGGGCTTTTGCTGCCTGTGGATGCATGGTTGAAAGGGTTTGTTTATGTCTGTCCATTGTTGATACATGGGAAATATAAATTCACACTATACCATATGAACATTGTGTGTATGAAGCTAATGCTTCCTGATTGTAGCTGTTTCTAAAAGGCATTCGTAAGCCAAATGATAATTGGATCCATATAGTTTGATTTATTTATTTGCATACATGTTGTAAACAATAAGTCAAGTCCTGTAGAAGCTCTGTGGTTTATGTTTGTCTGCACGGATGCGCCAGTATTTTCCTGATTTTTCTTCAAAAATCTGTTTCAGTACAATATGTGATACATCTGCTAAATATGTTCATTTGTTAACACATTTCTCTATTAAACTGAACAGAATAGCTGAGAGAAAAAGGGTCACTTGGTCCAAGAATATCATTCTGGCATTATCCTGTGGGGTATTCACAATCCAAAATGAATGATGTGGTTCTTCGGAGCCCCAAGGGTGCAGTAGGTCAGCACATAGGTGATATTTTCACACTTGCATAAAGTGGAGATTATTCAGATAAGCTGTCAGTTCATAGCAACAATGAATATGAATTGAGCCATATATTTTCATATATTGTGTGATTGTGCATTCATTGTATTCCATGTCTAAGTGCTGCCATACCCTGAACCTTCTATTTTGACAGTACATTGGATGTAAATGTTGGCATTGTTTGAAACTTAAGTCATGAAATGTAATGACAGAAGGTTTTTTTTTCTTTTCTTAGTAAACGTATGCATAGACACGCCTCTGCCCTCCATGTGCACTGTGCTTTTACAACATCCACTAACATGTTGTCACCATGTTTGAATACTTACTTTTCCATACGCTGCTGTCACTCCACATGCTAATGATTTAACGTTTGGTATGCGTTTATGTTTTCCCCACCGTGTGCTGAAATAGTGTGTTTTATTGATTTTGATCCAGCAGGTTCCTGGCTAAATGCACCATTGATTTAAGAGGAGTGGATGGGCGTTGCGGTTTGCATGCCTCGCATTCCTTCCTGAAATACAGCCCTGCTCCGGTCCTCGCTGGGGGCTTGGGTCGGGCGGGTTAGAGCAGACTGACCCTCCCGTATGGTCCTCATCATGCCTCATCCTCCCGCTTTTATAGGTACACTGCTGTTCTTCGCTGCGCTTGATGAGTGTTGGATTAGGTTCGCCTTACAGGTATCCATCATCTCTCAGCTCCTAATAACCCAGTGTGACTAAAGCCATTCCCTTCCCCTTTCCCCAGTTGGATTGCCAGAATAATATAATGCATTCAAGTGAATTGCATTGGGCTCAGTTTGGCAGTGCTGGCATGCATTGTGCCCAGTGGGCCCTTTGTAAATAAAATGTTATTACACGCCTGGATATTTCATGCCCTGTGTGCACATAGGGCTCACTGGTGCCATACTTCCACAAGATCACACGCAGATGTTAATCAGAGATTAACACACACTCAACACAGGACTCAATCAGCCTCTGAATTGCCATGCTTCCTAACACACTGATTAAGAGAAGAGCCTACCATGCAGAACTCTCCTGTAGCTTTTTACTCCAGGATCTTAAGTGCTGATAATCATTTTCTTAATTAGTGGATAGGCGTATGATGCAGTGAGGTATGTTGTACTGATGCGGATGTGATGTTCCGGAAACATTTTATATGTTTAATTTTCCCCCCTTCTGGTATTTTCCCTACTTGTTTAATTATGGTGGTGTATGGAAGCAAATCCGATGAGATGTACTCGCTCCTCTGACTGTCGCAGTCACAGAAATGACAATCTGACTAAAAACTTGATCTTAGCCTCTGATTGTTTGACTTCATTATCAGATTCTCTGGACTGTAGACAGTGTTACATGTTTTCACACTTCTCTAAAAGTATCTAGACATGACATCCAGGTGTGAGTCATGCCGCTCTCCAGACCTCTGTTAGTCTTTGGGGGAGTTTGCTACGACTGACAATAATAATAATAATAAAAAAAAAAGACACGCTATCCGAGACTACTTTGTTGTTTTCAAGACAACACACTTTAATTTTGTGGATGTTTCGGTTTGGATGGCCCTTTGGGGGGTGCGTGTTTATGTCAGAGGTAGTAATATAGTGTTTAATGTTTAATCTAACTTAATTATGTGTGTTTGTGTAACCCAGAATATATTTGGGGATTCCATGGTAGCTGTGATGAATTTGGGAGATAGTGCTAACAGCCTGTGCCTGCTAGATTGAGCCCTATGATCCAGAGGGGAAGAAACACAGCCCATGGCTAAACAAATCCTCCTTTGTTTTGGGGTGTGCTGAGTGATCTCCATTGAGAGGAGGGGATGGGTAAACACTGCTAGCTCTATAGAGCTACACATTGTAAACACACAGCGCTCATTAACTATAATGAGATGTTATGAGGAACCCTTGAGCTCATTGTGTGGCTTCTACAGAAGAACCTGCCTGCTATTGTTGTTGTTGTTGTTTATGCAAAGCAAATCATGGCTTTAGGTAGAAAAAAAAACACTGCATTCCTCTTACAGTTTTCGCCCGCTAATCATCAACGCCAAGGGACATGGTTTAGAAACACCTTGGCCTGTGATATATACCCTCTCTCTCTCTCTCTCACACACTATATATATATATATATATATATATATATATATATATATATATATATATATATATATATATATATATATATATATATATATATATATATATATATATATATGCCCTGTGTTTCATGCCCTGTGTTTGCCCCAGCCTCTCAAGTAATATTTGCCCCTTCTGTGGGCCTGCATGTTTAACGTGTGTTACCATGTGTTTCCACGGCCTCTTGGTACTCGGTGTGGTCTTAAAAGTGTGGTGCTGTGCTTAAGGGCATCTCCTCCTCTCTGTAAACCTTAGGTTTTTAATGAGGAGGGCACTTGACCCACGCTGGGTTACCATGACCTTTCTCTGGGTTTCACCCACCGTGGCATTCCAGCCAGTCCTGCCCGCTCACCAACTCCCTTCAAAAGTGAAGGCTTTACTCTCTGGATGTGGGCTTACAGTGCCGCTGCACCGCCTACCCAGCACGCTCTCCTTCATGTGTCATTTAAGGCAACGCCGGGGCCACCGCCATGCAGCACTGCTCCGCATTCCTAGCCTAATTACAAAAGTGCCATCGGATGCTGGCAAAGTAACAGGGAGGGTAGGAGTCTAACATGCATGGCTAGCATAGTCTCTTTGACGACAATGAGTGGCTTCACCTTGGCTGTTAATTGCCCCCCGCTCGGGTCCCCGGCTCCCAGTTGCCGGATCCTCTCCTGCCTTTTCTTCCCTTTTCGTCTCCCCGCTGATTGGGAGCGATCTGAATTGGCTGACAGTTGGCTGAGATTTCTCAGCCACATGCAGCCTGACACTCCTAATTAGATGCTCCTATATGGTGGTTTACATTAGACAAACATTTGTGCAGGCCATGGGAGATGCCAGCTTTTGTTTGGAGACTTACTTACACACACACACACACACACACACACACACAAGCACACGCGCGCACAATCCCGCCGGAGAAATGGGCGAGTTTGCTCATTTGTGCTTGTTTCCAGACTTTGTGTGTGTTGTGTGTCTGTCTGAACCATAGCATGGATTTGGATAACTGTGCAGATAATGAATTTTAAATCCTATCCCAGAGATGGCACATTGGTAAGAAAACCCTTAAAGTTAATTTGCTTCCTGAAAATCATTAACATATTCCTAGTTATTGGCATAAGGGCTGTTGAGAAGCTTCGCGGCTTGTTTTTGTTTCGTGCCTACAGCTTGCCAGCAGCAGAGTATGGATTCACAGCTACTGTCTGCCCTTTCTCTCTTGCTGTAGAGATGCTCACTTGATAAGTGTCTCGCAACGATATGCTTAACACCGATGCAGACATATTTCCATCAGGCCTGCCTTTTAATTTTCAGAATAAAAGCCACCCCTTCCACTTATCAGCCCCGCGATCGCTGGCCCTTTCAGAGCCAACAAACCAGGTTTCAAATGGCCTGTTCAGTCTGTGACAAGATGTAGCTCATTTCCCTCACAGACCCACAGCAAGGTCACCAATCTTTTAGATTCATTCTGTGGGAGGAAGAAAGAGAGGAGGGGAAGGGGAGGGAGCCACAGAACAAGGCCTTGTCCTCTGCCTGGAGGTCATTCCAAAAGCCAGTCATCATATTCAGCTGGATAAGGGAATTGGAGAGATAAGTGTGTGTGTGTGTGTGTGTCTGCGTGTGTGCCTGTGTCTGTCTGTGTGTGCGTGTGTCTGCGTACCTATATATGCTGTATAGTAAATATACAAATGTCTTTGTATATGTATGTGTTTGTTTGTTACATGGATGTACACACACGTGCACGTCTATGAGTGTGGTTGTGTGTGTGTGTGTGTGTGCTGCAGACCTGATGGAGAGGTACTACATCATTACCATATCCCCACCGTTGGCTATTCTGGGGGATTTTCTATAATAAGAGGGCCTTTGTACTTTTGCCTGTCCTCTTGTGTGGCTGCTGGGCTTGTCAGCCTGATAGTTTAATCAGCCAACCTGTCATAACCAGTGCTGGAGTGGGACTTTGCCCTGTAAATGCAGATTTATATCTAAGTTACATCATTGAATTACATTTTCTGTCTAAATAGCAGAGAAGCTGGTTGAGGGATGTAATAAAGCTAATCTACATACAGCCCTGGGTGGATAATCACATCTAATAAGTGGGACTCACGCCCCTATTAGCAGGGAAACGATGGGGGGAGGACGGAGGACAATTCAAGGAGTCAGCTGTGCTTGCTAATTATCTCTTTGCGGTCCTGATGCCTCTGTGTGTTTGTGTGAGTGCTGTTGTGACACGAGAGTGTGTAGATGTAGATTCCGGCGCTCGTGCAGCAGGTCTACTTGCTCTGCAGCCGCCTTGTGCATTTGTCGGGGTGTTTTGGATCAGTGACTGTGCGTTTCTCGCAAGTTCTATCAAGTTGCATGCGTTTCAAGGAAGTTCGGCTTGCATTCAAGTTAACTTGTTTTTCATTAAAGAATCTTGCATATCACAACATGTATGATTTAAGCAGCGCTGTGTGTTTGTGTATTCCTCAAGGGCTACGGATGTTTGTTTGTTTTTACATTTGTAGCCCTTGTAGGTATCCTACATAGAGTGTAATAGTGCACTTGAACTACACAGTTGTCAGCATGATGCCCCGCGCTGGGTAAAACTACATTTCCTTTTTCATGTAAAGCCATTCTCACAGTCTCGGTTTCCTTAGCTTTTGCTAACTGCTCTGACAGGGAGGCAGAGAAAAGAGAGAGGAAAAAGGGGGAGACTTTCAGTTTGAGGCTTCAGGGTTTGTGTCCAAACCCTCCGTGGTTTGGCTAAATTATAAGCGTACATGCCTAATAACTAGGCTATCCAGGGCCTGCCAGAGGCTTGCATCCCAAAAATAAACCCTGACACATTAAGAAAAATGCCATCTGCTTTGAATGATGGCAATGCCTGGTCTCAGCGTCTTCTCCTTGTGTGGGTGGAGGCCCCGAGGTGACAACCTCAACACCTCTCCTCCTTAATCTGCCTGTTCCTCTGACCCCCGGCGCTACCCCTGTGCTGTGGCCCTCTGGGCACCATTATCGAAAACCAAGGCCCTGTGTCAGACTGGACCCCGTAGCCATGTGTCCTCTTGCCTCACATCAAAGGAATGATTAGTGACAAGTATGCAGGGATGATTTGCTGGAGATATAGCAAGTCACAGCGAACCATCCGCGCATTTTTGTTTAGCTCTGCAGAGGGAGTGAGAAAATTTCATGCGGCCAGGGTCCTCTCCGCTCCCCTAGGTGGAGCTGCTGAGAGTCGACCAAGATGCACATCCCTCTGTTCACCCCCCCCTCCTCTCCTCTGCCGCCGCTCTCCTCCTCTGATGGCAGCTCACTCACACCAGAACACACGAGGCAATCGATATAATCATGCAGACGATGCTTTCTTGTCTTTACATAAGTCACAAAATTGTTTCACCACACAGAAACAGTCAATATCACAACGAAACTATTTTTCCCCCCCTAGTAAAGTAATTTGAACTTATATAAATAGAACCATAATCACCTGCAACCTTCTCTGTGAAGCGATGAGATGCTTTATCTCCCTGACATTTGATTTACATATGATATTGCACCTAGTTCGCTTTGAAACGGAATTATTCAAAGCCCTGCTCACATATTTTACATTAATGAAAATATAATATGAGATTAATGAAGTATTAGACGTGCATGATTTTTCCACCTTACATATTAATATCACACCACATGTATAAGTTGACTTTGTAATTGCCGGACAAGTCTTTCGAACGTGATCTTCAGCTCATGCAGAAACAGTCCTTTTAATCACCGCTGCATTCTAGTCCTCATCAATTATTGATTACTGTGTTAAATGGTGATGTTCTCGCCTATACCAAAAGCCGCTCCCTCATCATGCGGGGAGAGACAAAGAGAGCAGGGACCGAAAACAACAGGTTATGACACTTAACACAGCCCTGTGCAGAGCCTTGGTTTAAAATGACATGTTTGGGTGAAATTCACAAAGACATTATCATCATCTCCCCTAACTGTGCAATCTCGGGGCTCCTGTGTGTACCACTGTGCCACTGGCTGTTGTTAGCCAAGCGGTTAAATGAACGTTGTTTTACCCTGATTGAACTGTCTGCGTCGCGCGGAGCAGTAAGGCCGCACAGCCAGCCTATTTAGAGGGGAGGCTGAGCCTGTCTCGCTGTCGCTGCACGCCAAAGTATTACCTCCCTAACTGGAGACTCCTGTTTCACCAGAGAGCTATCACATTTCATAACATGGAAAAATAACACTTTAGCAGGGGGGTCAGGTGGGGAAATGGCACCTCTAAATGAGGGTTAAGGCCATATCATTGTCTTCTCTGGCGGAGCCACCCCCGCCTCCAATAATTCTGCTGACCTTCGGTGCCATGCGGCTGGTTCGACATGGAAGGGTGAGCTGCCGGGGAGACGATCCTTTTCACGCAGCCCGTTCCCCTCAAAATGGCTTTTTCTTCTCCCAGACAATCATCTGATACGGAGGCTGAATGAAATCACAGATTACATAAGAAAGGTCCTCTCTCTGCTGCCGATAAGGGCTGCACCTGAAGTGACTGCTCTCACCGCTCTCCTCTCATCTTCCTCTCCCTCATCTTCCTTCCTCTCTAACTGTTATCTGCTCTTTTCTTTTTTCCTCGTTCCGGTGCGCTCTCTCTCTCTCTTTCTCTCTCTCTCTTTTTTCCCCTTTAAAACCTGAGCTCTTGATTTAAAATATGTCGATTGCGGTAGGCAGAGCAGATTAATATGTAAATGTCTGTAAGCTTTTTAATTATATAAGATTAACTGTATTGTGGTATAATACTTGAGAGAGGTGGTGAAATTTACAAAGTCTATTGTCATTTCTCAGGTATGTAACGCTCAATTTTTCTCATACATTTTGACTTAATGTTTCCACTTTTATATCTTCTTTCTGTAATATAGGGACATCATCAGAGGAAATATTTCCCCACTGCGGCACATGCGGAATTGAACTAAGTATTAAATAAAGAATGATATCCATTATACATTTGAGGATGAAAAATAATACTTTATTTCCCTTGTGTACATGCACTATATATGAGAAGAGAGAACAGTTCTATTGATCTTGGGTTTCATTAGGTGAAAATGCCTCCCCCGGTGTTCAACAGCAACTTTTCAAGCTCATCGGAGTCTGGGTAAACCTATAAGAGGGACACTCTGAAAATATATTCCCCCACCTGAGATATTCTTCAAACAAGGCCCGAGGAATGTAAATGAAGTGGTGTCTGTGATGGAGGGATTGTAATAGATTCAGAGGCATCCGCAGGAATGAGGGTAGCTAGACAGAGCTTAATCAAACACAAGCACACACACACACACACACACACACACAAACACACACAAACACACACATGGTCACATGCACAGACGTTTAATAGTGTGAAAAGTGGGGGGACAGATGGTAGGTGCCAAAACGCTCATCTCAATCTGCTTTGACTCTGTGCAACAGAAGGAGAGAAGAGCGCCACACTGTGGGCCGGAGGGATATTACGGGAAGCAGAGCCAATCGAAAGCATTGATGAATTTGACAATCTTATAAATCACACAATCACATCATTGTAAGAGTTCACCCAATACTGTACACAGATCAGAATAACTTGCTGCGGCGGCAGCACTGAAAATGCCGCTTTAAAAAAAAATCCCAACACACACACACACATGCACTTTACCGTTCTCTCCATCTCTCTCTCTCTCTTTCCCGGCACTTCTCTCTGTCTCTCTTTTTCACTCCTACAGCAGAGGCAGAGATGGGGCTGGAGGGTTGAGACTAGGTTTAAATCAGTAATCAGTAATTAAACTTGAACATGGACCTGATGGTTTCCCTTCGTGTCCTGGGGATCTACTCAGTAAAATTAAATATTTTAGTGCTGAGGGGTAAGGAGGGGGCGTATGTCACTAAATCCATCAGAAATGGAAATGGGCTTAGAGCTTTTGCATAGATTATCCAAATGCAGTTTTGTCTCTATTTTTTTTTAATATTGTCTTTCTTTAAATTAATGTTAATAATAATCTTTAAAAATGAAAATGAAATATTACAATAGATTAGCATAGATTAAAACACGTCAGTGTAATGGGTATATGACCGAGGGCGGTGTGATCACAGGCTCGTGAAGTATGGATAAGAAGAAAAATATATTTTTGATACAGCTGCAAGTAAAGGAACATTTTTACAATGATGTTTGGGGGTGGGGGGGGGGTGGGAGCACAAGTTGTTGCAGTTTTTCCTTGTTGTGATTAATCGGATATATTTACATCACAATCTTGAAAGACTTATTTATTCACCGAGTTTCTGGTATCAAGTGTTTGTGAGATAAGAGGAGGAAGCCAGGTCTTGTCAATGGCTGTACTTATCTTGGGGAGAAGTGAGAGGCAGATTGCATTTCAATCCACATGTATTATCTTAGACGCTTTGAGGTATTTTGTATAAGAGCAACTTAGCTACTTAAGAATGCTTTCAGTGTTCATCTGGGGATGCACTTCAGAAAGTTTTCTGAAAACAAACATCTGCATGGATTAAAAAATTAAAAGATTTCTTGGGAGAAGTGACCTGAATATATAATCTACAAACAATACTTCCCAACAATTTCATTTATTTACTCACAACAGAGGAATCTGATTGGCTCCTATAAATACAAATTGTAAAGTAAACTACTTTACACAGCAATGGCAGCTGCTCAAAATGAACCCTGTCCCATATAGCTTAAGGTTCACTCTTCCTCACTCTTTGTGTAGGAAAATGTCTAAATCAGGCGTTGTTATCTTAAGCAGCTCTTCCTGATTACAGAATGAGTTTGTGAAACTCTTTCCAACTTATTTAGTCTGATTTGTTTATCTCTGAGTAAAGGGGGTAATTTTTTTCCGATAAGTATTCCCCTGTTGAAATCCTCTTTAATTCATTGGTTAAAAAGCACAAAGGAATGCAAAGGGCTCTAATGCCGGGACAAACCCAGGCAACGGCAGGGTGCACATCCAAGACAATCCCACTGCTACCTGTGCCATGAAGATTAGACCATTGTGTGGGGGGAATGTTATCGTCTGCGTGCCAAGCGCCGACTGTGCACTGTAAAAGTCGCCAGTAAGGTGCTTAAGATATGCAGTTTTGTCCCAGGATTTATTGATACGGTTACGGGGGGGGGGGGGGGGGGGGTAAAAAAAAAAAAAAAAAAAGGTGACCTGGTATCTTGGATATAGTCTTCAATAGAGCCCTTTTGTGTTTTTTATGCTCATATATATATATATATATATTTTTTTACTCCTCCTCAGCAATGTTTGGGGACAGTATCATACTCGGCGAAGGCCTGACACTGTTCACTGGTTAAAGTTTATCTGTATTCTACAGAGATCAGAAGCCTCAGCTCAGTGCTTTGCAAGTTGAGTGCTGCTGCCAGAGGAAGTGCAGGGCTCAGAGAACCATGAACATCCCTTAGTCCCCCACCCATTTAGTCCTTGAAACTGCTAAACCTCATCTGACTGCCACCACTAGCACTACTGCTTGGACTGAGTCATGCCGCTGTAAATCCGTATGAACTAACAGAAAATCAAGTTAAAAGACTTTGAACTTAGTATGTAAAAACACAACGCACTAAAAGTAATGGCTTGAGAGACCATGAAAAAGCATTATGATCATATAACAATAGTCATATATCTCAAGCAGACCTTATTAAAAAGACAAACAACCATGTGAAACGAGTCTGGAGCCTCGGAGCCATCTGTAGACCGTTGAGTGGACTCTGGACGCCACGGCCCCTGAGGCTGTTGGGACTGGTGAGAGCAATAAACAAATGAGGAGAATGGGAGTGGAGTGGCAGAACGTTGTGTATCAGAGCTCTGCTGTGTCGGCACTCTGATTTCGTTTGTGCTATTACATAATTAAATTTGGACTTGGATCATGCTTTTTAAGAGATTATGTGAGCATATGTTGCTTGAACATGTGCCAGCCTGTGAAATGGGCCTCCTTTCATGAGCACTGTATTAGGTTTAGAGAGTTTATTGAAAATCAGAATTAGTTCGCTGCCAACAGTTAATGAATTGGTGTTATGATCTTGGTCCAAAGGATGCTATTGTGCTATAAGTTAGACTTGACGTCAGAATAAAGGAGAAAGAAGTCTGCTGAACAAAGATTGTAAATTAAATTTTTTACTTCCCTCTAGTAAAGAAATTTATATACTGCAGCTTCAAATATACTGTACTGTCGTTTGCACTGAATGTAGTATTGTATGTGTATTATTTTAGTGTATGGTTTATTAGATGGTTGTTAAATCGGGCAATTCAGACAGTCGTTTAAGTTATGAATCAGATAAAATATATCTATTTAATATACAGATATATAAATGCATATGTGTGCCAATAGCCAACGTTATGTTGGTTTTTCACAAGAATATGAAGTCCCTCATCCACAGCACAAACACAATTTGTTGTTTAAACAATTTATTCACCCTAATATTAATATACTGCAAGTACAAAGTCTAAATAAGCACTTCTGACTGATTTTTCACTGAAATATTTCACAATATATATATATATGTAAAATATGTATTAAAAAAAACTCATCCAAAGTGCACCCATCTCCCATTTCTTGTTTGTTTTCCCCGACGTCACTTCCGTCTTATTCTCCGTCCACTCCGCTCTTCAGCTCTCCCTGTTGTGCATTCATCAGGATGGGAATGGACAAGCCAGTTGGCTCCACTTAAAGAGACACACATATCAGGGTGCTCTCCCTTTGCATCTGTCATTTTCCTTTCGGTTGAAACATGGCCCCTGTCAGTGCACTGGCTGAATATATCACTCTCCCTCTCTCGCTCTCTGTATTCCTGCCTGGCTCTGCTGTCACTGCTACCATGCGGCTGTGCAGGTCCGTAAAGGTTTAAGCGGTTATTCCATTCATTATTGGCTGTTAAATCTGGTGATGGTCGTAAAGGCCCTGCCTGTTCCCCCGTGCCTCAGAGGTCAGCTGATGGCCTGCTTTATGAGCTTGCAGCGCCGTGCATCACTGCTGGGCCACCGTTTCATTCACACACCCCCTCCCCATCTACGCTCCATCCCAGAGGTGGGATGGATGGATAGGCAGGCTACAGACCACCATCTATTTGTCCCCGTCTGCTGGGCTAACTTGAGCCACCAAAAAAGCCTCCAAAGTCTGATATTACTCCTCAGAGGCTGGGAGGCCCTTTGTGATTTGTGACTCCAGATTATATGAAGTGACTACAGTTGCATGGCTCACGGAGTGAAAGCAACCATCATCCTGGGGATGGCAAGAGCAATTCAGCAAATTTATGGCACATTTCAAGAAATTGTCATTTTTTACAATCCCATAAGCGCGAGAGTGAGTTACTCGCACTCGTAAGTTGTGTCGTTTTCCCATGCCGTTTGTTGGAGTGAAATTCCCCAGATTATCATTGAGTCTCAAAAAGTGAATGACATCAATTTTATTTGACTTGTTTAAAGGCCTTTGCCTCATAATAAGCATTGTTATATGAGACTACTGCTCTAAACCGCCGTGCCACATCAGTTATGACTCAAGGAGAGGAGAGGACAACTTCTATCATTATCACTGGTTTTATTGAACGCTCATTCATCACATTGACACATTATTCTCTATAAAAACGATGAAAGTTTTCAAATAGAATAGAAGGTGGTCAGAGTCAGAGGGAAAACGAAACAGCCATTTTATATTTTATTTAAGAAATCCATTTACTCGTGTGAACCTCTGTTCTTTTAAAGGAAAGTCACATTTAATGGAGCCTCCACCAATAAGGGACATTGTTCTTGCTGTAGCTACTGTGTGTGCTAATAATTCATTGGCCTGCCAATTATTATTTCTCCCACAATGGGAGACAGGAAAGAGAAGGGAAGCCAGGAGTGAGAGGAAGTGCGCTCCACTCGCCTCTTGCTCAAGGACTGCCACTCTGGAGCCAAAGACACTTGGATGTTTTCCTCTTTTCTACCCTCTCCTTTCTTAAAGGGGTTTTTTTTTTTTTTTTTTTTTTTTTTGGAGGGCTGCACACAGGCGTGCTGTCTTTACTGTGAAGTGCAGCCCCTTTATTACCAGGCCTCTGGTGACCTCACCCTGCTGAATGAAGTCATTGACTGAACTGCAGGAAGACAAACCAGCGTTCCGGGGAATTAATCAGGTCCATCAGCGGCAGGGCTGCTGGGTGCTGGACGGCCATGTTGGCTCGGTTGGCTCTGCTGCCCCTGGGAGCGATGCGGGGTAGTTACCGAGTTGACAGCTAGCTGATAGCCCCGCGTCCTTCATATTACGAGCACATCAAAGGCAGGCCTCCCGGAAAAAGCGTTTGGGCTTGAGGAGTGGAGAATGAGGCCTCTCACCACTGCCTGGTGCTGCATGACCTCATCCCTAACATACCCAGCCAGACTTGAGTTGATGGAGGGGACCGAGGGGCCACTGGGAGGGGAGCAATTTGGATGTTTAGCCACCTGAAACTCAGTTTTCTAAACATGTCTTTTCCCCATGGTGAATAAAATAATAATAATAATAATAATCATCCTCCTCCCTCTGCTCTCTGCTCTCACTTTTTCCTCTCGCGCTGTCATTTGTGTCTTCTCTGTTGTGTTCCAGCCTGTCTGTCTATGTAATTTGCCTTGCGTGATGGCATGCCGCTCTGTCCAAAAATAAAGAGAAGACCCCCCCTTTAGACATCACCAATTAGAGAGACAATTAGACTGAGCCAAGCCACTCCGGGGCTGCCGAGCGCTCACAAGGCTGTCCTGTCTGCCGAGTCTGAGTTTGTCTGGTTGTGCCTGTTTCATAATGCTAATAGTCATCGTAGCATGTTTATTATTTCCACTCACTTTGTGTCTGTCAGTGTGTGGATGTGTACAGACTTTGAGCTTCACATTGGGATTTCCCGTGCTTAAGTGCAGGAAGGTCAGGAGCAGAAGTAAGGTGTTGTTTCGGGGCCACTTTGTGTGGAGCACAACAGTGAAACTGTGAAAAGCTAGTGAGCCCCTTGTCACAGATGAAGAGCCATTAGCTCACCAGCCAATGCTTTGTTATGCTAACAGTTCAGCACCCTATGCAGAAAATGACCCCTTTTTACCCTTTTTGAACAAAATAGACTTTATTTTATCATTTTATTGCCGTCTTTCTTGTCTGTGAAAGGCAGTCATTTGGTGATGTTTGATGGTGCGAGCGTGTTTGTGTGTGCCTGAAGAGAGGCGGGGGTGTTTCGCGTCTGAATTCCTGAGCTGTGTGAAAAGGATCGCTTTCTTTGGGGCTGAATTTAATGAGATGATCAATGACCCTCAAGATTCACATTCACAACGGGGAGAGAAAAAGAATGAGGGAGCTGAAGACTCAATAGGTTTACTGCGATTGTATGTCAGCTGTGGTCCCCCTTTGAAAATGTGAATTGTTTTTGAAACATGAAATCCTTCTTTTTGATTGCCGAGGGTTGGGTTTCCTTTGATGTAGCTGAGGCAGACAGAAGCAGGTCTAGGATTCTTTTTCAAGTGAGTTTCTGTATTAGATGAGACATTGGTCAACGATAAGTATGAGAGACTGATTAGACAGAAGCGGTTTTTATGCATGTTGCCGGGGGACAAGGGTCAAAGGAAAGAGGGTCATTCCACCGACAGCAAATGGACTCGGATGTCTTAGCATCGCGCGATGCTGTCGGACAATTTGTTCCGACTGATTTCAACTAATTGTACTCACCTTCCCCTCTCCTTCCCTTTGAACTGTAAAGGTAAGAAGGGAATCGGAGAGGTAGGCTTGAAACAGTACTGACAGATAGGACTGTGTTCTCACTTTGAATTATGGAGCACACAGTTGGGTGTCAGAATGTATCGCTTTTGAGATCACACAACTCTAATATTTACGAACAGTATGGGTGTACTTGTTGTGCTGTGCATGTAAATTAGCCTGCTTTCTATATTAATTATGTTACGGGATGTTATGTTCTGTATTTACATTGAGATCAGCATAAAAAAGTCAAAAAGAAACAGCTATTTGTTCTCCGTACAAAGGAAACAAACAAAGTAAGAGAATACGTTATCTGCTTGCTGCATATATACTGTATATACATGCCAGCGCGGTGCCTGTGTGTTTCTGCTATTGATGTGGGTCACAAGTCATGACGGAGGAAGGACATTGTCCTCTGGTATGTTTTGCTGTGCCCTCTTCCTTAATTTGCCTATTGTGAGTGTGAAGGGGAGCCAGGGAGATGACATCATGCAGCAGGCAATGTTTGAAGTGCCAGTCCTGAAGGAACCACTTATAGCAATTAGGATATCCTTGAACAAGCGTTTGCGAAACATTGGCTGGTTTTTGGCATTTGCCTCCCGTTCCTGCCTACTAACTAGCGAGGTTTGATCTCCCATAATTATCTACCCACCGGCTCCTCACTCCTGACAGCTCTCTCCCTGGAGAGGGCTGGATGCTGGGGCTACTCACTGATTGCATCAAAGTGTCAGAAATTGCAACATCAAAAATAATAACTGATATTCCGGCGGCAGGCTGCTCTTTGAATATTTCCTTTAAAACGCTCTCTAATTTGTGTCTCGCATGGTGCCAATGCGTGTGTGACTGTGAGGGCTTAAAGCAAATAAAAGCAGGGGAAGTGCATTCATTATTGAACCTCTATTTACATATGGCAGACTATTCTGTCTGAACTGGCATAAAATAGATATGCGTTAATTCTGGTTCTGCTTTATGCCACCCTGCACTTCTTTCAGGAGTTGCTAAGCTTCTTGTCCCTTTTCCTTCTTCTTGCTGACTTTCTGCAGCACCCTCTCTGGCATCAACATCTTAAATGTCCCACTAGCAGGACTAACAAAAAGAGGCTCTGTGGTGAGGTGGCAAGAGTGACCATCCCACGACTAAATCTCAACAGATTTAGATTTAGTTTCCAGACAGCAGAGCATGAGAACATTGTTATAACTAGGAGATTAAGTGGCTGCGATGGAAATTAAAAAAACAAAACAAAACAAAAAAAAAAAACACATGAATTCGTGTATGTGCCTTGCACGTTTATCCACTGGTTGAATATAGCAGAATAGGCACACAGCAATTGATGAAAAAAAGACATTAGATGGAAACTATAGAGCAAGTTTTTCTCATGCTTGGAGCTGAGACAGAGCCATCACCCTTGAAGTAAAATCTCAAGGCCCTCATTCCGTTTACTACTGAAGTCCTGCCGGTTGCATGACCAGCTTTGCACTGTCCTCAGATAATGCTCAGAAAAATGTAAGCCGGTGTGCTGGCAAACACATAAATATTCTGTTAGGCGGTGTGTCCAGAGGGTCCACTTGCAGCAATGTTAGCAGGCTCTTTGAGGGTGACATCCATATTTCAACACCTATCTTGACTTCCCCGACCTTGCTGAGTTACGCATTAATAACACATTTATAATACATAATCTCTTTCTTGTTCTTAGCGTGTACATTTTTCTGTTCAGCACTGATGGCATTCGTTTTTAATTGTGGACATCAGAAGAATAATTTGCAATGTCTTGCACGCTTTAGTGTTTCACTAAAGACCATTTGCATCACCTGCCCAGTGTCTATGGGTAGGGCTTAGCCTTGCTAGTGGTGAGTATTACTTCAATGAATTGAAGGGGACAATTGTGTGTTAAAGCAATGAATTGAAATAGACAGTCAGCCAAGGTTTTTGCAAGGATGAAATTAAAATCAGCGCAGCGGCGAATGGGGCTGCTTTACCAGAATAAATTAATGCCAGAAGAGAGGGGAGAGGCAGGTTTGCTTTGCAATGACAAATGTTGATTTCCCCCGAGGTATTTAAAGTGATTTGACCCAGTCATTCTTTTAAATCACAGACAGGAGATGATAAATGTGCTACTAATGAGGCCTCTGCATTTTATCTCTCACTCTCCCTCCTGCAGGATCGCCCAGCCTCTTAGAGATGCCTGCTATGCCTTCACAAGCTTCTAAAAGCACCCTTAGCCTGACTAAATCCCAACAATGCAGAGCACAGAAAAAAAACATCCACGCGTATCTCTTACATGCTGTGAAAGATTGTCAGAAAATTAAAATCAAACACGCAATCACATTGTTCTGCAAATGCACCCTTTTTAAAAGCCCCGCTAATCTGAAAAAGAGTCACTGAAATTCAACCCTGTCAGCGTTTGTAGACATTATGATAATCTCCCTACCAAGGGCCCTGTTTTTTTTTTTTTTTTTTTTTTTTAAACTGTCTCTTCCCTCCGTCTAAAAGGTAAGCACTTTGCCTATATACACATGACAAAAACCAGAGCTGCAGAAGCTGTTAACAGCACGGCTCTCATTATCTGCGGCATTGAGCGTGTTGTGGAAGGAGACGAAGGCTCTTTTCAGGTGCAGATGTAGAGCATCATTGATAGGGTGTGCTGCTTTCCTCCTTTACAGCCGGCCTCTGATCAATCAGTGCTGACAGGGCAGGGGCTTTGTGTGCCACATAGCGGGACAAATGTCTGCCAGGGAGTGGGGCACACCTGAAAAGAGGAAGCGGCACACACCACTCAGCCCTACGCTTGCAGATTAGCCCCAGCCCGCTTTGATGGATTAGCATGTAGAGAAATTGCTTGATTATTGATATGAAAATGTTTTGGGGGGGGGGGGGGGCTCAAGGGGAAGAGGAGGGTCCCAGATTTGGTGTGTTTCAGAGGGGTGTGTGTGTGTGTGCGGTGGTAGAGATTATCTACCTCGTTTTTCCTTTTCTCACCTGCCCCCCCCCCCCCCCCCCACCCCATCATCCCCACTCTCAGAGAAAAGAGTGGTACAAAGGAGCGGCGAGGACATGGGGAGGAGACAGTGTGAGCGTGGGCTCTCTCTATGAGAGACATATTCAGCTGCCCTTCATGAAATATTGTTCATCATCATATTAACAGGGCTGAACGTGGGGAGATAAGGGCCGTCTAAAAAAGTAAGCAGAATGTCCCCGTGAGATATTTCAATCCTCACCCCCCCCCCCTCCCGTCCCCACATTCCTTATTCATTCATTCAGAGTGAATATGAAATGTAGCAGGACCTTTTTTGAGCCAGAGAAAATGATGACATAATCACCTCCCCTTTAATTGCTTGATTTGTCAATCCCTCGCAGTCCTGTGCTGCTGTACTACACGTCACCTGTCTTCAGCATCCCCTTACTGTCAAATATTACCCTCAGTGCACGGTTCTGAATTGTGTTGATGTTACAGTATGTCTTAGATACAGCAACGTGCACACACGTGGACCTTAAAACACTTGCATATATAAAAGGTCTCAGTTAGCAACCTGTACTTTATGACTTGAACCTAATCAGCCCCAGAAAGTGGCATCAGGTGATAGTCAGGCACATTTCATCAACAGCTGTTTGATTCTTAATCATGTGAGGAAACTGCAAACCTGAGGTTGAACACTCAAAGAAGATTCTCTTTCAGAGCTCCGGTGTTTATTACCGTGTCTTGCTGAAGCACAGGGTGCAACACCCATAAATGTGATTGACATGATTATGGTGAACTCTCTATCAGTAAAGAATACAAGGTAAAACCAACATTAGTCACGTAAGTCATCTATTCAAAGCCAACTGGTGGAAGTTAAATCACACAAAGAGCCTTTAGATATTTAAAAAAATATATTTAACTACATGGACTCTCATACATAAGGTTTGCATCAGTGGGGAGAAAATAACAATGTTTGACAGCTATTCCCCAGTACAACATCTCCTTTTTATTGACTTTCACCCAATGTACCCAATCTCTGAATAGAGCATATCACCAGTACCCCATTGGTGTAGGGTTCATTTTTACAAATATATTCACTTATATTCCTAGAAGGTGCTCTGAATTAAAACACTGACCAAATCGTGTAGTGTTTTGAGCTGCGAGGTGTATTAAACAGGTCCCGTGTTTAGCACGGACAGCCCATGGACATATGAGCTGCGATCCGGGGGTCAACGCAGGTGATCGTTGTCCCACAACTATCAAGTGCTGCCAATCCTTGACAGCCAGAGGATGACTATGAGGGATTTGCGAGGGCCGTGGATTAGCTCCATAGTTACTGCTGTTCTGATCACAGGAAGTTAGGTACTGTCTGTTAAATGTCATCCGTGACCGACGGACGGGATGCCGCTCTCTCACGGCCCGGACCCATTACAGCAGACGGAGGCCTCTTGGAGGAGCGGTCCCTGACTAATGGAAACAGTGTGTGCACAGTCTGAACTCCAGAACTCCAGTGACAAACACAAGTAACGCAAAAAGCGTGTGTTTTACAACCCCCCCTGTAAAGGTCCAGTCGTAAACTGAGAATTTATGCCCTTCATTAGTGGTAATACAATGCACATAACTCTAACGTATAACAATTGGGATAGCTATAAAGTAACCATTTTATACTTTCTCAAATCTGTGACTTGTAGGTGACCCTGGTAGAGGCAATGTTAGGGCAGGCAGATTTACAATGACTGCATATTCCCTCTGATAGGCCTCTGCGTTTTTAGGGAATTAAAGGTGCCAAAATACAAAATGACTTAAATAATAATTTTATGTACCCCATCAGAAATATTAGTCTCCAAAGAATAATTTACAACTTGTAACTTGAGTTTTTTGTTCAAGGAGATTTCACATTGATTCATGTCTAACTTTGGTTTTATAGCCAGCCAGGGAAGGACAGAAACCCACCTCTGTTTTCCTGCTTGTTTCTTACGCTAAAGCCTCACACAGTCGGCCCATTAAGATGAAATATGGGGTGCAAAAATAGCTCAGGTAAAGGTATTCAAAATTAACAGACTGTTCATAGAACTATACAGTATCGGGTCATTTTCTCTAGAGACTTGGTGGTGCGTGTACAAGGCCTTTTGTTTTAACTCTGACCACATCTTTAGAAATGCAGCCATTCAGCAATTCATCAAAACGGGCATGTTTTGTACACACCCTCTGCTATGTCAGTAACTGAAATGAGCGCATAGCAGGAGGGAGGGGTTAAAATCACATTGTCTTTTAGCATTGTAATTTGCTCCTTCCTTGAGGTATGGTACTGTAGTTGTGAATGAAACAGTGGAAACGCTCGGGCTGCAGTCCATTCTTCTTCTGTGCAGCATGACACAGTCAGTCACCTGACTGCCATCAGTGTCAAAAGGTGGCATACACTCAGCGGGGGATCCTGAGTGGAGCCCATTGATGAGATGAAACAGGTTGACTTCTCCCTCGGTCTAAAGTGGAATGAAAAACAAATGTCATGGAGGGTGACAGAGAGCGTCTGTGTCTTATCAGCCTGGCCAATGTGAGTGATGGCTCTTATCTGGCCCCCTGCTCCGCGGCTGTTTATTATCCTAAGGTGGCAGGGTGGTGCTGGGAAGAGAAGAGGACTGGGAGCCCCTTCGTGATCCATCACTCCGGAGGTCTCCTTCCCCTCTTATCTGACCGCTACATGGATAACTGCAGCTCTTGTTTACAGACGCCAGCCCATTTGAATGAGTAGCAGGCGCAGGAAACGATTCCTTTGCTCTCTTTATCAGTCCAGGTGAGTTATAGGGAGGATGGAGTGTGCCACATCATTTTCTTTGCACGCCCAAACATGCACATGCACATGCACACACACCACAAAAAAAAGAAAAAAGAAGCAAGCCAAGACGTACACAGACACTTATGCGTACCGGTATGCACACACGCATGCATAAACGCGTGCTATTCTTCTTCTGCCTGAAATAAATGGAGGTTGAAGGAAAAAGAGACGATAGCTGTTGAATGCAAGGCAGTGCTGCACACACTAGAGGATAAGCTTGTGTGTGGCCCAGTTTATCTCTTTTCATGAATTACATTCATTTCTGTTATCATGTTTTTTTTCCTTGGTTATCTGAGCCAGCATGTGTTGTCAGTGTATACAAGAGTGAGAGTTGATATGAGAAAAAGAAATGATCTACGCCCGTGGTGGTCAGTGGGTACTCTATTGAAGTTACAGCATTACAGAGCATCATATCCTGAATAGGAAGTGTCGTTCCTATATTTACTCGTGTTTTTGAAAGGAAAACCTCAATAAAGATGGCTGTTTTTTTCACTTGTTCCATTTCCTTTCGCCATCTCTGTTGGGATATTCCTGGTGCTCCCTGGCAGGGCAGAATGTGTGGGTTTCCATTTCAAACAGGGCTCTCATGTCCATCACATCACCAGGGGTCTCTCCTAAAATACATACCTTCTGTCAAAGCTCGGGGATAGAGGGTGGATGGAATGGAGCAAAGGCGGGAGTGAGGGAAAGAAGTGAGGGAGAGGTGTTTAAGGCTACCGGTCGCCCATTCCCTCGGGGTTCAGTGGCAGGCAGGTTTCCTCCTCAGATCCACGTCAGCTTTCACTGAAGCTGAAATAACTAGAGTTTGTTTGAATGTACAGAAGAGGAGATGGGGCCCAGAGGCCACTGCCCATGAACCGACACAGTAAATCTCAGTGGAACCTCTCCTACCACCTACCCTGTAGACTAACGGCGACATAGCGTAGCTGGCGCCTACTGCGTTTTTAGCTTTGTAGAGCCTACAAAGCAGAACGTCATGAAAGATGCTAATTGCAAACCATCATGTGGCCATCATGAGGCAGGAGTGGGAATTGCCGGAGTTGGGAGAGGGTACGGGAAGATGGTGAGGGGAGAGGAAAGGAATGTAAACACAATATCCTATGCTCTCATTAAAGAGTTGTGAAAAGGCCTTGAGCTGAGTGCAGCATGCCAGACTGTGCCAGCAGAGATGCCATTCTAAAGACGTACACCACTCTGTAGACACTGGCCAAGTTGCCCTCTAGAAAATGATTGGAACCTGCCCCTACCTATAGATTCGCTCACCAGAAGCCCTGGATTGGTTTGCCTACATTCAAAACATACGATCCTCTACTCCATGCTCTAAACCAGCCCTTGCTGTCTGATAATATTTAGAGATAAATCAGAGCAGTAGTTTTAGTCTCCTGGCAGTACTAGATGGTCAGGGCTAAGAAATCTAATCAATGCCAGAAAGTAAAGATAAGTTAAAAGTAATGTATTTGCTATTATCTTAATTGTTTTGATTCATTACAACACATCCATCTTGTGCTTGTGGTGTGTACTGTAGCTAACGGGACCGCCTGCAGGCTGGGGTTTACATTTGAGGTTACGTGGTAGAGTAAAAACTCAGAGCTCATTCTTCCCACTACAGGACGAAGAAAAAGCCAAATGCCCCAGCCTGATACTTAGCAGAGTGTGGTCTGTTGTTTCTCCCGTATCTGAAGGCTACACACACACACACACACACACTGCATGATGCTTGTGTGTCCAGTCCAACATTGGCCTCTTCTTTAAATCATTCTTTATTACAGTGTCACCAGAAATAATGAAGAAATAACCTCTCCATATTTATTGTGTTTCTGTTATAGAGAATCCTACTAATGCATAAGCTTAGCGCCACCAAATAGTAATTTATTGTAATTTGTCTGTGATTAATTTGGAGCGTAAAAGCAGCATTTATAAACAGGCATGATCCACCTCAACTTAATAGTATTCAATTAATCACAAGCTGGGCCCAGTTGCTGCTAAAATAATGGCAATTTAATAACGGGACGCATATAGCGGAGCAGATTACCAAGTATTTATAAATGTCATTGGCTGGCCCGTAATACACAGTGACAGGGAAACATGCGGTAGGCCCAGCAGTGTCTGCTCCTATGTAATGCAACAAATGTCCCACCCCCGTAGCAAAGAGGCTATGAATAACTGTGATAATCACTGCACAATGGCTTCATTTATCAATGTATGAGTAGCGCAAACGTTGGGGCGATTAGCCTGTCTCTCTGTTTTCTGTAGTGAAGGTTTGTTTTTACTGGAGCGGACAGGCGTGTCTGCAGAATGATGTCACAGGTGACTTTTCAGCTGTCTGTGCGTGTTTTTGTATCGTCTGGACACATAAAGAACGGAACAAGTCCTTGTGAATCTGTACATGAAATTGGCTGAGAGTGAGAATTACTAACACAATGTCAGCGGCAGTGTTTCCACAGTCCACACCAACAGAGACTGACCTTCCAGTATTTTATAATGAAAACAATAGTATTACTTAGACAACAGTGCGAAGAGATTTGTCTAAAATCAGTACCGTAAGAAATGAAATCAAAATGTAGTGATGCATAGATGATCAAATTATGTGTGAGATAATGATAAAAGTATCATATACAATAAAATTAAAGTTTGAAAAAGTAGAGCAGTGGGAGTTGCTAAAACTTCTAACTTCTGTGCCACTGCATAAAAGTACTATACGGAAATATAAGAATGCTTATCACAGGGGGTGGGTGCAATGCAAAATGCCTTCAAAGAGTCCAGTTACTACAGCAGCTCAGTGTAAATTAATAAGTTCAAGTTTAACAACCACATATGCTCTCATAAATCTCTTTTTTGTTTGGTGTTAGTGTTTTTTACTTCTGTTCTCTGTCTTTAAAAGAAGCGTTTATCATTTCCTTCTTGTTGTCGTGTTTTCCTTTTTGAATGAATTCAGTGCATATCCCTTAAATTTAATCATTTAATGATAAAATCACTCGTCTGCTGTCATTCAGATTTCAGTGGGCCAGGTGAATTTGTTTTTTCCCACAACAGCTCTTTAATATAGATGTTTAAATTTGCACCTACTTCACGCAAAGGTGACCCATGTAAATTGAGTGAACCTTAGTAAATCCAGTGGAATTTTCAATTAACCACACTCATTATATCTCCCTGACTTATTTGCATGATCCATCCATGAATTCATATGCAGAAAGAAGTGAGGTGTGACACACTGAGAGAATGCAGAATGTGCCTCACAAACATCATTTATGTTAGTAAATCTGCCTCTTTGTTTACACCGTGTCAGCATATTCGAAAAGTGAGAAATTGAAAATATAATAGAAATATACATGTCTAAACTTGACTCAACTTGACCCACTTTTGCCACCATGTACTTATCAATTTCCTCCTCAGTGTAGAGGGTTTTTAAGTGATAAAAACACAGGAACATTGGAAGATATGAAGAGATGGTGTTGTTGATTCTTGGTATTCTGGCTGTTTGAAAAAGACAAGCTTTGTTTCAGCAAAGGGTGGATGCAGCAAGGCAAAAGAGTTTTAGAAATACTACATCAGACCACAGACAAGACTACTTCAAGTGCGAATTCCCTCCGACTAATCAGTGTGTACAGTATTTACGTACTTGTTTGAGGTTCAAAGTTCATTCTTGTGCTACATTCTGGAGCCTTTTACCAGATCACACCAAACACTTCCAGCTGATTGTGTCACCAGTAAGTTTCCATGTAACTGTGGACATTCAAACTTCTGCTTCTCTAGCACTTCTTATCCAGGTTGACTTTAAAGTTAAGGTTATTGTTTGTTTCAACTTTGCTTTTTCGTCCACCTGGCCAAACTTTTAGTTATGTTTTTTTTATTTTCTTTTTCACACAAGAAGGTGACAATGTTTTGACAAGAAAAGTGCTTAATTATGGATTATGGCTGTGACTGGGCACTCATCAAGTCTCCTGGCGTCCCTGACTTTCCTGCACTTACAGTAGTACCATACTGCTGATACTGTGAAGGTTGTTGAGTCGATTGTTAAAGCATCCTGACTTTTTTCATTGTGCATTTTATTTATGTTGTATAAATGTATGTAAAGTGATACTCGTTGTACCATTGCACGGTATTGTACATTTCTCCTGCAGAAACAATTTCGGAAAGTAAGACTATAGTCTGCCTGGGTGTTTAGGTTGAGGGACACTTAGTGGCATTTAATATTGTCTACTTCTCACAGGATGTGACCGCAAACCACTGCGTGTACCTAAAAAGTGAATGGAAAATATAGAAAATATAAATGGTTCCAGTTAATGAAGGGTGTGTCTAAAGTGTGTCAGAATTTGTGCGGTAAGGCATGTGACAAACAGCTTCCTGGCATTGTTGGCATAAGAGAAAGTCATCACACATGTTTTAATATGAAAGTAACATTTGGTGGCTGAAAACAATACTAACAGACACTAAGAATAGCCTGGGTGATGGAAAGGGATGACTCCCATCCTGAGGGGAAAATTCACTGCAATTACAGCTTTATTTAGATGTAGTTGGTGGTCCTTAATTTGATATGGAGTTGTTTAGATGTCATTTTCTTAGTATTCATCAGTTGCATATTAGTTACGCATTTGCACTGTGTGCAATGCTAACATTTAAATCGGTGTAAACAGCTGATGAGAAGATAGATGAGCTATGGGAATTTGATCTCTTTGTTGGTGGTGTTGGTGGTGGTGGGGGGGGGGGGATTGGGGGCTGTCCTATCTGAGTAAAAAGTGTGAGATGGATAGGTTGACAAACGAAAAAAAAAAAGGGGAGACAGCAGTGGAGCGGAGGCTACTCAGTGGGGATGTGAGAGGAAGGAGGTAGTGGTGGAGCTGACCACCATTGGGACCGGAGAAAGGTCATGGTGAAATGGAAACTGATTCTCCACCCTGGCTCCCTGGGAAATATCCAGTAACTCTGCCTTTCTTTCCCCCTGTATGACAGCATTGCACTGCCTTCACAAACTGAACCGTGTTTGGCCTAGACCAGAATGGGCCGAGCGAAGGAGAGAGCAGGTCACCAAATCTGTTGGGGTACATCCTTTAACTTAACAAAAGGAGGGGCTGCGTCGGGGTAGGGGTGCAGTTGCAGAGCAAAGTGATCATTTCTGACAGCCTTTAGGCTACAAATCCTGACTCTACCACAGGTTTTGACCCGAGCTGCGTGATAGGAATGCAGCGTTCCGCCTCTGATGGCCCGATTTCCTGCTCACCTCTTCAAAATGCGTGCAGGGTTGGTTTCAGCAGAACCTTCACATCAATTACCCAGAAGGAAACCAACCTGCGGCCTGACATTGTGGGTGAAGGGAGATATTTATTGTTAGGACATGCAGTAAGAGCAAAAAATATATGAGGAGCAGAGCTACAGTTAGTAATGCTGTGTTATGTGTGTCAGAGTGTGCATGAGATGAGGATAACTAACTCCCCGTCTGTGTTTTTTTTTCTTTTATTTCAACAGTTAAATGCACTATTTCTATGCACTTTGATATGAAACTTTTGTTTGCACCCGCTTTCTCTCGCTGTCACTGTAGCTCATTACTTTACATCAATTTCAAACAACTACAATAGTATTGGAAAATTCGTAATAATACGGCAACACAACAGATTACGACTCAGCAAACGACATAACTCTTCTGAATTTACAGTGGAATTTTTACTGTGTACCAAAACACTATCTACTGATACTTACATGTTATGAAAGAAGTGCAGTTAGGGAATGGGGGGGTAACAATCTGGGAATAATAATCATTTATTTAATCCATAACAATAGAATAATAATAAAAAATACATTACATTCCTACATTATTACTACCTTGTTCCTTAACTTCTTCCTTTGTACCTACATGCGTACTAGCACGTACCGTATTTGTACATCATTAGTACTATATTGTACTGTAAATACAAATGGTTATAACACTTATGCAAAACAATCACAACCATGTTTTTTACCCTCTTTTGACATCATTTGTACTTCCTTTAAACACTCTGGATAGCCACTCAGTCTCATATCCCATCTGTTAAACTGCTATCAAACAGTTTTAAAGAAGTGATGACTTGAAACTGTTACTCATTTTTCTACTAGTCATTTTTGTATCATCTCGTCGAAAACAAAAGAACTAAGAAACTTAACCTCACATCAAGTAAAAAAAAATAAAATAAATAAAAGTAGTTTCACTGCACCTCTGTCAAGTTAAAATCCTCCTGCAAATCTTAAATGATTAAACCTTGTTTACTGCTACCTGTGACACTGGTCTGTACCTTTACAGTCATCCTCCATCTTCTGTCTTTTTAACCCAGCACACAGCTGTGGCCTACACATACTGTATACCATTAAATTATTAAGGACTGTGCACAGCACGTTCAGGGCCCAAGCCCCCAAAGACACACAAACACTTTCCCTTTCACTTTTTGCTCACTGAACAATCGTGCCCGGTGGCCACGTGACATCCTTACCCATGAGTAAATGACACAACTTTGAAAAGCCACAAGCAATGTCAGCTTTGTCCTCCTTTCAGCTCTCTAACACACACTTGGGAAAGTGCAACGCAACGCAAGACAGATTGTAAGGCCAGCAGTGGAGAATTCAGTGAACTGTACCTGAGGCGAGATTACTTTGTGAGACATTTAAAGGCCCGGCCTTTAGTGTTACAATGGTGTGGTAAATAACCATCATAATGTGGAGTGTTTAACAGAATTGCTTTTCGTTTTCACTTTCACGGATGGTTTGAGGATCTCCTGCAGTTGAGAGTGATCCTTTGTCAGATGCTAATCAGTGATCAGGATTATTTTGAAGATGTAAAATATTGCTAAACAAGTGTAAAGGGCAGACTCAGCCAGTGAATGTTCAAATGACATGTTGCCATGATAACTTGTAATTTTCGGGCTTTGCAAGATGTGACTTCATGCGAATGTGATGATGCAAAGAGTTTATAAGTGTTGTTATTTCTGCGTATACGTGCTAAACAGTTTTGCAGCGTGTTTATTTCGCTTGTCAGTGTATGTTTGTGTGGGCCGGGGTTTCCTGGCACCACATCTGCGCTCTCTGTTCTTTTTTACATACCTAACGTGGGACACTGTTGTAGGCTTCTCAGGATGTATGCACATTTGTCAGTTTTTCTTTTTTTTCCCCTACCTTTTAGACCCAACAATAAAAATAACATTTGGAAAGCTACCCAGCCCAAACCATTATGGGACATTTGCTGCCAACTATCCAGAAAATGTGTTTCTGGTTCCTTAGACTATTATATGGTTTTCACCAGCAAGGGGCAGAGAGGTTGGCTGCCTTCCTGATAGAGATTTATATAGGCTTCATGGTTCTTTCTTGTGTGCATGTGTTCATGCGTGTATTTGGACATGTGCGTATGAACATTAAAGGTATATTTCCTTTTCCACTGGGAAAAATATGCAGTCAAGTTGTTGTTTGGCCCTGTTCCCATATATGTCTTTGTGATGTGTAAGCAGAAGACTAAGCTGAGGATAGCTTTTATTTGACAGTGTTTTTTTTTAGTTGCTATAGCTCCATATAGTCCCAACTATAACCCACAGATAAACACTGATGGAGAAGTATTCATGGACAGTTGGATTGAAACACAGATTGCACCAGCAAGGTGTTGATAATGCTCAAGATTAATGGCTCAGCCGTGGATAATCACCCTCATCCCCCATTTTTCTGCACAGCAGTCGCAGATAGACTCGTTCAACTCCTCACACCAGCGCTCCTACGACGAGTGGCACACATGGTCTTGTCAGAGAAAACGCAGTCCTGCTCGCTCATACAGGCGTACATCACAATCACCCAGTCTCGCTCACACTCAAATACACGAGGCATGTGAACAAGGCCCACCAGGCTGTGTTATGCAGAAATCAAGAGAGTCAAATGTTCACTATGAAGGAGGCACACACTGTGAAAGCAGCCTTCACTCAAATCTATTTCATCCTGCTGTTTTCCCCGTCATCTCCATTATCCTCCCCTGTGTTGCAGATCTCTTGCACTTCTTTCGGCCTATCCCCACTTTGTGGCCATAATTCACTATGGTCTGGCTTTTTGACATGCGTGCAAATTGGCAAATTACAGGATGGCGAGCTGTCACTAGTCAGATTCATGTGGTCACCAGGGGCTTGTGGAAGGTGGGGAGTTGGGGAGGTGCTGGTGGTGGGGGTTGGGCAGAGCAAAGAGGACATTAGCCCTGCTTGTTCTGGCCTAACATTGTTAACGCTGACCACTTGATTGACACTCACTGCTGCTGTGATTTGAAAAGGCCCTCAGTGCTGCGCTGCTTTAGGAGGCCTTATCCCCTCCCATCCCTCCTTTGTGTCCGTTTTTCCCTTCATGTTGTTTTTCTCCCTTTGCCCCCACCGCCTCATTTGCATCAGAGGCCGAGAGGTTTCATAGTGTACGGGAGGGAAGTGGGGGCTCCCCAAGTAACTCCCTCCATCCCACCTACCCACCCTCCAGCGAGCACTCTTTGTCTCATTCGCCCAGGCCAGATCGAGGGCGCAGCAGGCCTCCTGCCTGGTGCTCCTGGCTGAGATGGGGCTGGTGTATCAGGGCGGGCTGCTGGGACAACAGCATGAAGGTGTTATTGTAACTGGGCATGGCCAGGCTAAAGCAGCATCCGCATCTCTGTGTCTGGTTCATCCAGTTGATCCCCCAGGAAAGGATGTCTCACTTCAAGGGAACAGGAAACCGCTGTGGAGGATGGGATTTCTGGGTAAATAGCAAAACTGCTGGGACAGTGTCTCCTGTCCCTCCGCCATGGACCGTGCTGTACTTTTATGAGAAATAAATGAAAACAAAGAGTAGAAGATGAGGCATTTTAATGTAACATTGTGTTGAGAGTTGACTAAAAATGGAGATACAGATGACATCTGAAGTCTTATGTGAGTAGTATTAGGTAATCATTACCCTTGGACGAAAAACAAGGCCTATCAAGAAAGAAAAGTGGTTCACTCTCCCTCATTGTTATCCATTGTTAACAGGAAGGACTCTCCTTTCTAAAATAACCATCTCCTATACATTTCATCTACCATGTAAACCAAAACAGGCCTGTTTCCCCTGCAGATAAATGCCCCCCTCTTGCTTTTAAGTGGTTAGAACATGATCTTAGTCTGATTAATTACACCCCTTGCTGCTTGCCCCTCTCTTCGCTCTCCTGGCTAATGGCTAGTTTTTATGCTGGGAGTACAGCCGTGGTTTCAAGGGGCGGGTTGGCGGTAGCAGTGCTGAGTCCTCGCGTGAGGGGAGCAGTTTTAATTAACGTGGAGACAACACCTCTCTCCCTGCTCATCTTTCACCTGGGAGACATGGGGGAACTCTGACACCAGCCCGGCATGCCGCTGATTAAAGCGGGGCCTCATTTACCGTTGCCTGCTGTCAACAAAACACCACTAATGGCATTATGCCCAGGCCTGGGGGGGCAGGCCCAGGGACTATCCCCACCCAGGTTCAAATGAGAGAAAACAAACTTAGCCTGATCTCTGATACAGGAGCTTAATCTCCCTGTGATCTTATCTAGGAGACGTCTCGCATGTTACACGACCCGACCCTGCTGAGGCTAGATGGACAGGGCTTACGCAGGTAAAAGCTGCCCTGCTCTCTTTGTTTGGGAAGGTTAGGTATGACTGAGTCCATATTTAAAGGTGACTTAGTTGTCTTAGTGGTTTGGCGGCAGCCATATTCAGAAGCCAGTCACTGACCCTGCTTTGGCAGGGACAAAGTATTTGCACTTCTTTCATCACCTGATGGATGTTGGCATGGATGTTCCTTGCATTCTGATGGTGACCTCATACATGTCCGTCTCTCTTCGTCCATCACTTCCTCTATATATAGACAGGAGTCATTGTTCAAATAGCTTGGGTTGTCCCTTTGAAGTCCTGGCAGAACAAAGCTGAAATGTCCTTACACACTTAGAGAACACTCCAGCCTGGAATCCTGAACATGATGCTTGTGTCAACCAGTCCATTAACACCTCTACACTCCCTGTCCACGTGTTTTAGATGTTAAATGGATCTGTTACATGTGACACGTTTAATTCCAAAACATTTTGTGTACATTTTGAGGGAATAAAAATTAAAAAATTTGAAAATGCCAGAGGCCTTTGTCTTAATATCTGACAAAATCATCCATTATACCCCAAATTTCTATTAGTCCAGTCCACATTTTAACATCTTTTACCCCATTATTCTCTCTCTGTTAATGGTCCTAATAGTCTGCAGCCAGCTCTCGCTCTATTGGCACTCCCTGTGCTGTTGCCCCCATTGTACATTTTGACAAGTTACAGATTTTAACATGAGCGGAAGGGTAGTATAAAATTTAATGCCAAAAGCTAGGTCACTTCTCTTTGGTGTGCATTGTACTTTAACAATCTTCTTATTAGTTGCCCCAGAAAGGAAAATTTAACAGCAGACTTTTTTATTGATTTATGTCAATAGCCATTAGTTTGGGCTTTGCCTTCGCTTTACCTTTAATAGGGGCATGCATTAGACTTGAAGCGCATTAAAAGACCGGGGGTTATTAGCGTGATGATTAATTAGAAAAGTTTGTTTCTTGTAAAGTGACAGCTCTTCTTTAAGCAGCCCTGTAAACTTTTATAGGAGCATACAGCTGACCTCAAATTGGAAATTTGTGTTGGAAGCAGCCTGGCTCACCATTACAGCTCCTGACTGTTGTTAATTTTATATTTGTCCAATAAAAGGCAGTGGGGGTTACGGACATGTGCTGTGTGCTTCGCCATGAACCCCACTCCTGAAGAGAGCCTCTCTTTCATGTGGTTGATGAGGGGCTTCCCAGTGTTTTAATACAATGGCATAATGTTTTTGGTCATAACCTTTACTTAGAAAGCAGTGGATAAAAGTAGGTTTCTATTTATTTCAGAGTTTTGTAATCTACCATTTAATGGAAATCCTTCTCTGCAGTCACATTCAGAAGGTATTAGTGGAAGTCATACAACAACGTTAAGCAAGTCACATCAGCCTGATTGCAGTTCAGCCAGGTGGCTGTTTCTTTGTATCAGTAAAGATTTTTAGTAGAGTTTTTCTGCTTATGATTAAATCTGCTTCCTGACACCTTCATTCAGGCGTCAGTGTCTGTAGTCACCTCTAGTGGTACAAGTAAGAATTGTATGTATTGGTAGTGCTGTGTCCTGTAGGCCAGGCCGTCCTACGAACACAACAGTGATTGTGTTGGTTGGCCATTTTCAGCTGTTTATACTGAAGTCAGCGTAACGTGAAGAGGCAGAAGAGGAAGTTCACAATGAAGCTTCTTGATTACTGCCTTGGGGAGACTGAACTGTGGAACCACTTAAAAGATAATGCCCGAATGATGTTTTTTGAACTCTGGCCGCCTATTTTGTGAGTTGAAACAATATCAATGATGTAAAGGAAATGGGACCTGAATGGCACTGTTTACAGTTGTTGGATGTTCACACATAAGCAGCAAGTTCCAATATAAACATCCACTTAGTGCATGTAAATCTAAGGGCTATTAATAAGCTCTTTTATCTTCTCTTCTGGAGAGTGGCCCTGGAGGCCTTAGGGTAATCTGGCCCTCGCTGACTAGCTCGCCAATGTGTTTCTCTTCTGTCTGTTTCTCTTTAGCAAAGCCTGTGCCTTTGGGCAAAGAAACTCATTACCAAGGTTTAAACACCTCTATTTCATAGTGTCTGCTCATTTGCTAAAGAAAGTTTGTTTTACTCTAGTGTTTACACTTCTATCGAGTCCGCAGACTGTTATGTGTACCTTTATCCCAGGCACGCTTAAACCTCACCAACCTGCCAATGTCTCTGTTGATGTGGAAGATGGTTTCCGTGGCTCTCAGTTCGCTCTCCACCACCCTGTCCCCTCTGTCTTCTTGTTCAGGAGGACAGTGACAGTGCTCATATGGTTGCGTCTCCCTTACATATTTTCCCTCTGCAGACTGATGAGTTCTGACGGAGCGAATGCCTTTGTCTCGCACTCTCTCTCATGCAGACCCCCTTTCAACTGTTGTTTTTCTTATTCCTGTCGACAGAAAGTTGTTTTTGCTGCCTCCCTTCCCTGCATGTCCGTGACAGGCATACTTCCTGCATTGTGCGTGTGTGAGGTGTTGTGTGCATGTGTCTGCGGGCATGCATGTATGCGTGCGTGTATGTCTGTCTTTGTGTCTATGTATGTGTGAGCACTTCAGTGGGGTAGAAGCTGCTTTTATGTCAGTGCCAAGTGTGGAGAATGGTTCCGCTAGTGAAGGACAGCCTCTCGTGCTGCACTGGGCTTCCCACTCTGTTCCGAAGAGCCAAATGCCTTTATCTGATGTAGGATCTTTGTTATTTGTCCATGAAACTACAACTGAGAACATCTTATACCTGTGGGACCAGCTGAGTGATCTCCTCCATACCAGCATGTGGACATGAACATAAATGGAGCAGTTTGCCATTCTATAATGTTATTAACTCGCCGCCAGCTTCTTCATTCAGCTGTCTTTGAAATATCAAATGTAGTTGCTTGCAGAGTCTTAGTAGGATGACCATACGGGCAACATCCTGCTTGGCTGAGGTTTGCTGGCATCATCCCAAAACCTCAAATGTTTGTGTCACCATGTCACACCTAAAGCAGTTCCATATTCTAGTCCTACATTCTTGAGACTCGGAGTATCCTTGTGGCTTGTGTTTGTAGACTGGCTGCCATCTTGAGTTGTGTGTTGTGTGTGTTCAGCCACTGTCCTGTGGTTTGGGCTGGTCCCAGGTCTCAAAGCAGATGGTGGCACAGTTTAGCATGTGCAACACACTGGTGGCACCAATTTCCCTATCACAAGGCATCTAGTAAAGTGCAGGCCCCTCAGTCCTTTTTCCTCATCAATGCTGTCACACCTCTGATCTCCCACAATTAGTAAGTTAACACTCACCATCTTCCACAGTTGACAGTTTCAACTCTCAGCTTGATAGAATCAGTATCACTCTACGTGTACTTCTCTTTCAATTGTCTTCCAACATTTTTAGTCATTTTATTTATTTAAATTCCTGTTTCAAATATTGTTTATGAACTACCATTATCTTTACTGTTTTCCAATTTTCTGCTACATCCCAGAATAATGTTAGAGTTTTATCGCTGAAGAGCAAAATTGCAAGCATTCCACCACATCTTTCAAGTGAAGCCCAGATTGGCCATCTCAGTCAGAAGTTGCTGTAGCCCCAGTAGGTTTGCAGTCTCATTTCTACATTGTAACTCTGCTTTCACACTTGAGATGGAAAGTAAGGTCTAGCTGCCAAGCAAAAGATGGAGGACACTTTGATATCTGCTCACGTACCTTTGATGCTCACAACACTGGATGTGCAGAGATATTTACTAAATCAAAGTAAAGTTCTTTCAACAGCTGCATAGAATTTGAGATGAATGGAAACAGTTGTATATCACAGAAACTCGGTAACAACAGCACCTTGAGGAAAAAGTTTCCATGTCTGGTGAAATGCAATACTTAAAATGTGGCTTGTATTTAGTGTGTTTGAGGGGGAAAGTGAAATTAAAGTAAAATGTAATAAAATGAAAGAGGTTTTATTTTATTTTAACACAGCTCACAAGTTGTGCAACGACAGTGATTTATGGAGAGCCATTAAAAGTATATTGAAGGGTTTTAAATTCAATGGCAATGCCAGTGCAACACAGAAAAGTTAGATATGTACTGTAAATATTATATAGGTTTGATATCAAGTTTATATAAGAGAGCACAAAATAATAATTGGCAGACTACCATTTCATGGTAAGCTGGATCAGATGCTGGGGAAGATGCCAGCATGATAAACACTAATATGCAGTAAGGGTGAACCAAGAACTCCAGGCAGGAGGAGGCCTCTATCTATAAATTCTTTAACTCCCAAATCCAGAAACTTTTTCCCCCAAATCCTGCAGGAGGATGGAGATCTGTTTAAACTTTCCACTGATAAGAGCTGTGGCTAAAAGGCTGACAGATTCTAATGTTGACGAACCTTCTGGTGGACACTGTGTTGTTGTCTGAAAAGTGAGGCCTTTCAGGCTTTGCAAATCTAAGGAACTCCTAAATCACCAGGCAGGTTGTGGAAGCCATGAAGAAGGACTTTAGCTCCGGCTCAAAGGATTAATTGGAACCATCAGACGACTTGGAAACGATTCTGGGCCTAACCCACACTGTTGTCAACAAGAAGGAACTGCTGGTTTTATAGTCGGGCAGTAGAAGGAGCTCTTTAGGGAACTCCTGAATCCGACGGACACAACCTCCAAGGCAGAGGTAGAGCTGGAAGATTAGGGGAAGTCTTGCCCAGCTCTGTGGCAGTTTACTGAGGTAGTTAAAAATCTTGATAGAGTGAAGATCAACAAGCGGATTGGTGCAGTGTCCATACAAGGCAGGTGTTTAATTCATCAGTCAGTCTACAGTCCAACTCTCACCTATGGTCAGAAGCTCCGGGTAATGAAACTTATAAAATAAAATAAAATAAAATAAAAATGAACTTCCTGTGTCTGGAATTCACCCTTGTCGACAGGGTGATGAGTTTAGACATTTGCATGGAGCTTGGAGCAGAATCGTAGCACTTGTGTGTTAAAAGTTGTAGAGCTGATGTGGTTAAGGCTTCTGGTCAGAATGTCCTCTGAATGTGTTTCCATTTAGAGGTTTTCTGAGCAAAACGGGAGGAGACAAGCTGGACATGTCATACATCCTACCTGTCTTAAGAACAGTTGCCACCACAACCAAGACCCAGAGAAAAAAACTGGTGTGGAGGGTATTAGATACGTAGTATGTTATCCAACATATCTGTTTAATTCTTTAGAAACATGAAACGTCACTGTATTTGAACTGTGGTGCTTATAATTGCTTTTGCACTGAACTTTTCACACTGTAGCAAGTGACCAGAGATGACGAAAGCAATGAAAACAGACCCAGCATTCAAATTCAACACAGTAATATTTACCATTTTTTCTCCTGACAGGATGATAGTGTCAGAATGCTAACATTGCACCTGAAATCTATTATTTTTTCAGCACTTCAGTTGAAATCTTTTCAGCCACTCTACACAAGTGTTGAAAACAGCCCTAGAGTGAGTTTGAGTGACAGGAGTGGCATTGGAACAGGGCTGGCTAGACAGCCCATATCCCTTTCACAAGCTAGCAGTAGAGGCTGGCTGAAAATGGCATCTCCTAGGGAAAGCCAACAACTGGCTATCACCCTGACCGTTTGTCTTCATCAATCAACCTGCGTTTGTTGACCAAGCAACATGATGTCACTATTAATTTCATGCATCCCCTTAATGGGGTCCAGAGGGGAGCCCTATCCTCACAGTAGGCATTTCCTGTCCTGATGCATTGTGGAATATGTCCACTTCCTTTTAGGAGATCAGTTGGACTTTTTCAAAGTTTTACTTCTACTCTTGTTGTTTTTTTTTCTCCCTCTTTTTCATCTCCCCTTCATTCCAGTCTGCCGTTTCCCCCTTATGGTGTTATTTGCTTTGCTTTGTCATACCTCCCCTCGTTGGAAGCAGCTCCGCCGTGTTTGTATCCTTGTTATGTGAGTACTTGTGATGATTTCCACTTATTTGCCGAGGTATACACTGAACTGGATGTAACAAACCTTTTGATCAAGCCTCAGATTTCATGAACAGATACTGGCGCCGTGTGCTCAGATCAGCACATTAGCGTTTCATTTGAAAGAATGGTGTCACTGTGTTGACAAGCTCATGATAAGTTGGTGGCTTCTAAGGGAAAATGTTTAAAGCAGATAAATGCCTCAGGACTCCATCTGTCTGTCTCATTGTCCTGATTGTAGTTTATTTTCGGTGATTATGAAAACCCGCTTTAAACAGGCTTTGGGGATGTTGGTTTATTAGCTTTAGATGAAGTATGCCCCTTGTGCGACGATTCTGCACAAGGTACTTAATGTTATCTCTTCTGACTTATGTGTATTTACTGTCTACATGACTGGCTTTTTTATCATTCCTTTGATTTTCACCGAGGAGGAGGGAGTTGTGAATGATATTCCTTGCTCTTAGCCTCACTTACTCCCTTCCTTCCTTCTCAGTCTCTCCTGACTCCCTCTGCCTCTCTCTCTCTCTCTCTCTCTCTCTCTCTCCCTGTTACTGCACCTCTTCTCTGGCTTTAAGAGGCTTAGCAGCAGCTTAGCGCCCAGGTCAAACTGACCTTTGCCCTTCATCTGTCAGCCTTTTGATGTGGTGCCAGCCTGGGCTGCTTGCTACGCTCTGCCTTTAACAGCACGTCCAAGGGTCAGTGGAGGGCTCTGCTTCAGGACCCCACCCCACCTTAACACCCTCCCGTCCAGCCCCCCCTCCCTCCCAATCTACAACCACCACCTCCCTTGCAGATGTGTCTGTCTCTGATGCCCCCCTCTCCA
Organism: Nibea coibor; assembly: GCA_023373845.1. NCBI lineage: Eukaryota > Metazoa > Chordata > Actinopteri > Sciaenidae > Nibea > Nibea coibor. The sequence continues at coordinate 17,375,589 of CM041738.1, forward strand.
CCGCCCTCTGCCCTCCCTTGGCTCTTCCCTGCCCCAGTGCCCATTATTATTTTATAGTTTGGTTCTGCATTCCTTTCACTCAGGCTGTGGTGGAAGGCAGACCTTTGGCTTTATTGCTTACACATGTCCATGGCTTTCTCCCTCAGCAGGGAGAGACAAAACAGCAAAAAGGAGATGGCCAATAGGGGCCAGCCATCTAAACTCTCCCCACCTTGAACTAATCGTTGGGGGCCAGAGTGTGGCTCTACCTCAGTCCTGTGCCAGTGGGGTTTCAATTTGTAGAGACATAAACAGATACTAAAGCCAAGGTAACAACACAGTGATTTATCAACCCAGTTCACATCAAATTATCACAGCGCCCCCCTGCTGTCAGGCCCCATAATAGCCCCCAGCCCAGCCCCTGCTTCAGAGGTGCACAATGGTCACACTTCATTTAGGAGTGCACAAACATGTGTCCCTCTGTCTGGTTTCCCTCTGAGCGTGACGCTTCACACCAGCCAGTGATCATCCTGGACAGAGCGTCAAGAGATTAAAGAGGATGTGAATGTCTGCAGTGTGTGTGTGTGTGTGTGTGTGTGTGTGTGTGTGTGTATCTATGTACTTCTGATGTATATACGGACACATATCCATATTCTGTAGAATTTATATTCAGTGATTGCAACTGAAGAAAATGCACGTGTATAGGTATATTTTCAACTTATGATAATAAATGTAAATGTTAATAATAACTTTGTACTATTACCAGCAGCCCACATGTTATTATAGCAAACATGTGTTGTCTTCCTTTCTTCATTTCATCACCTGGAAAGGATAACAATAGTAATTCATGGTGGAAAAGCACCCGAGTCAAGTTGAATTGCGTATGCCTGTGCAAGCCAGGTATGTAACAGAATCTATCTTGAAATAAACAGATTATTTTTCTGTAGCAAAATCATGTTTCACTTTAATATGGTGCCTGAACAGAGTGCTGCCTTTGATCTCCACTAGCAGAGCCCAGCACATGGATAATATATCTTTCAGAGATAAAAGTAAAAATGTGTGCTAGGTGATGATGTCATGCAGTTGTGGCCGCAAGCCTGGGAGAAAAGCAAACTTTCACAGGCGAGGCTATCCCAGGGATCACTAAGGGTGCTCTCTGAGCCTTTGGGGAAATCAATTACACATTGTCCAAACTGTGATTCCTGCTGTAGGAACTTAATCGTGGGGGCCTTCTGCAGAGGATCATCCCGATGAGTTTGGACACTGTTTTTGCTCCCTGGTGTCCGTTCCCCTTTCTCTCTGTCCCCCAACCCCACCTCAACCTTTGCAGTTCGCTACATTTGTGTGCAGCTTACAATTCTGCTGAGAGTCATTCATCATCATTTGCTGGCGTATCTGTCTTGAGTACCTTAGCTTTGATCATGTTGTATTTTATACTTTACATCTGTTCTACATTTAACCTTCTGTAATGGTTTTGCTCAGAAACTATTACCTTGGCATAACAGGGGAAGAGTTTACCTGGTCACTTGAGCCACTTTTTTTAGCCAGCATAACTGTCCTATTTGTCATGGCCCGGTGAATAAATGATACACCAGCTGAAACATTGTGATAACCATTTCCTGCCTTATGGGAGAGGTCTCAGAGAAATCTTGTGCTTCCTCTAATGTGATCTTCTCCTCATTCAAAAGCTTATCTACCCCTAAATCATACCCCCTTTTTTTGTATATTCTCTAACTATTTCCAGCTCTATCATTTCCAGTCATTCTCTGAGGCTTTGCTCTCTGCTTATGTATGCTGGCACTCCAGCCCCCACCGCCCCCCCAACCTTGCTCACTTCCTGCCTCTCTCTCTCTCTCTCTCTCTCTCTCTCTCTCTCTCTCTCTCTCTCTCTCTCTCTCTCTCCCTCCCTCTCTGGCCTCAGGAACCCAGGAGCATAAGGCCCTGACCCCCCTCCTCCTCCGCCAACACACTAATCATCCCTAATCAGAAGTGAAATGCATTTTTCTAAGGAAGTAGCTGGAAAATTTCACAATCTGCATTTCTCCGACCAAGCTGATTAGAGAAACATTATCCTGCTTTCACAGTCACTTCCAATCTGCCTTTAATCTGTCACTTCAATCGCCTAATTATTTAGTCAATGACCTGGGGACGCAATCTTACAAAAGAATGAAATGCATGCCATATCATTTTCCCTTTCATTTATGCATGATATCGCTGGTTACATGTTATGTTCCCTTGAGCTAAATATGCAAGCCTTGTTCATGTACACGTATATGAGTGTCTATGTCTTTTGCTGGATTGTGTGAGTGCGCGCGTGTGTGTGTGTGTGAGTTGCTCAGGCGTTCATTGTCCTTGCCCATCGCATCCATACATTTGTGGATGTGTGCTTCAGTGTGTGTCAACAGTAGCTTGTTTAGAAGCTGCTGAGCTGTGAATGCTGGCTGGGGGTAATGCAGTTTAGCCCTTAGTTGGAAGAGCCTTTAGGGAATGAGACTCTGTGGGGGAGTCGTGTTATTGGAAAGGTCATGATTACAGTAGGGGGTCAAAATAACTCGCTGACACTCTTTATACACAAGTGACTGCTATTGTGCCTCAGGGTGTCAAGAACTATATTGAGTATTGACTATATGTCACAGCAATAAAAAGGAAACCTGTTCTCCATCGGCGAATGTTCTACCTCCAAAGAGTGTGAAGTCAGGACAAAAGGTAAAAATACCTTCAGTGTCAATAAGACCATCATGTTGACATGCTAATTTTGCTGCAGTGGGGGAAAAGAACATTAATGTCTTTTAAGACAGCAATTCTTTTGCTCTTGAATAGAAAAAAAATACACAGAAGAAGTTCGGAATTGCTGCGTTCTTCCCTTTTACTTCTCTGTACTTCAGAAAAACAGTGCTTACTTTACCAGGGGGGGGAATAACTACATTGCTAACTAAAGAGAGATCTGTTGTAGTTAACCTTCACATCTCATTTTCATGATCTGTCAAACTTAATGCACATGTAATGCAGGGCATTGCACTCTGTATATCATATAATATACATTGAATGAATAAGGAAATTGTTGGTACTACTGGATGCTGTCATTTGAGGCATGCCGTTGCATATTCCTTGGTCATGATCACTTCACTGTAAAGAGACTGAGTGGTTCTTGATTGCATTATCCACTCACAGACGCATAGGTGAGAGAGGATAAAGAAAAAGGAGAAGGAGGACTTTGAACTTTCCACACAGCGTGGCCCACTTATAATAGTCCTAGTCTGACACAGGACCCAGCCAGCCCGATAAGGACCCAGACCCGTCCAGGGCAGCTGTCTCTCTTTCATCTCTGCCTTCACTGGATGGCAGCTCCTTCCTCTATTTGTGGCTGCCTCACTTCGCTTATCAAGTGTGGATTCTGGAGAGCCATCATGCTTATTTGTTCCTGACACCCAATCCGCTAATAAACCTGCTCGGAAATGTGCTTTTAAAAGAGTGTAAGAAAACATTCCGCAGTCTGGCTATGAGGCAGACCCAAAGTCACACCAGCCCTTTACTAAAGCCAGTGCTTAGCGCCTCCATCCAGTGTCGCAAAACACACCATCAGAGGTCATGAACCCTGGCACTCAGAGAGCACTTTGACCATGGGAATAGCAGTGTTAAAGCTAAAACAAACAAGGGATGCACATCAAACACCAAGACATTCTGTTGGTGAAATTCCATATTTAGACTGCTGATTTCATCCATGCTGGTAGTGTGTGTAACTGCACACCAGTCACTCATTACAGGACTATAATTTTCAAATAGGCCCCATGATTTTATTTGACATTTTTCACCTTTAGCCTCTTTCCATCAGAAACCAAACCAGATTGATACATTCTATTAATGTAAGCTTGATGCAAACGCTGCTCAGACATAATCATTTATTTGTGTATTTTACAATGCTGGTACTCGCAACACAAATAAGACTCATAATTTGATTCTGTATGGACTTTCTCTGTTAAAGAATGCAGTGTGACAGTTATTATTGACGTCCCCAGCTGTTAAATGCACCAGTAAACTGACAAATCAGGCCTCATGCACCAGCATTAAGGTTAAAAGTGCAGAACAATAAGCATAACTTTTGTATCAGAACAAATATTGACTTGTTCATATGTCTGACTGGCAGAGACACTCAGTGATCAGGCTATAATAACAGATGGTGCTGTAACAGAGAGAGAAAGGGGGGGGTGGGGGGTGGGGTTGCTGCATGGAGAGAGTTGATGTGTGAGCTATTTCAGGAATGCCGGAGAGGAAATGTATTGATCGGGACACTTAGACTTGATAAGGACGTCAGGTTTAAGAGGAGCAAGGCAATCATTAAGTACACCACTGGCCGCTGTTGTTCAAAAAATATATTTGCTGCTTCGCTTCCCTCCCCCCTTTCAGTTTTCTTTTTTTTTTCCTCCACTTTATTTGGCTCTTTCTTGCCAGAGGTGAAAAGAAAATCTCATCTCCATCAGGCTAAATTGTGGTGGGCAGCATTATCAGTTCAAAAGACCTGGGGATTTGACAGCTCCCACTCCATGGTGATTAATTACTTCTCTACTGTGGTGGGCCCTTCTCTCCCCTCTCTCTCTCTCTCTCTCTCTCTGCCTGCTACTGTAGTAGTGGTGGTGGCTGGAGGCAACACATGATAAGTGCTGCCCTTATTACTGGTCTCACTGGGAGAAGGCCCAGGCAGCACTGGGCTAATGCAAGCCAATCACACCCCCCTGCACCGCATGGGGCCAGGGAAGCTTGCAAGATACATGCCCTTTGTTTACTCTTTAGTACGTAATAGAAAGGTACGGTGCAGCCAACTCTGTTTGTGATGTTGGGTTAAATAACGTCTTCTGCTCTCTTTCCATCCATCCATCCATCACTCTTTCACTCCCTCCCTCTGGGAGTTTTGATCTCTTCTTTAATCACTGCGCCAGACTGGATGGGAAATACAGACTCTAGAACTCTCTATTATCAGCCAAGGGGAAGAAGGACACTCCTCATCACATGTCTTATGGACAGAATTAATCAATTATGGACATCATACAGGAGGAGCCATCTATTATAACCAGTGTCATCGCACAGGAGGAGTAGCTTCAATCAGCTGAAGAAGACCTCACTATAGTTAAGCACTTAGCTGTGTACATATTTGTATTACAAGCCTGTGGCAGCCTTTTCCACTGTTATTTGCATTCTGTGGTTCTCAAGGTTCTGCACACAGCTGGTCCTTGAGCTTCATGTCTCCCTGTAGGCTCCGCTCTTTGGCTTGTGTGTATGAGTGGCACTTTCCCTGAGGCTGTGCCTGTTGTGTGTATGTGTGTGTATGTTTCTGCATATGTGTTTCTGTTTGTGCGCATGCATGCTTGTGTGTGTGTGTGTGTGTGTGTGTGTGTGTGTGTGTTGGGGGGAGAGGAGGAGGGGGGCGTGGAGAAGTCTAAATAAGCCTACATTGGAAAGCTTCATTATTGGACCTGTCAGTGCTGTAAGTCTCCCCGAAGGCAACGAGGTGGAGATGTGAGACAGAAAGACACACAGTAGGGCACCGTGCGCACACGCTTGTCACACGCCTGTCCCCAACGGTGGGCATACAGGCCATTATGATGTCTTCCAGATGGACACATCTGTCTGTTTCCCTGGGAACAAATCTGCTAAAAGCAGAGAGAGAGTCATGAACAAGCAGTCTCTGGTGGAGTTTTATTTGTTTATATCTGCCATAACAGGCTGCCTGCATGTCATGATGTATGGCATGAAGAGCCACCTCCGGAGACACCTCTGGAGCTAAGTTAGATGCCTCAGATAACATGTGTTAAGATGTCAATATTGTATTAGAAGCCAATGTTCTACTCTGTCCCTCTACATCATTATTAGAATGGCAACAGATTTGATTGTGGAGAAGTGTGTATTTTTACCCTACAGTACAGCCTTGTGCTCAAGAAAATATATATATATATATATATATATATATATATATATATATATTTTTTTTTTTTTTACTGGCTGTTACTTGTCATGTAGATTATTGGACCTCCATTTGTCCCTCCTTCCTCTTCCAATGGGAGCAGAAAGGATGAGTGTTGTCATTACAGACAAGCAAGCAAGGTGAACCTTTCCTAGACTGGGGACCTTTTCCTGGTACGCAGAATCTGAACAACCCCTCGCTACACCTCCCCATAATCCCTGGCATTTTGTTTTGATGCTCCACAGCATGAAAATGAGGGAATATGGCGATGTTATGGCATTTGAAGTCAATATGTATTATAAAATCAATCTAGATGAAGATCTGCCCATCCCTCTAATTAGACGGGGTGACTGGAGATTGATTTTTAATTGCAAAAGTAATTACATGGAGCAGATAGCCAGTGACATTTGATTATCTAGGTGATTGATTAAAAGGCCTGGCTGCTGGGGCAGACTGTCAGCCAGCTGAATCCAGACAAAAGAGAAAATTAAAAAAGTTGTCCCGTTTGTAATCACGAATTTCAAGGGTGAAATTACAAAGCCAAACATCCCCTTGGAGAAGCCCAGCATCCTTCCACTTTGCGCCTGTCTGCCCTCCTATCTCACCCCCGCCGTCACAACACCCACAACGCAAGACCCCCATGACACGCTAAAAAGGGGGGAAACAATGATGTGAAAAATGAATTGAGGAATTGTTCTGTTACAGACAGCCTGGTGCGTAAAAGATGGGTGCATATATCTGCTTAGCAGCCCTGTCACATCATCATAGGCAGCAAGGAAAGAAAGAGAGGGAGAGGTACAGACAGACAGAAAGAAGGACAGAGAAGCGGCGTGAAGGAAGGCTCTTATCTCTCAGACTGCTCCTTCACTCATCTTCATCTCTTGTCATCTCCCTGCAATAGGTGCCTGCACTTGTTCATTGTTGTCTGTCGACCGGTAAGGGAGTGAGACTAAATAAACGGCAGAATAACATCTTTTTTTTTTCTCTCTTCGCTGTGTGTTTGGGAAAACCATAAGAAATCCTTTTTCGTGTTTTCCTTTTTCTTCTCCTCCTCATCTGTCATTCTTGTGGGATTCTCTCTCTTAGAAAATGAGCAATGACAAGGTAAACCGTTGGGGGGACAGCTGAACTGTTTATGAGACTGACAAAAACTGTTTATGTTGCCGTGATGGACAGGGCTGAGTGATGACAGTTGGAGATGAAATGCATTCTTCTTTCAAGTCTACCTGCTGCATGACTATAGTCTACATCACATGGTGGGCATTTTAAATGTGGGTGTACTTTGTAGGCTCATAAATGCAATCTCTGTCTTTATTTATTTTTATTTTGGTATCAGTGCCTGCATTGTCAGTTTCAGGCTGTTTGACAAAAAATAATTTTCATCTCTTATTTTCTACTTTCACCCAGCAGCTAATATCATCCTGCTTAGCCACACTTGTTAATAACCCCTCACTGACATACAGGCACACACACACAAATGAAAGCGCATGTACCGAGCAACACGTTCCTCTGTTCACAGTCCTCATAACCAGGAGATCCATTTATTTCTCACCGTAGGACATGCCTATAAATTATGCCTGGTTAAGGTATCATTTAGCCTGAACTGTTAAGCTACTCCTGTCATTTTAGTGGAAGGTTCACTCTTTGCGCTATCCATGAAGGCAACATTTATGTCTTTAATTTACAGCTCCTTGCCTGGAGGATACTCCTTGGCTTTATGAAGTGGTATTAGGGGGCCTATTTAGTTGTCATGGCAAAGCACTGCTCAGTGTGGTGTAGCCAGCAGAAGCCAGCCCATGAAAAAGGAGAGACGAGGGAGCAAAGGCAGCGATTTCAAATGAGAATCGCTGTCCTTTTAACTCAAAGAGCTCTGTAGCCTGGCAGGAGCAGCTGAGCAGGGTCTTTGAAGGGAGGGAAAGAGAGAGAGAGAGGGGAGGGGAAATGAAACAGGCCCGGGCCAGCCCCACATATTATTCCCCCTTAGGACGTACAGAGTCTATATTGGCTGAAGCACCACGGCCCCTGGGGTCACAGCTCCTTCTCTGGCTCATAGAGCCGCAGCACTAAGAGCGACTTTCCTCTGTCTGCTGGCTGGCGAGTGTCTGTGGGTAAACCATCACACATGTGCCTCCCAGCACCAGGCCTGGGCTCTGTGGGTGAACACAAAGCAGCGGCACTTATTAAATTTCCATGAAGTTTACCGAATTTGCGGGATCAGTGGGGTGAGGCCGTTAGGGAGCCCGTGCTACCGCCTGGAGCTTCCCTCTGCCACTGAAGCCCAGTGTGGTTGTGGGCTTCACCCTCCCTCTCCATCTCCACCTTCTGTCTGTGTCTCTCCTCCCTAGCTTAACATCGGAAAAAGGTTTCTACTGCCTGGCCTTGTACCCTGCAGAACTTGCTGCCCACATCGTACAGGGGAAGTAGCAGGTGGACATATACAGAATCAGACACATGGGCATATGGCTTGTGATTTGCTATGCAACCATAAATTAAAAGAGGTATACAAACATTTAGTTTAGCGTTAAAGTTCAGTTAGACAAAATGGTCATGTTGCCATATAGTACACAGAATCTCAGCAGAAATGTAAAATTATAGCTCAGTGGATGTAGCTGACTGTATCCAGTGAGAAATTGAGGGCAAGTTATAGCCAACCCCAGAAATTTAGGTAGATAATCCCCTGCAAGTCATGGGTAGTAAATGCTCACAGCAGGCTGTTCATCAAGGCCAGCACTCTTCCAGATGTGGAACCAGTTAGTGAAAAAGGAGATGCCAAGGTAAGAGAGCTGAGAGAGAGACTCTACATAGACCAAAGTGTTACAAAAGTTATGTTCTAAAGGTCAGAGAGGCCAAGCTGTAAAATTGTCAAGTTAAATCGAATGTCTTAATACCTGAATATGTGATATAGAAAATGATTGTGAATGTATTTTTTCAATTAAAGTTGGTGTCTTTTTCTTTTCTGTTCTTAATCTACATGCAGCTTTCTGTGTTTCACATTTGGACACAACTGACTTGCATTCTCAAAGTGTCAATTGAGAGTCTCCACATTTCGTGGTTGACAATAGTGAGTCAACTCTCTTCACTTGGCCAACCACAAATCATAAGGCCTCGTGCCTTGTCCATCACCACAAATGCTTGAACTACTAACTCTACTCTCATTCTGTCTGTCATGGAATCCCCAAATCTAATTTTCTAAAATCAAGAACTAAAATGGCCACAACATGTTTCCACATTTCTAATGCTAGTTGAACTAACTACTAAAACAAAAGAAGCAAAACTCCACTGGGAAAAAATGTTTTTGTACTGTCATGTGGAAATGAATATTAAGTGATTAAATATGACACCCCAATGAGTTTAAGGTTAGGTTTTTGAGTTCTTCTCATTTATATTGTTCAGTACAAAGACTTTTGCAACCTTGCACAGCTAGTTGCTTGTAGAATTGTGCTTTTGAGTTGCTTGATTCGGGGCAAACAGTGCAGCCACCTTTAAGGCTATTTATTTATTGTAAAAATCTGTAATGGTGTTGAATAAGTCCATGCACTAAAATGCATAAAAACCTCTCCTAGGTATATAAAATCTAAACAAATGTTTTGCCTGTGTTCTAGATCAGCGACAACAATGCATATTACTCACACAGGCAACTCAGAGTTGGCAAACAAGACTGCATGAAGTGAGGATGTGGTCAATGCAGAGTCAGCTGCAGACGGTCAATTACGGCAAGTGGCAGCCATACACAAATACTTTGCTTGTGCGTGCATAAATAACAGTTTATTCCCATGTTGTTGTGTCTTTTATGTGCTAGTCTAAACCAAGACCAAATACCTAGGTTCTGTTGCCGTTTAGAGAAAAGCCTCTGTGTGATTCAGTATGATAGTTTGACCCTACAATGAAAAGATATACACAGACAGCTATTCTATGATTGCAGGCCAGGAGAAAACAGGCCACAACATTTTCCAGGTGCAGATCAGCGCTGAACTGTGGACATCATTGTAGGTTAAACAAGGCTGTGTTTATTCAACAAACATCTTTCATCATTCTTACTCAGGAATTCTAGTCAAAACCATTGTCTGGTTCTCCAAGTGCTTTTGCGGCTAATGAAAAAAAAATTTCCCAAATCTTATTTGGGAAAAGATTAGTGAAAAAAAGTCCAATTTATCCATCATGTTACTAGCATATTTTGTGGCTATCCAGTGTGTCAAAGGACAATCTTTTGGAAAAAAAAGGACAAATGTAGAGTCAGTTGTGACCTTAAAGAGTGCATGGGCCAGGCCTGTTAGATCTAGATGGAGATGAGGTGTACAAGAGTGTCCCATTAGCTCTACCTTTTCACCGCTCTCCCTCTCTGGGTGATGCTGGCCATACTCCAAAAGGACTATATTTCGATCCCAGGGCCTGATAAAGTCTGGCCCGTTGATGGGCCTGATGACATCTGCACTGTCCGTCTGTGCTCCCAGACAAATGCAGCCCAGGAAGGTTAGTGCTGGCCCTTCTGCCCCTTATCAATCAATTACATTTGGCTTTGTCAGATTAATTGTATGGAATTGTTTGCTGCAGATAGGAACCAGGTAGATTCTGGATGGGGGCTGGGCAGGATGCCTGTGTGATTGTTGGTGGATTGTTATTGTGTGTTTACCTTGCCCTTTTCTACCCTTGCTCGTTTGTAGCTGTGCCTTTGTAGCTGTAAACTGTAATTTTGGACAAAAAAAAAATCAACTTATTTTGTCAGAACAAAGGAAAAGATGGCCATAATTGTGTCTCTCACAGTTCTAAAATACTTTAAATGGTCATGTTTTCATATAAAGATAGATTTAAGCTATGGTCGATAATGAATTTAAGAGTAGATTGGACAAATATAAGCAAGTTTATGTCCACAAAACTGAAAGATGCCTCTCAGGCATGCCTATGCCTCTGAATGCATCATTCCACCTTCTTTGCTTATGAAAAGCTGGATTAATTACGTAATGTTCAGCTCACTGTGGCTAATAGCTGATAATGATGTGTGAGAGGTGTGTCAGACGGGAGAGCATACTGGACTGCCAAGTGCTGTTGGACCCAGGTCAGGTTACGTTCATCTTACTAATGAGATGTCACACGGAGAAGATGGAGCGACCAGAGCGACCAAGCGGTCATTGCAAACTAATTCCCCTCCAGCTTTGGATTGTACCAACGGCCCCAAATTCAGAGAGGCGCTTGCATGGCCTGCCAACTGACCACATCACTCTGAGGGTTCATTTTTCAGAGGGGTATTTGGCTGTGGGGAGACAGCTAGGTCCGGTTTGGCCCCGCAGCTGTGCCATTTGTAGCCCAGAGAAGCTAGCAGTGGGCCTGTGGTCCTTATTGGTCTACTGAATGCAGCCAGTGATCCAGTCTCCCATTTAGTCTTTAGCTCCACTCGGAGGAGATGAGTTGAGGTTAAATCAACGCTTGTCTCCTCCTTCTGAACATCTAAATCTGCAGTGGAGAGAAGTGTGATATGCTCCTCCCTTCATCCACCCCCTCGGGCTAGCCTCGCTTCTCTTAAGTTCTCTGCTGCATTGCCAGTGGGTCAGGTTGATCCCCCCCGTCATTGAAACTCATTCGGGGGGCATTAAAGTGTAAACCAGATGAAAAAACAAAGGGCTTAGGCAAATCAGATGGCTCAAACAACAACAACAAACGCACACTCTGTAATCTGCTTAGGGAAATTAATGAGGGGGAGCCCCCTTGGCCAAGGTGGATAATGATCCTGGACCACGGGGATGAGAGGCTGCAGTGGATCAGGCAGAAGGTGAGAACGGGAAGGGGGGATTAGAGACGGACTCCCACCAGAATCAAACAGGACTCTGCCAAAGGGATCCCTCCCCTCCTATGCCCAAACTTCAAAAACTCCAGTCTAAGCTGGAAGTAGGTGTCTGTAATCCCCTCTGTGGCTGTAGATCTATGCGGCCGACTCAGGCCCAGCTTTCATCCTGCAGCTTGTTCGGCATGCTCTCCCTCCATGTCCTGGGAACGTAAACTTTTGCACTGTGGCCCCCGTGCAGATCGCAGGGATCTGCTGGCTCATTACCTCTTCATTAGCGTGCTGCATCGTAGGCTGCCAAGAGGATCAGACCATGCGTGGAGTCTAGCTGCACAGACTGCTTGTGGGGGCCAGAGACCTGGACACGGCAGCCAGATGGACGGATGCATGCTACTGGAAACACGAGTTAGCGGCCTATAGATCTGTGCACTGTTGGAAGGTTCCATGTAGTCAGTGAACTTTTCTTTGTGTGACACACATTTTAAAGGACCTGTTTGTCCTTAGCCACAGAATCCCCAGAAAAAATATTCTGTGATTGTCATTATACCTGTCCATTGCTCCTGCATGGTTGTCCAATTTGATCATCTGAATGGAGAAGAAGGATTTTTCTTAAATGTATATATACGTCCCTATTTATTAGGTTCTCAGAATTAGTGTCAAAACTGTCACCAACATCCTTGGGGTATGTTTTGAGGTACCTTTGAAATGTGATGCCAGATGCCACTCGGAGTTGGATTTATCTGCCTCTGCTTTTCTTTCTTACAATTCATAGAATGCAGGATGATTTAAAAGGAGGTGTGGAATTGAGAAAATAAGCAGGCTTTGTAGTGCTTAATGGGGCCCAAAGCTCACTGTTTAAGCCCTCCCCTGCATCCAAAGCAGCCACAGTCAGGAGCCAAGCTCCATGAAGCCAAGTCTCGTCAACCACTCTGCCATCCTCTGGTGTGACTGTGGCAATACACACATACACACACATACATTACCAGGAACCTTCATTCGGTATTATCGCACAGGTGTGTAAAAGCATGGCAAAACTGATCAGAGTTGATGAAAGATAATATATGCTGAAATCACGACTGCAGATGTTTAATATATGAGATATGGCAGAAATGTAAGGTTGTCACAAAGGGGTTGTCAAATGAAACAAAGTCTGAAACAATGTAAAAGTTAGTTTTATGCACTTTGATTTGATTGACAGCTTATCCGCAACACTTCTGATCCCCATTATTTGATTATTCTGGTGGTTGAATCTAAGAATTATTTGCAACATTCTTTGACCCTCACTTTACTTCAGGTGCTTAAGTAGTTAAAGTATAAATCCATGAGAAATAATACTTAAATAGCTTCAAGTTTATTCCTGACTTTCTCTGTTGTCGCTTTCCTCTTACCTTGCTGCTGGTGTGATCCCTGCCTCTAAATTATGCAGTTCCTTATCTGACAGTCATTTCCAAGGCCATGCATGCAGTGTGGCCCCATGTGGTTATGGCCAGGTGTAAAAGCTTGACCTCTCTGTAGGGCAGCAGAGTGACTTTCATTAGAGCACCCACTGGCTGCTTCCCACTGAGCTCTCTCATAGATTTAACACTATGCCTGCATACAAGATGAGAAGGAGAGTTAACATAATCCAATAAGAATCATTAAGGGGAGATGTAAACAAGGGCATTCGTGAGTATTAAAATAATTCCTTTATACATTACATTTCTTATATATTATTATAGCAGAAATATACAGGCATAAGTCAGGTGTTTTGCCGATAACACATCACAAACTGTAGTAATTATTGTTTGGAAAATGCAAGCATCACCTTTGTAGCCTGGAAGGCTGACAGGGCCCACTGTGCACATGAACAATGTGGCACTGAGGGTTTTCCGACTAAGTAAACGTGTGCACAATCAACACAAGCTTGATACAACCTGAGTGCACACACACACACATTTTGAATGCCTCTGGATTTCCCAGCATGCTCACTATTGCCTCCTGCCCGGCTGGTGTCGTCACGTTCTCTTTCATACGCGGTCACAGTTGTTTTTGATATTTTCATCTACTAGCCAGAGGATATTTATCTGCAGGAGCACAGTGGCTGGAGAGCCTTTTTCAAATGTTAACAATTGCCGGGCCACAACATGAGGAGCTCGCTAATTAATGCATCCAACAAGGTCCCGCAGTTGTGCTGGAGAAACTCAAACGATTAATGTGTGTCATTATATTGTAATTGCATGGTAATTCCGCATCTGAAGCGCACACAGATACACACATCTCTTTAGCCCTAAAGGGAGGTATACTCCACACTGTTTCTGGTAGCAGATTGAGGTCAGAGATTGTTTCTCCATGGAGAATAAGGATTAACTAGTGTCAAAATATTCTCTTAGCTTCCTCGCAACTTTATGTGTTAAATTAGTTTTGGTTTATTGTTTGTTTTAAGATACAATTTCACACACCTAGACCATAAAAATGAGTTGATAATAAAGCTGAGGTTTAAAGATGACAAAACAACCATTTGGTTGCTATTGAGGAAGATAATATAAAAGCATATTTTTGCATTAAGGTCATCTGTCTTAATCATCTAATATGTTATTTTCTTTCTTTAATTTTAATTGATTCAGTGACTGATTGATGAGTTGAGTCCATTCAGTTGTTCAGCACATTATAATAATGACATTACTTGTATGTTATTTCTCTATTCTGGCGCATAGTGCATATATACATTTAGACTGAACTGTAGGCGTGTGTATTGGTAAGATGGTTTAAAGATAGATAGGCTGAGGGAGGAGGAGCGTTTGTCTATTTCAGCTTGAATAAACTAAACTGCTGTGCAGTGGGCTCATTGGTGGCCCCTACTGTGGCACTTCATGAAGACATATGGGCCTAAAGAGCGCTTGATGTGGCTGCCACCGCCTTGCTTGTCATCCACAATTTCGCTTGCCCTAATCCCTGCTTTAATTTACTTCACTCCACAAGGCAAGCAGTGACTAACACTGTCCTCGGGGGTCCTTTCACTTATGCCACCAGTGACAAGGAATATGCAAAGGTACAATTTCTCACCAGGAAGGGTGACAGAAAGCAGTTCCGCCGGGGAGCACACCTCCCGTTTCCGAGCATCTTTTAATGTCACTCACAAGAGCACTTTGCAGTTGCAAACTATTCTTCAGAGACCCCTTTATTAACATGTTGATCCAAGAGGTCATTAGGTGAAGATTATTTGGTGCGGAGGATGTGGCTATTGATTTGCTGAGAGATAGACTTTGCTGAAAAGTTTGTGACAGCGGAGAGAGACTACAGAGACTACTTCTTCAGACTCAATCTAAACTGTTTTCAACCCCTTTATCCTTTTCTTCTGCCTTATTTTTCCCACTCGTCTAATTTTCCCCTGGAATGCTGGGAGGGAGAAGAGCCGTTGACGGGCACAAGTAATTGCTATCAGTCTGTCATTAGGTTCTCTCTCTTGCTCCCTCTCTATTTTTTTTCTCTGTCTCTCTACACAGGCCTGTGCTCAGCATTGCTTACAAATAAGACACTTAGGAGACGAGTGGAATTTGCTCCCCAAAAGCTGTGATGTATTGGATTTTTTACGGTCAGAGCAGCTCCTCCGACCGCCTTTTCATTCTCTGTTGTCCTGAGAACCATTTTCTCTGTGTTTGCTATATTCACTCTCTCTCCCTCTCTACCCTCTCCTCTCTGCCTTTCAGGGTATCATTTGCAATTTAATGCTTACCTGGGGTGAGCCTTGACAATAGCTTCCACCATGAAATGGCCCAGGCCCTGCCTGCATGCCTAATGAGGTTGATGTTGAGCTATTTAGGTCATTTTCCCTTTACAATATCTACTTAATGCAACTCCATGGGAGTGGATTGTTGGGACGGTTAAAGATTCTATTAAGTCTTTACAAAAGCCATTCCATTCTGCTGTCCACCACATACTACCAGGGGCACTGCTCTACTTCACTTTTGCTTTGTGCAAGGCTGTCGCAACAAAGCATGGCAAGGAGGTGCAATGTTACTCTGGAGGGTCACCCCACTAATATTTGGCAGTGTAGTTTTTGCAGGTGAAAAGGCAAACAATCAGTCAATCAGCAATTCTTTTTGTAACATATGAAATCTGGATTGAGCTGGTAAATTCATATTAATCATCGCACAAAATGATCTGCCAAAACAGACGGCCAACACCAACTATTAATCAGAGCAGAACCCGTGACAGCCTTTGGAATCGGAAGGGAAGGAGTCGGAGGGGGGGCCTCTTTGAGAGAGTACTTGATATGAAAACTGTGTTGTTGTGCTTTGTACCAGCCTGTGGGAGTTTTTAAACAAGCCCATATGGTGGTAGCCACCAGCTTTGGAGAAGGCGGGTGGGTTGGGGGGTTAGCCAGGGCCAGGATTTCACACAGTCAGTATTGAGTGGGATTGAGGAGGCGAGCTCTTAAGCTGTCTTTTCAGGCACAGCAAAAGCCCTCCATCTGGCCTCCCCTAAAACTCAGGGCGAGTTTACTCAGCTCCCTGTCGGCTGATTGGGCCTCCTGAAGCAGAAGTAACAGCATCAATAGTGTAAACCCTTGCCACTTGAGAGTATTACATTTCTTTTCATGCTTGACTTAATCAAAAGTGGGGAAGTGAAATTTACACCTTTTTGATGTTCTTTTTTCCCCGCTCACTAAGAGGGGTGATCTTAACCCATTTGATCTTCACAAGCGCCCACTAAATGGCCAAATATGCCAAGCAGACGGAAGCAGACGGTTGGCAGTTGCCAGTTTGCGCAGGGTCACTGTTGGAGCACTCCATGTGGCGGGGCAGGCAACCTCACAGAAGGCTCCAGTCTTCACAGAGTCCAGCCAAGCTTCTGTCTGGAGGCCCACTGTCCCTCGCTCACTGTCCACACCCAGCCAGAAATCAATCCACCCTCATGCTGATTCTCTCTGCTCTGCCTGAGCCAGTGTGAGACTTGTGTCGATTGAGCAGCATCAATTGAACACTGTAACTGGGGCTTTATAACAAAACGGATAGACAAAAAGCACCAGCCAAGTGTCAACGCTATGATGTGTATATTTGATGGCATTAGCATGGCTTTGCGGAGTTACTATCTAGTTTGTGCGCGACTGTACATCGCATCGTGTACACACGGATGGATTGAGCTGTCAGTGAGTAGTTTGAGCTATCTGAAAACGATGAGGATCATGCTTCTTATCACTATTATTTAAGCCAGCAAAGGGCAGACGGGCTTTGTTCAGTGAATAAATGTTTTGACTATAGTAACCTCACTAATCCAAGCTGTTGACTGGTGCTGGAGCAGAGGGAGCCGACCTGGGGATGTGTGAAGATTCCCCTCAACAGGAATCTGGAGAGAGCAGTTGCCGGAGAGCTGCTAGCCAGTGACAGTTGCTCCAGGAGCTTGGCTTTAATGAGTGTGTGATGTCTGGAGTCTTTAGCTCATGTTAAGCCCAGGCTAAGGCCAGGATCTGACTGATGGAGCCGTAGGCCTGAGTACTGTGGAGTTGTGTTTGCACCTCTTAATGAAGCTGGGGGCCGACGACATCGCCTGGCCCTGCGCCTGCCCTTCCTCTCTCCCCAGGACCAGCCCTGCTCCAGCCAAGACTGCAACAGAGACCCACTCCATTAGTTCCTGTTTATTTCCCAAGCTTCCAAACCCTACACCCTTAGTCATCGTGTGCAGCAATTTTTTCCCTCCCCGTTCTTAAACTGTTGTTGGTTATTCATTTTGGTCCAATTTTCTCACTCACTGTTGTAGGCAAGACATGAAAAAAAACCGGAGATAATTAAATGCTTGTGCCCTCTGGAAAACAATGTTTTCCCCCTCTTTGTGTTGAATATAAATTACCATTACAGTGCCTCGGTTGCAAAAATGTGTGTCTGTGTGTGTGTGTGTGTGTGTGTGTGTGTGTGTGTGGAAAGAGTTTACTTGGTGTCAGCATGAAAAGAAGGGGCCCCCATCGAGGCAGCCAAAATCCTGCCGAGGAACTTGTCTGGGATCGTGATGTTCCGACAGCTCCACTGTGACAAGATACATAGTTTCCATTCAGCGACAAGCTTCTTATTGGTTACTATAGTTTCACTAATGCTCAATTGAAGGCGATGCCTAATCTCGACAGAATGGGTTAAAAGGTGCCGATGTCCAGAGCCACAAAACCACATGTTGAGAGTCAAGGGACCAAGGCCCCACAAAGCACAGCTCC
Organism: Nibea coibor; assembly: GCA_023373845.1. NCBI lineage: Eukaryota > Metazoa > Chordata > Actinopteri > Sciaenidae > Nibea > Nibea coibor. The sequence goes on from CM041738.1 coordinate 17,393,481, forward strand.
TCTAGCTTTGATGTGGCCCTATCAGGGGCAGGAGATTGAAGAGAGTGGGGAAAGAATACACAGAGGCCCCCACAGCATACAAACCCCTCGAAGGACTCACTGACAATGGCAACCGCTGAAGAGCGGGTCAGGGCCTCACAAGAGGTGGGGAATCTCAGGAAGACACGCAGCACCACTTCCTCCCCTTCTTCCATGTCCTCCATCACCACTTCCATCACAATTGCTGTCATTTTTATTGCCACTGTCACCATTTCTGTCATTCCTGTGCTCATTAACACCCTCCTCATGATCACAATTGCCTCACCATTTGCTTTGCATATTACAAAACACTATTGCATCATGTGTTTTTCTCTCACTACCCAACCTGCTATATCACACACTTGTCTGCATCATATGCATCAGTGCAGAGTGGAGAGTAGGGAGTCAGAGATGGAGCAGTGGGGAGGGGAGCAGAATAAATGAGGAAAGAAAGAAGAAGTGAGGCACCACTGGTGTGTATGCTGTGGGGGGGCTATGTTTAAGACTCTCACATCTCAAGTACTATGCTAGAGTAGCCTGATGAGGCCAGGGTGTGTGTGTGTGTGTGTGTATGTGTGTGTGTTGGGGGGGTTGCTCTGTTTCAATAGACTGCCGCTCAATGGCTCTGAGGAGTAATTGAAAAGCTAATATTGTTCAGCATATCCCAGGGATTACGTCTTATTGTAGTAATAAGTATGCAATACTGCAATGTTTATTTTTGGTCAGGCTTTGTTGCAGCCACTAATTGGTGCTGAGTGTGAAAATGTGGAGTGCGCATTACCGCGGCTGAGTCATGACGGCACAAACAGCCCCGCAGTAATCACTTGCACTGTGTTATCTTTGGAAAGTATCTTGGCTGAAAATCAGACCGGCAGTCAAAGACGCAATCGACGGGCATCGTTTTGCAAATGTGTTAAAACTTAGTGCGCAAATATGTTTGAAATGCGTGCTTATGTTAGTGCTGCTGTAAAATAAGCAGGGTTGACTGGCAAAGCATCTGCTTATGGTGTGTATCTCACATGCACTGAGCCAGCTGTTTGCAAGCCCATTCATTTATTAGACAGACATTAACATTAGTGTCAAAAAAAAAAAAAAAAATCTCACTCAGCATTGCTCTGTCGCCAACCATTGCCATATCTCCCCTCATTGTGCAGTTTATGGCAGATTTTAAATCAATTAAGTATGTAATTTGTAACAACTGCTGAGACTGGTTCGGGCCTAAACAATGGCAATGGGATAACTGCCCTTTAGTGAAGCATCAATGGGCTTACAATGTGCTGAATTAGCTGGCATATTAATGACCAGCCGCAATACCCCTCCATTCTCCTCACCCAAATCTGCTTATGCAAATGGCCCATGAATCCAGTTCAAAGGAGTCTCTTTTAAGTGAGGCCTATACCCATCCACACTGGGGGCTGTGAGAGAAAGTGACATGAGAAAAGTTAGGGACACTTGTCTCTCTTTTTTTTTCTTCTCACAGAACATGATCCAGTTAGCATGCACCTCTGCTGGTTACTAGCATGGTAGGGGTTGTCGAGTCCATAGGATTGCTCCATGCAGAGGGAGCAGGGAGCGGGTTAATCCAGCCAATTGTGACTGTGTGTTTAAAATGTGGTGTTCAGCAGGGGGGAAAGCAGGACCCATCCAAGTTCATGCCCCTGTGTGAAAGAGAGTAGAAAGGCTGTGGGGTTCGAAGTTGAAGGAATAGAATAATCCCCTTCACATTTGTTAAAGGGCCACTGGTCTTTTGTGTTGGCCAAGACAAATTTAAAAGGCGATGTCATAATGGTTCAATTGGAATGATATCTTTGAACACAATAGATGTGGCTTCTTTCCACGAACAACTTAAAGCCCCATTGTTCCTATTATTGGGTGAGATGTTTGGATACATGTGCGTACACTCTGAATGAGAATAAGTTGTTGTACTACAACCTGTTATAAAATATTGAGCATGATTACACATGTTGTGGTCTCATGAATGATACAGACACAGTGAGGAAGGAAGGGGGGCATGTCTTGATGGTGAATGTGATTTCTTTCCCATTGCAGCAGACATAAGTTTGCCAACATGGAATGAATGAATTTAGTTTATCGATGGGCTATTTTTGTATGTTTTTGTAGTTTGTATGTTTTTGTCAAAAACTCTAAACACAAAATCACTTCTTTTGATTTTTCTGATATATTTTTCTGATTTTATATATATATATATATATATATATATATATATATATATGTATATGTATATATATATATGTATATATATATATGTATATGTATATATAAAATCAGAAAAATATATCAGAAAAATCATCTGAAATGTTTTTGACATAAGAAAAAAAGAATATATATATATATATATATATATATATATATATATATATATATATATATATATATATATATATATTCTTTTTTTCTTATGTCAAAAACATTTCAGCCGGAATATTAAGATGACTTCCCTGCTTGTTAAAACTCTTTCAGGTGAAATATCTTTGAACATGTTTGGATTTCATGTTTGTTTTCTTTGGAGCTTTGACTGACTTTGTTCCTGACATTAGTGATGATGTATATGTTGAAATAGGAGTGGAAATTCTTGCTGGAGTTAAAAGGTCTCTTGTTCTCACATTTTCATTTGGGGTGAAAGTACAAGCACCATAATACGTGCTTTAATATCCAGAATAAATAAGACATTTATCACCGAGCAGCCCTCCTGTTGGAACAGCCTTTCTTTACAATGCCTGACATCATGTGTTTGCCTGCATTTCCCAACAACTGTTGCCTGTGTATCTAGAGGCTTAATGTTAAGTTTATCCATGAAGTGCACATTCAACACACTGTTAACTCTCGCAGGGAGTTGCCAATTAAACACAAAGCCTTAATTTATAAATCTAACTCGCTAAGTACACGTAATACCCAATTGAGTGGTATTATTTATTATTGCAGGATTCTTCATGCTCTTGCTGGGAACAGTCCAAGTTCTGCGAGGCGGCATGCCAGCAACAGAAGCACTGAGAAGTGAGGCATCCTCATGCTCACTGCTTGACAGGGAGGTCATTTCACTGAATTTGAAAGCAAGCAGAGGCTAAATAGTAGGGTTGATGTCTACCTATTAGGATATTACAGGTGAAAAAAAGAGACACAAACGTATAAATTCAAGTCAAATTAAGTAACTTTAAATAAACATTTGTTCTATTTATTCATTTTGTCAATCTTTCTTATGATTCTTATTGTTTGATATTTTGTCCATGGCTGCTCCACAAAATTCAGAAATAAATTATAGCAACTGCTAAAAGATGGAAACATAATAGATCTTAAGAGTATGCTTCTGACAATATGAAAGAGTAAAAGCAAAACAACTCCCTTCTAACTTCTGACCCACACCTCCTCCTCCCCATCCATCATGGCACTGGGGTTGTTGGACGCCGGCCTCTCAGTGAATTTTCCCTCCTTAAAGAAGCTCATAATGGCTGTGTGAAGTCCCTAAGAGGGAGGGTTCCACTAGGTGACAGATTCTTCCTGTCCGTGAAATTCCCCCTGCGATAATTTGTCTTTTGTGCTGATGGGCCCGTAGCTCCACGCGACATGGGTTATGGCAGCGAGGGCGGGACCGTCCTCATCACCTGCCATCTCCGTGGCCCTCTTGACACCCCACACACATAACCCCCCCACCCACACCCACACACTCTCCATTCTCCTGTCCTCCCTATCCCACACCCCCCACTTTCATCTCTCCAGCAGGAGCTGTCTCCTTACTGGCAGAGCAACCAAATAATGGAGCTTGTCACAGGCCTTGTTCTTTGTGTTTTTCAGGGCCCAAGAAAAATGCAAACACTCTATTGTAGTCATTAGTTTTCCCATCCTTTCTGCTGGGGCTTGTGGGTGGGGGCTTTGACCTGGTTCAAAAGGGACTCAGGGAGGAATTGGGCTTTTTAGAGAGAGTGAATTCTTGATGTCACATGCTTGGTGTGTGTGCATTATGCATTGTGAGTGTGCCTACTTGTGTATGTGGCTAAAATGTGTTCTTGGGTGCTTGTTCCTACGCTGGGCATAAACTAGCAAAGAAATTATGTTTTTGCTTTGAACTTAACTAATTGTTTTGAAGTGTCTGTATTTTGAAATGTCATCTTGGTTTGACCAGACGGATTCCTATGACATGGAGCGATGGGACCAAGTGTTTCACGGGTCTCCAGAAGAAGTGTAGGTCAGGTGGGGGTGTTTGAACCGAGCTCCAGGGGTCCTGGAGGAATTTAGGAGCTGCTGAAAGATAGAATGTCTGCTATGGTCATCATACAGCTCTATAAAGCTGAAAAACAGCCTGACACTGGTGAAAATTGCTTTCATAGTTCCCAGAACTTTGTTTTGTGTGAAGCGACTGTTTGCATATTTTCCAGATTTTACATCATTCATTGATGCCATTGTAAAGCTCTTATTAAATACTTTACAGACAAGTGTACTTGAATTCTAACCTCTGTATTCAAATTCATCATCACATTTAGTCATTCAGCGTCTGGTGTAACATGGAACGCCGTGAAAAGACTTAACAGGTCTGAACAGGGACTAGACACCATGCCTCCTATTCTCTGCCAGTGCTGTTACGATATTGTGTTGATGCTTGTAGAAACAAACCATTTGGGTCTGATTGAGAAGCTCATCAATAGGCAAGGAGAGACAAAGAGGAAGCCCATGCTTGCTGCCTTTGTACTCACTTTAAATTCAGCTCTTATCTGGAATGTACCAGCTGTCCACTGTACACAAAAAATGTGCTTCCCCCCCCAAACCTGATCCTGGCATTTGCGCTGAGTGAAGAGGGACTGGCGTAGTGCAGGCCCCAGGCCCCTGGTGTATGACTGGGGGCCCATGGGAAGAAACTGATGGACAGGAGTGGAGGGGAGTATAGCAACAGGCTGGCACTCATACTGGGCCCTGTATGGGTCTGAAAAGAAGCTAGGCATGCGATTCCGTGTGTGTGTGTGCTCGAGCTTGCATGTGCAGGTGTGTGTGCATATGCAGTGCAGGCACCAGCCTGTAAATGTGTGTCGGATTTCTGAGTGGGGTATCCAGACATTCAAGGAAGTACTTTTAAAGAAGCGCGGGTAAATATAGCCATGAAAAAACAGTGTCATATTTACACACAACACATATACACACACAACTACACTGCTCGACAATCAGACTCTTGGACCAAAGGTAGAGCCCCTTACAGCCTGATAACCCAAAGAGCATGATAGATGATGGCAGGCACTTTGAAGTAAAGCTTATCTAAATATGGCACAAGGAACTGCCCTTTAACACACAAGCTCCCCATTCACCAACACAGTCAATAACACATACCTGAACTTCCATGTAGGATTAATGCTTGTCAATATAAGCTTTGGAAAAACGCCCATCACACATTGCTGCACTGTAATTCTCAACATATTTAAAGTCATTAAATATGAAAAGGCATTTATGTTTATATGTATAGAAGCGTTGCCTTTGTTTGATGCTCATTTTCCTGGAAGCACAGCCACTCTGGCTCATGGCTCTGTAGATGTGTATTTGTTCACAGTTTATTTGATGTTGTTATCTTGCATTAGCCACAGTATTCCTCCTCGTCTGGAGCTAGTGCTCTGCAGAGCCCTCGGGTTATAGGCCCTCGTTTCACCCATCTTACTAAACGACTTAACCAAACTAATGAATTACCCAATTAATCAGAGCAGGACCCTCTCTCTGCCCTTAAGTGCTCGTTTATAGAAGGAGACCGCCCCTTTGACCTCTATCTCTCTAGGGCTGTTTCAACCAGCTTCTGTGCGTAACATTAAATAAATATCATTTCAAGGCCATATTAATTTCTCACATATCCATCCTTAAGTAATTAGTCACACTTACTGTATGCATTCTAGGTTGTCAATACACGTGTGTCGGCTGCGTGCATGTGTATGTGGTTGTGCGTGCCCGCACAAAGTAGGCCCATGTTGGTGTACCTCTGTATGTGTGTTTAATCCATTTAAACCAAGTCCAATTCAGCAACTTCCTCTCTCCGTCAACCTTATCTGTAGCTGCTGGGGACAAAAATCATTTGCAGTAGAGTAAAATGACTGAAAATAATGGGGAAATATCAAGTGCATCTTTTTGCTCCCCCATTTATTCCACCCGCTCTGAGTGAGCTTTATCGGGCCTTACACATCGCAACATACCCCCTCCTTTTTATTTTACTTAGATTTTATTTTGCCCACTCAAACTTTTCATTTTCTGACAGATTGAGGCACCCTATTTAACAGTTTTATTCATCTGTGCCTGCAGGCAGGGACTGACGTTACAGTCAATAAAAATGGGAGAGCTTTGCAGGCACCTCTTCTTCCCCCTTCCCTTTGTGTGCAAAGTGGCAGCCGTGAATTTAATCGAGGGAGAATGTTGTGATTACTTAATGGTTTCCCAGGCAGCCATGGACTGGAGAATTAAATTCCGCATCTGCTTTCCAAGGCGTTAATCTCCTCTCCTCACATTCCGCCTGTTATGATGTGCACACAAGAGATAATGTTTAAACCGACTAAAGCAGGGTAAACCAGCGCAGGCTGTTATTGGCTTTATAATTACATAATTAACTTTTTGTTTCTAATCGTTACGGAGGTAATGGCTCTGCTAAAACGGGGGGCATCTGCCGAGCAGAAAAACCAAATCAAAAATCAATAATCCATAGAATGTCATTACAGTAAGTGCTTAGTCTTGAATCACAAGAGAGAGGGAGAGAGACAGACAGAAAGATGGTGCGAAAATGGAGAGCAGGTCTCCTCTCTTCTCCCTTTTCTTTTGCTTTCCTCCTTTTCCTGTGCGGTAAATGAATCTCATTTGGAGATGAGAGTGTTATCTGTGGGAGAGGAGGCCCAGCAGCTGTGGGGAGCAGCGCAGGGTATCAGGCTCTGCCAGGTGCATGGCAGGAGAGAGAGAGGGCCAAGCGCCACCGTAAATTACACCTGGCCTCCCAGCACCGCTATTGTAGGGCGATTGACCCGCTCCAAATGAATTCCATTTTCTGCAGGTCCCTCCTTATTTCTAATTTACATTGTGATCATATATGTCTGAAAAATGATATCATAAAAAAGATGAATGTACTAATTACCTCTCCTCTTATCTCTCCCTCGCCCGGTGCTCACCCCTTTGGACTTACTCCTCGCAGCATGTAAGTATGTCACTTATTTCATTGTGACAGGCGTAATGTATTCACAAAAGTGCACCATAAATACAGGCGTTCAGGTTGGCCACCTTGCACTCACATCGGGGGCCTCACAATGCCATGCCTGCTCAAATGAATGGCGAATTGACAAACATTTCTAGAGCCAAATTACCCCCGGTGTCACTGTGAAATTAGGTTCTTGACCCGGCCTCTGATGCATGCTTATATTTCTACATATTTTCCCCATCGATTTTCATGCATGGCGTCTGGCCATTGCGGTGTGAGACGAGGCTTCCTATGAGAAAGGGGTTAGGGGTATTTTAATACACCTGTGAAATGAGACTCTACTCGTCATGAATATGCTAAAGTAGAGCTGTCACAGCAGTCAGAGTGATATCCCCTCACCTCTGCCAGATGAGCTGAGAGGGGGGATAACTGACTTCTACTCTGAGGGATAGAGGGACCAAGCTTATGCTGCCTGCCAATGTCATTTTAACAAATAGGCTTATTAACAGTTCAGAGGCCAAGGACAACAGCAAGGTTATGCAACTATACTGAGAATATGAGAGAAATATTGAGTTGGCTGATATGTGCTGATTGTGTGTGTTCCCGTTTCATTACTACACAACCTTGTCTGAATGTCTTCGACGGCTTCCTCAAGTGTTTATGTCTCCTCACCTTGGGATGAACTTGTAGTCTGTCTGTCAACATCTGTTTGCTTAAGATCTCACCTTAGAAATGACTTTGGCTTTGTGTGTGTTTCTGTCTGGGATTTCTTTTTTCTCTGCATCTGCTAGCCTCTTCAGGCACACATGCTCCATCATTTGACTCTGTATTCCATGACACCATGCTTTGGCACTTGACCTCCTGACCTCATTCCCAGACTCTGATAACCACCCCTTGGAGCAAAGCATGGGCAGCAATATAATGGTAATTTGCTGAGGTCACTGTTGCTAACCCATATTACAACAAACCTCCCAAAAACCTATGAAACAGTGTTAGGCAGGGTTAAATGCATGTCTAAAAAGAGTATATATTCTACTAGCTGTATTGTAGATTAGTCACGTGAAGTGATTCTTATACTGCCTACTCTAAGAAATTCCCCATTTTACTTTAACCCATAAACTCAGCGACAAAGTCTTATTTTCACCTCTGAAACTTTTGAAGGACAGTACAGCGTAGCGTGACAAACAAGCCTTTCCTTAGAAACACCTCATTTTGTGTGTAGCCATTACCCTTTGGTGTCACATTTGGCATTTGTTTTAAGTTCTTTTCAAGCACAAAGGCACTATCTCTAGCTGTAAAAGCCTGTGTGAAACGCTTTGCTTAACCTGCTGACACAAAGGAACCACTTAAGCTGTTCTCCCCTTCATCCTCGACAAGTGCAATGACTCACTTTCCATTTGAAATCAATAATGGGGGATGCCAGTGACCGAGGGTAACCGCAATAAGAGGACATATACTGAAAGATATCAACACCAAAAGGCCACCAGGTGCACATGTCACATGGGAGTTGCGGAACAAGCGTTTGCGTATGCATATGCTGCATCTGCATACATACATGCATGTTTGTACATTTAGGAGTGTGCATTTGTCTGTGTATCTCCACCACCTGTGTAAATTCACTCAAAGGGACATTCTGCTTTAAATCAACTAAATTCCAGGAAGAGCTTTGTGGACCTGTTGAAAGGGTACCAGAAGCTGGTGCTGGAAACCTGCCCTGGGGGGCCCAGGGTCTGTGCTAGGTACACCCTCAGCCCCCGTAGCTTGCATAGATGTCTGGAGGGCGTGAGGCCACCTGGCCAAAGTCGGGAGCGGCAGTGATTAATTCACCTTGTTTAGGGTGCCGCCATCGGAATGAGACGGACGAGGGCTCAGGATGATTGATGAGGGCCGGAGCAAGGGCTGATAAGACATGGCCCATGAATCTGTTCTACATCATCGGCTCCTTTGATCACTGACAGAAGTTCAGAGATGGGCCTGTGCATCTGTCCAAACAAACAAAAGCCTCTTCCCTCCCCTCCCTTACTCCACAACACAGTGACCAACCACCATCCCCCTAATTCCAGTACCCTGCCTCTCAGGTTAGCTCTCACTTGTAAACAAACAGTGGAGAGACAAAAATGGAATGACAGAGAGGGCATGCATCTGAGATAAAGATGGAGTGATAGAGAAAGAAAGAGAGTGGGACATGGATTGGAAAAGACAGCGAGACAGAAAAAGAGAGAGAGAGAGACAGGGCAAAGTATCCATAAGGGGGGCTTGGAGCCTGTGAACCATGGCAGCATGGTTTAAAGCCCCCCAAAAGGAGCCCTCCTCTGCAATGACAGATTCGGCAGATAAGAGATGATCCATGAAAGCCGATCGGTGTGCTGACAGCATGAGAGAGGCCTTGGCCCCGGCCGGCAGGGTGCATTACTGTGGGCAAACGCAGCTGTCAGGGCCAAACGGGCCCTCAGCTTTCTGCCATGCCACCACACTGACGTCACACAGCGAGAGCCAGGGCCTGTCCACCCCCTACTTCACTCCCTCCAGTCACTGAACACTGCATTCCAGCACTGAAACATTCCCAGGCCAGTCTATTGCACAACTTCATTTTGGGGTATATATCAGTTGACAGGTGTTGAAATTAACCTATCTCAGCAATTCTCTGACATATTGACAATGTGTAAAGGAATGCAGGGGCGCACTGAGTGAAGGATTTCTGACAGGTAAGGCATAAAAGATTAGACTTGGATTTATTCTCGAGAATCGCATTGAGCCGCAGTTACGAGGTCTCTTTTACTCTTCTAACACTGTTAGACTAAGGAGCTTTAGCACTAGTCTCAAGATAGACAGACAGAAATATGGACAGCATGGAGAATGAGATCCACTGTGTAAAACAGGAGACTTTCATGTACTTTCCCTGCTGAACACGGGGCCGCACGGCGCTTATTCCACCAGCCTCCTAAGAAAATTACCCAATCTACCAAGGGAGCTGAGAAAAAAGGAGTGCAGACGATTCCCTCAAGGAAATGAAAGGCAGTAATAAGCTATTTAATTTATACTTGAAATTATTTTATGCTCAATAGATACACTCTGGGTCCTTATTGCTATTTAAATGATTATTCTCGCCAAATTATTTTAATCCATTTTCAGAGGAAAAAATTCTACATCCTCATTTAAACAGCTAAATGGGGGCATCTTTTAACTTCATGTGGTCGACATAGTAAATTAGAGAAGTAAAAGGCCTCCTTTTATTTTGGCATTCATTTCAAAGTATTAGCTCAGTAATGGATATCCTCACATACTAATACTGAATTATTTTACATATAAATGCGATTTAAATGCAGTCTTATGGTTCATTGGCTTACCATTAAAATTGTTTGTTTGAGTCTGTCCTTTTATGAGGAGCATTATAAGCAACCTCAAAGTAAGCAAAACTGATATGTGAATAGTACTGGCATGTATACTTAATTAACAAATTAACATATAGACAATAAATATACAGGACTTTGCTTTGGTGCCACTGATTCAGGGACATTTTTTAAATAAAGTTCAGTGTGAACACGGATTGCAGGGACAGTGCAGAATCAGGCCTACGTGTAATTTTGTATGTAACCATTCAAAGCTATGTATCTGTATGAGATAAGAGCTGGGGATATGTACCTCATAGCTCTGACCTTGGTCTGAGAACTGATCTCTTTGGTCTTTTTCTCTTTTTGATCTTGTATCTCTCAGAGTCCTGCTGCACCTCTGTCCATGTCTAAACCCTGTCTCCCTCCCTCCGTTCCTCTCACCGGCTTCTCTTCTCTTCATTCTCTTGCTCACCTTTCTACTCACATTAAAAGCTGGGGTGAATACATGAAAAGATTGGTGACCTTTTAATGAAAATGTCAGTATTCCTGTAGTGGGGGGAGAGGCAAGCTCTGTGTTTCAGAGACCAAGCGCAGTCTCCATGACACTTGAGCTTTCACAAACTCAACTACATGTTTCATGACAGCTCCTAAATGTCTCTTTTTCTTTGCCTCTGTGTTTTTTTTTTCTTTGACACCAGGATAAGGTCTTCTTTGGCTATTTGTCAAATTTATTAAAATTCAGACTTTTTTGTCCTGTCTGAAATGGATTTTCAGTAGCAACTTGCATGACCATCCTCTTCTATCCTATCCATAAGCATGGCTCACTAAAATAAGACAAGGGCCAAGAGGATGCAGTGAAGCAGTGGAGATCGAGCATATGAACTTTCTAAATCTCATCCTGATGTTTTGTATTAAAGTCAAGAAAATTACATAGAGAGGGAGACTAGATAAATAATTCCTTGGTGATTTCTGCAGCAGTGTTCCAACCACAACTGGGCTTGACAGACATCCACTTCAGAAAGGAAAGAAAAAACGAACATCAGTAGGGCTAATGTCACTTTGATGTCTTCCTTTCTTTGTCTTTATCTCTTACCTCTGTGCTAAGTCCACCTTAAGAAATTGAAATGTAGATCTAACTGAGTGGCTCACTGTAGCAGGTGCCACACAGAGCAGTCATGATCATTTGTCGACTGTACCTCTGCCTTTTGTCACGATTTGTCTTCCGTCTCTATTTTTAGTGTGGCGAAAAGACGTCAAGGCGAAGGTGTACTTTAAATAAGTGACAACCTGACGCCCAGCTTTATTTGATGTTTGCCAGATCAAAGCTTCACTGCAGGGCACACTAATTTGAAGTCCACCGCAGTGATGATCGCTGTGCATGATTACCCCACAATGGCACTCCTATTAATCACATCACTCTGATTATTCTAATTTGATTTGACTCAATGATGCCTCCCCCTAGTCCTACCTCTCTCTGTCTCTCTCTCTCACTCTGTCTCTCTCTCTCTCTCTCTCTCTCGCTCTCTCTCTCTCTCTCTCTCTCTCTCTCTCTCATCACCGTCATCACAACGTCTCCCAATAAAACTGTCAAGTGGGGCGACTGCTCTCCGCAGTAAGTGGATGACATTTAAAAGGCTACAACATGACTGACAGTGTACTCACAGAGGGAGGGAGTGATAGTGCAGAGGGGGGAGGAAGACAAGGAGAGGGAGAGAGAGAGAGAGACGGAGAAGATCAGGGAAGGAGGGGATGCCCATGTTAATACTTACAAATGACTAATGTCTCCCCCAGCAGGTGCCACGGCCAGACAAACTGGATAAATAGTGAGATTCCTCCAAGCACAGCAGCATGCAAAATGAAACCCAACTGTTTCTGATATAGCTCTGTAGAAGTGACTGGCCCTTTTGAGCAGTTTATCTCTGTCTGTCGCCATCACTCTGCCTAATTGTTTGGTGTTTGGTAAATGTTTCCAGCTCCATCTACTGTATGAATACTGTCTGGCTTATGCTCTCAGCACTTTTTCAACAGGACTAAGGCGCTCTCTGAATATAGTTACATGATATATTATCTTTCCTTGGCCCTGCATTGCAAGGTAAAACTTAAATTACAGAGGTGTGTACAATAGCAAGGATATAAACCAAGACCTCTTCAAAAGGTTGAAAGCATTACATCTCTAAGATGTCAGCTTTTCGGGAATCATAAAATAGCTTTCCTTTTCAACTGACAACTGACAGCATGACAGTTATATTTTCCATCATTGTTTGACTGTTTCAGGAGTAATGGATGTCAATTTTGAGTCAGCAAGTCGCAGTTAGCTGAATTAATTCTGCCTTGGCAACACTGACACTGATTACGCAAGGCTTATCACTGTTTCTTAAAAACACTTCAAATTTTGCCAAACTCTATCACCTCTTAATGAATTCTGACAGCAAAGTATAACAGCTGATTTAAAACTTCCTTATTTATTAATTTAGTATACTGTGTATCTGGCTGGGCCAAATTAATTATCCAACTGATGTTTTGCGAAGTTAAAACTTAGGACTTAGAAAATGAAAACGGACCATAGGATTTGATCTGTGAGGCTTTGTTCCAAGTAGGACATCTGGGAGTTGTTGTGGCTTCCAGTATTTCCAGTTTGTTATCACAAATTATGGGAATATATCAACACAGCGAACACTCACTCATATACTCTGCTTCCAAAAAATCAATTTTTGGCTGCAGTTTTCTAGTAAAAAATGTAAGACTAAAAAGTATTCATTATATCGACATTGCACTGACTTAATGACTGAATGCTTTGAAGTTGAAAAGTAGCAATATGTTATCCTGTTCTTCCACATCTCCCACAGTGTAGATCCCGATAGTCTGATTCCACTAGAATCCCGCCAAACTACCCTCAGACCCAGGTCCATTGCCACGTGGCAAGCTTCACATATGGTAGTGTGAAAACAGAGAGTGGGGCTGGTGGTGAAAAACAACCTTTATACTACACAAAAGTTCCAGTCACCCACCCACCAATAAAAGAAAATTATTGAAGACCAATGTCAAGGTTCATCTAGAATCCTCTCCCAAACAACTATTTGGAGCTAAATGGCATTTTATAACAAAGTGCAGCTATGGCAGAACATTTACAATTTGATACAGCAAGTTGTAATGGAAAGAAACATAATGAATAGATTTCCCAAAATTCCCCAAAATGTTTTAGCAAATATTAAGGAAGACACATTACATTACAAGACCCATTACATTATTTAATGGCTAAAATGCACAATCCCAAAAAGCTTCCATTAGTGCCCTTTATCTTTTGATAGAGATGGAGCTAACCTTGTTATGCCAGGTCTCAACTCAGAGCAAGAGCAGCATGCCCCACCCTAACTATTTGGGTCTAGCCAGTGAGAGTTTTCGTGCGTCATACACAGTGTGTCCTGGCCCATGCCTGAGACAACACCAGAGCACATCCTCTTTCCAGACAATAGACCTGGCCTACCATGTTATACCCACACAGCAGGCGTCCACCACTCTGCAGAGGGCAGGAAGCTCCTCCAGCTGACCCACTGCCTCCTCACATATACAGTCACAGGAAGTTCCCTCAGCTAGCCGGTGGTCACAAGTTAAAGAGGTTCATCTCTCTGCTGCCTCTGACACATACTGTTTCAGTACAGTGGCTGACATAAATCAGTCAAGAAAGTCTGTTTAGTGTTTAGGCACTGCTAATATTCCAAATGAATGTTAGCATGAAAACGAACATCAGAGGATTTTTTTTCTAAAAATATTAGCAGTTTCCTGTAGAGATAAAAACTACAGTATCACAATTCCAATGATGACTCCTATTGTCGGCAACAGTGATAAAAGGCTGTCAAAGTCTGCTACACTTCCTCTCATGTCGTTCTAGGACAGTGTAAGCGCTAGTATTGCATGAGAGATTGTCAACAGAGTCTCTAAGACATCTACACAGAGACTTGATAAAAGCCCTTAGCTGCAGTAAAACACACATTCTCCATTGTGTTGGTTTCAGAATGAAAAAAAACTCTTTAAATTTCTCATGTCTCCAGATGTCACTGGAAGTTCAACAAGATTAGATATGGGACAGTTTTCTTTGCCTTTATTTGCTTTGGTCTGCTGTAGGCGACAGTGACCCACACAGTAGGAATGTAAAAGCTTTCTTGGTTAAGAAATATAACTACATTTATAAAGACATACATAAGCACAAATGTGTGAATTAAAAAAAAAAAAAAAAAACTAAAACATGCACACACATACAAGGCCCCTGCTGTCTTTAATACACTCTTAGGCCTGTAAAATTCACACCTATTGGGCCAGAATGCCCAGACAGAATGGCCCATTTGGCATACAGATGGCACTCCTGGTAAAGTATGGTGTAATTGGTGCACAACCACGGCACTGTGTGGCCTAGCAGCCAGGGGCAACACATTTTCTGGACAAAGGGCAGGAAGTTTTTGGCTCGGTGGTGGGTTGTGGAAGAACCAAGGGCCATAATGCTGGAGCCATATGTTGTGTAAGTCTTATAGAGGCTGTATGTCTTTGTGCATGTAGCTGGAGGGTCACACGTCTTTGTGTGCCGTGTGTTATGTGTGACACTGCCATTATGGATGAGTGCTGACAGCCGGTGGAATGGCCACAGACAGAGGGCTTGTACTTGTTGTGTTAACACTGGCGGGACACAATAATCTGCTACTTGTAAAGCAGGTATCGTCCTGACAAAACCATTATTGTCTCCACATGGTAATGAGGGCCGGGGAGGGACTGGGAAATAGATTTAGAGGAGGCTGGTCCTGGGCCATGGCCTGCCTGAGACGGGGGTGTGGGGCTGGGGGGAGTAGGCGGGGGAGCGGGGCATTAGGTTTGTTCTCTTGCATCACTGAGCACTGGAGAGTTGTCTTAAATTGCCACAATACAAATTAGCTGGGCTAAAGAATGGAAGCCACAGAAGAGGGGGAAAAACAGATGACAAGCCTGAAGATTTAAGTCAAACATACAATAGCATTCTGTAATACCGCCCCCCCTCTCCTGCCCAAATCTTCCTCTCTGCGCATATGATCAGGGTGGAATAAAAAGAGAGGGAGAAAAGAAAACAGGGATTGTTGTTGGTGTCTTCTAATGAAGCAAGCGAAGATGCAAGTCAATAGAGCAATTCATTAACAAATCAAAGTCCCTAGGGCCTGCCTGGCAGCATGGCTGTGTTTGTGAAAACCCTCCTTCAGAATGGATACCCATATGCCGGGGGTCAGAGTGACGCCCCTCTCCACACTGCTTACCATTCAGCATACACACACATGGCCGTTAGGGTCACTGCTATCTAACGCGTCCGCTGCACACACAACAGAATTTCCATATGGTCCATGAAAATGGATACGCCATTGGACCTCCCTTACTTCCCACGCCCCGGCCTTCAGCTCTTTTTTGGCCACTGTGTGGTTTGTGTCTGTCCACACACTTCAGGCGGTTAGGTTAGAGAGACAGGTTAGGGGTCAGGAGGGGTTCTGGTGTTGCTTATGTTAAGACACCCAGCTAAGTCAAGAGCATAAAATACTGTGCTCATCATATTTTTCCAAGCCAAAAATCTTCCTTTCATTCACTTTTGCTCTTCACCCATCCCGCCGTAGACTGTTATCTCCCTCACTAGACTTGTCTCTCCCCCCTGTAAATACACACACACACACCCACACCCCCTGCTTCTGCCTGTAGTGCACCTTTCAGAGGACTTTCAGAACTCTTGCAGCGGTGGCGTTGATGTTGCTTCATAAGAACGTGAGGGCAGTACTGATGGCCGCCTGTGAGTGTGAAGCCCATTGAGACAGTAGTGACCCGCTGAAGAGGATTCCAGCCTGAGGGCACTTCACATGACTCTTTCAAATCCACACAAATAAAGCTCTTTATGGCCTGAAAGTGGCCCCACAGAATGGGTGCTACAGAGCCCCCTGAAAAGCCCAACACGATTGTCATGGATATTACACGACGCGAGCAACAACGGGCCGAGGAGACAAGTGTTGATCGGGAACAAAACTCGAGCAGACTTTTCCGTGAGGCGGGCCAGGGAATGTTGACAGGCCGGTGAATGGTCTGTTTAACCCTTTGAAAGTGAATGGGGGCTCCCTGAAACAAATGCATTCTGATAGACTTTGTACGCACTGGGACACAAAAAGTACACTAAGCCCCTGCAAGGGAACCAGGCAGAAGGCGAGAGACGAAAATAAGATTGGAAAGGTGGGAATGTGTTTGCGCCAGATTCCATCAGCCCGGCTCTTCTATTTTCTGGCTTCGACGCTTCTCTTTTGAGCTCAACAGAGAGATGATTTAAGCCTTGACTGGGCTCTAGCATCCATTTTCACTGAGCCCATTTAGAGTTTTAGACAGACTGTTTGTTCACAAGAGTATGCTGCAGTTTGATGGAGAATGTCAAGCCTGAAGTGAATGTTATTCCACTGGCAATGGCAGTCATTCATTCAGTCAGTCACCTAAAAACTTTATTTCTCTATCATCACTCGGGGGTAAAGTCAAAATGCGTTGTTATCAGATTTTGTGTATTTTCTCCATATGGGTGTGACAGTTACACACAGACCCTGCCAAAAAAAAAAAATCTCTTGCCACAGGGAAGGGCCTTGCCTTTAAAGGTTGAAGAAAAAAAAGTGGGGGGTGGGGGGGGGGGGGGGGTCATTTAAAAATAATAATCTCTGCAATGCAAATGCTTTACTTTGTAATTAAACTTTGCTCTAAAACAGATATTACTCCTGCTGATTTAAAATTGGGGCATGTGACAGTTATGAGGCTGTTAATTGCAAAACTGCTCAGCATTGCTAATTGTTCCACGGGTGAATGAAATAAGGCTCTGGCAGGGGTACTCTATCAATGTGACGAGCGAGTTTTGGCCACTGTGGCACACCGCAGTGTCACCTGTGAGCAGCCATGCATACTCTGCATCGTCCTAATGATTCATTTAAAGACGAAAAAAAAATGTGTATTTTTGATAATGGATGACAATTAATACTGACGGCTCTACAAGTGACAAACTGGCCGTATTTCTGTCACTTTGTCTTTTCTGAAATAGGAAACATGTAACACTGTTACTGTTACATTCCAATTGACAAGATATTTGAGTTGAGTCCATCATGCATACAAAATGTGCCACTTATAAGTTACTGCATGTTCAAATGTGCCTACATACCCAAACTCAACATGAGTTTCCTCCAGCAAACTGCTACAGCTAGGCTGTCACCCTCCAAACTCTCTCACACAGCCTTCTCAGACAGCAAAAAACTTCTCCAGCAGAGCTCCTGCATGCTGACGGTAATCCTGAACTTTGGAAACTGCAAGGGGGGGAAGAGAAATGTGCTTAGTTCAGCTCCTTCTTGTCACAGGGTGTAGTTTGAGTGGGAGCAGACATGGCTGCCATTGTGGGAGCGTTCTGTGTTGCTGTGTTTGTGTCAGGAAGGCTTTCAGCAGCGAGTCTTGTGACAGTGAGGACGTGTGAGGTGCATTGAGATGTCCTCGTTCTAGGAATACTGCCACCGCCACCATGAGACCAGCCAATTATGCCTCCAGCATGCAAATGTCTTGCAGAGAGAGAGAGAGAGACAGAAACAGAGAAAGAGAGAGAGAGAGCGCGCTAAGACAAAGACACAATGGGGTCTGTGAAGGTTCTATGTGTGCCCCACTCAGTCTGAGACTGTTGTTTAATTGCCATGTTTACCCAGCAACTACATCCCATGTCATTAGCACACAGTGTAGTGTCATTTGTGTTGTCACACCACTCTACAGCACCATGGGGTCATTATTGCTCGACTGGCTTGAGCGGGGAAAATTGACATATTTTATGTGGGAAATCCTGATACACTCCATGGAGTTGTTTTCTCTGTGCTTTCAAACAGCCATGGGGCCAATTAATTTTTGACCAGTCCATATCCCAGGGACTGCTGTTGCTTTTAATGGTCTGGTTAGCTCTGCCTCACATGTCACTGTGTATTTGATGAGACAGATAACTGTAGTCTTTTATAACAGGGTTAGAATAGATGAAACAAAAATATATATACATATAAATATAATTATGAAATCTAATATATATGTGTAAATGTACATATATCCTATATATATATATATTATGATATCTATAATATAAATAAAAAATATAAATAGAAAATTTGAGGTTTAATTGATGTCATTGATTAATTTCCATTAAATACGTTCTACACTGATACTGCATTTCATACTGCATACTGAAAAAAGGGCTTAGAATATATATGTGTGTGTGTGTGTGCCTGTGTGTGTTTAATTTGTGTATGCTACTGTTTGCATTATCCCCAGAAAAATACAATTTTATCTTCTCCCTGTTATGTAGGTGGCTTCCTGTTACGAAGTATATTAGCAACAAATACAGAGGTAGGAGGAGGGAGAGAATAAACACAAAACACAGAGTGGGAGGTGAAAAAAAAAGACTCTGAATCCCTGACTGCCTGGTCAACACAGGTGGCAGATTCACAGGAAACAGATTTAATTATGCTCCTGGTAACAATGCTTTGTCCTTACAGCGGCTGACATCGCTGTTGACAAAGGCTGCCGCTGCATTCTAATCAGGAAACAAAATGCCGTGGAGCGCCCCAAAGCCCTGTCGGCGGATCATTAGCCAACCACCTCCCAGGATCCGGGGAAAACCAGCAGAGAGTACAGCCCTGACATACAGTACCATGCCATCAGGCAGACAGAGCTTTGCTTTCCACCCTGGAGACTAAGGTCCACCAAGGGGAGAGGGGAGGAGAGAAGCTGACCAACTGATAGACAGATAGACAGAGCGACAGCCGCGTTGCCCTGCCCGGCCGTCCCACCAGGGCTGAGCCTAACAAGGGGCCTGACAGGCTGCAGCTGGGTCCTGCCTAACGAAGGCAGGGACATTAGCGGGGCTCTACGTCTGTCTCATTAAAAGACATCAGCCCACCTTGATTTTCACACACACTGGCCACTTGCGTGACAGCTCGGCATGCCACCAGCCAATGAGGGAGAGCGGCGCAGGGACACTGCCGGGCAGGTGACGGGAGGAGTTGTTGACATTACAGCGTAGGAAGGGACAGGGGTCAAATGTAAGGGTGACCCCTGTCTCAGGGACAGTGATGACCTCGTTAGGGGCCCCTGACAAAAGGAGGACCGACTGGGTGTCACTACTGTCATGGTATACACAGGTTGGCTGACATCACAGTCTCTCATAGCTGCAGCCCACACCACCTTACTATGACTAGTCTGTACTGCCGACATAGGGGCGCTCGCTAATGAGCATCAAAGGGCCTGTCCTTCAACTAGTAATGAGGACAGGTGACGACAATATCACATAATAACAGGGACTGGAACATGAGTCTGGACAGTAGAGGCCAGACCAGAATGGAAAAGACCAGAATAATATTTTAAAGAGCTATCTCTTTTAAAACCTCCTGTGTTTCCACCTGACTGCAAACAGAATGATACAGATGACTGGAATAAAATCAACCACTGCCCGTTTTCAAATGGGGTTTTCTCAGCTGTAAAACCAAATTCATAATGCTGGTAAAGATATGCTACACACACTCCTAGCAGGGGCTTATAATTATGCAAAAGGGTCCCAGTGCAGCAGTATTACGGGCCCCTGGTCTCCCTCTCTCTCTCTGTATATATATATATATGGTTCCAGCAGCCTTCTCTGCAGGTCTCCAGAGCTCAGTTTAAGAGGAGGATGAATAGAGTGATGAAGTGTGGGTCACATGTCTGTTTGATCCAGTGATAACGAGGGGGCTGAAGAAATAATCTATCAGCAATAATCCCTGACTCAGGAGACACCTCTGCCACACACACGCACGCTCAAACAGACGCATGCATGCACAGATGACAGATGCACACAGAGACACATATCCTACACACACACACACACACACACACACTGATCACCATATTCAGCAGGCCTTCATTATCACTATAATGTGAAGCAGGGGAGCCTGCAACCAAAATGACCAATTATTCAGCATCAAGTATATCACCCTTCATTCACTCTGTGGGATTTATTACCATAAGATTCCAGGTCAGTGTAAACGGCTGGAAACTGAAGGCAGACAGGCAGACAGATAATGCTGTTTATTGTTTAGAGAGGTACAGGGAGAGAACATTGCACCATTGGGACCTTGCTGAATCTCAGTTGAAAAGCGAGCACGTAAAACACACACAGGAGAGGTTATCAAGGAAAAGATGCCATAGTCTACACCCATAAATCATTTATAATGTGTACCATAACATTTCCCTCTCTTCTTTAGTCACAGTGAAGGGTAGGATCCCATTTCCTGCTTGGGTCCGTGTAAAGATAATCATGTATCCATTTACATTTCCCATAAAGGAATATGGAGATGAGGTGGAGAGTCAGCAGGGGGTTCCTGACACACAGACACAGTCACAAATGTATTTGCCTTGCTATGCTGTCACAATCAGGACACTCTGAACTATCACAGATTTAGATTAGAAGCTGTCAGTGTTTTCGTTGCAGACACTGTTCGCAAATGAAGAGCTGAGGCGAAGCGAATGAACAAAACAACATCCTAATGATTGTTTATACAGTGGAAACATGAAGCAATTTTGGCTGATTATCGGGACAATGTCTGCCAATGACGCCATTGTTAGTGTACAGGCCAAAGCGCAAAAAAAAAAAAAAAAAGAGACTGATTGAGAACAAAGCAGAGACAGCTGAACCCATCATCTTTTATTCATTACATAAATGACATTTTAACAAGAGAAAATTCCTCATTATTGCTTCATTATACTGTATTAGATCTCTGTCTAGCAGATTGATAGAGTAATAGTGCTTTTATGAATATCAATATGTTTAGACAGGGGGCTTGTGAAGACCTCAGCCAAGGTCAAAGCTATATGTTATGACAACACGAACCGTGATAACGCACTGCGGTCAATAGATGTAGAGATATGAGTCGAAAATCGTTTTGATCTGAAATCATCAGTGTTGCTGTGAAAATCAATGGGCTGTTGCGAGCCAGTGACTTACGACACTGTGTGATATCCAGAAAAATAAAAAAGTGCATGCTGTAACAGTGATGTTCCAGGGGTGCTGTGTATTCTGACCAACTACCAGCAGAATGCAGTAGGCCTGTTTTCTGATTATACACATAGATCTGGCATAATTATTTATTGTAATACCTTATTTTATGGCAATGCATTCATATATTTTTTTATGGCCCAATGCTTTGTATTCATATTTTATTTTTTTTCAGTTACTGAAAAATGTACATGTCAATCAAAGTGAGGCGAGCACTCCCTGACAAGTGAGAATAGTTTATTCAAATTGGTCTGGTGACCGAGAGCAGAGTACAGTAAATGTCTGAATACCGAATGAGGTATTTATGAAAAACGCGGCTACGTTGTCCTCCATTCTAAAGAAGCATTACACTCGCTCGAGAAGGAAAGTGGAAATGTTGACCTTTATGCTCTGGAGTATACGCACACTCATACGATCGTGCACATGCGCACACATCCGGAAAGAGAAAAAAAACACAGACACAACACAGCACATAGTTTTTCTCCTCTCTCACATATCCCACCTCAACTCGGGGGATGTTATCTCAAATAATTACCGGTGGCCTCTCCCTGTCCCTAGTGGCTGCTGCTCGTGAGCGAGTAGAGACAACAGTAGGTCACAGTGGAGGGTCTGCTCTAGGAGGAAGCGAGAGTGTTAGCAGAGATGGTGGTGGTGATGGGGGTGTGGAAGATCTGAGACTGGCCTCCTATGGCCCTGGCAACAGCTCTTAATTAACCACCCAGGTATTCCTGAGCCTCACGGCCCACTGCCCGGCTGGCCATATGGCTGGAGCTGCGCCATAGCCATAATTGCCAGGGGAAACACTGCATCAAAAAGAGCTCAGCCAACATAAAGCTTGTGTAAATTATTTTTAATGGTTCCCTTCTGGCAGGAGCACGTGTTTGTCATCTCAAAAAGAGCGGCCGAGCGATTTATTCGCCCTTGACCCCTCTTTTCCATGCACTTGCTCCCTGTTTGACAGTGTGACCTGTCTACCTGATCCTCGCTGGTGTCACACACGCACACACACATATGCGCACCCAGAGCCATTAGCACTGTTAGACAGCAACCCCACTCTCCCCTGCCTGCGTGAGTGGTTGTAATGCACGTACAAAAATGCATTTCTCTTCGTGCCCACAACCACTTCAGAGTGACTCATTGATGCTGTATTTAATTATTGGTCACTACATTGCCTTAAATCTAACACATTAAATTCTAACATACAGGCTAAATATGCCCTCTTTTGTAAATGTAATATTAAAGAACAGATGGTGCAAAACATGATTAATTAATTACTTTAAAAAGTGCAGTGCGTGTATTTCATATTTCATTGAACGCCACTTGCAGTCCCTCATTAAGATCTCACCTCACATGCTCCGGAAACTGGCAGCCATCATAACTTTGTCATTAGAGAAAAGGAGAGAAAAAAAAAAAAAAGAACTGGAGATCATGATTCGGCCTTCGGTTTGTAATTACCTAATCTGTTGTTCTAATGGCCTCCTCATCGTTTCATGAACAAGCATCTCGAAAGGGATGAAAATTGTGGTGAAATTGGTTCCATGCCTGTCCTTTCTTCTTTCTTTCACCTACCTTCACTCCCTCCCTCTCCTTCTGTCTTTTTCTCTTTCAGTTTGGATTGCTAATCGTCCCAGGAGGGGTCCAGGACGGATAAAGTAGCAGCTCATTGCAGTTTTCCGCTTGTGTTATTTTTGACCATCGTTCTTGTACAAGGATGTTGTTGTGAAGGAGGGGAGAGGGGGTGAGACAGTGTTCATTGGCCTCTGAGGTGGGTTAAGACTGCTGGCTTTTCCCTGTCTGGTGACTACTCACAATATGTCAGGAACACAGAACATTTCCATGCCCCTGCTCCCCCTCCATAAGTCTCACGCCAGGCCATTGGTGAGCTGTTTTTTTAAGGAAGTGGCTAGCAATCTGGTCAGAGCGACCTCACATCTGCCCTGCTAATGAGAAGGCTGGCCTCCTCCCAATTCACCTCCCTAAACACTGTCCTTACCCACACAGGTCACGTCCTCCAAGGAGCTAAAACAACACAATACAATACATACACATACACGTACACATGCACGTATAAAGACAGAAATGCACATGCACATAAAGGCAAAAGCCACATACGCAAAATCTAAAAATATATGCATGCATAAACGCATTACACCTACCTGGTGCAAAGACAGTGGCTTGCATCGAATTGCATGACGACGAGTGCATACAATACTAAAACAGACACTTTTGTATTATAAAATGAAAGTGGACTCATTGCTTAGCCCCGAGTACTGATCTTCCATTACAGATAGATACATGCCTAATCGTAATCCTAAGCCTAACATTTAGCCAGCATAAAAACACACTTGGTGAACGTCTAAATGTCCTCACTTTCAATGTGAATTGGTCCTCACAAACATAGATTTTCACACACACACACACACACACACACACACACAATATACTCTGCCCTGTCCCAACTGTCTTATTCAAATACAGACCATAAACCTCAGAATAAAAACAAACAAAAAAAAAAAAAAACACTCACAAACAAACACACAGGATTCAGCTACTCCTTAGTCCAAACTCCAACTTAATGACTTGGTTGATGCTTAGTACCACACACAGTGCAGTTGAGTGGAAATGAAAGCATAATTGCCACCATAGATCCAACACATACTGAAAATAATACAAGCATGCATTCATGCATTTAACCACACCATCAGCCCACTCTCTTGACGACATCAGAGTCATTACCAGAATATATTTTTATGGTGTTTTCTAAAAGCCATCAGAGATGAATCACGCTATCAGGCCAGCATCGCCGAACAGACCCTGTGTATTAACTTGATGCAAAGCCAGTTTAATGTACCTGAATTCTGAAATAGCTCCAAATCGCCTGATTGGCGGTTATTGCACCTTAGGCCAATGAGAGGGTGACAGAGGCGGCTCGTTCACAGCTTTAATGAGCCCCGCACAGTGAGACATGGAATGAGATATCCCCAGTACAGACTAATCTAAAATGCCCTAAAACAGCAGGTCCATAAATTAAGCAAAAGACACACATGCCTGAAACAGCAAACGCTTTGTAAAGCAACCTTTTGTGCTGTCATTTTGACTTGCACTTAGCGTGTTTGGCTCTGCCTCTCTGACTGTCTGCTTGCCAGATCTTCAGAATTTTGCCACTTTTTAACCTTAAGCACAATAAATGTTTAGCCCCCTTTCTTCTCAGGTTACAAAGCAAAAGAACATTGATAACACACGGGGTTTGCACCAAGTGTCCTGTCATATGCGCCCACTACATCCTCACCCTTCTCACCTTGGACCCTTTAACCCCATCTCACTTCAGCTCTCTTGATAAGGAGTGAAGTGTTGGCAGAACCTTCAGTTCACAGCACAAGAAAAAAACAAACATTCATTTCCACAGTGTCTGGAGCCTGTTAGACAGTTCCAAGGTTTTCCAGGCCGTTCTTGTGTCACCACAAAACACAAACGCACACCAAAAACTACTTACAAAAATATAGCGAATGAAGGCTTGCATTTACCCATTCCTTGGCCACCTGCATTCATCATTTCTCATCATCATGACCACTACATCCACAATCGCAATACAATCATACAATACAAACTAATCATCAACCAATCACTGACACTTAAAAGCATGTAATGATTGGCCTTAGTATATCCTTCATCGACTCTCAGCCCTTCACATCCTCATCTTTCCGGCTGGTCCAAATCAGAAGACTGCTAGCAACACTGTCAACAGTCTAATGCTCTAGCTACCTGTGCTGCTACCATTACCACCCTGTTGATCTGGTCTAGAGCTCTTAGGGTCTTCCCTAAGAGTAGAGGTGTCTGTAAAGTAGTCTGCGTTTATTTACAAGTCAATTTTGTACCTTGGTCACCTGAAGGCAGCAGTACAAATGTATTTAAGAGGTATGCGTGGTATGTTTAACAGGTGCTGCACCAGGGCCCAGTGTCACTGTCAGAGTCTACTGTAAAGCATTGCTGTTTAAGAGAAACACTAAGTGCCAGGAAAACAGAGTTTCAGAATGTTGTTCAGCAATGAATGGTAAACATCTGGTTTTGGTGTCGGCCCCACAGAGAGACCAAGGTGCAAGAAGTTGCCAATATTTAACCAGCATATAATAGAGTACAGCACAACAACCCATAGAAGCCTCAATCACCAGAAAGCAGTGAAACCTTGAGACATGTTGTGTTATTTGAGTCAAGGGTCAGGAGTCATAGATGTTCCAGTTCCACTTTATGAGTCAGTTTTACTGTGAGTGAGTATACCAAAAATACATCGCTTCATAACAAGAACTGCAAGAACTAGGTGACAAAGGGGACATCGAAAAGATGGATGTCCATAGTCAGTGTGTTAAGTTTCCTCATGAAACACCTCTCCAGCTGAACACAGTGGATAAGAGGGCTCATTCTGAGGTTAGAGAGGTGACTGTGTGGTAGTGGTAATACTAGGCCGTGTGTTTTCATCTTCAGCTTTACTGACATTCACACGGCGTCTCCACCCCTCCTCGGAGACAGCATCAATTAAAACTTACTGTCAAAACTCCAGTGCATTGTTTCACACTAGCCACTTAATGCATTTTGGACAAATGACTGGAGATTGTGACCTGAGAGAAAACAATTTTCTTTTCAAACTGCTTCTTAAAACACAATAGCTTGGAAAGTGGACCAAAGATGTGGAATTATGCAAAAGACATAGTGGTTTGGTTATGGAAGTAAGTAAACAGCAGAGTCTAAATGGACTCTGGTGATACGTTTTTTCCAAACTTTGTTTTGTCAAAGATTTTCCAGCTTGTACAGTTTATTGCTTATACTGTAGCAGTGGTTGCATCAAGTCTGAGGAGAGGAAAAGTGAGGAACAGTACCCACATTAGGCCAGCTGTGGGATAACTTCACACACATGCACATACACAATCGCTGTTGGAGCCATGACACTCTTCTGATTGCTAATTAGTACTTGAATCGACTGGTTCTCAGTAGAACAACTTGAGGATTTCAAGCATTAACAAAATGTCAACGGCTCTAATGGCCTTTTTCCTCCATACTTCATTGCTGCCAGTTTCTCTCCATCCTTTCTTCCATCGCTGACACCAATAGTAAGGTTTAAGTTGAGGATGTGTTGTCCAGCACCTCCCTAGTATGTCAGATGTAAAGTTTGTGCCATGCCAGCAAGGGACGGCACACATTGACGGATTTGGTCAAGTATAAAGTCTAAAAAATAAAGCACTAGGCTCCACCTATGTATTCTTCAGCCTGTCTTTACCTGTGAGAAACATCAGGTATCCAGTCAGACTTAGCTAGTGAACACTGTATAAGGGATGAATGTGTTCAATGTGTGTGTGTGTGTGTGCGTGAGTGAGTGTGTGTGTGAAAGAGAGCAGGAGAAAGTACCAGCCTATCAGCTTCATTTTTTACATGCAGCCTGTCCTAATTAAGAAATATGGAAAAGGTTCAAGAGCTGTGAAGAGTAGTCTATTGACCTTCTCATCACTACACAAGAGAGAGAGAGAGATGAAGACGGGCTGGCGTTGGTGACCAACTCTGTCAAGGGAAGGAGGGACATTTATAACGAGAACAATCAAGTGGCACCAGGAGCAGACGGCGAAGAGATCCTCCTAATAATTGGTTCCATTAAAGCCCTTTTAAAGTGCAACTCTCTTAGATAAGCCAAGGCACTGTCCGTTTGCTCATCTCCTTGTCATGGTAATTTAGCCAGGCTAAATGATGCTTGCAGGAGCTCACAGGCCTCTATTCTTGGACCAGACAAAAGAAATATCATCTCACCCATAGGTTTGTGTAATCTGGAATTAGGCACCATTTAGAGCGACGCAGGCGGAGTGGTTGTATGGCCGAAGGCCATTGCTGCTGTAAATTAAGATTGAAGAGGTGAAGATGGGGAACAGAGAGGAAAAAGAGATGGTAATATTTGACAAATCCTTTATCATAATATGCTCGTCACTGCCCTCAAGACTTAAGGCACAAGAGAGGTACCAGACACGTCAAGTGTGGTATGTGTTTTTTCAGATTGTCTTGTTTTTTTCTTCTATTTCTATTTATTTTAATTAGCCATTAGTCTTGACACCACATTTGCTGCGTGCTGCTGGATTGCTGATGGTTCGCTGGAGCAACAGGGTGATGAATATTCACAGTCAAGTTAACCTCTTGGTATCTAAAAGCATACATGGCCAGGAGAAAGATGATAATTCTCTGCTATTGATAATACATTGATGATGGTGACGATTAACCGATATTCAGGCCAATGAAATGCAAGCCCCACATACTGTAATGATCTGTTGGATGTTGGACTCTGCAAATGCAATGTGTGCATAGCATAGCATAGCATTGATTATGGCGATTGTCTTCTTTAATTAAATGTTTTAGCACCCTATGTAGTGTGCTCCGGACTTTGAGGCTTTGTTGTCCTTTATCCCTGTGACTGCATAATCCCTAACCAGTAGACTCATTTAGATCAACACCAGAAAAGAAACTTTTCAGTGTAAGTACAGTGTGATGCCAGTAAAGCAGTCAAACTACAGATTAAAAAGTACATTTTTACCATCTGTCATCCACAACTGCTTGTGTTCTGCGTGACGGTCTACCCATCTAGTTAAACGCCTACAGCCATTTGAAAACAGCAGGGCAGGATGTGTTTGCAGTCAGTAATTTGAAAGAAACACTCGAACAAGTGTGGTGCTCATACCCACAGTGATTCATTGTGAGCATCTTGTGTAACTTGCATAAAACAATATAGTGAATAATAGTCAATTTCAGCTTTTGCACCTAACAAACTGGACATAGGACATAGTCTCTTTGTCAATGTGCGTATGTCTGATACCTTGCACTGGTGCATTGCGTTAAAAATAAGGCACTCAGTCCTCAATTGAGCAGCATTTCCCTTTAAATCAGTGTTTGAACAGCACTATGTAGAGCAGCATTCCAAAAGCATGTGTGAAATTACTACAAATAACAGAAACAAAAAAGCTACTTCAACTGCTTTGATTACTTTGTTTTTGACACTCCAGCTGTTCATCCAGAAAGTAACTGCATTGATTTGTAAATGTGTTTAACCACGAAGATGACATGAAAAGGAATATGCCAAGACACCAAAGCATCCCAAATACATCCTGGGGTCTAAAACTAATTTCCAAACAACAACAAAAAAAAAGAGAGACTTTGACATGTTTTGAAGGGACATTTTTTTTTTCACTCATAGACAACTGAGAGCTGCTTTAACAGACAAACACTGGCATATTTTGACTGTAACTTCATACCAAAGCAAGAACTGATCACAACGACAACAAGCAAGTGGCCGTGTAAACATATCAACACAAAAGGAAGAAGGCAAAATCGCCGTGGGTTTGTGATGACGGGTGATCGATGCTTTGAAACGCAGCAGCGGGTATTGTCACATGCCAGAGAGCTCTGAGCTTGCAAAACTAACTACTCGCCGCCTCTGTGATATCTCTTTTGCTAACAGACTCATTTGGATAAATAAATGTGAATAAATATTGGCCTCAATAATGCTTGTTGTGTGTTTTTTTTTTGTTGTTGTTTTTTTTTTTTTTTACTCCATGTCTGCTGCTGCCAGCAGCCATTATGAAAAAAATTTGCTCTCTCTGCACTAAAAGCTGGGAAAATGAGGCTCTTTTAAATGTTGCACATTTAATATTTATCAGCTTTCTATTAGAATATATGCACACTCAAATCGTCAGCCTATATGATCTATCGCTCTGCTAAATTATGGTGCCACACAGCACAGAGGGGGGAAATTCATTACTGCTCAGGGCAATTTCCTCCCAAAACAAAAACATTTCATTCCGACGGAAAAGCCAAATTAATACTGGCTTTGCATGAAGCGGATTTTATTTGCCAAGGAACTGCTACTTTCTCACTCACTTCATCCGCTGGATGAGGGATGTAAGTTGAGAGCTGGATAAAATGAGTTCCATGCGTGCACACACGCACATCCAATTTCACTCACTTTCTCCCAGTCGCAAAGGGCCGCCGATTCCCCTCTTTCTTCCTCTTTGTCTCGCTCTCTCTCTCGCACACCCAGACGCACACACATGCGCAACATACCTCTGTACATATACAGTACATACACATGCAAGCATTTCATCCTACCTCACCAAAAGGCTCTTGTGGTTTCTCTGACATCAAAGGGGTCTCGCAGTCTTCCTAGTTGACTCTCGATGAGCCTGTTTGACGTCACCGCATTGTTGTGTCAAGTTTTCACATCAATGGCGTGTTTACCTCGTTTGATAAGCAAAAACCAAGACACCTGAACAACTGTAAGAGGACAATAAAGAATAATAACAGAAAGCAGCACAATGATTCCCCAAGGTTAGGTACGGAATAAACACTTGAACAATGTATAGATGTTAGGACAGTAAAGTGAGTGTCTGTCAAGGGACAAGTTTCACCACTGTTCTTTGATGTACTTGGTTTTTATTAAGGAGCTCATACCTTTACATCACTCGAACCATCGCTCCTCTGGTCGTAATTATAACTGGAGGCCTCACCTCCTTGAAGCAGGTTTGTATGTGTGTGCGCGTGCGCGTGCTTGTATGGGGACGTTTGCTTCGTTAATCTAAAT
The DNA here is from genome assembly GCA_023373845.1 of Nibea coibor. Taxonomy (NCBI): domain Eukaryota; kingdom Metazoa; phylum Chordata; class Actinopteri; family Sciaenidae; genus Nibea; species Nibea coibor. Next base: position 17,423,663 of record CM041738.1, read on the forward strand.
GACTGTTTCACTGGCTGCATTGCCTTCACATATAATGTCACCTGATTTATTTCCTTTCCTCATAATCAAGTATTTGTTTATGGTTCAAACATAAAAACAATCAGGATTATAATGTGTGATGGATAGCGTCACATGCTGCTATTTATTTGGCCATAAAGACTTGGTGGAAAGTCATCTAAAACGGCAGCATGTTCCGGATGCCAGGAAGGTCAGGGACATGGAGGGGGGGCAGAAACAAGCAAGGAGAGATGACAGCTGATTTGTTCGGTAGCTTTGAATAGCTGATGAACCTGTGAAGCCCAGAGTCCTGTTAAAATTTTAATAAACATGGTGGAGGCCTATTGACTGGAAGTGAAATATGCACATTGTTCCCGGTGGTAGCTGGCCCAGAATGGAGCAATCATGTTTGACAATGTGCAGTGCAAACCTTTCAATCAGAGTGAAGTCTTATTTTGCTGAATATTAAATACACGCTCTATTCTGCATGTGTCAAGTGAATTTATAAAGCTAAGGAATATTATTGCCTTCAATTGACTTGCAACTCTCATCTCCATAAATATGATTCAATAATGCATCTTAATACAGTAAACTTATAGCTATGAAGAGTGGTGTGTAAATGTGTGTGTGTGTGGATGTGTGTATCCCCATGTCTGCATGTCAGTGTCTGCATAAATCCATGTTGTCTACATCTACCCTAAATCATATTTCTCTGTTTACTACATTTTCTAAACCTGTATAAATATTCTCTACAAAGACACGTTATTATTTACTTCACAGGAAAACCAAATTGGACATGACTGTCAGTAGCAGAATAGCAATAAGCCAACTTAAAATTTGCACTTTTTCTCCCATCATTGCTTTTTTTTTTATGGATCCATACAAACTGACAACCCTCATTTCTTGATTTGCCGCCTACCTCTTCAAAAACACATGTAAATGTGTGTCGAGGAATTCTATTTTTATTTACTGCCTTTGCGAACATAAAGGCTTTGTCACATATAGCTGTGAAGACAACTCAATCAGGGGACAACAGAAAACCAGCTGTGATTGATGATGTGAAGCAAACACAAAGCAAGGAGTGAAAAAAAAGACAAAGATTTGTTGAGTGGTGTGATGATTTATTTGCTTTGCTGCCACGGCAAATAAAAATGAAATAAAATCAAATACGTGTAAATAATTCACAATTTGACAATACAGTGTACACTACACAATACCTACAGCTGTGATATGGATTAGCTGTAGTTTTAGTAGTAGTGCAAGTAATATTAACAAAAACTATTGTAACATAATAATCATGTCTCTGAAATTATCTTGCGTAACGTTCATCAGCCCTCAGTCCATTTTCTTTTTGTATTTCATCTTGTTTTCGAAATATAAGCCGCTCCTTTCCAATAATATTTACCTTTTTGCAATCACAACCATGTAAAGATATAGAAAAGGACACACTGTCCTCATACTCTACCTCACGTTGCTTTGGCGCTGACATTTCCCCTGAAGAATCATTGAGGCAGACACTATATGCATTTGCATACATACATATATTTAACCCCCCGCTAATACCCAGACTCATATGTTAACGTATGCACACACAAAATGCACGTACACACTACCAGACACACACATTCACAGACATATGTGTGCATGTATGTACACAAACAGTTTGAGACAGACCTAAACACAGTTTACTGAACCCCCACTCCATATGCCCCAGACATAATATTGCGAGTAGCCTTCAAAATGCAATGTTTGGGTCAGGCCGACTTGCACTTCTAAGTAATTTATAATGTGCTTTACTCCAAGGTATTGCACAATCTCATTATCATTAGATTTTTGCATATTTAACAACAGTTTTTAATTAGAAGGTATTTTATTATTCATGTACATAATTTGAGGCGAGCTCAGGCTGCATGCTTTTCACGATGAAGATGGAAAGAGATGAGGTGGGGAAAAAATAAACATGCAAAACAGACATTTTCTTTCTGAAATGGAAAAATTTGGTTTGTAGTATTTCACTGGCAAGTGATTCCACGCACTACTCTGGTAATGGCTCTTTTAATTTAGCTAATAGCTATCATGTTGTGTACCTTTATGCATTTGCTAAATTCTTAGCTCTGGGAGTTGTCTCCCAGTGCTGAAGCTGTAAGTAGTTTGGTATGCTTTGGCTCTCAACATAGTAGCATTTGCTGCGGCTATGCTCCTTGATGTATTATTAAAATTGGAAATGGACTCCAGGGACAGCATCTAGTTATGTGCTTTCATTTGCCGAATAAACCAAGCGTTGTTTTCATCTTTGCTCATGATTGTTAATGGCGCTGCTGATGAGAGGGGTGTGTGTGTTTTCTCCCACTCCCTTTATCAGCACAGGCCTGTTATTATGCAGGCCAAATAGCCAAGCTGCTGATTTTGTTTTAGGTTTTCAATTAGTCATTTGACTAAGCACATCTGTTACTGGCATAGGCCCAGAGTATGGACGAGTCGCTGTCACCTGCTCGGGGGCCGTTGGAGCGCAGTAGCAGCAGGGCTATCAGGGCCCCTTGGTGGCTACAACCACTTCAGAGCTCCTTAGGGGTGTGTCCTGGGTCCCCTCACATTTTACAGCCAAGTCTACAGAGGAAAGGTGCTTCCAGAAACACCCACAGCCTGTCTCTCCCCCTGTTCTTCTGCTCTGTTAAAGCCCCAGTCTGTGGAGACTTTAGTGTTTAAAGCCCCTTTTCCAACAGTAGCTAATACAACCACCACTGCAACGTTGCTTTGAGGTTTGGAGACCACATTCACAACTCGGTCCACATCTCTATATATTTTGTGTTTGTTTTTGATTGTGTCTTAATGATTTATGTATAGCAGTCTGCTTATTTTTTCTCTCTCCCCATGAGTACTAAAACTGATGAATACACAATGCACCTTTCTTTGAAGGGCTGTGAGTGCAGAGCTGTTTAAATGTGGACCAATGCAAATAAACAGCCTACTTCCTGAGCTGCCCCTGCCGCAAGTGAAGATGTGCTATTTAACTCTGTTCCTTCTCGTGTGCACAGGGATGTGCGCACACATCTTTCGAACAAATTACATACATATATGCACGTCCTTCCTTCTGCCACAACAAATATCATTAACATCACCAAACACTGCTTTAATATTGAGAGAAAATAACAGCGTGGAGAGCATCATTAAAAAGCAATATAATGTGTACTGCATGTTGTATGTTGACAGTAGATAAAATGGTTGATGATTTAACTTGAGGATTATCATTTCATATTGTGCCTTTAGTATTTGCACTATGGTAATTAAAGGCAACAGAATAAAAGGCCTATTTATACATCCACAGTGTAATGGGCCTTTGTGAAACAACAGCAGGGTGAGATTTACTCTGTTGTGTGGAACAAAAGCACTACGTCACTTCAAAAGTCAGCAAAGCTCTGTTTCATTATGGTCAGCGATTTCCTGAAGGACTGAGGCTGTCCAATACCTCAATCACATTAAGTCCCAGCCCGTTTTGGGAAGCGAGACAGTAGTCAAGCCCCAATAGAGCTGCAGCCAATCTTTGATTGTCAGAGTTCAGGGAGGGTTCAGTCAGTAGCACCGTCGTCTCTCCGTGATCCAAGAGGGACTCCCAGGGGGCTTTAATAAAACATTTTGCTCATTGTGGAAAGTAATGACCAACAATGTAAACTTGTGACTCGACAACAGATGTTGGCATGCTTAGTGGAAACAAGGTGCTGTAAAATTAATTTCATTTGAATTATTTACTGCATGCATTACGTGCTTGAGGAAGTAGATTTGGGGGTGGGGGGTGGGGGGGGGTGGAATGGTTGGCAACAACAACAGAAACGTATTCAATTAAAGGTGAAATAGTGGAATAGAGGGTGGGGGAAAAATGGAGAAGAGAGTGATCACATGTGTTCTCTCTTGAAAATCAAATAGGAATCATAGCAACGCTGACATTGCCCCTGTGATTTATATTTAATAGGGTTTATTATTTCATATTGTCACTTCAAAGGTTGTGCCAGGAAAACCTGCTGGAGATGTTTTCCAAATTAAATTAAGCCAAATTAATATCTGGAGAACAAGTAAGGGGGCACTGTTTTCTTTCAAGTGACTAGAGAGAGAAACGAAAAAAAAAAAAGTTTTGTCAAATGAAATCAAACCATAATGATTCTAAATAGAAGTATGTCATAGCAGCACAAGCCTCATCCAAACACACATCGGCATGCATGGGTAGACAAACAAACAGAGAGAGAGAAAGTGACAGGCAGAGTTAAACCTCATTCAGGGTAATCTGCTCTGCAGAGCTCACAGAGAGTTAAAGACAAGATGACTAATGAGATGTGGAGTGGAACAAAACTTTCCCTGAGCCTGAAAACAGATGTAGAATCACTGGCAGTCAACAAAGTTAATTCAAGGCTGTATACACACACAGACACACAGACACAGATCATAGACCGACTAACCGTCTCTAAAATTTTTTGGTAATTTTGTGGGTAGTTTAGGATTTGGTAAAAGCAGGTAAGGTTTGGGGTTTTATTTATTGACAAGTGATGGGCATTCAAAATAAAAGAAGTAAACAAATACAACTAAATATGAAGCCACATTACACCCTCTGGCATTTCTTTGGGAAACATGCAGTATGTTAGACATTCTTTCCTGACTAAAACAAAAATGTTCATTATTATAAAATGTTAGATTTCTAAGTAAGTGAAAAATAATATTTGAGAGTCCTAGCACCCCTCATACTATTTACACATCTATTTGTAGACCTTATTTTCCCATGTATGACCTCACAATTAGTCACATGTCTGTCTGGCCACACAGAATACTGTACTACATGCTATGTCAGCAGGCATCCAGAGGTGTGACGCCATCAGAGCCGGGGAGATGCTTCACCTGGATTTCCTTCATCACCCTATCCTCTCAGGCAGCAGCCAAAACAGCACGTAGCTACTGTTAGCTCTCAACATTGTGGAAAAATAACAGCAGGCGCTATTGATATAAATATATTTCCTCCTGTAGTTGGCCCCCCAAGTTATTCATCTGCGTGTTTATTTTCTTTTTGGAGCCCCAGTCTTTGCTGTGCAAAGGTTGCCTTTGTTTGTGATGGTCCTGCAGAACAGCTCAGCTGAGTGTGAAGTGCTGGGATACAGGAAGGAGGGTTGCTCTTTAACCTGAGCCTTGTGATAAATGGAGACACTTAACAATAGTGTATCCTGCGACCTGGACCTGGAGCTGCTGACAGCGGCTTGTCCTCACTGCGTATGTCCTCTTCTTTTGGCGAGGTCTCCTATCCTCTCTTCGACTCTACAAATAGCACGATGATAGATCCACCCCATGTAGGTTAGTTTTTATCAACAAGCCAAATGCAGAGATCTGGTGCAGCACAGAAGATGCTGCAGCTCAGATTTAGACCGGTCTTTCCCAGGGACACACACCTGACCTTTGGTGCTCTGATGAACCACCATTTTTGTGCATTCCAAACTGAGAAAATTGTAGCATCTATGATTTAGTAGATGTATCAAAAATATTGCTATCACATCTCTCCTGCTCTCTTTGCTTCTCTAGTTCTCACGTAGAGTCACACATCCACATGCATACACACGGACACATGTGCATACAAACCTACCAGATGCCTCTTGTGTCCTTGGTATGTAATGAGCACTGTATGGCCAATATTAGTACTAACACTTTACACAGCAGAAGTCATTTGAAGTTCACAGTTCAGACTGAGTGAGAGAGAAAGACGAACATATCCAAAACACAACCAGCTGTGGTGCTGCAGTGATGGATGCTGCATCAGCACTACCCATAATACACACACACAAAGAACCCATTACCCCATTACCCAAATAGTTTTAAGTTTCACTCACAAACACTTATGGATTATTACAAAAAATCTGACAAAGGACAGGGTTTGTCTTTGGGATCCAGATTTCACCACAACATCCATCTGTCAGCAAACCGTCTCCATTATCCTTTGAATCACAACCATGACTCAGCCTAGCGCAATGCCACATGTTCCTAACACTACAATAGGCTACTGACCCAAACCACTTTACACTAGTTGTCGATTGGAAGTGTGCAAAAGTTTAAAAACTTTGTCAGCTTATTTGTGGTTTGCCACAAGTATCAAGATCACATCACTTCCAGTTTCTTGTATGGGAACATATTGACTAATGTGGCCCGCTCTGTAGTCACTTTTGAGATGACAGTCACATGTGTCCAATAGAATGGCTGTTTATTGAGGCCAAAGTGCTTTGGAGTGTATGCGGATCTTAGGGGAAACTCATATGGGGACCATATGAGTTAAAAAAAACATTAAAATTAATTAGTCCAATGCAACTTGAATTGAAACTCTGAATTAGGCCCCTGCTTTTTCCAATGCAATGACGGCTGACACACAATGCCATTATTTTCTATGAATAATTCACCTGCATAACAATATAGCTCTCGTAGCATTATACCACATTTAAAAAAGTATTTTAATGTACCTTGCAACTGTCGCTTGATATAATAATTGGCACTTTACTGTGACCATAACAAAAGAGAATGCTTCCATCAAGTGATGGCGGGTACTGCTTAAAGAAATCCCACATTAATTCCGTTAATCAGCATATGGATCAGAAAGATTTCCCTTCACACAACTTGGGACAGCCGTGCCTATTCAAAACACATTAGACAAAGTGTGACACCGTCACGGTAGCAGATGTTCTTTACATTTCTCCCCATTCCTAACCTATTTCCTAGTCACTAAACCACCAAACCCCACTCTCTCCTTTCAGTCTTCCCTCTCCCCAACAGCACACAAACCAGCACAAGACAAAGAGAAACAAGATGAATTAATACCAAGAGGGGTCCCAGCGGTATTGAGAGGGGATTGTTTTTTGTTCTAGTTGAAAATATTTCTCACTTTTTAGTGGAGCGCGCTCTGCTCCCACATGTATTGTCTGGCTGTGATCATGTGTCAGAGCTGTACAAGTGGGATGTGGGGCCGGGTGCCCGGCAGGCTTGTCTGAAGCAGACGGCTTGTTTGCGTGTACTTAACAGCTCCTCACAGCTGTGTTCTCTCCAAATGTAACAGGAGAAGACCTCATCCATCAGAAAAAGGCATTCTCCCTTTCCCCCCCTCCTCTTTTCTTACTCCTCTTCCTTCTCCTCCCCCAATTTTTCGTTCAAGTGCATCCGTTGTGAAAATGTCAGCAAACAGGCAAGAGGTCGCGTCAGAGGTCAGCCCGTGAATCGCCATGTTAGCCCAGCTTTTCTCTCTTTTCAAGAGGGTGTGCATTTCTCAAGAAGTTCCTTATGAGCAAGTCATCCAGGCTCAACACATGTGGGGGTTGAGTGAAATTGGATTGTGCCTGTGACAACCCAGACACAACCTGTCCAAAAGTAACTTGTCTAACAACTTGTCTAGAGTAAACTCTGCCATTAAACGCTTAGGATTTAAACACGTGGTTCAGAGCTCACTGAAAGCTCTTTTGGTCCACATTACGAAGTCCTCCTGTCTAGCTCAGGAAATGGAACATAAAATTAAATACATCTTTTTCAAGGGTCAACTGGTCACAATTCACCACACATCGTAGGCAGGCAAAAAATAAGTCTTATCCTGTGTCGAATCTGACCCGTCTTTCTCAAAAAAATGCACCATTTCTTGCTCTGAGGTTAATGGCTGCAAACTGTCACGTTGTTTCCGTGCACATCATATTGTCATTAGTCACTAGACGTACATCGTAACCTTTATGCCTCTGATTAACCCAGACGGCTTGAGGGGAGGTGGGAGCCAAAGTTTCCAAAGAAAAAGAAATCCAACTCAGGGTGAAAGGGAGGGGGGGCTATGCTCACTTTCACCAAAGAGGCCCTTCCTCTGGTCTAGCTCAGTGCACAGCCTGTAAATGTTTCACTTTGATTTCACATACGTGACAATAAATTAAGGGGCATTTATCAACATTGCTTTGTTGCTGCCTGACAAAAGCCACTTTATGCATAAATTACTGCGGTGAACAAATACTTTTAGTCAGCGTCCACATCATTTGAAGTTAGCAACAAGGATTTACATACTGAGAGTGATGCACATAAAAATCTAGGCATGATTAGCTGCTGTATTTTACGTTTTAAGCGTTTGGTTGATGTTCTTGTACAGAGTGACTTAATGTACAATAAATACAGCCGTTGAATAAGCTTATTTTTTCTACATCGCTGACATCAAAGCAAGTCATACTGGTAAAATAAAGTGGATAGGACAGAGCTGTGAGGCAAAATATAATACCTTTCAGAATGAATATAATGTCTATAATTTGTTTATATACTGCTTTATGGAAAACCCCAGTAAAACAACAAAGGAACAAAGCCAGGTTGGAGAAATTGCAGTACAGAAACATGAAATTTGCTGCGATGCATTCTCTATTTACAACCTGTTATGTCGAATTATAAGTACAAAAAGCTCCTGCGAATGAAGACTTGGCATGTAGCGTAGCTGATCAACACAATATGTATTCACAGTCTGTTCTATGTGCTGTAGGAAATTTTTTGATTTACTATACTAGGAAATTTTAAGATTTTTTTTTTTTTACACTATATAGTCACATGATATTAGTGTATGCCTCCTCACCTGCACATCCACAAACTCCAAAGTCTGCTTGAAAATGTGTTGATATAGTATATGACTAAATAAAAATGATTTAAAGCAGCACATAATGCACGTGCTAAAATAAAAAACAAAACACACACACACACATGGAAATCCCACTATACTATGGAACTCATGGAGTGACATGCCAACAAGCGCGTATTCATGTACTGAATCCCTTGCCTTGTCTTCTGGGAACAGTCTAATTGCACTAGAACAGAAATAGAGCTGAGAAGTCTGAATGTGCTCCTGGAGAGACGCCCCCAACCCACAACCCACCTACCAACCCCCCGCTGGTTCTACTATTCTGATTTTCTTTATGTCTGTTGTAACAAAAGTGCAGACGCAGAGTGAAAATGTCACATTTTGAACTCTCCCGAGAGTCCTAAGTCAATACAGCTGTGAAATCTGAAGTATCTGGGACTGTGTGTGTGTGATATTCCGTTTATATCTATAATGCCTGTGACATCCGCTCATCCAAATAAGTCACAATCGTGTGCAGGGCGTGATATCTCCAACTTTGGTGACAAAAAAACTGGATCCTGCTATGCACAGCCTGTCTGGTTATAACACTGATATTAGAGAGGCTTTTACAACATGCCGAGGGAGTGCTCGATATCCAGCAGGCACACGAGAACCGCACCCCTGTTTTCTCCTGCTGATGTGTTTGTGTGTTTTCTGTGCTCCACATGCCCGGCAGATGTAGACAAGGGAAAGGGAGAAGGAAGGGTTTCTGCCCAGTCTGGCTAACATGCACACCAGTTATCCGCACACAAAGAAGTACATGTGCACTCACATAATGAATACACACACAAACTCAGACTGTCTGTATGACTGACAAAAACTTGGCTCAGTTACAGCGAGGGGCTCTGCTATGTCGGCTCTATATGCAAGAAAGTATAAGCGGTGGAGAAGGAGGAGGAAGAGGAGAAGGACAGGGTCTGGTCGAGGCAACTCGGTAACTTTGGTTAGTTGCTTCTAGCAGACCGCAGGGCTGCCTGACTTACTGTGGTTGACACACACTCCGAGAAGTGACAGTCTCGCAGCGAGGGATGACGTTTGCAGCAGGGAGAGGGAGAGAACAACTCCTTCCCTCCACTGCACAATCACTCCTCTTCAGCGCCTGGTAATAGGAGGGGAAGGAACAGTGAAAAAAAACCCTTTGCGGGTGACAGCCCAAGAACTTTTGGGAGTCAGAGAGTTAGCACCAAAGTTCCCTGTCAGCCCATTAAAGATGTGAAGCTGGCATCTTGGGTCTATTGAAACCATATGTGCGAAAGAATTTCTCTGCTGGTAAGACATTCCAAATACTGTCCAAGAGCCAAAGACTTTGGTGTTAGTCTAATTTAAGCAGTATGTTGAGGAGAGCTTGCCGCGCTTTGATCATGTGGAGATCGTTTGGTACAAATTGAACTAACCCCAGCTCCGTTTCTGGTGGATCACAACCATGGATTTGTTGAATTAAACGCTTCGTTGAATGCAGTCTGCACATGAAAAGAAAGTTGCTCTTAGGAATCCGATAGCGGGTTTTTCACCTAGCCAGCAGGTCCGCTTCTTTATTACTTTTAAACTCAATCCACGCCGGGTCCGTGCCGCTTTAACGAGACGGGGGCCGTGGCCTGGAGGAGATCATGTTCTGAGGGGAGACAGACAGAAATCACCTGGGCTATGTAATAGAGAACATATTGCACAAAAACCCCTAAGCATGGACTATGATGGATCAGACTGTACATGTATACATTCTCCATCCTCAGTTTCTTTGATACACCTTTTTTCATGGGACCTCTGACCTTAAGCTACAAACCTGCACACTCACTCACTTACTCACAGCTGCTATCTCGCATGTGCTCTTCTCTCCTCTCCGCCCATTTTCCTATTTCTGTCTCCTCCTTTTTTTTCCTGAAATTTACACAAATAAATTCCCATCCCACAGTAACTACGGATATTCACTGATGACTTATGATGGAACAACAGCCTTTTGTCTGTGGAGAAGAGCAGAAACATTTGGTTGGATCTTTTTTCTCATAGTGACATGTTCCACCACAGCTCCCTGCTGTGTCCATATGGGTTCACCGTCACACATCGAGGGCAGAGGGGCTGCTTATCTGTGCTATTGATTTTCTCATTGGCTCCGCTCCTCGTTTGGTAAATGAAAACATGCTGTGTGCAGGAAACAAGACTTGGAGCTTGAGATGTCTGCATGTCCTTAAATGTGCCAGTAAACAGAAACAAACTCATTTTGGTTGCTCTTACAACACGGCAAAGTGCTGAACATGCTCACTCATTTCTGTCTCCTCTGTTTTACTTTTGTTTTGTTTGTTTTTTTTTACATGAACATAAGTTATCAATCATTGACATGCAACACAAGTAAGAACCCTAACTTCCCTTTTCTGTACTTGTCACACAAAAATCAGAAAAATAGGGGAAAAAGATGTTCCTCTAACTTTTTCTGACTTGTAGTAGAAATTGTGTTTGAACAATCCCTCTGGACAGCAAGACACCGGTGGTTCACCCTGGTTCACATTTACATATGTACGGTACATTTACATTCACAGTGTCCTGTCAATCTGGTTGGCATTAAAGAAAGGGTTTTAGGATGCTAAGCCTCCACTCTTGCTATCCATGCTATTCTGTGTTACAAGGCTGAATAAGAACAACAGGGCTAAAAGAGGGAAGGTGGAAGTGAAATGGGAGGATTCATGCCCCTGGTGCACATGTGCAGGCCTCTCCTGGCATCAGGTAGGAGCTGATTGATCACACTTCAAAGGCAGGAAGTACTGGATAATTAAAGCTGCAGTATAAATAGATAGCATACACTATACACTGGATCATATGTTTGATAACAAATGGGGGCTGTACTTGCGTTCAGGCTGGTCTTTGCTCTGTCCTGAGAATCACAAATTTACATGCCCTTGTAGTGGAGAATAAAAGAACCTGCAGACCAACCTGTGAATAATTAAGGGAGCTTTTTTTCAAGTCACAGTGTGCTCACAGTGTACATGTGAGTTTATTTATTATTATAACAATAAGTATTCTTTTTTTAAGAAAGTATAGTAGATTGGAGGAGTCTATCAACCGATATACCTTCATTACACCATGAACGCTGTGAGGGTCTATAAAGGCCATAAGTATTTTATTATTATTGGATAACATTTTTTTTCCCCATGTCAATTTTTTTGTAACAGTTATTATTAAGGGGGTCTATGGGGAAAATTATGATCTTATTAATCTTTTTTGTGTGTTTGTTTTAATGAAATAGTTAACATATACCAATATGTATATAATCTTATTAACACATTTACCATGATTACTAATGTATGGTCCCATGATGTAAATATTGATGTGTAGTATTAATAGACAGTGCACTTATATCAAAATACAATACATACACTAAATACAAAAAAATGCTGTGTGTACTTTATAGAAAATCAACACAAAGTTACATCACTACTGTACTGACAAACAAAACCAACAGGTGTCTAAAATATACACAGAACATAACAATGCAACAAGAAGGCCTACGCACAGTCATTACACTATTTACTTATTACTTATTTCTGAAATATTGGTACTAATTTTGTATGCAACTCTTAAGAATTCACACAAAAGACGAAGCTAATTCAGATAACTGTTATGTGAGAAATAATTAAGCAAGCAACTGAATAGTGCTGCTGATTGCATCAATAGGGAGAAGACTGCGAAATAAAAACACCACCAATAAACTGAATACCGCACAGAGAGAAAAAAAAAGCATGGTGGAAAAAAATGTCAAACTAAACTCCCCAGAATAAATTTTCACGGCTGCCACCATAAAATCCTTGGGCTTGTTTTATTTGTATCACAATCATGGTTTCAAAGATTCCCACTAAAAGCTGTGTTAATTGAAGGGTATAGCGGCCTTGACGCTCAGTAGACACAAAACCTAGCCAAATACATGCAGGGCGACTGTCGCAGTTAAAAACACAATGCTGTTGGTGCAAGAAAGGCATTACAGTGGCTATGTGCGGGATAGATGTGGAGAGACGAGGAGACAAATCTTCCACTTATGGTTGGTATACACGAGCGCTGTCTTTAAGAGCTGCACAAACAACACTGCACCACAAACAATAGTTTCGTCTGCCACCATTCACTATAGATTGTCAACCAAACCGCCCTGTGGCTAACGGCCACCGCCTGACTCCCATACAGGCGTCATGCGGTTAGCTTGGCCGCAGGCACCACGCGAGTACAAGAGCAGAACCGTAAACCCAAACCCGTTAAGTAACTGAATACACAGTAAGGTCATGCAGGATGGTTAGACGTGTGCCATGGGTTCCAACCTGCTACATTAAAGAACAGTCGTTTGCAATACTCTGCTACTGTCCTCATGAATTATCCATCCTCCCAAATGTGCATATCCCATATGAGATTGCATGAACTTCTGTCTAAGACACAGATTACATGCACTAATATTGATAACACAGACACATTTGTTCTTGACAAATACCTGGATGACTGATAAATAATACTGCAATATTTCTTTGTCATTTCAGCGTAAGACAGGGGTTATGGGAAGGACAAATAGGAGTGATGTGAGGAACAGATAAAAAGGACTCCAGTCCGGTAGAGACCAGGGCTGGGGTTTAAGGTTGGGGCTCTAACCAAGGTCCTGAGACTGTAGGCTTGGACTATAGGGTCCCGGTGCTGCAGCTGGGCTTTGTGGTTAAAGTAGTGGGCTGGCCTTAATGGATTTGTGATGATGTATCTCTGAATTCTTGCCTAAGACCTCTGACTGGGAGTGGGCTCAGGATGCTTATCTCTGTGGACATCTTGGCCCAGCTTCAGGGTCTGGGGATCCGGTTTCACCTGCCCATGGGAGAAATCCACCAGGACTGGAGTAACTGGGGATTAGTAGGGATGACCCTGGGAGCAGCAGAGCAACATTTGAGACCACTAAGGAGAGAAAAGTTGTTTGACCTTGAGGCATGGACAAGGTGAAAACTAAGAGAGATTATTAGATTAGTTGAAGTGAAACATAACACCTGGATGTATCCATGCTAAAAGGGATATGATTTGTTTTTAAATAGTATAATGGCAAGAATCTTTAGAAAGTTAACATATTGGGTCATCTTTCCTTTGAGAAGCAAAACAAAAAAATAAAATCTACGCAATTTACAATGATACCACTAACTACTGTGCCTCTACAGACATTACAATGTGTGTTTACAAAGCTCACCAAAGTAACAAAGTACATCGTGTGTTATCCAAGAACTGGCTAAGTGAGTCATCCAGGTTACATGAGTAAGAAGTTGCCCTGGAGGAAACCAGCCACAGTGACACTAGTTGAGACCACTCAAGGTCACAGCACAGCGTCTCTCATGACTGGCCAACATGTCTTCAGGCCTAAACCTAGCAGACAGATTACAACAACGCTCCCAACAAAGAGCGGCGCCTATGCCCCATGTGCCTATACCCTCTCTAAAATCCTGCAACCAGAGAGCTCCTAAAGGACTCGTCACCTTGTCTCTAAGCTGGAGCACCAGAGCAGGGAAAGCCGCCACTTCAATCATCTAAAGGTCATAGGTCACGTAGGTCAAATACCTCAGCTGAGATCCCCCAACCCCCATGTCACAGTGACAGGCAGTGGTCAGTGTCATGGGCTGGACCCTGAATACGCCCAGCTCAGATCCTGTTGAGACCACAGGGAGTGGGCTTACGTTGAGATATCAAAACCATGGTTCAGTGCTGAGGCTATTGAAAAGCCCATACAAAGGGACTCTCTGAGTGATATGTCAATTATTGTGCTGTTAAGAAATTATCTTCACTCATCATCACTTTAACATTCATTCAGGTCAGAGAGAGAAGAGATAGGATGACAGAATGACAGCAAGGATGAGCAAAAGAAATTTTAAGTCACAGTGGAAAAAAAAAAAAAGAGTTTTACTCTTTTGTGCACAGTCCAAAAAAACCTACACGGGCCCAGATTGTAAGGCTGTGTTAACAAGATAATCTAAAAGTCAGGAGGGTGTTTTTTTAACAAGGGTGTTTTTATGATCTCTGTTACAATAAAATGAACAGGTAAAACACTGAGTGATTAAAGATAATGAAGAACAGATATGGCTGACACCGTCTTCAGGATCCCTAATGAAAGATTACACTGCACTTTGAAGAGTTTTACTGCCTCTGTAAATCAAGACTAAATACTTATTATTTGAGGAGGTATTAAGGGTGCAGTGGCTGTACTATGTGCTAGCCTGTTTACGATTAAGAAGGGGGTGGGAAAGAGCATTGGGGATTTCATTGGGGATTTTATAAGGGAGCCCTTGTATGCCCTGGAATTCCAACATTTGAGGAGTAGCCCCCGCAAGCCTGTTGTGTGAACATGTATGTCTTTTGTGCAACAACATTGTGACATGACAAAGTCTAAGTGAAAGCAGATCATGGTGAACCTGTGTGTAAGTCCTTCAATACCCCTGACATCCAAGCTCTGAGCTCTGGGATAAAGAACAAAAGAGCAGAAACAGGTAAACATGTGCTAACAGCTCGCCTGTTACTTGTCTGCCTGGCTTAGTTGTTTTCTTTGGTTTTTTGACCGCGACGTGTCTTTCTCCACTTGTGTAGCTGCAGATGACTCATGTAAAAATTTAAGACAAAAAAATCCTCTTGACCACCTTTTTTCCCACGGACACTTAGAATCAATCACACAGCATTCCAGCACTGTGTCAGATCAGTTGTGATCTTGACTAATGTTCTTTTTTTGCTGAGGGCTGTTGACCCTACTCCCCTGGCTGACAGGAGCCAGAGCTGGGAACCAGTAATCAGGGTCAGAAACTTTACTACAGGCTCAGGAAGACCTTCAAAAGGTGGTGGATCTCCCCGATGATAAAAACACATTCACACCGAAGACACCACTTTTACCATGTCCCTTAAATGTCAACTGTGAGAGGATTACAACAGTGTTATAAATCACACAGCAAGTGGGGTAAGGTAGGAATTCAGACCTAATATGGAATGAGCAAAAAGACATTAGTGTGTTTTTTAGGCCTTGAGTCCTTTCAAAAGCAAAGGTCAGTCAGTATAGGCTGAGGTCATATGCTATACCCCTGTAAAAATACTGCAGAGCGAGTGGTTTCAATTTGCTCAAGTGATTAAGTTCACGCCAGCCCCCAGTGCACTGGCAAGGGTCATTTGTGCTTGGCCGAGTTACTGATGAAGGTAGGGAGGAGTGATGCTAACCGTGAGCATTGGTACTGACATGGCATTAGGTAGGCATAACAAGACTCTGAATCATGGGGTGTGCTACAAGGTCTAGTTGAGGTTACAAGAAAGCTATAAACGTCTTTTTTTGTCTCCGTCTATCCAGCCAACCTTTTGTTAAAAATGTGCCAAATGTTCAAAGTCAAACCCATCAAACCCTTTTTTAGGTTAGGTTTATTTATTTTTATAGTAGCCTTTAGAAATTAGATTATTCGGACAATACAAGAGCCCCCCCATGCTTGCTGACTTGTGCCAGCTAAAGGAACTGAACATTGACAATAGCAATTTAATTAGCAGTAAAGACACATTCCCATTTAATGGGTGCAGGAGTTTACTTATAAACTGTCTATATTTGCTCTGAAGAGAAACTGTCAGAATTTCACAAGCCTCTGTAACCTGGACCTGACAGCATCTGCCACTAACAATTCAACTGTGTAGACAATTGACAGTGTTGCAGTTATTTTGCAAAGGGGGATTGCTGTGCACTGTTTGGGGGTTGGCAGTGTAACACCAGATGTGAGCTGTGCACCGCGGCATCAATAATAAAAAAGTCTCCCTAATCTTAACTCTTCTCTCAGTCGCATCAAACCTTATGGTGAACAAAAACACTGTGTCTCAGGTACCTAAATTATTGATACAACCGCAATTTAAAATCTCCCCACTGCAATTTTTCGCAATGTTTCCCTCCTCAGCTGCAGCTCCTATTGTTGATTTATTTATTTATGTATTTGTTTTCACTGTGTTTGGCTGGTTTCTCTTTTTTTTATTTCTGGAGGGGGAGGGTGTTTTTCTCCATTTTTCACCTTTCACATCTTGTGGAATTCAGCGCTCTCATTTCCTCCCTGTGATATGGAGTACGGCGCTTCAGAAACAACTGTCAGGTTCAAATCAAAAATGGGTGGAGTGGGTGTAATATTGAACTACTGAACACAAGCCGAGACTTGAGCGATGGATATGGCACCTGATTTTCCTCCCCTCCACTTCTTCCTTTGCCTTTGTCAGCTCCGGGGGTTTCTCTCTGTAGTCAGAACAATGCGTGGGTGATGTCGGCATGCGGAAGAAGATGTTCTGTACAGCGATTTAGTACAAATGCATCCCATAATGATCATGTTTTGTTACCTTTATGCACCTCCAGCACCGGTTCCACTCCTCTGGAAATCTGAGCGCCGTAAACAGCTACAGAGGCTGCTCCCTTTTAGCCAAGTATTTACTACTGCTGCTTTGCTCTCCTATCATACTGATGAAGGATCCTCTTCAACTCTGTGCAGCGTTCCACAGCCAGCAGGTGCGTTCAGGGAATAGACGAAATGCACATTGAATACAAGAACTCACGCGTACACTACTGAGTTGGGGAAGCATATACATAACCTTCTTGCATGTTTGTTGATGGGTACATGTGCAAGCATGTACCCATCAACAAATGTGAATGTGAACTTTTTTGCATCAGCTGACACACACACACACACACATAAACTAACACACACACTCATTCTGTCTAGGTAAGCTCCCACAGCTGTTCACTAGATACAGTAAATATCTGCATGCAATGTAGGTGAACAGTGTTTTGACTGTGACACCCAAACATGTTCAGCCGTTCCACTGGTGTGGGCACTTAAAACAATCTCCTGTCATGTCACACCAAAGGCCCCTTAGCTTTACAATAACAGAACAGGTTGACAAAATGAAAACTCATTCCTCCCTCATTTACGCGTCATTTCAGCCCTGACCCTAGCAGTAAAAGATCAAAGAGCTTTTGAGGCCTGCTCTTATTTCAGCCTGCTTTAGAAGGACAGCTGAGGAGTTTGGCAGTCCAACATAAGCTGCAACGGGAATTTTTCAGACCCCTATCCACTCACAATGAAAACCCTGACTCATATAGCCAAAGCACAGGCGCTGTTATGGGTTAGAGTAATGATTATAGGATCACAGATGGCTATCTGCAGTGACATGCACATCGGAAGCACACTGAGTCTGATTCCCTGCAATTCAATGCCATAAATTTCAGCCAAATGATGAGTTATCGGGCTTATACCAAGCAATAAAGTTGAGGGGAATTAGGGGATTATTCAAACACGATCATAAAATTTTTAAATCAAAATCATAATGGTTACATCATTCTCCCTGTGTCAGATTCATACACTTACCCCACCCCCGCTGGCTATAACCATGGTAACAGAAGAAGCCCCAGGGATGTTGAATCAATAGCAATATGCCAATCTTTATCTAAGCAACCCCCACTCCCCATCCTTGTGTAGCGCTGTCACTTTAGATCTAATGATCTAACCTATGAAGCATTGATGAGCAGTCGGCTAGTGAGTCACTCTTCATTCACGCTCACACATACACACACACACACACACACACACATTCTGCGCATACAGGCCTTCTTTGGTGAAACAATAACAATTGGATTAGCCCTGTCATGTCAGTGATATTAGTTTGTGTCACATCTTCTGTGAATAGGGCATAATTACGAAGAAATCATGGTGTCTATAAAAAGCTGAAATGAGGAGCAGAGAGAACTGGGGTCAGCCATTTTCAGTTGGAGTGACCACTGCACCGGCCATAACACAAATGGATCAGTATTGACCACTGTCACTGACCTCAGAGACCTCTGCTCTCTAGCCAATCTGCACCAGGCCTTAGGGGCGATTATGACATTTACTCAAACAGATTATAATTTCAAATGACTGTTTAAAAAAATTCCCTGGTGGAGGAGACAGAGGAGAGCAGTGGTTAGAGGGGAGAGAAAGCGGTCGAAAAGAATAGACTTGAAATAATCAATAGGAAATGGACACACAACAGAGGCCCTGCAGGCTGTGCAGATCAATAAGCCGTGTTAAGTGGCGGTGATGCCCTCCATTGATGAGCAAATGGCTGTACAGGCTGTCCTTGCTCTCTCTCCTTCTCCCTCTGCCTCTCTCTCACTCCAGTGGGTCAAACAGCGGGGCCAGGTGGTTAACCACATGTCGCCTCCAGACATTGCACACCAGGGCTCAGTCTCTGATACGCCAAAACCGGTCAGCTGGTCTGCTCTCTGCCCTGCCCTACACCCTCAAAAAACCCCCCTGCTCCCCGTGCAAAGCTGAGGGGCATTGCGGGAGGTCAAAAGTCTTGCTCCTGCATGTAATGGAACAGTTACTAATTTTTCGACCCAATCTACCATTAAATACATGCCTCTACTCTACCAAAGGGAATTATATCCTTTCTGCTGTCATTTGCTAATGTTGAAAGTGATCCAGTGAATGTGAGGTTACTACAAAGGGGGCGGTACACAGGAACGGCATGATGGCTGCTTGACTGTATGCTGTGCCACGGGGCAAGAAAGAGTTAAAGAACTTGCCACCTCCTCGCAGAGTCACAAAAAGATCAAATGAAAGACGAATCAAAGTTATGCCTATCGGATACACCGCATTATAAGTCCTGTCTGTCTCCAACAAATCTAAAATATATTACTCACTGGAATAGTGTCTGTTGTTTCAAAACAACACCTGTTGTGCTGTCCCATTCTGGGCCATCCATTCCAGTATAAATCAAAGCTGTGCTGTGTGCCAACATGTGTATATAGGAAGCAAAGAGAGCCGCGCAAGGCAACGGGAGAGAGAGGCTCGTGTCTCTCTCTCCAGTGTTGTGTTCATCATATCCTCACCAGTACTCCATCTTATTACTTCTGCCATATGACACGCGCCTCAGATCGCACGACCCATGAATAATATACGACCACGCCACCTCAGCACAGATGAAAGCGCATGCAGTGCACTGTGGGTCGGATACAGTGGGCTGAGATGCGGAGGTAGTGAGGAGGAGAAGGAGGATGATGAGGAGGAAGAGAGTATATACAGATACCATGCAAAGGCCTGTGATTTTCAGTCGTGTGTGTGTGTGTGTCTTCGTATGTGTGTGTTTCATTCCTATCTCCAGCTGCAACAAGGGTGACAGCACACATCAGTGACAGCTTGAGGTAGCAGCCAGTGGCACCTGAAAAGAGTGAAGAAGGGGAAAGAATGAGAGGATAAGGAGGGAAAGGGAACAATGAAACAGCAGCACACACAGCACACACTCACAACACATATATACACACACAGGGGAAAGAATTCCTCTCAGGAGAGCTGATCAGTGCGAGGCAGTTTGCCCGTCTGTGCTCTGCGGGGACATGGCGTTTCTCCCTCTCGGGGTCGGGAAGCAAAAACAAACACTACTTTTGATCATCAGGCTTCTCACCTAGGAGCTTTTGGAGAAGAGACGCAGATTCTAAACACAGCATCGCCCTGTCTGGTGCTTGACTAAACACACATGGGTGATAACACACGCTGTGAGACACACTGACACACAAATACGAAACTCTAAATGCAGGCAAACACACACACACACATAGGGCGTATGCAGAGAGGTGTATCAAACAGCAGAGCAAGGGATTAGGTGTAAAAAACATGTGATCCCGGATACTACTTTCAGCAACACCCACTAAAAAAACATTGTTCCCACAAGCCTCAAGTTGTCCATTGAGGAGTAAGACTGTTACGTCACACCAACAGCTGTTAAATGATATGAGCTTACACTTAATTTTTTATAGTCAGCCACTGCATATGTTTCACATACAACAGTGATGCGTGCAGTGTTGGGTTCCCATTGTGAATTGCAAGCATTGTGTCACTGTAAAAAAAAACCCATTCAGCAGCAAATCCTACCAGGAGCCAGCTAGCAGGCAACAAAAGGATTGTCGTGGCGAGCAGGCTAGCACCCACATTGTGCTGTAGTCGGTGGCAGGAGAAGACAATAGGGAGGAGCGTTTTGGGAGCTTGACCTGGGCTACCTTCACTTCACCTCAGGTAGACAAGGTTAAGATGGATGGCCCTAATTAAAAGAAAGGGCCTCTCTTCTTCACAATAGCATCAGGTTTATTTTACAGGAACTTTAACGGGGCCTTTTGTGGGGAGGTAATTATAGGGTAAAGTGATTAGAGCTCCCTGAAGGCATGGAGGTGACAGACAGACTCGGCGGAGTAACCCAAGTAACCTTTCAATATGACATCTCTTCCTATTGTCATTCACACCGCACACTAATTTCAACCATGCAGCATGCATTTACGCTCTGCCTCTTCCACTCTCTCCTCCTCCCCTCTCTCTCTCGCTGTCATTTCACTATGTACGAGAACAATGCACATATTGCCAAATGTGGCTCCGGCGAACTCTAGACAAAAGGTTATGAAGATCATTTTTCCAATGAGGAGGGGGTCATGTTGGCATGAGGGCAGAGGCGACTGAGTTTCCTCCACAACAATGGCTGCAGACTGACCTAGCAAATCTCTGGAGCCGAAGGCTACATGCAGAGCAGATGACGTGCCTTGCCCCAACCGTTTAACATGACTGGTTATGCCAGCTACGAGATCTGCCCCCGTGGGACTTTCTGAAGCGGAAATGTGTGTTGGGCATAGCAAAGAATGCACTAATCTGCTGTTTATTAAGTGTGGGGTAACTTGAGATTGGCGATTAAATGGAGATTTGAGCGCGATACAGCCACTCCATAGGCGCAGTCACATGGCGCTGTGGCTTGTCTCGGTTCAACATATGGGCCTCGCTAAATGTGTGAAAGACTGCGAGTAGCGTGTGCACTGTCAAGCTTGCCAATCAAGGACCCAGCCTGTGACAGTGATCTGCTTAACAAGGATTTCATGTCCCTGATATTTCTGTGAAGCAAGCGGGGGACTTGATCATATCTTTAGTGCGGGAAGGAAAAAAAAAAAAAAAAAGATGTAGGAGCAAGAGCTTGGAAACGTGCCAACACCAGCTCTTGTCATTCAAGAGGGTTGAGTTTTGGATTTGGGGTTAGGGAAACAAGATAATGTTCACTTAAAAAGTCACAGAGTCAAGTTTCAAATGCCTGCACCCGCTCCTCTGTGGCTCCTGTGATCCTGCAGAGAGCTTGCTTCCACTACATTTATCTCTAACCTTTCTATGTGCTTGACTTAATGTGTCATTGTGTTATGGCTGTATGCATACTATTGGTGTTTAACCGTGTCTGCATGTGTACAGAGAGTGATCTCTTTGGCAAGCCTGTTTAAGTGTGCTTGAGAACCATTGCCACGTACTTAGATATCACTACCGAAGCTATTCGGAGAAGCAATTAAAATCTGTTTAGCTGTCTGCATGCATGAATGCACCCACCCATACCAGCCTGTCTGAGGAGCCAGGGAAGTCAGATACTATTATTATGCCCCGGTCTCCATGGTGAAAGGCTACATGGGTCAGTGTCAGCCTTAAGGTTAGATAGGCAAGCTTATGGTTTCAAAACTGTTAAGGTTAAGTCCCATTTCAGATTAACTCCTGTCATGGTGACTAAGATCAAGAGAGTCTCTTGTTACTATAGTGCTTCTGCTCACAGTAGAGGTCTAGGATTCTACTTTGTGATACTAAAATAGACCTAAAACACTGACCCTTCGATGTATGTGTACAATTACGTCCTTAATTTAATACAATTCTTGTTGAACAAGGATTGTGTGTCCAGACCAAGGGGATGTTCAGCCTCCACTCCGGGATATAACTTTGAGAATGATAAAAATGCTGAAATATTTAGCTAATTTATTTTACAAAATGAATGAATGAATGTTTTTTTTTTGTTTATCTATTTATGTTTTTACATGTGTCTATTTTATGGGTTCTTAAAATAACAGCATCACCATCACCGTCCTTCTGTATGCTACATCTCTTTGCATCTTAGTATCAGTATCTCAGTATGTTTTTCATAGGTTCCTTTCATCATAAGACCACGTGATAAATAAATGATTAGCTGTATTTATTCCTGTGTTCTATGACTATCACTGCCATCTACTTAGAGTTTGAAAAAGAAAAGAATTGATCAGTTTTCATAGATGAATAGAGAATTGGTGCATAGCGACTGATATGTTTTTCTTTCTTTCTTTTTTAATAAATATATAATGTTATGGAATACAACTCATCATGCTGGCCACATAACACATCATTGCAGGACAGAGCTCTAGTCAACAGAGGATCTCCTGTGCACTCCCTGCACACTGAGTGATAAAAGCAGACATCAGTTGTCTGTAACATGAGTTATATGGGCCCATTATAACATGTAGTAGCCCTTGTTGATCCTGACCCTGGGCGTAGTGGTGAGTTCATACTCAGCTGAGTGTGTCAACTACACACAGGCATGCCTCTGTGTCTTATCAAAGCCCAACCAAAAGCCATTTTAAGACACTCATATAAATCACTTAGAGGCCAATAGAGGTGTGCTTTATTGCGGGCATTGGACAGGGCCTCTTTTGTCAGCTAACGTTCTTTTGATAGTTTTGCCAATCACAGCTAATAATGCATCTGATAAGATAAGCTGTGGCAGACCTCTCTCTTGGTGCAAGGGATTTTGTAGAAACCCTCCTAGTTGTGTCAATACTCCTTTGTAAGGAGTGTGTCCAAGTCAACACACCTGAGAACATCAGAGGCAGACAAACTCATCTCGGGTCAACATGCTCACCCCACTTAGTGTGTGTGTTTCAGAGAGGGCGGGAGCAACACAGAACAACAGACCGAGCTTTGTGCCTGCTGTACTAGCCGCACTAATAACGGCCCTTTCGACAAGATTGCTTGACAGCTGGGTGGGACTTTGAAGAATTCATAATGAAGCGATGCCTCAGATTAGCGCAGGAGCGGCTGCCTTTGAAGAAACAGCTCAGGTTGTGAGGTCCTAATTAGGAATGGCCTATTTTAGTTTGAACACATGCTAAGGAAAGAGTGTTTTGTGCGTAGGCCTGTGCGTGCATGCTTAGCATCATGTGATAGTGTGAGCGTGTGTGCACCTGTCTGAATTAATTGTGTGTGTGTGTGTGTGTGTGTGTGTGTGTGTAAGTTGCTTATTTTATTTTTTTCCGTCAGCTCGGGCTGCTTTAGCGCCCCCTTGTATGACTAGGTCAAAGTTCAGTGGTAGAGCGTGTGTGTGTGTGTGTACGTGTAAAACAAGTGTATGTGTGTGCAAACAGGTAAGTGATTAGGGGAGAGATCCAGGTGACCTGCACTCATATTGATTCTATTCCAGCCATGCTGCCCCACTAATGAATATACATGGCTACATGCACACAAACCACTACATATACATCTCCACAGCATGCCCCCCTCTTAGCTCGTCTTCAATCAGCACAGCTGCAAAACAATGGCGGAATGTTCCGGCCTGTTACCATTCCTCAGTGTCTATCTGATGAAGGAGGGCCAGGGATAATCCAGCCCGTCCTTATCACTGGCAGGGATCCCATTTCCATATTCAGGCCCTGCTGGCTGATAAGAGCAGCTCCTGATAAATGTGTAGTGATGGAGTGATACCTGTGGTCTGAAGTTGATGAGAGCCTTATGAATGGCTAAAGCAGAGAGGTGATGAAGGAGCGGGGTGGGGGTGGAGGCTGGACAGTAGCTTTCAGCAGGCCTGATAAAAGCAAGAAGGAAAGGGTTGTGATTAATGTGCCTAAGTGGCCCGGGGTCACAGGCAGGCCCTCGCCAGTGACTGCTCTTAAGAGAGGTCACCTCCACGACCATCCGTCACGTAGGCAAATACAGACACACACCGTTACACACTCCCTGTCAGTGCATGCGTGTGTGTGTGTGTGTCTGTATGTATGGTTTAAACAATGGTGCCCAAAAGCATTTAACACACGAATGCCTATATACACAGCCACATGCAAATATACCATCAGCGCATGCATGGCATATTTTGCAGACTTTAAATACAGTTAATGGTCGCACTTGTATTGGATGCACAAGTGTGCCGTTTCACAGTTCAGGGAGCTGGACACTGAACACTGGGTGGGTGGCACAGAGGGATCACTGACCACTTGAGGAGGACATATGACCTCCATTTTTCAGCAGCTCCGTCCTTGGGGCCAGACAGTCAGACACAAATGCATTATTAATTGGGCTCTGTTTCACTATGTCCATTGCTCCTTTATCAGCATGTCGACTATCACCAGAGTCATCCTTCATTTATTGGCTTAGAAAAGCCCCATTCTCATTGTAAGTGACATGACAAAACGTGTGTGCACAAAAACGCTGTTTAAAGAATCATGTGATGTCTGAGTTATCTGAGTGGAGTCCAGTCGTGTCATGATTTGACCTACCTAAAATATAGACATATTTATATACTACTAGTTCATATATAGTAAAACTGTTGTTGACTTGTAGCACTTTGACTAAAATAGCAGACGCTTGTATGAACAAATTGTGATTTAAAAAAAAAAAAAAATTCTTGTTAAACTAGGAATAATGACTTGAAATGATTAAATGTTGATCAAATTATGTAAATTGTTTAAAAAAAAAAACACAATCAAGAATGTTGACATTTGCAAATTATTTTAGGTAAATAGGTTCGGTAGTTATCAGGAATGTGTATGAATGTATATGTGCATATAAATATTTTAGAAAACATAAGACCACATCAACATTGTATCCACGCGGCACAGGACTCAAACTAATACTGGAATAAATAACTGTAGAAATAGAATTGCTGTTTTTGACACAATAAACATTTTGCTGTTTGAAGATGGTGTTGATTTTTGATGTTATTTGCTCCACAGAGATTGTTACAAAGGGTCCCCTGTCCCCGGAGAAGACCTTCACCACAGGGATACCTTAAAAGCACATATTAAAAACACACTGTCTGTCTCATTCCCATCTCCTCACATCCCCAGGCCCCACCACACACTGTAAACAGCTGGCTTCGCTGATATTTTATTAATGATGTTCTTTAATTAGTTTAATTACGTAGAATCACGTCTTTGTGCATAATTTCACCCTCTTTAATGAAAAAAAAAATCCCAACTGCCATTTATGTATACATAGAAATCTCTGCCCTCTGGCTGAGAGAAGTGTAATTGTGTTGGTTTCTTTCAACAAGGGCTTGTACTATGAGGTGCTCGAAGTGTGAGTCAGAGTAGTGGGCCGGTTTGCTTTGCATGCTTTTTTGTTGTCAATCACGCTTTGTTTGCTGATGAAAGCAGGGTGGTGCTGTGAGCCAAGCGAGAGCTTACTCACATAATGTATCATGTTTGGTTTGATTACGCCAGTCTTTCTAAGATTAAAACAAAAAAGCATGTGTCGTTTCTTACACTGCATAACTTGTCCGTGCTTGATTCGTACATGCCCCTAGGCAACTGACATTTAATTGATTGGTTTGATTTAACTATTTGCTGGCCCATTTTTTGAATAGTGTATTTAATAATCCTGAATCACTGAAGATTATGAAGTAAGGGAACTTGGACAGCGTCATCCATGGTTCATCAAACACCCACAGAGCTCTGGGCATAGGAGTGCCATGTTTCACTGTGACCCACATGCCAAGATGGCAGGTCCACCTGGGACATTTCTCTGTGTTTGCACTGTAACCTAATAAGAGCAGATCAGTGCTTAAACACAAGGCTTTATTTAGACAGCACAATGGTTAGTCAGCAGCAACATTATCTGACCTCATACATCTTATCATGCAAGGCACTCTGTCAACAGTGTTACTGGAAGAGGACAGCCCTAATGCTCACACACATTAGCATCCCTCAACAGTTTCCAAGATGGCTGCCGGGATAGATATGGGGGGGGGTGGGGGTGGGGGGTTGCAGCTTGTCAGACACTGATGTTCCACCATGATGACAATGGGAGTAAATGAGGTTGCAGAGACCTCATCTAAGACAAAATCAATATTCTGCCTCCTCAGCTCAGGAAAGAAGGTTTCTGCATTATGTGCTTTAAACTAACACATGGGGAGTGAGAGCGAATGGGCGAAGATGCTCCTATTTTGGGGGCGCTGGAAGATGTCTGTCTCCACCTCCCATCAACATTGTCTCTTGATCTCTTGCACCATCCCATCACATCAACACACACAAAGAAATGATAGATATATTTCTGTCCAGCCCACCTGGTTTGTAGTATCACTCCACGGCCCAGACTGCTTTAAAAGTCAATTACCAGGCTAAATGACTTGAGGAATATCTCTCAAGAATGATGTTTCACACACTTTATCGATGGCAATAGCATTACAGCTGATTAGCGGAACCAAATGTGCTCTTTTTGTAATGCAACACACAGAAGGGTAACTGGATCGCTGTGTTGGCTCCAGCAGTCCCCGGACGAGCCCCGCTGGCGGCTAGACTGGAAACATCCCAGAAAGCCTCAGCCCTGAGAGGGGCTAATGTTTCAGCTGGGGCAAAGGAGCTTGGAATGATAATGTTGATTCACTAAATAGTTGACTTAGAGGTCATCAGCGTTCACGCATCGCATGGACAATACAATCCTGCTTTGAAAATACACTAGATTTACTATTTATTGAACGGGGATCAAACCCGAGGAATACCCTGGCAATCTGACTCTGGCACTGGAATGTGGGCGATTTTCTGTCTCTCTGTCTGTCTCGTTCCCTTCCATATGCACAGACCACCAGCTTCTTGACTAAGCCAATAATCACGCTTAACTACATTAGCCCATATCCCGTTGTCCAACCTCGTCACAGTTTGGTATGCAAGAACAAATGAGTTTGTGGATTCCTGGGAGCTTTTCTCTGTTTGGCCCTCCATTTGGAGAAGATACACTGAAGCGGAAAGTGAAAACGTCCCATAAAATTTGTAGAATGATGTTGGCTATCACTGGTATAAGCTGTTCCAGCAATCAAGGATTAAGTGTTTTGTTCAAGACCACCTCAACGGCTGTACACATATTTGGGAAGTAATGCCCGTGAAGAAGTAACACATTACAGGAGTTACTTCTTCCAGGATAGAGTAGTGTAAGGAGTTTGACGTGGGTCTAGATTCAATTTTGTCTCTGTGTTCAGTAAAGAGAATCGCTTTGAATGTGTTATCTTGGCATTATGGCTGGAGGTGAGAGGAGGCGGCTACCCTAACTCTGTCAAAGGAGGAGAAATACACCCCACAGTAACTCCAAACTTGTCGAATTGACATGATGTTTTTTGACTAGCTAGGCACTGTTAAGCCTACATTCAACAATCGCTTCAGGGTTACCAGGGCTGCTTCTGATATAGCTGACGTGGGTCACTAAATGCCGTGCCTGCAAAGTGTAGGTTTACATTATCACAATGTCTTGTTTTGTGTTTCTGAATGTCGCATAAGATTTGGAGAGTCAAGTAACAAGTAATGCAACTAATCACTTTTACTGATGAGTAATTAGCACAGTTTAGCGATCATGAATTAATATGAAGACTTAATGAATCCAAAGAATACTGTTTTGTTTTGTCAAAAATACTTTAATAATAAAGATTATTTTTCATGTCTCGTTCTGGAACAAATCTATTCAATTACTGCTGTCATTACAAGCATATTAGGAAACAGTCAAAATCAACCCCCCAATTGTTCGAAGAAATACTGCTCCAGTGGTGTAGGGGCTATAAATAATTAACTGTAATTAAGACTATGTACACATGCAGAATTAATTATTTAGGTTAGCATTGATGCATTGACCTACCCTCCATGTTCTTGGATGTGATCTATCAAAACCAAGGTAGAGATTTAGGACAGAAGGGGGTAGAGGAGGGGTGTATGTAGTAGGAGTGCAGGGTGGAGGTGAGCGAGGGGAAGGTTGGTAGAGAGAGAGCAGGAGCAAGCCTTGCTATAAGACACCCTGCCTGGCATCAGAGGTCCTCCAGGGTATGCCTCAGCCTCTGCCCTGTTAGCAAACCTACGCTATGGCTCAGTTGTTAGGATGTACTCCTACTCAGCTTCTATCTCTACAGCAGTGGGACTACAATCACTCAAAACATTTTGGCAAACATTTGCAGCTACTGTTTTTGTGGAGGCATTTTCTTCTTCCTTAATCTTTGTATAACTCCTTCTCTTTCCTCTTCAACCTTGTACAAAATCCCACTACTCTCTCTTTTCACTTCAGGCTTTGATATAACCAACAAGACACAGGCCACTGGGAACACAAGCACTCTTCAACTGGTTTGACATTAATAACAACATCTTTAATGCTAACACATTAGGGACTGCAATAATTAATGAGTGAATAATCACCTATGTGAAAAGCGTTATCAATAATTGTATGAATAATGCACATGCATAATGCATTTGCAGTTGCCCCAAGGCAGAATCTGGCGTCTCTGCTCTTGTTCATGACATGGGCTCTACATGATGGCGGAGACAGGCCTGATCAAATGATGGCACACACTACACTGGCCTTACATCCGCTAGCCTTTCTTCCTGCAGCAGAGCCCAAGCTGGCAATCTCACTTTCTGATGTCATCCACCCGGCAATGTGCCTTGGCCCTTGGCATTTACAATGGTTTGCTGACAGCAAAACTGGGAGTCAGCCTTGGAAACCAGGCTGGAAGTAGAGGGGGGGATCTAAGTATTAGCATTCTGCCCGCACCCCTGCTTCATCAGAGCTAATAAGGGAGGCCTGCACTGGGGTCTTTCATCTAGATTAGGGCTCTTATCGCATGCCACCTGCATGGAGCAGCCTGCCATTCATATGCAGATCTGGCCAAGGAAGGACTAGGGTGTTTCCTAACTCTGTCACTTCTCATTGCACCTTAGACATTTCCCCTCGCATGGATAACCTTGTTGCTGGCATTCATTGGGATGCCTACTATCCCATCTCCTTTCTTAAATTCGAGAAAGCATTATTAGACGCAGATGTGATCGGACTGATAACCGAAGCAGAATGTTTGCCATGCAAAATTGGAACATTAGGATTTAGAACTAACGTATTTGTAATTGACAAACACAAGTTCAGAGATTCATTTTCTGACAGAGAGGAAGATATGGACAGTTAACTACTGATATTTCTCTCCACATTGAGTAAACATTCATACGACATTATTAATAAAACATGATGCAGTAAATAAGGATCCTCAATAATGATACCTGCAATCGGATATTTCTTGAGATTTTTTTTGCCACTTGGCGGCAGTGGAAACAAGTTATGACACCAACATTGACATGCCATTACAATGACATGGCGAATTTGTGGAGGAACATCATTCATTTGGCGTCCACCTGATGAACACAAGTCAAATGCTCTCTTAGCTCCGTTTCTGGTCTCTTCCAACTCTTGATGGAAATTTGCTACCGTTAGTTGCACTAGGTAACTGTGTCCGTCTGATGTGTGTGTCTGTGTTTTGTGCTAAAAACAACTCCATGAGCGCTATGAGAGTGAACCAGAACAGTAAAGTTCCTGGACAGACTATAGTATAGACTATAAAACCTGTGAGCGGTGACCGGTGAGCTGCAGATTCAGGTGATAATTGTCTGAAGAATCATCACTACAAGCAATCCCGCTCACATTGTTGTCGCACTGTCATTTGATGAACTGTTATAGCAAAGATATTGATTATATTAGTTTTAATGAATGAATGATAAACTATTTAAATGAGCCATTAATTGAGCTCTGAGAAATGTTACATCAACCCTCCTGTCCTTAAGGCAGAAGTGATTATTAATGATTGTGAAAGGTTAGACATGTTTCAATGGGGTGCCAATAAAGACACAATGGAGAATATCGTGATGGATGGGTCTCATGGGGATGACTCAGCCAATCAATGCTTCTCATGAAAACAAACATGTCATTTAACCCGATGCATCAACCTCATTCTTTTGCTGGCCGTTGGCCGCGAAGCCACCATCAGTTGATGTTTATTGTAACCAGCCAACCAACGTGGTAAATATTGCACTCCTGACTGAAAAATGAAGAGAGATTATGGCATATGGAGGCTTCATGATAGCTAAGTTTCTCACCTGGATGCATTGTACAGTGCTACTCTTGTAATAGCAAGGGATGCGTGGACAGTGCATTGTCTGGCTGTATTAGCTGGCCATGGTTGAAAAATTGGTGGCCTCCTCAGTGGACCACAGTGAGTGATCAAATTGGCTGTCAGGGGGTGGGGGTAGGAGCATTATCTCCCTGAGACAGTGAGAAATGGGAGAGTGGGACATAGGGGGACACATTAATGAATAGGTGGGGCAACTTTTTTTCCATTTTTTTTCCCTAGCACTTCCCCAGGCCTGTCAAGGCCTCCCAGGTTTGTGCAATCTCTCAGTGTCAACATCTTTCTGTAAGGCTGATTCAATTAAGATTACGCCAGTTGCAGAGAGAGAGAGTGACAGGGGTCAGTTTGATTTTGCTGATTGGCTTTGTGCCTTTTGTTTTTTCAGCTCAGGTTACTGCTTTGCCTGCCACTTGTACTGAGAAGGATAAACTGTCTGTGCCCTGACCAGCTCTTTTGGAGAAAGGCTACAGTGGGGCAAGTATTTGAAGTCATGAGTAAATATATTACTCGCTGTGGTATATAGATTATTCTCCAGTGTTTTTTTTTCACTCTTTGCCTCCATAAATCTTACATGCAGGAATAGGTCACATTTCTGTGTTTATAAGTCAGTGTGATGTGGGCGTATGATTGTGTACGTGTCATGCACAATAGGCTCCAGTCAGCTGTGTCCCTTCACCACCTTCTAAATGTTTTCCAAAACATCCTTGTTTTGCATTCAACCATGTCAGGATAGCCGAAGGCATGAAGCTAGATCGTTGACTACCATGGTAAATAATATCCACTCCTAGTTGATTAGCCCTCTTATACACAGCAACTGGGGATTCTTCCACAATTAACTAGCACTTGACAACAAAACAGAGATGGATTCATTCAAAATGCTCATCAGGGGGGAGCTATTCTATCTCAAGGGGTGATGGTGTCTGTGTGTGAGGGTTTTGCTGCAGCATGTTGTACCTTCAGAAAATAACCTTTATAGCCTCTAATAGACCCTGGGCCTGGCACTAACACAATGCATTGACCTCTGCTCCACAGGGTCACCCTCCTTTGCCTGGGTTAACATTACACCCAGATTTTACCCCACAGCTGCAGCTCATTACAATGCCCCATAAAAAACGTAGGCAGCCAAACGAGGGGTGCAAGCCACCATTAAAGAGGTGAAGGGGACGATTGTGGGGGCGAATGGAGAAGTGGGTAAAGAGGTGGAGGGGGGAGGCGGGGTGACTGAGAGGTGGAGAATGAAAACAGAAGCGTTAAGTCATTAGGGTCCATTGTTGCGCTCAAACGGCCGCCACACAAGCTCTCTGTGAATGGGAAATGGAGCTTAATGACCTGAAAAGGAACTTCAAAAGCCACGACAATAGATGAGAAGGGGCGGCCCCACTCGAATGTCACTCTGCCACTTATTGCTTAGTTGGAGAATGGCTGAGCTGTTTAGATTGGTAATGTGATGAAAGTAAAACTAGCTTGGTGCTTCCTATGGAAATGTCCCCTTTGCCCATGGTTCTCTTTCAAATAAATAGTTATGGGAGCAATTTATTCACAAACACTCTCAATACCCATTCATTTGTAAGCATGGTTATGTTCTCACATTGTTATTCCATTCACTGTATTCAAATATAGAGAAAGGGACCATGAATGTGTGTGGGTGTTTGTGTGTGTACATTCGTATCAGTGTTTATCCATGTCAACTAATATTTCTTGAGTCCCGTTATTGTAGGTCAGTCTGTAAGATTTAAATTAGCAAAATGCAAATTATATAGCTGCTTGTGCCGCGTGATGCATCCAGATCACCCATGCACTGCCCCTATTTCTATGTTAGCATAACCAGCAGTCTGTTAGCTGGTTTGTGTCAGAGGCAAGTTGGCCGAGTCGCAGTCATTTAGCTCGTGTGTGAAATCGGGGGTGACAACAATGGTTTCCATTGCCAGGCTGGGGTTGGTAGGAGACAGGATCAGCTGGCATGCAGCTTCTGAGACTGTCAGTCACTCAGCAGCATGTCTGCTGCCACACTGCAGCTGCCAGTTAGCATAGCATACACACTCAGACTACACCCTGCTGAAGTATCCAATGAGTCTCATAGCATCCACAGTTATGTTGCACGACCATATTGGAGAAGGTATGCAAGCAGAAGAAAGAAAGTTGATCTGACTGCTGGACCAAGGTGCAGGATTAAACGTTTAATGTTTCATCATCACATGCGTAGAGAAACAGCTCAGGTTTAAAACACAATAACAGCAGAACGTATAACACGTCATCACACATATTTTCATTGACCGGTCAAAGGGTACAACTATTTACTACTACCTGTAATTATTAAGTGCCCATTACTCAGCAATCATTTTGTCTAGTTGCATTGTCTCTTTAATTTAATGAAGTAGTTACACCTTCGTAGGTTAAAACTGGCAACAAATGGTTTCACATACAGAATGGTGGGTTTGTGAATAACAACAACAAAAAAAGCCCAAAGTTAGTTTCAATTGTGTAGCTGTGGGCTGACTACCAAGTTTTCAACTCATTCACTGGCCTAAATACTCTGTCGCCTGCAACCAACCAACAGTATCACAGGATTTGTTTTGCTTTTCTGGGGGGTTTATTTTCATATAGTCTCACTACTTTTAGGTTATCTGTGTTTACTTCTTGTTTTAAGGGAACTTTTAAGTCGCATCTGCTTTCACTGTGACTCACAGGTTCTTTGATCTGACATGGATGCCATTTAATGAAGATAACTGGAGTCGCAGTGAATATACTTGTATTTGCCTGCAGCACCATGTTTGACAGCAGTCTGAGAATACAGCAAATGTGTTTTTGTTTGGAATAACCAATTAGCCTGAGTGCCATGCTCATGAAAATCTTTTTTTTTTTTTGAAAGAGAGTGTAATTTACTTCCTTCAAGAAGGGATTTGCACTACCAACCTAGCAATTGCAATCCTGCCTCTTTAAAAAAAAAGGGAATCTTCTTAAAGAAAAGCCAACATTGATTCTATTCATATACAGCAAGCAAAAGTCACATATAGGCAAGTGTCCATTTTATAAATTGATTATACACAGTGGCAGGCAGCATGAAAATAAAGTGCCCAGGACATAAGCAACCAGAAAATGAGTTCTTGACTGATTCCCTTGGAGAATTCAACTGCTAAGCATCTAGTATCTATGATGATCAGATGTCCAAGATATCCATAAGTCTCCCTGTTAACATCCATGCCACAGGGATACTGACATACTGTCAAGTCAGAGCTGTCAATAGGCTGCAGTCTGTCCTTAGGCAACTGCACATGCACGCTCATGCTCATGCACATATGCACAAGCTACATGTTTTATGTGCATACACAAACTTGCACACGTAAACCATTTGCTTGCACTGACAGGCTATACATACACATATGTGTCTATTTACTTTATGTTGACCACAAGCATACATATCCTATCTGTCCCACTCTTTTACTGTTGGTTTTTGAAATCATGCACAGCACCAGTTAACCATTGTGAACAACAGAAACGTAGCCTGCAGTCTTATGCTCCGCCTAAGCCAGACGTCAGTAAAAATAGTTTGTGTTTAGAGCAGATTGCACCCCACATGGTGTACATCTCCCCTTGATACACGCATTGTTTGATTGTGAAAATGGTGAGCAAGTAATGTTTCTTCCTCCATGTACATGTGTTGTGAATCTTCTGCATGTGTGATTGTTGCGTCGAAGGAGACAGAAAGAGGGAGTAGGGGCAGAATTTGCTTTGTTTCTCTGTTGTCGGCAATTCATTGGCACGGCTGGCTGATCCACCTAGCTGGCAAGTATAGGGACCCTAGCCCCACAGTAGGTGTTAGGTGTTTCAAAGAGTGCTTTTGATCTGAACAAAGCAAACCAGTAAAACGGCAGTGGGAATAATCAGATATTATGGAGCTTTTATCCGTGCTCTGTGCAGGTTCATTATGGATACTTGATTTTGGCTTTAGGCTAGCAACCAACGATGCACAGTAGGACGCTGAGGACAACTTCACTGAATGCTAAGCCTCCACCCCTCCGATGAGATTTATCATAAATTTAATTTCCCTAAACCAAACTGAAGCCGATCCTTCCTTGAGATTTGGCATTGATTGGACAGCCTACACTCCTCCCTCCCTCTCACTGATGCTGCCTGTATTAAGAAAAGGCCTCACCACTAATTACACCCTCCCAGTCTAATAGAGGCACCCTGTTAAACAAACAATTGATCCCCACTTAACACATGTACCCACGTTAGTAAAACACAATTTGCCAATTTGCCAAAGGCAACACAGACAGGAGAGGGGAAAAAAGAGAGGGAGGAAAGAGAGAAAAGAGGAGCAAAGGAGGGAGTCACTGGGGGTTCTTGCTATCAGAGGAGGAGGAGGGATGGTGCTGGTGCAAGAGTGGTGGTGGAGGAGAAGGATGGGATGGAAGAGTGGAAAGAGAGAGAGAGAGAGAGAGAGAGAGAGAGAGAGGTGGAGATAGGTTGTCCACAGCTCTGGTTTCTGGCTGTGTCCCAGAGATGTTCAATGCTGACTCTTTCATCAATGCTAATTTGACTGCTGAAAACTTCAAAGGACAATAAAGACTTCTAATGTCAGATAAGTGTGTGTGTGTGTGTGTGCATCTGTGTGAATGTGTCTTAGTCCTTCTACAGGCCAATATATAGTCTCTCAGAAGTGTGGTTCAAACAGTGTTAAGTGGTAAAAAGATCCTTTCAGATGTTAAAATGGTGTTTATCCAATTTTCATAGCTTCTAACAGTTCCAACAGCTATGCCTGCTTTCTACAACAATCCTGGAATGTGAAGTTCATAAGATTCGTGTCTACAGCAAATTAAGGTTGAAAGTTCTTGAATTTTTATGAGTGTGTTGATCTGCTATGTGTATCTGTGGCTCTTTTCATGCCTGAAATGAATCCTGAATGATCACAGCACAAGTGTATACTCTAAAAGCAGGTGCGAATGCACTAAGGATGCTTTGGGATCCAGTTGCCCAGGTCACATTTGTAGAGGGTCAAGTGCACAAATACTGTACGCAGTGTAGGAGGAGTACAAATACCTGTCTGACCACACTTATGGCGAACCTCATCAACTTTGTAGTGTGCATGGAGCAAACCCATTAGAAACAGTTAAATTTGCCAATGCCAACCAATTGCAGCAAGGTAAGGGATTTTATAACTGCCGTAGCTGTATGCACATTTAATTGTTTTGCTTTTCAGTCTATTTAAAGGGTTGTTGCAATTTTGCTGTAACATTTCAAAGTTACAAAGTTGTATCCAGTCACGAGCGGCCACTTCAGATGTATTTCAGATGCAATCAGTTGCCAGTTATTACCTGCAATTCATGCCAAATACATTCCAACTGGATCCAAACACAAGACGGTCGGCCTGAACAAATCATTTATGTTTCCACATCGCTGTGGGTCCGCTTGTCAGTGTGCGTGCACACACTTGGAGCAGGGGGAATGAAGGGTCTAAGTGAAGCAAACAGATTGCCTCGTTTGCCTTTTTGAACTGCCCAGCACGTTTGGAGAACAGGAGGGGAACAACAAAAGGTGTTAATGGCTTTATGGAGGCCCCATGCTGACAGATAGGCCATTATCTTCCTGATTCACTGCAGAATGGATAATAGCTCTGATCAGTTGCCCTCTTTATCTCTAGGGCCAAAGACCTGAACGCTGGGTTAACATATCACTTCAGCCATAAAACTGTTTACAGTAAATATTGTCAGTATATAAACAACATCAGTGCTTATATATTGCATTTGAAAAAAAATAATAGCTCTATCGGTTAGAAGAGAAAACACCATTTGTTTTGTTTCTTTATAGAAAATTGTTTCCAACCTAAATTTTTCAAGCCGATTCTTATCATTAGCTTATAAAATAATGGACATGTTGATGGAAGTCACAGTCTTATTTTCTTAAATAAAATAAACAGTGGACAGGTACATAAATGTATGTGGATGTGTATTGTGTAAAAGAAATCCCTAACATGTCTCTTTGGTATTTGTTTTTTTTCCAATACATAAGCCTTTTATGATGTTTTACTGCAATGCAAACTTTTGTACGTGTGTGTGTGTGTGTTAAGTGTTACTTGTCATTCCTTTGTCAGATGTGGGTTTGCTGTTGTGGCGTTTGCCTGCCTGATTAGCTTTGCACATAACGTGTGTGTATGTGTGTGCTTGTGTCTGTGTGTGTGTGTGTGTGTGTGTGTGTGTGTGTGTGCACATGAGGAGGGGTAGGGCACTGTTGTAAACTTATCAGCTGGTGATGACTTTCCACCCAGCTCTAAGACAACTTAAGCCCTCTCTAATTACAGCACATCTGTTGCAGCAGAGAGGTATTCTTGTCATGTGGTTTAACAAATACTTTCGCATTCAGAGGAGTACATACCTAATGAGCCTCACAGCCCAGGGCAACTCACATCTCCCCACTAAGATCAAAAAAAACCCCTAACCTCTATGCAACACGCACACGTACAGACACACACACCTACACGTGAAAAAACCACAGAGGAGCACTGAGACACACACACACACGTCAAAAAACACAATACACAGCCACCGAAAGTCACTGACACCACACACGCACACAAAAGGCAGACACACATGCGCAACACCACAACAACCTGTTTTTTCAAAAAGAGACAGGAACAAATGATTCAAATGAAAGAAGCCAAACTAAGAGCGGGTACATGTTTACACTCTCTGACAACATTCTGAAGGTGTTATCAAGGTGGAAATCAAACAACCCGTCTGCTCTAATTATTACCTGCCCTAAATAAAGAGAAGTTGTCTTTGCAACCTAGGGGATGAAATAGGTTGAAGAAAATAACATCAAGAAGCAGATGAAGAATACACCCACAAGGATATCTGGCAGTCAGTGTAAACGTGCTAAGGTTGCGCTATAATAACCCAGTAAGCTGGCTGTAATGATTGTTGGGGAGACAGGGGATAAAGTGCTTGTCTCAGACTGCTGGAGTCACTCACAACAGGTGCTAGTAGCACAGGCTACAGTCCCTGCTGACCAATCACACTGCCAGTAAGACTGAGGGGTGGAGGCAGTTATGACTCCATTACATCACTGGATGGAAAGCTGTGAGGGATATTGCAACCTGCAAAACGTCAGTCAGAAGAACATCTGCACATGGGCCTAATAGAAGATAATGAGACATCATCGCCACTAAGACAACATGGCACATATACAAAAAGAAAACTGAGCCCAGCTCATCTCCACAAACGGGGAAAACTAGGGCCGTTTATCAAACAAATTGTCCAAAAAAGCCTCAAATTGTTTTCCCTGCAATGTTTATCTTAAGGCTTTAGTCAATCGCTGCTGCTGGATCTGGAGTTGGGCATGACATGGGTTTAGCATATGGTTCACTGCAATGCTGAGGCTTAACTCCAGCTTGTGGTTTCTGACTGTCAACCTCCTTGGCTTAGGCTCCATTTTCCAGAGACATTCCAAATGTCATTATGAGATATATTGCAAAAAAAAAAGAAGTCATACACACGCATGCATGCATATACAATCGCAGTGCAGTCTCATACAGCAACACACCCTCACGCACACACAGGCACGCATCCTTGCCCATAAGCACACACACGTGTTTCCTGTCTGTATCCGCCTTAACACCATGTGTCTTCCGTGCGGCTAGTCTTCCTCCTCCTTCTACAGCCAATTGCTGCACTAATATGGCTGCACCCCCTAAAGATACAATATACGCTTATTGGCGAGCCACTCTATTAGTGACACAAGGTCACACTGTGAAAATATTAAACTTATGAAGGACCCGCACTCTCTCCGCACCCAAATATGCGGAGAAAGCACAAAAAAGGTGTTGTGTCCTCTGTGTATGATTATATCTTCTTCCTTCATCCTTCGAGCAGTGACCCAAGGGCCACTATTTTATTGGTCTCAGATGCTGGCTGCCTCACAATGTACAAAAGAGCCCGTTATTCCAGACCAATATTAAAGCTGGCCTTCGCATGCAGCATTATCCACATGACACGCACGCGCGCACACACATACACACACACACACACACACACACACACACACACACACACACACACATGCATAATATGTACACAGAAAACTATGTGTTGTGTGTGCCAGTGTTCTGGCTGTGGATGCCTGTAAGCAGCAGAGCCTGGATAGTTATAAGGAGAGCCGTGGCCTCCTTATCCTGTCAAAGGTTATGACAGGCTGACAGAGAAACTGCTGTGTCCACCTTGCGTGTTCAAAACCATTATACTTGCCATGAAAGAGTGCTTTCAATCTAATCAAGTGTCTGTTTGAGTACAGGGAGGCATACAGTACCGTCACATGTTGAATGTATTAGCCAAGCCTCAATGAGTGGGTGAGGAGGTTGGAAAGGATATGAGAGTGTTGATGCTTATAGTGTGAAAACTGACTGTCTATCTGCATATCTGTGCATGGACGTGTGCGCGTGTGACCCCATTACATGTGTGCCTGTGTGGATATGTGTTTGTTTGTGCATACAGTGTGTCAGTTTGTGTGTGAGCTCAAGCAGCAACGTGTGCGTGCGTTTGTGTGTGTGTGTGTGTGTGTGTGTGGAGTTACAGCTATCAAATACTTTTAAAAGCTTGATTTCCCCGGGGAAATGACAGAGGTCATCTCATCGGCGAGGGATGAAAACAACATTTGCATCCAATTGGTCACACCCACGACATTAAAGTTTTAGCCAGACAAAAACATGTCAAAGAAATTTACATCGCTGCGCTGACAGCCCTACAGACTCACGGACACAGCCCATTGCCACTTCCAATTATTAAGGCTACTTTTATTGTGTGTGAACTCCATATTCCCCATTACCAATAAAAACATAACAGGGAGGAGATATTTTTCCTTTGTCACAGGAATTATCACCCTCTCCATCCGTTGAGTGTGTATCAAGCTGCCAATCAGAATTAGGGAGTGGGCTAGCAGACGAGAGATGATTCGCCTGGCTCAGCCCCCATGCATGGATTTAAATAATAAAAGAGAGATTTCTCTCAAGGCCCTGAGCACCGTGCCAATAAGAGAGCGGGGAAAATGGGAAAATGGCCGTGTGCAATGAGAAATAACTGCAAATTGAGGGTATAATGAACATGTTTAATATTTCATTTCTCTGGATGGAAATATCTATAGTGGGCAGCCTTTTTTTTTGCTCACCATTTGGTGGAATTAGGCTCTTTTTTGGCCTCAGAAACCATAAAAGAATTTCAACCAGCTGCTGATGCTGTGAGAAAGGAAGCGAGAAAGAGAGCGTCTGCTGGTATAAAGACAGTAATCATTTACAATTACACAACACAAAATCCCTTCATCGCGAGCTGTCTCTCGATCTCATCTACAGCAGATCAAGAGCTCATATGAGTGTTGGCCTGACGATGAGAGATTTCCCCCTTCACTGTGATTGGTGGGCATAGATATTCTCTATACGGTGCAGTAATCACCACCATTTTTGCAATACTTAATGGCACATATTACCCATTAGCCCTTCAAAGTAAAGCTCTTCCTATTACCTTTACTTTTCAGTCTCTGCTGGGCATATATCCTTTCTGAATATACCGCCATCACATTTTTCATATTATATATTCCATACACAGTACGTGACTTTTAAAGCTGGAGCCATCTCGATATTTTATCTGTCAGCATGAATAGCAACAACTTAGGAGAGTTTTTATAAGAGTGATATCGGTTCCATGTGTCCTTTAGCTGAGGAAATCTATTAATATGTGGTCAAGTGCATTTTGTCTACATTTTATAGAACTGAAATTGCATGAAATCTTCTTTTCGACATTACATTACTGGAAGCTCTCGTGTTTTATTTCTCATAGGCCCGAGAGCGCTACTTTTTTGTTTTAAAAGTTTCAAGTTCAGAGACTTTTCCATGTGCCGAAAATCAGAGTAAATGGCCACAAATATGTATCCTAAGTGAAAACAGGTTGGTCGGGTTGTTTATCTTGCCTTTAGTTCACTTCTTATTTTGACTGGGAGACTTCAACCAGTGCCAGGACTGGCTAGACATTTCAAGGGATTTAGCAAGCCAGTCCACATTATTTACCCCTATGGATAAATACACTTGATAGTTTTTTGTTTTTTTTTTCACATGAATCTTCAGTTCAACATAAAAATATTGCATCAAGCACACTGCTTGTGTTCAGTGCGCCTCTCTGAAAAAGCTCTTAATGAATGATAGGAATAAAAATCTCTGTGTCTTCTCAGCTGTGATTGGAAATTAAAGCTATAGGGGATCCGTTGTTTATCTAGCTTGCCTAACACATTTAAAACTCTGGAAACATGTGCATTTCTTTTTTGGGTTTCTGCAGGTTTGTACGGGTCATTGGGTAAAAAAGATCATTGGTGGCAACACAATTATCAATAAAACATATATTTGAGATGGTAAATCTCTCGCAGCAACTTTTTGAATATGCCCAATTTCTGCCTTAACGCCATGCTAATGAAGTTGTCAGAATAGAGGTACCAGCAACATTAATTGCCTTACATGAATAATAATTTTGATGATGGTAATGATCATGTCTGTCTGTTATGAGCAAGCATGGATTAGCATTACTTGGTATTAAGGTATTGCGTTCATTAGACGTCCTGAAGAGATGCATTAGGCCTTATGTTTTTGCTATAAATCAGCTTCAAAGGAAAACTACTCAGACTGCATTTGGTGGAATGAGGTCAAGATGCACAACATTAATTCAAAAGCTCTCAACACACAAACTAGAACAGAGAGACCAATGGGCCAAGGCAGTTAAAAATTCATTTTCGCTTGTCCTGAATTTGTGTACTCGTGATTACTGACTTACTCTTTTTTTTTTCTTTACTTTTAATCTGCCTTGGAGTCATAAATTATTCATCTCAGCATTTCAAATATTAAATGCATGTATTAATTTCATTTATCATCTGCAAAAACAAGAGGCAGAAACAAAACTGCAAACTATCACAAATCTTCAATTGTGCTTGAATCAGTC
The DNA here is from genome assembly GCA_023373845.1 of Nibea coibor. Classification (NCBI taxonomy): domain Eukaryota; kingdom Metazoa; phylum Chordata; class Actinopteri; family Sciaenidae; genus Nibea; species Nibea coibor. The sequence continues at coordinate 17,465,240 of CM041738.1, forward strand.
TCAGGAGTAGACAATAGATTTTATACTATTAATTTTAAGTTCTTATGCAAGCATTTATGAGATGAATGTGGTAAGATTAAAACTGTGCCCTTTCGTTTGGAATTGATTTAGATGTAATTAGCAAGATGAAAATGTGGAAAAGTTAACATCACTCATGCCTGGTGTGTTTTGTACCACTCCACCTCCCAGAAAACAATATTTACGGATATTTATACAGTTGATATGCATTCCATTTATTTTATTATTTATTTTAAGCTACAGGCATATCAGTAAGCACAGAGATATCTTTTACTCTTCAACCTGGTCCAAAAACTGCCAGGTTAAGGAGGAGTCAGGTGTCAGCCCATCCCTACACCGCAGAGATCTAGGACCGAAAGTCTCTAATCTCTCTGTGTGGGTTAGTTAGTTAGCAGGATGTCATCAATGCAGTCTCAGTTGTGCAGAGATTGTTTGTGTGAGGTAGAGACACCTCCACCTCCGAGGCCCCTTCTCCTGTTGTGTTTCTCTGTGATCTTGCAGTCATGTATGTGATTGGATTTTGGCTTAACAAAAACCTGAAATTACACACCTATTGTGTTTCAGCTAAGCCAGCTTTCACTGCGATAGGGGCAGGCTCTGCACGGCTCTCTTGGCTGCCGACTTTTTTGGGATCCCGCCCCTTGTCCCTTCCAGGTTGTTGAAGGAAAAGGATAACAGGATTAGGTCAGGGTTTCTGCGTAGCATCGATTGCCATATTCAACGGGCTGGTAAAAAAAAAAAAAAGAAGAAGAAGTTGCGACATGGGTCACTAGCTACGTGGTGAGATGGGCTCGGCCTTTAGCCTGTGTGAGGAAAGATGGCACCTTGGCAGTGCAAGGTGACAGGACTTGGGAGACAAGGGATAAGAGCTACTCACCATCCTCTACACCACACTCGGGGACCCTGACACTGTACCATCTGTGACGCTACCCCCAGTCCCCTCAGGCTATGCTTATGCTCATCACAGAGATGCTGATAACACAGGGTGTGACTAACACGCCATACAAATCTCCACATCCCAGGCACAGGGAGAAACAGAAAGAGGGGGACACACTTGCACACGCACACACAAACACACTTACACATAGACTACATCCACTATCATAACCAGCCGTCAGGAGGCAGGTTGCTCTGAGCTCTCGGGGGCGTTGTGGATGTGGGTCTATGATGAGTGGGTGGACCCAGACGGGGTAATGACAGGGTAAGGACTATGTATGTCGAGTAGTATGTAATTAAATTTGAAACTGACAATACTATGCAGCAGGGGTGAAAGGTAAGTGGGAGGGGCTTAGAGCTGTGCCATACAGGATTTTAATGGGGCCAGAGTATCATATTTGTTACAGATCTCTGAGACGGTTGAATTCAAAACCCTACACCTAAGCTCCCTGCCCACTTAAGTTTTCTATTTTTGTATGACGAAGTGTCGTGGACAGATAATACACAGTGTTTGAACAATAATTAAGTCAATTATGATATGATTTTATACTTTTTTTGTAAGTTGTTTTGGATAAAAGCGTCACCTAAATGATGTGTAAAAAATATATATTTATTTAATTTTTTAAAAGATTTTTAAAATTATTTTTGAGAAAAAATAAGTAACTCAAGATCCTCTGACTATCATTTTCCAGTGCTTTGACAAAGGTCATGAGATGCAGTTGAAAGTTTAAGTGAACCTTGAGTTAATGTTAATGTATATTTCAGGAGAGTTCAGGATGCAAAAATATTTTTTACCTGAAGGTTGTTCCAGTAAAAACTGTTGAGGTCTGTTGATTTACAGCACAACTTCACAATTTCTGGAACGACATTTTGTCTACTGGAGTTAAATGAGAGAATATCGATGTAGCATAGTATGTAACTTCCATATGTGATTTAGGTGAATTGACCCTTGAACATATGCATGGTGTCCTAAATGTCTATTCAAATATATTTCTGAGGTGTCAAAGCACAAAAATCTTGCACTGCACTGGTGCAGAGGTGATTTTGAGTGTCAGTAGTCCACAGAGAGCATAATAGAGATACACACTGTTCTTTATTCACATTCGTTGGCCTGTGGCTGTTATAAGAAAATGAGGGTGGAGCTCAGGAAATGACTGCTGACCCTCTCTGCTCTCCCTTTCCCCTCATATTCACCCACACTGTAAACACCTCACAGATAAAGGCCTGTATCGCCACACAGAACACAAGTGTGTGTGTGTGCTTTACCTGCCCACCACACACAAGGTGTTTTCTTGTGCCCCTGATCCTTGTCCACTAAACTGTCTGCATGCTGCACTGTAGTGACCTTCCACCTCCAAAGCACACACACACGCATGCACTCACGCACATACTACACACAACACACAGACTGCCCTTCTGGTTGTGTTTCCTCTTTCTTAGCTTCATAGCGGTTCCTCATTATGAAGACACAATGGGAAGCAGCGTCTGCCTAGACCAATAGCACTAAGCATAAATAATGCAAGGTCAATGTCTCTCCTCTCTCCTTTCTCTCCTTTTTCCCAAGGGGAGGGGGTGGGATCTAAAGCTCTGACACACCAGCAGGTCCCTTTCAGCCCATTTATAAGGTCTCTGTCCTCTCAACTTCCTCTCTTCCACTTCTCATCCCTCCTCTCTGTTCCCCTGTCTCTCCGCTTCATCTCTCCTTCGCTGTTTTCCATAGCCACAGTTTGTTTTCTTTCTTTCTTTCTTTTGTCTTTCCATTCTTTTCCTTTTTGACCTGCACTCCCTGTCTTCTTCTCCCCTGTAATCCTGTGTCTTCCCTCTCATTCTCTGTCCTTGTCCCCTTTCCTCCCCTTGTCTCTTTATCTCCCATATTCCCTTTGTCCTCCCATGTGGTCTCCTCATAGAAGCCTTCATTATTACACTTTCTCCTTTTCGATTGCTGCCTTTTTGCCCTCCACTTCCCAGTTTCATTCACTCTTTTTAATTTCTCCTTTTCTCCCCTCTCCCATTCACCATGTCCGCCTTTCTTTCACTGTTTCTCTCTCTTGATTACTCTTTGCTCCCCTTGTTTTCAGAGAAGTACATCTTGAAAAGTGGAGGGGAAGGAGGGGAGAAGAGGAGGAGGAGGGGGTAAAAACAAGGCTCCCTAGAGCCAGAGGGACAGCTTATCCTTATCAGGCTTCAACCTGCTTATTAGATCCTCCAGGACACGCCACGCTCTTCACTTAAACAACACCACCTACCCCCTCCTCCATCTCTCTCTGCTCTCTATTCTTTCTTTCTCCCTCCATCTAAGGCTTTAATTCTACATCTCACAGCAGGACTAGAGGAGATAGGAGGTGAAAATGGGGCCTTGGTCTGGAACAGTGCTGTCACATTGTTATTGTATTGTTTATGAAATCAAGGAGTCTTGAAGTGAAAGTATGAAACACTCTAATTGAAGCAATTATCATACCAATCCATGTGAGTCATTTCAGCACCAGCACTATGAGAGGTCTACTTCTAATTCTTTTCTTAGTGGCTCTATTTCCCACACAATGTATGATGCCTGTGTGAGTGTATAGAGGATGAAGAGATGGTAGGATGGAGGAAAAGTCCATGCATGGTCTCCCAGCAGTCATTTTCTTCTTCTCCCCCACCGCAGGTCAAAGACAGCCAGGCCAGGAAGCCCCATCCTGCCCCTCAACCATCTGCCGTGCCCCAGGAGCTGCCAGGATCTACCCCCACAGAGTCTGTGAGCAGCAGCCCTCCTTATTCCCCCACACACCCAGAAAACAGCACCCAGCACCCAGTCGCAGGAGGAAGCAGCCTGTCAGAGGGGATCTGTGTTTTAGAAAGTCAAGGACCGGAAAGCTCTCTATACTGTATGTGTAGTAAGTTTAAGTTTATAGGCATTTTCACATATGGACATCTGACATATAGTCAGTTAGGTTAGTATGGATAAACATCCAGATACATCATATTTGTCCTGGTAACAGATATCTGCAGATATTGATATGAGGGCTATCCCTAGTCAGTATCAAGTAAATGACAAGTGTAATTTTTGCACCAACGTCAAAGCCAAGCAAGAGGAGTGCTTATCTACATGTATGTGGGCCTGCGCCATCCAGAGGCAAGAATAGATGAGGGGCACATGGTGAATGTTTCTTAGAGTAACTGTAGGCCACAGGCAGCCCTCCTGCTGCCTGCCCCGAAACCCACAGAGACTTAGTTGAATGCCAGACCTCCATGTGGAGTCCTAAGATAGACCTACTCAGGCAGCAACAGCACAGGGTATCATATCTCTCAGATCCTTACCAAAGACAAGACCCCAACAAAGCGCCCTTGCGGAGATTTACACCAGCCACTCAACCAATGTTGAGGGGCCTGACTGTGGACATACACTTGCACGCCATCTGATTAGTGACATCCATCATATCCTGACGAGGGGGACTCCCTCTGAAAATAAATGTATATTTAGGAGCCTTGCTGTGAGGAAGGGGGTTGATGGGATCTTGTTACGACAGCCACTCCAGAGGCTAAAATTAATGGCTCTTAGGCCGTCACTGGAGTGACACCCAAGCCCTCAGAGAGCTATCAGCAAGCAGCAGTGGAGAATTCCACAGCTCGCCGCCACGTCCACACCAATTCTCACTACCATGTCGAAGGTGTCTTAACAGCTGTCACTCACAGGGCAAGGCATGATGGGAGGTATGGGTATCCCCACATGCTAATTTGTGCTAACAATATGGCATCATCCTTGCCAAGCAGTTTTGACAATATCTTTTCCGTTTAACAACGATGCAACAACAGACGATAATGATGATAACCATTAATTAGTATAATTATGCCCTTAGTCTGATCTCTTAGAAGAAAATCACACTGAATATGTAATATGCTCAAACATCTACAGTCTCTGACAGAACTATTTTCAAAGCAGACAGGAGAGAACATGTACTCGCGAACTTTAATTGTAGAGGAAATTCTGGTCATAGGGAAAAAAAGAACTCTTTTACAATCAGCTTAGAGGTAAAATAACCCTGCAAGTTGATCTTTTTTTGAAAGCTGATCTTTTAACTCTGTCCAAGAGTTGAAACAGAACTCTTTAAACACTTCTCTCATCGAGTGGGAAATATTGCTCTGCATATGGAAGTTATGCCAACCTTAAATACAGTCAACACTAGTTGAACGTTTAAATTCAACACCGACTTTTTATTTTTAGAATACTTTTACAATTTGTTAGATGCTGATGGCATTGCAATAACAGAAGCATCTAACAGTATGCGTATAACATGTTATCATATGTTACACTATACAGGCCACATAAACGAGTCTCTGTAACACAGTGGTTTGTGTTGTATAGTGTAAGTGTCACACACAAGCCTGCAGCGTGTTGGGAAATACAGGTTCAACATGAGTCCTTAGTGGAAAAATGGTGAGAATGAGTGTGCTTTGCTCTGGTGGGATTTCTCCCTATTGATCACAAAGGAAATCACCACCACACCCAAAGGTGAGTCAAGATAACACTTGGATTCAATAACACAACACACATACACACCTCCTCTATCTCTCACGGGCACACATACATGTGTTGCACACACACACACACTTACATATATACACACGATTGTGGAAGTTTTGAGAAGATACACATTATTTATTAAGAATAAATCAGATTGTCACAATCATTTCATGAGAAGAGGTTTTTTTTTTTTATTATTGGCAACAGTATATATAGTAAATGTATCTTTGTACTTTGTCTCTGTTTTCCTCACACCACACACCCCTGTAGATACAATAGACTCACACCATCAGATAGTGTTAAATGAGGAACTAATGACAGCTGACAGGAGACAGACCAATTAAACCTCATCAATGCCTGCCTACCCTCTCTGAGCTGCCAGCAAACACCCCAATCAACAACTTGATCAGTCATAGGTGACACTACAACAAAATGGCCACACAAAATCACTTAACAACAGTGGCAGACTTATAGCCCCCCTCTGGCTGAACAGGAAGGAGCTTCAGCCTTTGGTGGCAGTTAATGAATCTGGTCTTATGGGTCATCTAGGTCCACTGGACCCAGCAGAGCTGATCCAGTCAGGTTGAGTCCTAATAATATATAATGTCCTATTTAATTACAAAATATACAACATTTATAATAAATGCAGTACATGAAATCATAAAAACATTTGTTTGCAGCTTTCCTTATAGTCTGTTAAGCTTTTAAACTTCCTGAATTGAATTTTATTTAAATTCCTGGACCTGTAGTAACATCTCCAGAAGCTTCACTGGTCCTAACATTTATTTAAAATAAAATATGATTGTAGAGTAGAGCTACCCTGACACAGCAATGTGTGAATATCCTTGACTTTATTTACACACACATCACATGTTTCTAAAATCCAAACATAACAAGAGCAGCCTTAAGCGTATTTTCTTGTTTATGCTGCTATAGTCAATCCCTAAGCAGAAAAATCCCCAACAAACACAAATGTTGGCCCCACTGTGCCCCAAACTGTGTTTGATGTCCCCATTCCTGACAAGTGGGTCTCTAAAGGACAATAAATTTGGATCTTTTGATCACAACATATGGGCTCTAGCTGTCACAACTCTGACCACAAAAGTGAGCACCAGATACATCCACAGCCCCTTGAGGTGGATCCGGCATATTTCTCTTCCCGCATTGGAAATCAATGAGCAGCAAATTATTTATGGAAAATATACGCTGTGTTGAATTACTGTCGCTGGAGACCATGGGGATTTATACAGGAGCCTGACCACACAAATCACGCATAGGCAGCACCTGCAAAGTGACAGGTGACTCACTCTGAGCCATAGCAGATATGGATGTATGAGTCTGTGTGTGGTTGTCTTTGTATATTGAACTGCAGCTTCTATTCATAACTTAATTTCCTCTTCTCAGCTCTAAACAATAACAAGAAAAACTTGAGCAAAATCTATTACAATAGCCCTTTGTTTTCCTTAAACTCTCCTGTGGCCACTGCAGCTCCCTGAAAGATGTGATATCTTCCTCTGTTGACCCATTTAGGCCACTGTTGATATATGTATTGATTGTATCTGCTGTGGTTGTCACAATAGAGAGCTGCGATAAGCAGGGATGGAATAGACTGCACATACTGTATCCTAGCTGCCTTGCAAATTAAAACCGCAGATGACTGCCTGTTTTCAACAGCACTTCTCTTACATGTTGATAAGTTGAAATTGGGTCATGGAAAAACGTATTTATTGTGTTTTACAGGATATCAAGGGGCAAGACTACAGATAAAAATATCAGGAAAAAACATTAGAAACTTTCAGATGTTAGGTCAGAACTTGACTCTTTTGTGAGAGACAGAGGTTAACACAGACAGGAGCATGGGCCATGGGACAAGAGAGGTCTGTACAAGCTGATTTACGACAGGCAAGGTGGAGGGCACAGGATGCCTCGCTCTCACTGATCATAGCTTTCGTGTTGCCCCCCCGTTTTTTTCTGTTGTAGGGATGCTTCCATCCCATAGGCCAAAACTGGCAGATCCGTACACCCCCTTTCAGTTAGATCCCACAAATCCCCTACCATGCTTAGAGTCTCACATTATAAATCAGGTAGTAAGTAGGTCTGATAACTGTAGCATCGCTTTCAAATGGCTACTTTTCTAATGTGGCTACCAGACAGCCCCGCATGCCTTCAGACCACCGTGAACGGCCACTCTCCCTGAGCGGGGTACCACTTGGGATACAGCGGGAACATTTGCGTGGCTAATTCAGCTGTTAGCATAACTTGTTCTCACAGATTTGACAGTCTCTTCACATAGTAAAATATGAACGGAGAGCCTTGAAATCCCCCACAGGCCCTTGACAGGGTGTTACATTGTCAAAACAGAATTTCAGCTACTACACAATCATCATTTCCAATTTCCTTCAGTCAGTCAAAATTGAAGAGAAACTGTGGAAACGCAACAATTACCCTTCCCATTGTGGGAAATCTATGTGACAAGCACATGGACATGTTTGTTTAAACCTGCCTGAAAAATCAGTGTTTATTCAACAGGCTCAAGTTGCAAAGCAAAAAAAAAAAAAAATACAAAACTTTACTAATTTACAGTGGGCTGATGTCAGGGTAACTGCAGGGTTACTCCAACTTTCCAAATAGACAGCAACAAATAAATATGGTAAAGAAAGCTTTGCAGATTGTTGCAAGTACCTGAAAGTATGCTCTTGCTTTTATTTTGTATTATTTTTTTAAGCTGTTGTTTAGTGTAATGGATAGATTAATGGGTATTTCCACTAAAAATGTGCCCTTTGTGACTGTAGCAAACCGTCACAATACTAAAATTCATGGATGTAAAAATAGTAACAGAGCAAGTGTTGTCGTTCTGTGAATTATGAGTGTAAAGATCACTGGTTGAAGCCCTGACTACACAAACAGGATGTGTCATGGAGGACACATGGGGGTCTTCCAGCCTGGGGATCTTCCTCCTCACAGCTTCTGTAGGCAGATTTATCATCCAGAGGTTAAGGGTGGGACACCAGCAGAGGAGAGGGAGCTGTAGTAGGGAGGGGGGCAGCGAGCTATGAGCAGGCAAGTTTGCTTTTACATGTTTTCTTTTCTTCCCTTTGAAAAACAAGGGGATTTGCAGGTTGCTTACCGAGGGCCTAAGTCCATAAAGCTGTGAGGAGAGAGCTGCAGCCACATGTCTGAGGAGTAATGCGATCCCAAGGGGCTGACCGCAGTTAACTTTTATTACTGTAAATACTCTCTGTTCGCTTCTGTCCTGTCTCACACAACCTCTGGCTACTTTTATGTGCGGCTTGTGTTTGATTAACCTCCGCGATACACTCAAGGCCCATTTGTACGCACCCAGTATACACATAAACGGGTACAAAATGCACCGCCGTAAAATAGGTATAAGCTTGTAGACAGACAGACATAAATATGGTGTCAGTAGAGGTTACAAAAACATAAGTCCTGCATCAACAAAGTTCCATTTGTTACACTGCTAACGTAGATAACCACGCTGTTAATAAAGTCTACACACAGACAGGCAGGAAAAGGTAGATACTTAATCATTTGTAGATACATGAAAAGTAAAAATTGTAACATATAAAGAGACATATTGTGCACCACTCTGAAAATAAAAGCCATTGGATAATTGAAGGTTTAATATAACAGAAGCTTCTGGAAGTTTATTTATGGAGAGTCTGTTTGATAGCAGGAGATGTACATACAGACAGACAGACAGTCAGACAGACAGGGCTGTGTGGGGGAGATCAGTGAGGTAGAGAGCCCTGATTGATAAACTCCCTATCTGGCTATTTACGATCTGGCTGCAGAAGAGGCAGGCTTCGCCAGACAGAAAAGCAATTAATCTGCAAACGAGCTGGGGAACAGCCGGCCTGAGCATTGGAGCCTCCTACCAGCGTCGCTCTGGAGGGGAGATAAGGCTGCAGACGGCTATTTATTGTACATTTTAATTAAGTGCTTGTTAACGCTAGTTATCTTAACAGTCACAAAATTACCGTTGTAATGCATTTAGTTTGAGGAAAAATGGAGAGGGCTGGAGCACTTTATGAAAGCTGGCACAGCTTGCCTTCATTTGAAATCACAGGATAAATTCAGAGGAGGCGGATGCCACAATGATCTAAGCTCAGGCACTAATGGTTATTTAATATGGCCATCAGCGGTCCCAAGTCCCCAGCATACGGCACTCGCACAATAGCCTCCAAACCCTCTTTAACACTTATTTGAGATGACAGGAAAAATGAAACCGTTTGTGCTTTCAATGGAAAAGCAATCATTGGTACATTATACTCCGCTTGCCCTATCATGCTAATGCCGGGTAAAAATGTCACCAAATGTATTTAAAGGGCTGATGGAGTGTTGCCGTTTGATTCCTGCTGCCTGCCTGATTAATAAAAACCTTCAATTTGTATGTAAATGCAACCTGGGGCTCATATCATCTGCACACCTGCACCTGGAGAAAAATAATAAACTCAAGTTTAATGTGGCAATTATGAGAGTTTATGGGGATTGTGGGGAAGAGGGCGGCAGAGGAGAGGCTGGCTTGATGAGAGGGCTCTCAGAGGGGAGTGGGCCGACCCGGACCAGCCCGCTACAGGAATGACCTGATGCACAAATATAACCCCAGCTTGCAGAGCTTACCACAACATGCGCGTCTCTGTAGCACAGGCAGGTAGTTGGGTTTAAGGCAGTTCACTGATGTTTTGTTGAAGACGATCACTGATTGCTTTGCATTATTATCGGCTATCGTATAATAGATAGTGACAACTTTTGATTGCTCATCACAGTAATATAAAGGGATAGCTCATTTACATTTATTGCATGGTGATTTAGAAGTGAAGTACTTTGATTCTTTAAAATTTGCATTGGCTGCTTAGTTCTGTGCACTCATGGTTCTGTCTGTGTAGTCTTTTTAAGTACTTACATTGTGCTCTTGTCAGAATTATCACAATGTCACAATGCTTAGCATTTAAAAGAAATGCTTGGGCCTATTATCATTCAGCATGTAAATGGTATTGACCTTACGCCAAGCTGGCTATACCCACTTTAACCCTGGCAATTGATTTGTGTATTGTGTTGTGCTTTTCTTTTCTCTTACATTATACATTCTCAGCCTCACACCCTACTTCCTCCAAGAACAAAGTGAGAGTGTATTGACTAAATGTGAGAGGAGTAAAGATTACAGAGCAAAGATTAAAGGCGGGTACTGTTGACTGAGTTTGCCGGGGTGGCAGCATGCAGCTTTCACCCACACACTGGGACTTTGAAGCCGGCTCTATCCTCCCTCCTTTACTGGGCTCAGCACTAACGTGTCTCACCTTGCCCACTGTAACCTGTCAGGATCAGCACTCCTCAAGCAGGAAGACAGAGGAGAGGAGAGGACCTGCTGAATATTTTGACACAACTCCCCCCATTTGTTTCAGACAACTCAACAGAGATTTGACCAAAATAATAACAGTGGTACACTCACAAACTTATGCAACAATCAGCCAGGAAGAGAAAGAAATTAACAAAAGCGGTTGAAATGATGTGCTAGGATCGCTGTATATTAAAAAGTGAATATTTATTAAGTGGCCTTTCCAATGATGATTCATAAGTGCATTATACAAGCTGAGGTATGGGTGCTCAGCTTTGCAGTAACCTCAATACTATGAAGATGTGTGATACAACCACACACAGCACACACAGGGAAGCGACAAAGACCAAAGAAAAGAAAGAAGGTGAATATTGTGATTTGGAAGAGTGTCAAAAACTTCTGTGGTCTGTATTATGTGGGTGAGTAGAGTGGAGCGACGCAGTGAGACGGTGATAATAGTTATCTGCTGAGATGATCTGCTCGGGCATGATAATAGCGCTACAGTGGTGTGACTGTGAATCAGTACCTTGATAGAGCAGAAGATGTGGGCCCTTCTCTCTCAACTCAGCGTAGAAAGAAAAATCCCCACCTGCCTAATGGCTTTAGACAGCAGCCATTCGGCCCTGCTAATCTTCCGTCTCTCTGAAAATAACTTTTTGTGCTGTATGAAGATTGGATTTTACAGATCACAACGGCAAGGCAATGCATTCACTCAGCTGTACTTCTCATGAGAAACGTATCGTGATCTCTAATAATATTCTGTATATGGCTTCAGCCAAGCGCTACCTTTAAATGCGATGCCGTATTAATATTAATATTTATGGACTGTGGAGGAGCGCAAGCCGTCTGAGGGGTACGGGCAGAACAAACTTCCATTAATTCCTATGGAGGGGAAAGTCCAAATTAATTCCTATTCACATTTTAATGCCTTTATGCTAATGCAGGTTCAGAGGGAAAGGACGGTGAACCCACAGGAGGAGGGGGTTAAAGTTGACTTCTGCACCTGAGAAATCTCTCTTCATGTAGGGAAATTGGCTAAAAGCCTGAGCTTATATGGCAGCTACCATTTACAGAATTCACACACAGTATCAGGCCCATGTTTAATTCCAAAGTGTTTAAAAACTGCAGAGGTTCTTTAATTTTTCTAGATTACTACATACAGGTGTTAAGGTTTCAACTTTCAACTTGCTTTTTCTCTGTCAAACTCGAAACCTCCTGTTGGTGTTCAGAAAACTTTCTACAGGAATGTTTTAGATTACTAGAGTTTATTTACATCAGTGTTTCTCATTTTGATTGTTTTTGTCATTATTTCTATCAGTTATGTTGCAGAAATCTGGGAATGAGAAATAAGTCCAAAGGGCAAAAAATAACCCTTAAGTTAGGTCATCAAAAACACTTTTCTTGGAGTTAAGCCAAATATAAACATACATGAAGTCACACTTTTTGCAGCAAAACCGAGTGTTTTAGGTCAAAGAATCATCCTTTAATATGCAAGGATGTTTACAAAGGAGAATTTTAGCAATAAGTTTATAATTTGCCTTTGTTTTCTAGTGATTTATTTAAAATCAGACTAATGGTCTGACAACTCATTTCTTGCTTCATCTGATTCCTTTATTAATGTTGTTGAGTTACCACTTCGCTACAATACAAGACAACAAGAAATACTGTCCAAATCCGAAAATAAGACTGGAAATATCCTTTAAATTGGAATACGCCTGTCATGTAACATGATGCTTGATCACCTGCACGTAAATCTGATGTAGAAATAACTTCTAGGCCACATCTGCCTCATCTGATCAGGAATTCCAACACCTCTAGTCAACTCCCCTCTGTCCCACAGGGAAAATCTAAGTCTATCCATTCTGGTTTGTCTGGACTGGTTAATGTGGTGCTGAGCTGAGGCAAACACAAATAGATTGCACTGGTAGCAATTGTGCCCCCCTCCACCCTACTGTGTTACAGCTGTTATCATTACATATTTACTTGGAGGACAAGCACGTGCTCCCTCCAGATAGGTCCCTATCAGTACATGTCTATGTTGTGACACCTAGAGGGTAATTGTCATTAATTGCACTCATTTGGTCGGCAGGTCAGGACAACTGAAGCGCAGGTGTTTGGGACAAAACATGATTATTACCATCCAAAGAATGGGAGGCTGGGAAAAAATGATTTTGCCATTGTGCAAGGCCCCACACATAACGACTGTCCATTTTTCTGGTTTTATCACGCATTAGTGGGTAATTGGGGCTAAAAAAAAAGAGTGCAAAAAATGTCATCATCATTATTCCCTCCTTTCCTCCATTTCCTCCATTCATAGAGGAGATGGAGTACTCTTTCAGTTTAAAATGGGCAAATCTAAAACGCCAAGATGACTGCAGTGACTGGACAATCAAAGCCCCAGCCGCTTAACCGTTATACAGCAGGTCATACAAAAAAGTGGCAAAAGTTCCTGTACCAAACTGCAATTTTAATGACATGACATTCCAATATACTTCTATCTGGACTTGATATTTACTCATCAGCTATCTAGACAGGATGTATGACTTGGAAGTTTACAGTCATTACCATTGCAATGCTGTTGTATCCAAGACTTGTATCTAATGTCAAAATTTGACAATCCCATACAACATCCATGAACAAGAAACACTCCATAGATGTCTTTCCTCTCAAAGAGATACTTATGTTATTAGTCACAAACTCCCTGCCTGGAGGGGGTGTTACTAAGATGGCGCCAAAGTGGGCCAAAAGAGAGACCTTGGTGGCAGCAGAATTAATGAGACCTTTATTCATGCTTCAAATGAGTGTAATTGAAAAGTGAAGACCTTAAAGCACCAGTCCTTTATCTCCTAGCCATTCATCTGTTTGACTCTGTCATTATCTGATTACCTTGTTATCAAGCTATATCATGACTCAGATGCTGAAAATGTAAAGCAATTACCAGACACCATGTTCATGTCTGCATGCCCAATCAGTATGTATTAAAAGCTAGTCTCTACATCGACTGAATTTTTTTTTGAAGCACACAACATATATACATATATATTTCTTTTTAACAGTACATAATATTCTTCTTCTACACTTCTACTGCTGTTCATCTACATTTACCCTGAGACTGACATGAGTGTGACACTGACATACACTCTGTAGGCTGTGATGTTTTGTTTTTTTCTTATGACGAAAACAACAAAAGAGCCATTTAAGACTCAAAACTACAACTGAGCCTGTCACTGTGAGTGTGTGCGCGCGCGTGTGTGTACCCCACATGGGCGGAGTGCACACACCAGGCGCAAACATCCTCAATCTGTCCTAATAGCACAGCAGTATACAAAGCACAGACTTCAAATATAACAACCAAGCTACATTCCCTCATAAAAACACTGTTTACCGTCGCTATGATAATTTACCCAGTAACATGTGCCCTCCACAAGAACAAACACCAAGGGATGCCAATGTGTGTGTGTTGGCTGACAAAAATACACAGCAGCAGCTGGGCCCCATGTTTGAAGGCCTGCCCTCCACACTCCATAGCTCAACATGGAGGTACACTGTGACTTCTGGACTAGTTAGTGAGAGGTGGAGATCGAGGGTGGGCCTGAACTTGTGTATGCAGGTGTTTGTGACAAATGAGATGTTAATCACCACCGTCAGCATGGATTTTTTTTTTCCTTCCTACCTTTAGAACAGTATTGCTGTTACTGTATTTTCAACAACTTTTGAAAATTTAAATATATGAATAAACATATAAACTGGATATTTGCACCCTAATTAAAAATAATTGAGATTTTTTTTTTCTTGTAAAACTCAGAATAGCCAATAATATTTATATTTTGTGGATTGTGTGATGGTTTATTCTAGGTCAGCCTGACATACTAAACCTCAGAAACCCAGAATAATATTCAACAGTGATTTTTGTGCTCATGCCAGAAATCATTGTGTTTGAGTACGTGTCACATAAGCCATCACCCATTTGTGTCCAATACCTGCTGCACATCTTCCTTCTGTCCACCTGAGCTGTGGAGACTAATATGGGGGAACCTGCGGCTGGTAGTGCCAGAGCCTCTTGCCAAAGCCTCAGAGAAGACAGATGGCATGCGGAAATCAATAACCTCACACAACATCACCCATTTTGAGAACAAATGAATCTGCTTTGACAGTATGTGTATGAGCTATCGGGTGACCTGCTCGCTTCCCATCTGAACATCCTCCCCTCCCCTCTCCAAGCGCACTGTTATTTATGGAAGTTGGGCCCTACGCTCCTGTGTGCTTTGATGTTTAATTCAAGGACCCACAACCAGGCAGGGAGGAGAGCGTGGGTGTGTTGGGAACTCACCGGGGCTCAGGAGCTCAGGAACTCTGATTTCCTACAAATATTCCCTGTGTTGCTCGCACTGGTCT
Source organism: Nibea coibor (assembly GCA_023373845.1). Taxonomy (NCBI): domain Eukaryota; kingdom Metazoa; phylum Chordata; class Actinopteri; family Sciaenidae; genus Nibea; species Nibea coibor. The sequence goes on from CM041738.1 coordinate 17,480,449, forward strand.
CTGTGACTGCTGAGGAGTTACTCCATGCAGGTCTTGTACGTGTGGGGAAGATGATGTCTTTTCATTGATAGTCACGTTGACCAGAGTGAGGGCGATACCATAAAAAGAGTTTGATGCATTAAGAGTCTTGCACGACATTCTTGAAGGTGTTCCTGAAACACTCCCACCCTAAAGCAGTGATAGTGATAGGTGTTAACTCCAATCAGAGTCCAGTATTGTCTGCTCTATCATCAAACAGCAATGCTTTGCTGTCAGACCTTTAGTATCTTCCACCTCACTCTCACTACCTCTAACCTCCACTATATCTTTCTCTCTCTCACCTGCTTTATCTCTCCTTCTCACTCTCTCTTTCTTCTTACTGGGCGCTCTCTGAGATTTATTCCAGCCAAGAACAGCTCCAGCGAGGGGCTGGTGTTAGCAATTTATGGTTTAATAAGACTTACATAAGTCTTGCAGGTGTGCTTTACGTCCCCCACCCGAGCCCATTTGGAGGATTTATGGAAGACCTTTGGATTGCTGGCTGATTTAGAAGTCCTCTTTCCTGTCTCTGGTCTGTCCAGGCCACTACACTCCCCTAGACGTCTAGCCTGACCGGCCAAATGTTCATCAGAACGGGGTCTAGCTGGGGACGCGTCTGCCAAAGAAACACAGACATCTCAGTAAAACTATGTCTGGGTTGAGTACAGGTGTGTGATATACTGTTCATAAACCCAGGTAATGGCGCATTGGTGTTGGCCACCTTGTTAATGTAAGCACTGAGATACAAATCAGAGTGACATATAGGCTAGACTGGAGGTGTCCCACTGGATATGCCTATAGCAATGATTTTTAAATCAGAATAGGTATCAAAAGCCACATTCAATTCTGATACATGTGGCCATTGTTAGGCAGAGGAGAATGG